>JASCQD010000012.1:0-1200000 GCA_030180035.1 Pseudogymnoascus sp. SDFLT0511
GCAGCATTTCTTCTACAAATACACCTCGGCCTCGCGATCATCTAGTATTCTATCGTACGGTAACGCTACATCACTCGACGTCGTCTGTTTTGCAAGATCAACAAATGCCCGATCTTTATTATAAAACTGCTCATCGGTGGCCTCAGCCTAGCGTCTTTGCCACTTATCATACATCTTAGCTAGACTGATACTAGCGCCTATAAATTCTAGCTTGGTGTTCTTCGAGTGCATGAATAGCGTTGCACCTCTAAATCGATGAAAGCCTAGGTTCTCTTCGATGGTCTTGAGTATGAGAGTCCATAAAGGATCGAGATACTATAGTTATATCGCATGCTTAAGAAGCAGCTCCCTAGCCGACTCTTTTAGGGCGAAACCTTCTGTAGATACTAATAAGGAGTTAAGATTAGCAATACGAGACGAGGCAGGGTAATGTCCTAGTATGTTAAAGGACTTAACCACCTTGTAGATGGAGGGAATCACAATAGCATCGAGCCAAAGCTACTAATCACGCTTGCTGAGGTATGTGGAATGTTCGTAATCGCTCGCCTCATGGAGCGAGGGGAAGAACATAAACATGAGTAGCTCCTCCATGCTAATTAAGGTGCTAAGGCAATAGTGTGGAATCTTATGTAGAGGGGCATATCTCTAGGACGACCTGCCTTGACTCGTATACCCCAACACTTTTAGCCTAAAGTGGATGTCTGCCGTGAGGTTGAGAAAGGGATGGGCCTTTAGGTACTAGTTGATCCCCTGGCGTGTAGCGGCTAGGCTGGTTGGAAAGCAACAGGTGCTGTTGATATTAAATGTGACCTTCGGCTGCTGGTTCTTCCTGCTTGTAGTATGGTGTTGCGACAGGTAGAGGTTCTGGGGTAGTCCATCATTTCGGCTTAGACTCTCCTCTAGATTAGCCCTTGGACTAGTGCCTTTAAACGCTGCCTGGCAATTAGCTCCTTGATAGTCGACGGCCTTCATTAACGATGTACTACTTAATACATCTAGTAGAGGCGCCCGCCGGCTCCCATGGTAAAGGGAAGTGATCTTAGAAATTAAAGAGCATTCTAAGTGAACATTAGGGCGTTGGTGGTGTTCCTGATGCTTTTGATCTACCTCGCAATGCTGTGCATGCGTGTAACCCTGGAATCCCCGTAGCTGCTTAACAAGTTTGAAAGCTGTTCGCTCACCTAGTTTTGGGTTGGCGTGAGGTGTAGGGCTTAGGACATCGCTTGATACTTGGGGAGTTGGCTCTAGCGTCTCGCTAATAAGACGCTCCTCTGGGACTATAGGAAATTCTGCTTCACTAGGGCTAGGAGCTTCACGTGGTTGTAGAGAAGGAGATGGCACGGCAATAGTAGGAGAGGTCGATGGGGCTTGGGAGGTGGGGCTGGCATTCACACTAGGATTCATCCATGATAGGAGCGTATTCTTCTGCACTGGAAACGACGGGCCTCGCCTGCTTGTATTACTGCTTAATTGTGAAAGCGGGCTGCGTTTTGCACTTGGCGTCTAGTCCTACGGTGATCTTTGGATAGTTTGTAGATTCTCTGTATGTACTAGTGGCGTGACATTCTCTTGCTAGTTGCCTAAATCAAATTCATCATATGTTAAAACATCATAATTAGAATGCTATGAGCTATTTTCCACTTTTTTTGGTCCCTCGCTTAGTATACTCTATAACGCCTTAAGAACTTCTACAGCTTCGTAATTAGCCAGTGTCATTGCTTCTAGTCGCGCCGTAACTTCCGCCTCGTAATCTGCCTACTCATCATTATGTTCCTGCTCGTCTGCTCGAATTTGTTTAATGCATTTTGTAATTTCTGCTTCCTCCTCTATAGGTAGAGGTTCTACTGTTCGTGTAGGAGAGTTTGGTATGGGATTATTCTTGTTGGTATCGTCTTCTTCAATGTTATGGTTAGGTGGTATTTGAATGCTAGGACTTATTCGCAGGCTAATTTGAGGTGCTGTGTTAATAGGGATGTTAGAGTGAAGTTGAGGTTCATACGTAATGAAGTCGAGGCTGGGAGGAACTGACTTCTTATTATATCGCTAACGCCATCTCTTTAAATCAGCCTCCCTAGCTTCTTCGTGGGTTGAGTATTTAGGCAGTCGGCCACCCCTCTTAATAGGATTAGACATGATTACATAGATATTCTAAGAGAGTATAACCGTTAGGAACTAGGAATATAGAAGAAGGTATATAATGTTACACAACCTCCTTAATCTCATTCTCCAAATAACCTTAATTAGGTTAGTGCCATTTCTACGCTTTAGTTCAAATGTAAGTCTATATATTCACAAGTTACAACGCTGTCTACTATAATAATCTATATCAAATATAGTTGCAAATAGTTTATACTAATAGTTAATTTAACTTTCTTTTACTTAAACTTCTAATGTGGGCGTTGAATAGTCCTTTCTCCGAAAAACCCTAATCGGGAAAGGTGGTGGGCGATGCATTCTGCCTGGCCATTTGCCGAATCAGGCAATTGGGACCTAAACCACAACCTTTCATCCACTATATCTTCTGCTATAACGCTCGGATTGGGAAAAGGAAACCTGTTTACCGTTACTAGACTCAATTCTAACAAGTTTCGTACTAAAAGTTTCGCAAGTTCATCCTAACCTTCACCCCCATTTTGGTATTCCTCTTTACTCTTTTATAGTAGCTAGGAAGAGCTCTTAATCTCTTTATCTTTAAGACCTACTAAATAGCTTAGGAATCCTATCTACTTAAGCTATAGGACTTAAGCTAATCATAAATCTCTAAAATCTTAGATAATAGTAGCCTACTTCTTAATGTTACCCTTAACATCTTAGTAGTCGTTTTCTAGCTTTATAAAAATATCCTTTTCTTCTTCCTTTAATAGTATTACTAAATTTAACATAATTAAATTTTTCTTAATAATATTATTAATAACTATAAAATAATTAATTTAGCCCTTCTTTATAAAATATGTCTAAAGCTTATACTCCTTCTATAATGGAATATTCTTATAACCTTTTACCTCTAGGTTATAGGTAGATGCTATATGCCTTTTCATCTTAGGGAGGTAATAGGTATAGTATATACACTTTCCTTATAAGTAATAAAAACTATTATAGCTCTCTAACTTTTTAATTAGCTAACACTTATCCTTAAATTATAGCTTATGCTCCTTAAGCTCTTTAATAGTCTTTAAGTTATAGCTACTTAATAGCTATACTATTATACTTAAGGTAGCCCCTAAAAGTTAGTATAGCTCCCCTTATAGGTATTACTCCTAGCTACTTAATCTAGGGACTACATATAACCTATAAGCTTAGTAGACTATAACCTAATTGTTACGAAGGAACGAGAAGGCTGGCCAACTACAGGACAGAAAGGAAGGAGGTTGCATGAGACCGACCCTGGTACCTGGAGGGGCAGCGGAGAATAGTAGTTCCAGAGGTATCACGTGATGGACTCGCAGGATTATGAGAAGAGTCCTAGGAGTCCAGGACTCGAAGGACTCAAGTGAGTTCCATAGAGTCCATGAGGCACGACGCCACTATATAAGTAGATAGTTAGTTCTTAGATAGGAGCTTCGTGCTCAACTCAATACAGTATTTGTTATATACTAGTAACGTGTTTTACGAAAGCCTTTGTGACTGATCCCCTGCCTCCTCTGTTAAGTAAACCTTACGCAACGAAACCTCTGTGAGTCTTATAAGTTTAAGACCCAGCGTTACACTAATGTATTAGATTATATGAGAATATAATAGAAACTATAAAGTAGCCATATAAAGCCTAACCATCTATTCTAGTAGTACTCTAGGAAACTTACCTTTTACTATAATGTCCTTTACCATAAGTGCGCTAAGTAGGAGTTTAGCTAGCTAATTAACATACTAGATTTCTTATCTTTTACTAAAAAACAAGCTCTACATAGATGGTAGATTTTATATTTTATAACTCTATTAAATAATAATATTAGAATATAATAGTATATAATAGCCTTAGAATTTAGGTGTTAGAAATCCACTTCTAAGAACCCTAGAATTAAGGCTAAAGGTAGCGGCACGCAACAGCCTTAGAATTTAGGCGTCAGAAATTCACTTCTAGAATTAAGGCTAAAGGCAGCGGCACGCGACAGCCTCAGAATTTAGGCGTCGGAAATTCACTTCTAGAATTAAGGCTGAAGGCAGCGGCACGCGACAGCCTTTAGAATTCAGGTGTCGGAGAATCCACTCGTCTCCTTCCTTATTCCCTACCTTACTTAGAGTTCTCTTAAATAGGAAAGGGAGTGGCACGGGAATAGTACATCACTTATTATAAGTGCACACATATATTCATTAGTATCTTCTCTTAATTGCTATCTAACCCATGGTATTATCCCTTAACTCCCCGTGTATTCACCTAACTAACAAACAGAACAGAAGAGAGAGAGCGCGTACGTGCCACCGCTAGACTCAAATCACGGGCGCTAGTCGCGGGGAAGCCGAATGTGCTAATCGATCATCGTGCGGAGCTAAGCGAGGTCGAGGCTGGCGTAGGGGGGGCGGAGAGAGATGTTATGGAGGGAGACTGATGTTCCCGTCAGGGCTGGCGTGGGGGCTCCGGCTATAGTGCGGGACACGATCTGGAAGTTAAGGTGACCGCGACGGTCGAAAACTCCTACAACGGCGTTCGCGCCAGCCCCGCTAGTGGTTACGTGCGCCCATGTGCCCATAATAATCTCGTCCCTAAGAATGGGGTTGGCGACGGGGGCGGCGCGAGCTCGTGTCCCGCTAGTAGAGCGGTTCTCCCGGAGAGGTGGAGAAGGGCTAGAGCCACTCGGTGTGGGAGGGGGGGCGCCGAACGTGGGAGGAGGAGGTGGAGGGCTGCTGAATATCCCGCCAGATCGATGAGGTGGTGGTTGCTAGGGGTGGCGTGGCAGAGGAGCTCCTTGTGTAGAGGGCGTGGGAGTCGGGGGTGGCGCGTCGTCGTCATCGTCCGAGGGGATGGCGTGGGGATTCTACGCCATCGCCCTAAGTGGCGGGGTCCTTTCCCTCCTAGTATAGCCGGAGGAGTCGCCCTCCTAGCGGCCACTCCCCATGGGAGGAGTTCTCTCCCGGCGAGTGTATCCCGAGGCGTCTCCCGAACGATCTCCCGTGCGGCGATCCCCTTAGGGGTTGGTGTTAGGGGTCGTGTTGTCGCCCGCTCGGGACCAAGTGCGGGGGGGGGATCGGGCGGGCGAGTTCGACCAGCGAGGTGGCGGGCGCATCTTAGGAGACTCGGAGCCACGAGGGCGAGAGCGGCGGCGCGGAGGGGGGCGTTCTAGGCGGCGGGGAGGCGTGTAGAAGGGATCTCCTAGCTCGCGGCAAGGACGTGGGCGAGAAGGGCCACCACCCCTTGGGGAGGGAGCGGCGCGTGGGCTCGGGGCGGGCGCGGGAGGAGGGCGAGGGCGAAACACCCCGGGAGCGCCAACATCGAGCTCCCCGAAAAACGTGCGAGGGAGTCGCGCCCATCGTGCAAAGGCTTGGGTCTGCCGGGGAATGGTGCGGCTAGCGACATCGTGGACATAGTCGCGTGCGGTGTTCACCTCCGCCATTGAGGGGAAGGCCGGGGGGGCGGTGGCGCGGTAAAGGTGTCTCTAAGCTTGGCGAAAGGCGGCGCCTATTTCAGCCGTTGTGTAGGCGCGGACGGGAATCCCCAAGGCGTCGTACGGGTTGAAGTTGGGCTCTGAGGCGGCGGCGTGGCGTGCAAACTCATTAGGGTTCGTAATGCCGATCCCGGCGGCATTGTTGGACATGGCGGCGGTGGCGCGTTGTTGATGAGTTTGAGGAGATCGAGGAGGAGGGTGGTGGCGGCGGCGCGGTGTCGATGACTTTGGTGTTGATCGCGGGAGTGGCTCGAGGCGAAGAGAGAGTGAGAGAGAGAGAGAGAGTGTAGGAGCGGCTCGGCTCAGCTCGGAATTCGGGGTCGGCGGCGCGGGCGGGCCCGATCTGAGGAAGAAGTGTGAAGGAGGAAAGAAGAAGAAGAGGAAGAAGTGGAAAGAAGGGCTTAATATATGGGCCTCGGGCTCGTGGGTCCGGCCACCCTCAATAGGAGTGAATTCCTATTAAGCTGCCCTTAAGCCCCACGTTACAATAGGAGCGGGAGCTCTCAATAGGAGTGAATTCCTATTAAGCCCCGCCTCACAATAGGAGTGGCCCCGCCTTAAGGCTCACGATGTAATGAAGACCCACGCGACAATAGACGCGCGACCCACGTGTGACCCACTCCCGAACCACTCCCACCCCCCGTTAATAGGGGACAATAGGAGTGAATTCCTATTAAGCCCCACTTGAGGCTTACGATGCAATAGAGACCCACGCGACAATAGACGCATGGCCCGCTCCCGACCCGCTCCCGCCCCCTGTCAATAGGGGACAATAGGAGTGAATTCCTATTAAGCCTCATGATGCCATTGCGCAATAGGTGTAGGACCCGCGTATGGCCCTACCCCTACCTCTCCTTAATAGGGGACAATACTAAGAGGACCCACTCCTACACCTACACGCGCTCCGTGCCGCTGTTAAGGGAATCTCATACAAATTAGAGTAGGAATCCTACACTCACACCCACACCTACACTCGTGCCGCCCCCGTGGGGAACTCATACAAATTAGAGTAGGAATCCCACACCTACACCCACACTCACACTCGTGCCGCCCCTGTGGGGAATCTCATATAAATTAGAGTAGGAATCCCACACCTACACCCACACTCACACTCATGCCGCCCCGTAGGGAATCTCATACAAATTAGAGTAGGAATCCCACACCTACACCCACACTCACACTTGTGCCGCCCCCGTGGGGAATCTCATACAAATTAGAGTAGGAATCCCACACCTACACCCACACTTACACTCGTGCCGCCCCTGTGGGGAATCTCATACAAATTAGAGTAGGAATCCCACACCTACACCTACACTCACACTCGTGCCGCCCCGTAGGGAATCTCATACAAATTAGAGTAGGAATCCCACACCTACACTTACACCCCTATTCTCTCTTATTTAGAGCTCCTGCTCCTATTATGAGGTGGGGCTTAATGGGAATTCACTCCTATTTAGAGCTCCTGCTCCTATTGTGAGGCGGGGCTTAATAGGAATTCCCTTCTATTAAGGGTCGCTAGACTAACAAGCCCGAGGCCTATATATTTAGCTCTTCTTCTACTTCTTCCTCTTCTTCTTCTCTCCTCCTTCACACTTCTTCTTTAGATCGGGGCCCCCGTGCCACCTACACCACCAAGTCGAGCTCTTCTCTCTCTTCTCTCCTCTCTCTTTGTCTTCTGGCAAAAGCCACCGCTCCCGCTCCCGCCAAACACACGCTCCCAACAGCGTGAACCCTTCTACCCACTCCCCCACCCTTTCGACTTAACTTCACACAATTTTACTCGCACTATACTATAGCCGCGCCACTCCCTCAACCGCCTACAATGTCCAACAACCCTCGCGCCACCGGCAATGCTGCGCCACCCCCTCCTCCTCGCATCCTCTCTCCACCACCACCCTACGTGCAAGGTCTTGTTGGTGCCGGCCTCGCCTTTGCGCCAGTGTCTCTCCCGATCGTTGGGTTTGAGATCCCGGTGGGGACATGGGCTAACCGGGAACATGACCCCAATGTCGTCAACGCCTTCTTCGACGACCACGGCTGCCTCCACTTCCGCATCACCAACCGTGATCAAGCTGGGTTGTACCGCCCCATCTTCCCTACGAATGAGGCCTGCACCATCCTCTCCATCCGCTTCATATGGCCATACGCCGGCCTCGCGCCAGCCCGCCTTTGCGAGGTCATCGACGAGAATGTCCGCGAGAGATATGAGGTGTTTGCTGAGGACCGCGCCCAACGTGAATATGACGCGCGTGAGGATGCTGAGCGCCGTGAGGATGCTGAGCGCCGTGAGGATGCTGAGCGCCGCTCCCGCAACTAGTGCTTATAGTTGGACATGGTAGCGGCGGTGGCGCCCCTCTTCTCTTCTTCTTTTGTGTTAATATGGGGTTGTAGGATGGATGGATAGATGATGGGCGGACAGACAACTCGTTGGGATAGGTAGATAGAGAATGAAGATGATCTGACCTCCCTATTAAATGTGCTACCCTTATAAGTGCTAGCTTAATAGTTTGCTATGTATCCTTAACCCCTACTTGGAGAACCGCTTAGACTTCCTACTATAAATACTACTATAAATACCCCTACACCCTTCCTTCTATGCTCCTCTCCTTCCCTCGCATACGACAAAGCTTCATCGAACCACCATAATAGAGTAGTGGGTGGGCGTGCTAGCTAGCGTTGGCGCTGGCACTACCTTCCATAACCTTGCTAGCAAATATCTCCTCTAGCTCGTCGAGTGTCTTGCCCCATATCTCATCACAGATTGCAAGCTGAGGCGGTAACCCACGCTCCCACCTCGGAACGATCCTTGTCCCGTCCTGTTCCTTCCCAAGTATAAACCCTGCCTCAATACCATGTGGATAAAGGCACTGACTCTCTAGTGCTGTCTGTAGTTTGGCAATCTCCCATTTGTAGGGTTGGGGTGCTAGGGCTGGCGCTGGCGCTGGCGCAGATTCTGCCCCTCTAGGCATCTTAGCTGACGTTGCTAGCTGCTGTGCCCTCTTTATAATGTAGCCAAGCTTTCGTGGCCTACCCTCTGGCCACCCTACTACCTGTGTCTTTGTGTAGTATGCTGACTCCTCGTACACCACAGAGAACCAGGACGTCCGCCCGGCAAGGCCCTTGCTCTGGTTTGTCTTGGTGAGGTTGAGGAAGGTCGTGCTGTTTGCATGTGGTAGGATCCAGTGCGTGAGCTGTAGGAGGTTCTTGTGCTCAGACTGCCAGCGCCGCCGCCACTCCTCCCCGAGCCGCTGCTCAACCATCTCACATGTCCTCTGGTATATGAGCCGGTACGTCATGCTCTCCCAGCTACCCCGTACCTCGCCATCGTCATAATCAAAGAGGAAGTTGATGAGGCTGCTACCGGTAGTAAACCGAGCCTTATTCCCCATGATGCTGTGTGGTGGTGATCGGGAGCCATCAACCAAGTATAGCTTGCCCATCCCTGCTAAGCAGAAGCTCAGACGCGACAGCCGTGCCACCCCATAATCTTGTGCAAGCTCAGGGTGCGCCTTGTGGCTCCTTGTCATAACAGTAGCAACATCGTGGTCGAACTGGTTAAGGTTGAGCCCATGGAGGAAGCTTAGCCACGCCTCAACCCTCTCTAACACGCTCCTCTTATATCTGCCTGATGGAGCACCAGCGCCGTCATAGTCTGCAATATGGTGCTGGATAAACCATTCGTTAGCCTGTCCAAGCCGGATATATACATCCCGTAGGTCTCGTACTGCGCGCCAGCGCCGCTGGTACTGTCTATGGATGAGCATGTTGCCAGCGAGCAGCCGGTCCCCGTGTGGGGGCCTAACCCGTAGCGTCTGCCAGTTGATCTTAGGCAGGAACCAGCCGATCCCGTGCGCCTGGATCGACTCTGCCATGCCTAGCCCCTCGATCATGACGGGCTTGTCGTCCTGGATCCGCTGCCACTGGTCCTTATAGAGGAGGAGCTCCCTCGAGAGCTGCGCGCTGCCATAGCTGAACCGGAGCGCCCGGAGCGCCACCACCATCATGATGAACTCGGGCAGGGAGTGCGTCTTGTTTGTCCAGGCGAGTACCTGCTCAAACAGGAGGCAATACTTGTTAAGCTGGGCCCTTATAAAGGCAAACACGTCTGCTGTAGGGATGACATAGTATGGCGCTGGCGCTGGCACTTGCTCTTGTAGAGGCTCCTGCTCCCAGGACTGCCAGAGGCAGAGGATCTCGTCTACCATAGATAGCGAGAGCCGGTGCTCCTCTCGCGTCCCATACGACTTGGACTTACAGTCAGCTAGGTTGACGTGCGCGCGTGTCTTGCTATAGAGGTAGCTCGTGAGGCAGGCCTTCTGGGAGAAGGCGGCGGCGCCCCCAGCCTTATAGAGGCTCCGGACGTAGGCTGGGTCGAGGGCGATGCTCTCAAGGCTGTCATTGTTGAAGATGTAGACCTTGGCGGCGTCAAAGGGGGCCTTGACCACGTTATAGAACTGGCTGTAGACATACCCGTCGTGGAACGCCTGGCTCGAGGGTGTAGCTGCAACTGTCTGGCCACTTGCGTCTCGGAGGGTGGCCCACATATATGGAACGTAGGTAAACATGGATTTAGTAGGGGCGCTGGCGCTGTGACTAGCAGTGGCACTGTCACTAGCCATGGCCTTCCACCGCTTTATAAATGATTCAAGGCAGCATCGGCGGTATAAGAAGGTCTCTGCAGCAGTAGCCTCATCATGCTGGCCTGGGAGCTTAGTTGACGGTGACGTGACCTGCTTACCAACATCAATATAGACCTGCTCCTTGTTGAGGAACTCGGCATTTGTGGCAGTGGCCCAGTGAGCGCGCCACTCCCCAAGTGCCCCCTGGAGGCCTGGGCTTATGTAGTTCACCTTGCTATTCTTCTGGTTGAGGAAGAGGGTGAGCTGCTGGAAGCAGGCGAACCGTGGTGTGCCACTAATACGCTGGCGCATCCCCTGCCATATGGCGTCAAGGTGCTTAGGCTTAATCACATACGAGAGGAACTGCTCGCGTGAGTGCGGGACCTTGACATACCGCTCCTTACCGCCTGCAAGCGCGTTGGCCTTAATCGTAGCTGCAGACGTAGGGTAGTGCTGTAGGATGTTTGCTGACTGCACTACCTTGTAGACAGCTGGGAGGATAATCTCGTCTATAAGCATCACCTCATCCTCCCGCCTAATTAAGGTTATTGTCTTATCCTTTTTAGTAGCGCCAGCGCCACTGCCACCACTCCTACTAAGATCTCGAATAAAGTTGTACTGTGGGAACATGACATAAGTAGTAGGCCAGGCATCCCAATGACCTCTCCAAAGCAGACATGCCGGATCTGGTGTAGCGGCTGCCATTCCTGGACCTGACTGCCCTTCTTATTGAGGGCTGGCACCTGTAGCCCGAGATGGACACTGTTGCTGAGGTTGAGTGGCTGGTACTGTTGTGGGAACCAGTTTAGGCCCTGGCGTGCCACTGCCAGGCTGGTTGGAAACGCACACAGGCTGTCAACGTCAAAGCTAGTCTGAGGCGCTGCCTTCTGCTGGCTATAGCTATGGTGTGCATCGAGGCAGAGTCCCCATGGTCTTTGGGTAGGGAGGGGGCTGGCACTGGCGCTTGGGTTACCCTCAAACATTGCCTGCCAGTTGAGGCCTCCTGTCTCATGCTCTCCACGCTTTGCAAGCCTATGCTGACTTAGCACATCTGGCACAGAAGTAGAGGGGCCCCCGTTAGTATCCGCGCCCGTTAATAGAGTAGTGATCTGTGGTAGTGAGCAGCAGGAGTCTCGAGGGGAGCCTGGCTGCTGGTGCGCTTGTGAATGCTCTTCTTCCTGCACCTGGTGCTGCTCTTCTGTGCACCCGTGGAACTGCCAGAGCTGCCGCGCAACTTGGACTGCCATTGGCGGGGGTGGCTCGCCATCCTTTACATGAGGACCCCATGAGACAAGAGGTGTAGTAGGATCTATTATAGGCTGGGCATAGCTCTGAGAGCTAATGCTAGCGCTAGCGCTAGCGCCACTGCTTGGAATAGAGGACGAATTGATTGTCATAGGTGTAGTAGGACCTTGAGGAGGCGTGCTTGGCATCTCTTGCAACCAGTTTGTAATCGCAGCCTGCTTTGGGATAAGTGGTAGAGACTGCCGCTTCCTCTTTTGACCACTCCCTTGAGAACTGACAATTGCCTGTGCGTAGACAATGGATTTTATAGTCTCTGTCTGTAGACGTTGGGACATCTCACTTAGTATCTGGCTTTGAATCTCTGACTCCTCATCGCCTTGAACATTCCATGACATCTCGTCCTTGTTATGTACACTTGGTTGTCTTATAGTCATATCCTTCTCTATGGTAGTTGAGGCCATACCTTTAACTGTCGCCTTAGTAGTGGTTGTTATGGCTTCGGCGGTGGCACTGGCACAAGCGTTAGTAGTAGAACTTATATATAGACAATAATAGTAGGTAGTATTAGCTCTCTCTCCTTGCTCACCTACTATTAGACGACTCCTTCTCCGTCTTCTCCTCACCTTGCTGTTGTAGTGTCTGTAGTATAATTGCCGCCTCGCGATCTTCATCACCCTCATCTTGTATATTAAGGCTCTGGACTACCTCCTCGACCTCTCTCTCCTCTGTTTGTGGTATAGGCGCTGGCGCTGGCACTTCCTGTAGCTGCTGAGGCTGCTGCCACTGCGACATAATAATGCCTTGCTCAACTATTGGCTGCGTGTCGTCTATTGTTGGTAGGTCAAGGTTGCTCCGTATGCCAGTAGTAAGGCTTGTAAGAGGAGGCGCATCCTGCTGTGTTGGATTGTAGAGGATAAATTGGGTGTTCTGAGTAGAGGATTGCTGATAGCGCCGCCGCTGCTGGGAGTATATGCGATCCCTAGCTAGTTTAGCAGCTGCTGCTTCTTGAGCATTAATGTATTTCCTAGGCCGGCCAGCCATTATTAATTATATGTAAGAGGAGGAGGAGTTGTATAAGCGTTGGCGCTGGCGCTGGCTCATAGTAACGGTGAGGAGTAGAGGGAGTCGTATAAATCCTATTTAGGTATAGCTCGTCGTTATAATCTAAATTAGGATTAGTGAGTCGTAATAATCCTAATTAGGTATCGCACCTCGCTTAAATGTAGAAATAATCCTATTTGGGTTTAGTGGTGGTGCACGCGCCACTGCTACCGCCACCGCCTGCCTAATTAAGCGACAAAACACAAGCTTCTGCCACCTAACCCTTCCTCTATGTACATAGCTCGATATCCTTTTAGCACGACGCTACTATATAAGTAAATAGTTAGTTCTTAGATAGGAGCTTCGTGCTTAACTTAATATAGTATTTGTTATATACTAGTAACGTGTTTTACGAAAGCCTTTGTGATTAATCCCCTACCTCCTCTATTAAGTAAACTAACGTAACGAAACCTCTATGAGTCTTATAAGTTTAAGACCTAGCGTTACACTTTAAGCACTACTTCTACGAGGTACTAGCTTATACATAAAGCAACATGTTAAAGTTAGGATCCGTTATAGGGGAGAAGACGAGCGAACTAAAGACAGAGAAAATTAGAATCACCTTCCCTAACAACTACCATAGGGATAGAAAACAGTTAAAGGCCTTCGTCATTTAATGTGAACTCTATATGAGTTTTAATGCGAAGTACTTTAACAATGAAACCGCTTAAGTCCTTTAGGCTATGGCCCTCCTAAGGGGTCCTGCTATAGACTAGGTATTGTCCTTCCTTAACGACTTTATGACTACGAAAAGCGCTAACAACCTTTGTTCTACTACGACTAAGGATGCCACTAAAGCAATCTTCTAGACCTAGAAGGGGTTCCTTAAATAACTTAATGTTATGTTTAGAGACATTAATGCTAAACGTATAGTAGAATGAACGCTTAGTGGACTGACCTAAAAGGGGTTAGCTGTGTCATACATAGCATAATTCTAGTAGTACTTGAATAGGACGAGCTAGAACGATGAGGCCCTAAAGAATTAGTACTACTAAGGACTAAAGGACTTCATTAAGGATGAAATGGCAAGGTTAGACAGACTAGACGATCTTAAGGAAATGATCGAGCTAGCGTAGAAAATTAACAACCATTACTATAAAAGGAAGCTTAAGAAAGGAGGGCACTAGCCTACCTAGACAAACTATAAGCTAAAGTAGAAGAGTCATTAGCCTTAGCTAATAGAAATTAATGCTACCTTTAAGTAAGGCAGATGGCCTCGTAACCCTAATAAGGAACGGTAACTTAAGGAGCAACTATGCTTTAATTGTAACAAGCTAGGCCACATGGCCTAGGATTATAAGCAGCTAAAAAAAGGGAACGGTAGACGTAAGTTTAGCAAACAGCTTAACGCCACCTAGTAAGGCAAAGGGGGATTTAACTCCCCTAGGATGTAATTAAATGCCACGTTTGTGAACAAATAGGACTAGGGAATAAACGGAGAAAGCACCCTAGAAGAAGCAAGTTCTAGCGAGGAGGATACTAATGACAAGGACTAACTTAATGAGTTTAATGCATCGCTTAAAGCTAAGAATGAACTCACGTAACTAATGAGATAGCAAAGCGAACCTTAAACAAAGTCGAAGGAAACTTTACCATTAATGAGCAAGGGTTGATTCGATTTAAAGGATTAGTATATGTCCTAAGTTAAATGAGACGCCTGCTAGTATAAGAACAATACTTACTACTAGTACATGGTCATTAGGGAATAACACGAACCTTCAAACGAATTACATGACACTACTATTTCCCTAGACTATGGAAGTAAGTAGAAACAATCATGTTAGGATGTAACATTTGTTAGAAATTAAAGGCAAATAGGCACGTACCATATAGACTTTTAAAGTTACTACTAACACTAGAATGAGCATGGTCGTTAATAGTAATTAACTTCATCGTTAAGTTACTACCATTAATCAAACTGATGACAGGATTCGTTATAGACTTAATCATAGTCTCTAACTATAGGCTCACGAAGGAAGCATACTTTATACCGTTTAGAGAAGCATTAGACGTAAGAGCGTTAGCATACACCTTCCTAAAGGTCATCGTCGTAGCACATGGGTTCCTAGACGAGATAATTTTAGATAGAGACAAGCTCTTTACGTCTAAATTCTAGTAAACCGTCATGGCATAGCTTAGAATAAAACATAAGCTGTCTATAGCTTTTTACCTACAAACGGATGGATAAATAGAACGAACTAACTAGACATTAGAAGCCTATCTATGAAGCTATGTTAGTATAGAACAGGACGACTAGGTCTAGTACCTACACCTAGCAGAATTCGCATATAACTTAGTACCATTAGAAGTCATAAAAGTCTTACCATTCTTTACTAACAATGGATGGTAACTAGAGGCATACAAAACGCTAAGACTAGACAAATTTCGTTCTAAGGAAGGAACATTAGAAGTTACGAAAATACTTTCCTTCTAGAAACAACTAGCAACGGACATTTAGTTCCTAAATGAACAATCTGCCACATACATAAATAGGAAGCATAGTGTAGAACCTACCTTTAAGGAGGAGGATAAAGTATACCTACTCTAGAAACACATTAAAACGAAACGACTAAGTACGAAGTTAGACTTTAAGAAATTAGGACCATTTAAGATATTAAAGAAAGTCAGCCTAGTTAATTATAGACTATAGCTACCTAAGAACTCTAGACTCTACCTAGTGTTTCATGTCTCGTTATTAGAACTAGTAAGAGGAAACGCTCTAATTACAACTAACACTAAACTCTAACCTAAGAATGAGATTATTAAATATGAGGTTAAGGTGATCCTAGACAAAAGGTTAGTAGGACGCTAAGAAGAGTTTTTAATAAAATGGAAGGGTTATGAACCTACAGATAACTCATAGGAGTTAAAAGGAAATCTTAGCTACCTAGAGTTACTAGCAGAGTTCTACCGTTAACACCCTAACGTTCAAAAAACCTAGGAGATAGGGCCGCGAAAAGGTCCTAGTTAGGGATAGCGTCTTTAGAGACGGTAACAGGAGGACTATGAGGAAGGATCTCTTTGGATTTAGCTTCCTTACGTTCCCTCTCTTTAGCTTCGTCGAGTTCGTCTATAGTTTTTAGACTATGACGAAGCATGTCCTTAGCACGAGAACGGAATAGGTGCTACTACTTGCGAAGACGGAGGATTTTAGCCATCACCTCTTCCTCTTCCTCCTATAACTAACGCTCTTCGCGTTTAAGCTTATCCTAGTTACTAGCAGAAGGGCCGCTAGCGTCATAACGAGCGTTAATACAGATACATTTACTACATCGTTTCGAGTCGTTAGACATGACGCATTTCACATGTTTCTTTTCACACTAGCTGTAGGGTGGCATCTTGATGCTAGTAGTTAAGATTCGTTAGGCTAGAGTAAGACGTTCTTTGATTTTAATATGTTTAGAAGAAGACATGGTCGTAGCCTAACCTGCCTATGGAACAAGTGGGCATCGCTCTACTTAAGTAGTAGCGTTTCCTTAGTTAGCAAAAGGCCTTAGGACTAGGCCTTAAGGGAGGGACCTAGTGTTATAGCTCTTAGAGGAACTATGGGCCGTGTGGGTTTCTGGTTTTAGAACAGGAAAACCCATACTAGGATCTTAACATCATATGACCCTTTAGGTTAAACGACTAAGCTAAGCGCTAGAACATTAGTGGTGCTAGACCTAATTAGGTCTAGGGACTAAGTAGGGCGCGCGACCTAGGAGCGTAGGAACTAAGTAGCTCTTACGCCCTACGGTCTACTAAGCAAGGGACCTCGTGGGATTAGTTAGCTCTAAGGACCTTAGGTCTTAAGAACTAACCACGTCATAGGAACCACGTGATGGATAACAAACGATATGTTAGATATTTAATATCCATGATATCTTAGATATCCTTTTAGCATAACGCTACTATATAAGTAGATAGTTAGTTCTTAGATAGGAGCTTCGTGCTTAACTTAATATAGTATTTATTATATACTAGTAACGTGTTTTACGAAAGCCTTTATGATTAATCCCCTGCCTCCTCTGTTAAGTAAACTAACGTAACGAAACCTCTATGAGTCTTATAAGTTTAAGACCTAGCGTTACATTCCTCTTTTAACTACTTCCTTAAGAACTAACAATTACCTATGCATAGACAATGGATTTTATAGTCTCTATCTATAGACGTTAGGACATCTCATTAGTATCTAGCTTTAAATCTCTAACTCCTTATTGCCTTAAACATTTCATGACATCTCGTCCTTATTATGTACACTTAGTTGTCTTATAGTCATATCCTTCTCTATGGTAGTTAAGGCCATACCTTTAACTATCACCTTAGTAGTAGTTGTTATGGCTTTAGTAGTAGCACTAGCATAAGCGTTAGTAGTAGAACTTATATATAGATAATAATAGTAGGTAGTATTAGCTCTTTCTCCTTACTTACCTACTATTAGACGACTCCTTCTCTGTCTTCTCCTCACCTTACTGTTATAGTGTCTATAGTATAATTACCGCCTCGCGATCTTCATTAACCTCATCTTATATATTAAGGCTCTAGACTACCTCCTCGACCTCTCTCTCCTCTGTTTGTGGTATAGGCGCTAGCGCTAGCACTTCCTATAGCTACTAAGGCTGCTGCTACTATGACATAATAATGCCTTACTTAACTATTAGCTACGTGTCGTCTATTGTTAGTAGGTTAAGGTTGCTCCGTATGCTAGTAGTAAGGCTTATAAGAGGAGGCGCATCCTACTATGTTAGATTATAGAGGATAAATTAGGTGTTCTAAGTAGAGGATTGCTAATAGCGCTACTGCTACTAGGAGTATATGCGATCCCTAGCTAGTTTAGTAGCTGCTGCTTCTTGAGCATTAATGTATTTCTTAGGCCGGCTAGCCATTATTAATTATATGTAAGAGGAGGAGGAGTTGTATAAGCATTAGCGCTAGCGCTAGCTCATAGTAACGGTAAGGAGTAGAGGGAGTCGTATAAATCCTATTTAGGTATAGCTCGTCGTTATAATCTAAATTAGGATTAGTGAGTCGTAATAATCCTAATTAGGTATCGCACCTTGCTTAAATGTAGAAATAATCCTATTTGGGTTTAGTGGTGGTGCACGCGCTACTGCTACCGCCACCGCCTGCCTAATTAAGCGACAAAACACAAGCTTCTGCCACCTAACCCTTCCTCTATGTACGTAGCTCGAAGGAAACTGTTCAGACTTATCTTCGTCTAACTTGAGATTGGTCTTGATGTAATGATATGTCTTAAATTTCTAGATTCTTAAGCTGGTTTAAACAGATCTGGGTGTGTTAATACTGCCGTGGCTCACCGACATGTCCTTTATCTTAAGTTGTCAGCCTTGCATTACATTTGTTCTGTTGATCTTCATCTTGAATAGTACTTCAAAAAAGGAAACTTGTGTTTATGCCAACGCATATGGCGTTGGCCAAAGCGACTTCTCACAACAATTGAGGCTTGGACCCATCGATGCGGTTTACACCTGGGTTAATGGGTCAGATCCCTTATGGAAGAGTGATAGGGACTTTTGGTATCAGCGCTGGGTCCAGGAATATGATGCACCTGCCTCAGACGTCCAGAATAGTCAGAACAATGGCTCTGATAATACGGATGATGCTTTCGCCGACAATCATTTTCGAGACAATGACGAGCTCCGATATTCAATTCGTTCCCTGGATAAATATGCACCTTGGATACGCCATATATACATCGTGACGAATGGCCAGGTTCCTTCTTGGCTGAATCTGGACAATCCCCGTGTGACAATTGTCAAACACTCGGAAATTTTCGAAAACACCTCACACTTGCCAGTATTTTCTTCGTCCGCTATCGAGAGCAATCTCGACAGAATCTCAGGTCTCAGTGACACCTTTATCTATTTCAATGACGACGTTTTGCTAGCTGCGCCTATGTGGCCAGATGATTTTATCACACCATCTGGGGTACACACCATCTACCTCTCCCACCCAGTTCCATTGGGTTATGATGCATATCCGGAGCATCGGGCTTGGTCTGACAACACTACTCTAGATAAGCCCCAAGTTCTATGTGAGCTCGAGTTTGATGACTACGGCTTCGTGGATGATGGGGACGGTGGAATCAAAATTGAGCGGCTAGTTGGGAAAGTACATGCCTCATCAGCATGCGATGTGGAAGGAGCAGAGATCCCGCAGTCTTTACTTGACGAAGTTTTGGGGAGTGATGTCCCTCTAGGACACGGCCACATTAACCTTGCGTTACACTCAACCTACAGTCGTACCTCAGAGGACGCTGAGGCATCAAACACGACAGAGAGCATGCCAAGGATGGACACCAACACCGAAATAAAACTCGCTGCGCTGCTAGATGCATTCTCACATTGCCCCCATGCCGATGACTTAGTTGCTAATGCAATCAGATCTGTGATAAAGGCATTTAACGGACGATTCCCGTTCTCAAAGCATCTCCGGAGGGTCCCGTCTCATATGCCTCATATGATGAACAAGCAAATACTTACCGAGCTCAAAGGCATATTTCCACAACAATTTCAGCTAAACTCAGCACACCGATTTCGGCACCCACGAGACCTGCAGGTTAGCTTTGCCTATTTTGACTATCTAATCAATCGCCACGACTTTTTATCATCTACCCTGTGTGGGTTGCGGGATCAAGATATTGAGGCCAGTCGCAATTGCAGAATTGAAGAAGATGAGATCCGAACTATCGAAAGCCTCCTGTGCGGAACAAGCCCGCCGGCAGGCTTTCATGACTGCGTTCAAACGTGCCTTCGCAATAGCTCTCAGTTCAAAAGCAACCTACCATTCTCGACGAAAACGGGAAACACGACAGGGTTCAATATCAAGGATGTTGAGCATTGCATCGATATGCCAGGTTTACGATCGCGTTTGCAGAAGAAAGGATATAGACTGAAGATGGGAACTGATGTGACCTTTCACATGCTGGGAGACGACTACCAGACCACTATGGACCAATTGAAATCGACAAGGGACCGACCAACAAAGTTCATTTGTCTCAATGACGACATGAAGAGCCCATCAACTGAAGTGAGACACGCTTTGAGGCAGTTACTCGAAGATCTGTGGCCTCTGCCTTCAACCTTTGAGTTACCGACTACACCTGTTGATTATTAAGGAGACAACGGAGCAATCTTGCACGTCGATGACGTGTCTCCACATCTTTCTTTTCTTGTCTTTTTGTTTGTTGGAATCATCCTGATACTACCGTTATTCTTGCGAATTTCGTCGAGCTCGGCGCAAAAATAATTAGAATCATTCTAGGATTTGATGCAAATGGACTTTAGAAGGGGTTCCGAAGTTGTTCCATTTGGCAAGTGATTTTGGATGGATCAATTTTTGAGTTCTAGTGTGAATCTGTTAGCAGCTTGATTAGGGAAAAGCATGGGCGTGAAAAAACTAGTTGATCGAGATTACGACAAGATCTTTCAATACATGGTTGGAAAAATACTTGATAATTTAATTTTGTGGTGTGAACAAAAAGCATCCATGGATGCTCGTTTTGACAATCCGGCGTAACCTTTTCCGACTCCGCATAACTCAGGTCTCCACTCCTTCCCTAGGCTTTTGCTACTCTCTTAGTATAGTATAAAAGCCTACATGCAGGTTGAACTCGGATTTGATCCCCAAAGGTGGTATTTCCTCACTAGACTCCATCGATGATGTTCATTCGAAAAAGCCACATGTCATCGAACTTGCTCCTTTTTCTCCTGATCAGTATCAACTCCCCGAGTTTGATATTAAATGTGGAGGCAATTCATGAAAACCACCGCGGGGGCATAATTGCCACGAACACAAGCGAAAGTACTATCAGACCTGTTCAAACTTGTCCAGTCTCCTTAATCCCTCTTCCGAAAGGCAAATCAAGATCCATTCCAGAGATCCAACACTAGTTCGATCGTGAAACCGAATCCGATCAATGTGAGAGAACCAAAAGGCAACGAGCCGTGAGAAACGCGTTCCAACATAGCTGGAATGGGTATAAAATCTATGCCTAGCTGCAAGATGAATTAACACCAATCAGTGGCGGCCATAAAAGCTCCCTTGGGGGGTGGGCAGCAACTTTGATTGACTCCTTGGATACACTACTCATAATGGGTTTGGATGAAGAGTTTGAAGCCGCACTTGAGGCCGTCCATTATGTCGATTTTCCCACCCCCAAACTAGCAACTGTTCATGTCTTCGAGACAACAATCCGACATCTGGGGGGTTTGATTAGTGCATATGACCTGACCGAAGGAAAACGTCCTATTCTCTTGGAGAAGGCCTAGGAATTGGGCGAACTTTTGTATAGGGCGTCTGATACCCCAAACAGGATGCCACAGATGCGATGGCAATGGATAAGGTAGGCAATAATTGTCCTCTCGACTCTCGGGATGGGATTCCTGTATTCCTGGATCTACTCCTTAGAGCGCAATCAGACCAATATCGTGAAATGTATATCTCCGCAATGGAAGGGATCAAGAAACATCTACTCTTCCATGGCATGACGAAAGAGAAGGAGGATATAATGTTCGCTGGAAATATCCAATTTGATTTAGAGTCAGGTTAAGAAATTTTTGAGTATCAAACTGAGCATCTGAAGTGCTTCCTCGGGGGTATGGTTGCGCTTGGCTCCCAAGTATTTGGTCGCTCAGATGACTTGCCAATTGCACAGAAATTGGTGAATGGGTGTATCTGGGCATATGACCATATGCCGATGTAGTAGGCGTAGCGAGAGAATGCGTGAATGCGTAACGGGATGTACGACGGAATAGGGGATGCGTAATAGGATGTACAGCGGGATGGGAAATACTACGTAGTCTCTATAGTCTCTATAGTCTCTATAGTAAGGTCCCTACCGAATTGTGTTAGTGGGATCTGCGAGATGCTGCCTACATGCTAGATGCGCAACGGGGATATTACGTAGTCTCGGAGGCGACATCCCCACCGAATTATGTTAGGGCGATCGGCGGCGGCGGCGTGAATTAGCGGCGGCGGGATGAAATGCTGCCGCTGTCGTAAGCGCGTGATTTCGCGGCTGCGGTGTAGATGCCTCGCCGAGGCCGAGTTACGCGCGCCGACGACAGTACATGAGATTTCCACCCACTGCAACGCCTTATATAGGATTCTAAAGAGTGCGATATGTAATTTAGGCGTAGACAATTCATATGCGCCATTGATAATATATAATCATACGTCTATGGTGTTTGCAATAGTGCATAGAAATCCCTAAGTTCCTACCGCGTCACGCACGCCAAGGTTACACAGAACGAGCAAATGGGATTTCTACCTGCCACAACGCCTTAAGCGGAATTCTAAAGAGTGCGAAATGCAATTTAGGCGTAGTTAGTCCATATGCGTCATTGATAGTGTAATCCGTCTATAGGTCGTAGTAGCTCGCGACATCCCTAAGTTCCCACGGCGTTGCACGCGCCAAGGTCACACATGAACGGGAAAATGGAATTTCCACTACAACGCCTCATACTGAATTCTAAAGAGTGCGAAATGTAATTTAGACCTTGGGGATCTATATGCGCCATTGTCTATCGGGATCCGTCTATGGCTCCTAATGGTGCATATAAACTCCCGAGTTCCTACAGCAGAACAGGGAGGTGGTGATACATCGCTATCCCTATAAACACACTATACATTTAAATCACAGCACCGCATAACGATATATAGGCATTCTAAAGAGTGTAAATTGTAGTCTAGACTTAAGCAATCTACATACGGACTTAACGTGTTTAGAAAATCTTAACTTACTCGGAATCTCACGCGTTCGGACAGGACGTGTTTAGAAACCTATACAGAGAGGCAAGGTGCGTTTACATAGGTAAGTCGCAATCTACATAAAGCGAAGCTTTTTTTTTTTTTTTTTTTTTTTCAATTCTAACTTTTCTAGCTATCCTAGCGGGATCAAACGGGCGACACAAGCAGCAACGGCGACAACGACAACGAGATGGGGCGAGACCAAACCAACGGCAGCGAGCGACGAGCAGCGAGGTTAACCTAATTCAATCGGATCGACCAAAAAGAATCCAGCTGTGGCTGGCGAAGCATTATCGCCGCGGATCCGGGGATGGAGGGGGAGCACTGTTGGAATGTTCTCGGTGCTGTACATAATGCATGGCGTCTTGAACCGGACGCAACCAATGCAGGCCATGTTCGCGTCCTCGTGGGCATTGATGGGATCGTTTCCCCGCCTCTTGATGCGATGGAACACACATCGCTCAGCGAGCTTGTGTGGTCGCCACCACTTTGGTTTATCTCTTAAAGTGTCCACGGCGCGTTTGATGGCGCCAAGCGACTCCTGATGAACGTGCGTAGCGAACACGCCATCGTTCACAGTTCCGGAGACAAGAAGGCGGAAGTCCAGGCCAGCCACAGGCACAACGGAAGGGGGAGGCATGTCATTGAGCGAGGGGGTCACAGATGGACCGGCATGGGGGGTCACGGATGCAGAGGAGCCAGACGCGGAGGAAGAAGAAGAAGCAGTCGGGGTGACGGGCGCGGAAGGGTCAGTCGGAGTCACGGACGAGGAAGGGATCACGGGAGACGCGGGGACATTCTCGGCGCTGGCAGCGCTGGCGAGATTTTCGGCGTCGGCGTCAGTTATGGACTTATCACCATCTAGTAACCCCAACCCGGGATGGCCGGCACCGCTAGCGGCATGACAGCCACTGCTAGGCCCGCCTATCCTAGCGGTGTGCGATCGGAGAGGCGACTCGTCCGTCTGGGGAGAACAGTCGCTTGAAATCCAGCTGGTCGCTGGGGTGGTCGATCCGAGCAACGGCGAAGACGAGCTAGACCCCGAGGAGGATCGCGAGAACGGCCTGTCCCGCCCACAGCCCACCGACACGCGCGCCTTTCGACGCAACTCCACATGCTGCTCTTCCTCTTCCCGCCCCTTCCGAACGCGTTCCTTGTCGGCGGCAGTAGCGCGTTCAAACTCGGCGGCGACGGCCTTCCCCACATCGCTCTTAGTCGCGCGGTTCTGAATACTAGCCTCAAGCCTCCCTACGTCGGCCTGAAGCTTCGCGATTGTCAAATCCTTCTCGCCGATCGCGGCCTGTGATGGTTGCCGCATCGCGGGTGATGATGTCTCTGGCTGCAACCTCGGACTGCTTGGCCAGCTCAAGGTCTGCTCTCACCCTCGCCTTCTCTTCGCGCAGCTCTTGGTTCGCCCGCTCTGCTTCTGCGTCAGGCGGTGGGTTCGCCCTCAATCCGTCTAGCTCCGTCCGGGCAGCAAGCCCGGACTTCTTGGCCAGGTCAAGCTCTGCTCTCACCCTCGCATTGTCGTCCTGGAGGATACGGATCGTCCGTTCGGCTGCGGCGTTCGGCGGGGGGTTCGCCCTCAGTGCGTCTAGCTCAGTCCGGGCAGCAAGCCCGGACTTCATAGCTAGGTCAAGCTCGGCTCGCAGGTCGCGGATGGTTCTCTCGGATGCGGCCTTAGACAGAGGGTTCATCTTCATGGCGTCAAGCTCGGCCCTGACCCCCCGCAGCTTCTCGTTCTCCTCGCGCAGCTCGCGAACCATCCGCTCCGATGCGGCATTGTTCTGCTTCATTCCACTTAGGTCTGCCCGCATGTCCTCCGTTGCCTTCTTGGCCGCATGGAGCTTCTTCTTCGCCTTTTCCGCAGCTGCGTCTGCTAGCACCCTTGAGGATGCCATAACCTTGGCTTCTACGCGAGACTCAATGAGTTCCTTCTTCATCCGTTCTTGGGATGCTTGCAGCATCTCTACAGAGACACCGAGGCGTCGCGCGTTTCCGTGGTGCCAATTAGACTTAGTTATGTCGAGTCTGTCATTTAAATCCTCGAGATCCTGCGCTGCTCTATCGGCTGTGGCCTCCATGCCATAACCCAATTGGCTGATGGCGCTCGTTTCGTCCCCGAGATCCTTATTGTCAACGTCGGCCTCTTCGTCCCCGTACTCGCCATCGATTTCCTGCAACTCCTTCTCCCACGCAGCGTTGTCTACTACGATGGCCTTCCTATCCCTCCTAACCATCGCCTTCTCCACCCCCGGCCAAACCCATCGCGACTGCCAGGGTAGGTGACGCGGGTCACCCGCTCCAGGTGAGCTGCCCAGTAGTCCATTGCGTGTAGATATTGCGTAGACAGGTAACAGGATCTTATACAGGTTTAACAGACACGGCACAGGTTAAACAGGCACAGCAGTAGGCAGATGATAGGCACAGCACGTAGACGACAATATAGGTATGCAAAGACGAAGGGATGGCCACCGCACTCGCCAGTCCCGATTGGGATGTACGGACGGCAGTATCACCGTCAACGCATCTGTTCAGCGAAGCGAATCACCTCAGGTGATTTGCATTACAAAATATCTATTTACATATTGCCATTGAAGTTCCATCTCCTGTTTGATCTGAATCGTGGCCCTTCTCGTTGCCTATAGACAAGTCTGTTGATGTTGGCATCCCCACGATTAGCCCCGCCAACCCCGCGATACCCCGCCATCCCACTAACCACCAAATACACCATCGCCCGAACCTGTGCGTATTCCAACCCCATCTGTTTATCTCCGTAACGCGTTTCTAAACTATATAGTCCAGTTCCCAATTCCATCTCGAACCTCGTTGTCATCCCTAATCCCGCGATACCTGCCATCCCTGCTGTGCATATTCCCATCTCGAACCTCAATCCCGCGATACCTACCATCCCACCAGCTGTGCGTATTCCAATCCCGTCTGTTCATCTCCGTGACGCGTTCCAAGCTAACTATATAGTCCAATTCCGTCTCACACCATGCCGACAATCCGAGAAGACGAGGGGAAGCGGTTCGCCGGTCATCATACAAGATCGAACATTATGGAGGAGCTGATTAAACCGCGACCACACGCACGCCTCGACGAGGTCATACGACGTTGTAAAGCAGGTTAACAAGTAGTTTACACTTCGCCTTACTACTGTTGTAGTCGTGCTGTCGTTATTAGCAGGCTGCTGTCACCTACTATACACTCCCGCCACAGTTGTGCTGTTGTTGTTCGTAGACTGCTGTCACCTACTACACACCCCCGCCGCAGTAGTGCTGTCGATGTTCGTAGACTGCTGTCACTAACCCTGCTGTCGTCACTACACACTCCCGCCGCAGCCGTGCTGTTGCTGTTCGTAGACTGCTGTCACAAAGGTTTTCGGCTTCGACGGCTTAGCGTTCAGCCTCGTTACACTCCTGCTCCTCCTCCTCTAGGCGGCGGGCCTTAGCCTCAGCAGCGAGTCTTCTTACGGCTTCCTCCTCGACACGACGGGCCTCAGCCTCAGCTGCGCGTTTTGCGGCCTCAACTGCCCGCTTTCTTGCAGCTTCCTCTTCTTGCCTCTTTTGGCCCTCGTCTAATACCCTCAATCTGCAATATAGAGGTTCAAATCCACAATAGGTTAACGTACACATAATTATATCTAATTATGTATGTTATACTTTATTACATCTCTAAACTTTCTACACTACAAATTCGGCAGCCTCATAACAGTATCCGTCACGTTATTGTCGCCGTTCAAGTGCCCAGCGCCTAGAATAAGCAAGTAGTCTGGATCATCCATGACCAATAGACTCCTCGTGTACGCACTCTGCTGAGGCGTCTTATGCATAACCCACGCATTCGGATCACCTGCCTTTGTGTTTACAAACACCTCCGAGTGGCTCGCAGCACTCACAACAATAGTGCCATGCTTGCCGCCCGACGGGCTCCAAACGACGTATGGCGAACCAGTTGGCACAACCCCACCAGCGTTGATAACCACCTCCTCCGCCTCGTCGAATTTAGTCGGGTCCGCTGCGATTTTGTAGTAGACGGGGAACCATCCGCTGTCTGCAGGGTTGTAGCCGCCGCCAAACTCATATAGCATGAAGTAGTCGCCGTTACCCAGGCGCGCGACAGTCGTCATCCCGGGGCGGTTGTCGTACGTTTCGGACGAGGCGTCATCGACGATCGGGCCCCAGTTCACCAGGTCGGACGAGACCTGGTGCGACAACTTCTGGCCGTGGTCTGGGTCCCGCTGGTCGGCGTAGTACGTGATGAGCTCCTTCTTGTAGACCATGAGGAAGGGTTCCCAGATAGGGGTCTCGCCGTTGTTAGGGAAGCCGCGTCCGCCAGAGGCAACGCTGGAGACGAAAGACCACGTCTTTCCATCGTCTCGGGAGGCGTATATGTCGATCTTCGTCTTGCTAAGGTCGGTGGGGAGCGAGTTGCCGGCGCAGAGGACGGTGCCTTTTTTGAATTCACCAATGGAGCGTGGGAGGACATACAGGAATGGCTGGTAGCGTAGACCCCAGCCGTTCACTTCATCCTTGACGGTGGAAAATGGCGCCCAGGTCCTGCCCTTGTCGGTGCTCTTGTAGATGGGATAATAGACGATGGGTGGCTCAGGAGAGTAGTTTTCCCTAGGTAAAGCGTGTTAGCTGAGGTTTTACTAGAAAGGCATTAGGATTTACCAAGTTGCGAGTAGAGTTCCATCCTTGAGCTGGGCGGTACGACCATAGAGAGTCTTTGGAGTAGTGTAATTCCGGTCTGGAACGTATATTGTCTGCTGAGAGAATTCTGTAATGTCACACTTGTTGCGACCCGCTCCTGCTAGAGATGTAGCATATGTGGAAGTAACGGACAAGGCCAACGCCAAACATGTTACAATTCCGCGCATTTTGAGATTCTTGCCTCGAAGCTAATGCGTTTGAGAAGATAACACTAGAGTGCTAATCCTATAGGTATGAGATGATCTTTATATATGCTTTTGCGGTCAATTACTTCATGATCGACCCTCCGGAATGGCAAGGGAAGGTCAAGACTCCGGAGGGGTAGCTTTATCACTATATTCATAGCAGACCATGCGCAGAGAGGGGTAAGGTATAGTATCGGCGCGCTGTGGGGTATATTTAGTATCCATAAGTTGTTAAACACGTCCTCTAACCAAACCTTGTAGTTCTAAGGCGCGTTCCCGCTCCATCACAATGTTCCCCGCTAAGTTCTCCCCCGCATTCCCCGCCATCTTTGCTTGGCTTCGAATATTCTCTCCACAACGTTATTCTATGATTGGTGCATACTTCGGGAGATTATTGGGCCAAAGCGCATGGGATATTAATTGGCGGCTGAGCGATGGTGGCGGTAGCAGTGTAGGTGAATTATAAAGTCATATTTCGGAAAAGGTTCTGCCGAACCCACCGGAGAAATTAAGAGCCCGGAACATGGGCATCAACAAGGGAACGACATTAGCAGATATATCTTCGGTACATCTCTAAACCTTCGGGACGACGAACGCGATTCTCATATAATGCCTCGGCCCCAACCACAAGAATCGCCAATCAACCATGGCAAAACAAACTATGCGTGCCGTCTGCGTGTCCACCCCTGCCGGTCCCGCAAATTTCGAACATCTCACCCTCCCCATCCCTACAACCACACCGTATGCTGTATCTAGCTAAGCTCTCCGATGACGCGGCTGGGGATCTAATGATGGAGATGGGATTACGTTGCGAGGGTGTCTAAGACGCGCAACCCGGTAATGTAAACAACTGGTTTGCTACTATCTTACGCTATAATGTAGTATCAGTAAGAAGAAGTAGTAACAGTAAGAAGTCGTAACAGTAAGAAGTAGTAACAGTAAGAAGTCGTAACAGCAAGAAGTAGTAACAGCAAGAAGAAGAAGGTAAGAAGAAGAAGTAGGAGCAAGCTAATCGGGATACAAGGCCTAGGCCTCTGCTCTGCAATTAACTTCTCATCATCGTCCGAGAGGCTAACGAGAGTTGGGTCAACGATCCGGGCGACTACATACCCTTCGATGCCGTATCTGTTGCCGAAGAGGTACTTGGCTACGACCTCGAACAAGTACGAAGTAGTAACAACCGCCGGTATGCGAGATCTCCGGTGCTATCGCGCCTCTTCGCGGGCACGTATGTTGTAAACCATGCCGTTGCGTAGGTTCTCGCAGCGCTGAATCCCATGGGCATCTCACACGCCAAAATACTTTGGCGAAGAAAAAAAGCTATATTCTCCCAACTATCCGCCAACTACCAAAGTCCAAAGTCAAAGTTTGTAGTTACAAACACATCCTCCCAAACCGGCAAACAAACGAGGGTATAAGACGACTCGCTCGTCCGTACACACTACATGCGCCAAAATCACCACCCATATACCATACATTTAGTCCATTTCCCTAATCACAACTCCAGCCCGGAATTCCTTTCTACTCCCTTTCCGCCCGAGGGTCATTTTGCTCAGACGCTTCCTCACGCTCCCAACTTTACTTCCCACACTCGTCGCCGTCGTTGGTCGGTCCAATCCTTCACTCCCATGGCTCTCGCTCCTCCGGAGCCCACTCCCATCCGCCGTATCCGTATTCCAATCCCCTTCGTTATCGCCACGCCCAAAGAAACTGCGACGGTTCTCCTTCCCGCGACTGACACCACTGTGCATCGACGACCCCTCGTCGCTGCTCTCCTTCCTTCCCTGTCCTCCTTTGAATGATACGGGCGGCCCCGTCTTTGGTGGTCGGTTCAGAAAGTTCAGCTTTCCAAGCTCCCTCCTCCGTGTTGGACTCTCCGGCATGCTCGACGTCGTCTGCATCGTGTTACTGTGTTTCAGACTTGGCAGTGGCTGGGGAGGGCTTGGAACATCAGAGCCGAGTTGTGGCGAAGCGACGGACCAAGTTGGTGCGGGCGTTATCTGACGCGGCTGGACCGGAGCCAGGGTGACGAGCTCTGGGCCAAAGGTGGATTCAAAGTCTAATCTGTTAGCTATGATAAATATTGGGGCTGATAAACTCACGTGAGGTTAACTCTTCTAATCTGTAGCGGACCGTGGGGTGCATGGATCTCGAGAACATGATCAGGATGCGCTTGATCATGATGGCATGGTCAATCAGCGCCATCTTCAGTGCGCTCTCGAGAGGCGACAGAATGGCAACTTGCTCCTGGCCATCCTCATCAAACGCAGGGAGCGGCAGAAGCGCCCTGTATCGCGCAATCGACGACTCCGATGAATGGGACACGGAGATGGAGACTGCTTCGACGAGAAGAGGAACCACACTTTCATCGCCATCAGCGGCCCTCCGTTCGACAGACGTCATTTCTTGCGTCTTTCGGACCGTCCGCTCGAGAGCAGTCTGTAGCGGCGACAGGCGTATCCTCTCCACGGTGATGATTTCACTCCTCCGCGAGATCGTGGGGAACTGATCGGCCGTGATGTAGACCATCTTCTCTGCGAAATGCTCCTCGACCGGCCCAGAAGTGTTTCGCGACACAGTCGTGGCGAATTGCTGGCAGTGGGCGGACAAGAGATAATCCCTCGTCACATTCGACACCTTGGCTCGCTGGAAGACGGCGTGGTCCAGGTTTCGGTAAGGACCAAGCGTCGAGACCTTCAAGAACTGCCCTTCCACATCATCAGATTCTAGTTGGCTTACAATCTGTGCTCCCGGATACTGTTCTTGCAGGTGATCCGTGAAGGCAGCCGTCTTCTCTGCTGGTGCGCCCTCAAATACAAATTCCTTGTCCCTCAATCCGGGTGGGAATCCCAATCCTCGATAGGCGACTCTGAAATACTTCAGCATCGGCTTGTTGCTCTTGACTATAGACTCATAAACAGAGCCAATCGCTCGCTGGGTCCTGGCCAGCTTGGAAAAGTCAAACACATTCTCCTCGTACTGCACCTGCAACTCCTTGTACGCAACGAGGGCGCTACTCCACGCCTCACCTTCCTCGAAATGCTTAATCATATCAAAGTAAATGCGTTCCTTGCGTTCAAAGGCGCTTTGAGCGGGGAAATCTGGATCCGATAGGGGTGGCAGGATCCTTAGCGGGTCCCAGTCGTACAGATCAGCATGAAGGCGCAGCGCGAGTCCCGCTTCCGTAAAGTTGCGGGATTCTGCTTGTACAACCGAGAGTTGATGAACATAACGGATGAATATCTCCTCTTTCTGCATATCTCGGAGGAAGTCCATCAGGCGCAGTCGGTCGATGAGTCCTGACGCCTCGTTTGCATTATCCGCGCTGTACACGGCGACGAGAAGATCCAAGAACTCATCGATAGTCGCAATCATATCGCTCAGCGAGGCATACATGTTGTCGTCTGGCATGGTGGACAGAGGCTCGAACAGATCCAAGAGCTCATTGACGAAGAATTTCTGCAGTATGCTTTCGGTGAGGGGCTTCGACTTGAAGAGCAGGTCGAGGGAGTCAATCATCTCCATCTGTATCGTCGAGAGGTCTTCACTCAGGTTCCACTCGCTCGCAATCATGGTCTGCAGCACTTCAACTGCGACGCGTCGTAGACCCTCGTGTACGCTCAAGCACAACTCCACGATGGGACCGACAAGCCCTGGTACATACTGCACTTGGTACCCACCAATCTTCTGCAGACCATAACGTTGCTTTTCCTCAGAAGTCGTTTCCCAGCCGATGGCTTCCCAGGTACGTCGCAGGAGCTCGGCTCCCTGTTCTCTAATGTCACCCGCAATCTTCCACACGGCGCGTCTCTTTTGCTCGGGAAATGTCTCCAACGCAAGTGCATCGCTGCCGATAAGCTTCAGTAGGGTTGTGAAGAACGACTTCCATAGATCCGTGTTGTAATCCATGCCAGCTTCCTCTTCAGGATCCGGCAGGAATGATTCGAGCAAGATTTTCGCAATATACTCGAGGGTTTTCATGGTAGACCGGTGGTGGTAGATGCGTATGCTCAGCCAAGATTTCGGGAACGCCTCACACTCTAAAATGCTCGTATGAACGCGAAGTGCATCTTGCAAAAGAGTAGACATTTCATCTTCCGCCAACTCCAGCTGCATTCCCTGCGGACGATTCGATATAGCAGACAAGATTGCAGACAGCTCGACAAGCGCTTCGTCAAACTCGGGCTTGCTGCCCTCGATTGGCTTGGTTGGGAATGGATATGAAGATGGGAAAAGCAAGGAAAGTCGGGTGCTTGGCCGCCTTGGTGCCCCCTGGATCGCGAGATAAGAGTCGATGATCTTGGGAATATGATCAGGAATTTCAGGACCAAGCATCTCAATTTGGGTCGACAGGACAGAGCAGCACAGCCTGACTTGATCGTGCCATTGCGACGTAACCTCTGCAGTCTTGCCCCAGTGGGGCGCAATCCACCTCACTGTGTTGGTTGCTAACGCGGCTTTCTGGTCCGGTTGCGAGAAGAGTTCGAGTTTAGCGTAGTTGATGATCAAAATAAGCTTGTACAAGACGAGCTTGCCCTTCACTGCTGAACACGAATCCATAAAGTCAATCGCAATATGCAAAATTTCCTCCGTAGTGAGCAATCCAGTCAGCTCAGGCAGCCATCCCTGGAAATGCTGCACTGCCAGCGTCTGGCTGCCGACCAATATAGGCGCCGTGTTCCGCATGAGTGCATCCAGCGCCTTGAATATCCCTCGGAGGTGCCGCGAGAAGCCAGGGGAGCCATTTGATATTCCAATGTCGGCCTCCTTGACTATTTGCTGTCCCCGCGCATGCGTAATAAATTTCAAAATGTGTCGCGTAACCTTGAATGTGGCTCGCAGCCGCTTCGAAGACTCGGCATCGGTTGGATCCGAGAGAAGGCGAATAAAACTTCTAACCAGACAAGGAGTTGCGAAAGGGTAGTTGAACTGGGTCTCCGCATAGTGGTCGACAAGAGGGCCGAGATTAAATCGGCGGTCGTGGACGATCCCAAGGACAGTGACCAAAGCATTGAACACGAGGTCTTCAAATGTATCATTGCCAGCATGTTCCACCAACACTGCAAACATGGAGTCGAGGACGTCATTCAAGAGCTTGACAATCTCGATCTCGGGAACAAACACCAGCCGTTTGAGGAGGTCCGACAGCTCGCCAATAGACTGATCTTTCCAGTTCAGAAGACCAAGGAGTACCTTATCCTGTGAAAATCGAGTGCTGCAGAGATACGTCTGCACTCTCATCTTTGACAACGGCCCTGTGATTGCCTCGTCCTTGGAAACATCATCTTTGCCGCGTGCGTTCCAAGGTGCCCCGAGATATCCTCCCCGACCGTTCGCATCTGGCCGTGTGTGAGTGGTCGTCTCGTCGTACTTGTACATCAGCAGCGAGTGGTGACCATCACGTATAAACGCTTGCTGGTGCCAGAGAGGAAGGTGAGAGATTGCGAATGGGTGGTTTGGCGCGTCAGAAACGAGTATGGCCAGGTGGCATCCTGGAACATCCTGGGGCGGCACCGCCAGGCGGATAGTCTGATTCCATGCCTCGCCACGCTCCGTAGCCGTTGACTCCCAGGAGCTGACGGGCTCGCCATTAGAGGACGGGTATATGCAGTTTTCAATCCTATCACCAGTCGCCCGTCGAACTTCCATGGTGACCTGCAAGTTGTGGCAAGTCATTTGCGTGGCCAAGGCAGTCGCAGAACCAGTAGCGCGGGACAGCAGCGCACCTCGTGGGAGCGTCGCCTTGTCAATTGTGACGTAAATGTCCGATCGCGGCTTCGTTGGTGCTCCAGAGAATCCCAGTTTGTTCGTGCGGCTGACATTGGACAGGAGCGTGGGCGTGGCCTTGATTAAACTCTCTCCATCCTCGTTGGCGAAGTGGCGCAGGTTGAGATGCATGCGCTCGGCCTTTGCGGATTTCTCGTAGCAGCCTGTCTTGCTTTCCAAGAGGTCTCGGATAACTTCGTCCCAGCCTTCGCCCAGAGTCTGAGAATCCGGGTCAAATTCTGCCGAAGGAGTCCATATCGACATCACTTGCTCCACATCTGCGTCTTGCTTCATGATCGAGTTCAGCTTCAAGGCACCCACGCCGACTGTCCTGGAGACCACCTTTCCAGTTGCCGTGCGTGGAGGCGTTCTTCCTGTTTTTGACTCTGACGTCTTTGGCGGGAGTTCCACATCCTTTTCGGCGACGGAACTCATCTTTGAAACTGGCGAATTACGCGAGTGGGCGTTGCGCTGAGAGCTCTTCCCCCACATTAGGCTTCTGCGCGCTGACTTCCCAACGCTGCCACTCAGCGATGTCTTTTCTCCAGCAGACGACGGAACGTTCTCGCGGGACACCATGCCCGACCGAGACTCTGGCTGTCTGCCATGCAGCGGCTGTTGATTCTGCTGGACCTTCGCCACGAGGAACACTTCGGTGTCTGCTGAGTTTGTGTCACCAATATCTGCAGATGTCAAGTCCATGAACAGCGTCCTCATATCCCGAGCAGTGGCCAGGCTTGCCAAGGATCCATTGGGCGGGAGCTCGAGCACGAAGCTTTCCGACAGGGTAGTTGGAAACGCTTGCTGTGTTCTGGACGCCAAGTATAAGACGAGAGTTGTCGTCTCGGTCGACGCGCCAACAAATCCCTTGACGTCTACCAACAGGTGGTGCAAGGCAACCGATTCCACTTGATGCTTGGGATTCTCTTCAAGACAGCTCATCATCGACTGGAGCGACGTAATCTCCACAGCTGAATCTTCTCCCGTCAAGACCCTGCCTCGTTCCGTAGGGCTCCTCACAATAACTTCACCGCTCACAAGCTTGTTCCCCTTGACCAAATCCCATATTGTCTTCTCTCGGAGCTGTTCCACTTCGTGTGTGGTCAAGACGTTGTGTAGGAGCTGTTGTCGCGATTTGTCCAGGCTTTGGACGAGGCTCGTCATCTTATCCAGCAGCGGGTATTGCCTCGACAGCAGCAGTTCGTGAAGGTTCGCCGAGTGCCATTCTCGCAAACACGATGCGATTTCGTCCACGAGTGGTTCGGAGAGGGAGGTTGGTGTCTCGTCTCCAATGTTCAGCATGGGGACGGGAGCTGCTGGTTTCGGGGCATTCGTATCTCGTTCAACGGGTGGTAGCGTTCCATTTCGCAGGTCGTCGCGCAGGCTGTTTCTCTTCTTCGTAGTCTTCGTCCCATTCGTGAGCCTTTGTGCGATGTTGTTCAGGCTATTCGCGCTGCCTTCGCTCTTGCTCGATGTCTCGTCGTGATAGCCATTGAGTTGGGGGCTATCTGTCAATTCCTCCTCACTGTTCTCGCCCAAGACTTCCCTGACCTCTACACAGCTCCTGGGAAAGATGCCGGAAAAGACCCGAGATTCCAGCGTCTGGCCCTTCACGCTGGTCAAGCCAGCCAGCAGAGACGGCGGCGCAATGAGGTATCCCCTGAACCAATCTCCATTCTTCCCGCCCTGCTCGATTATGTAGAGTTCGTCGCCGAGTTCGAGAGGAAGGTCGGCCGCATTCTGAGCCTGGAAGGGAAAAGTTGCGACAGCGAATGCGATCCGAGGTAGGGGTTGCCAGGGCATTGCTCTCGTTGCGCCTACGATTCAGGACTTTTGGTAGACCCTATTATGACCGACTGTCGCAATTCATCAGGATCGAGGGGCGTTCTTTGCTTCGAAATGATCCTCGTCGCAGGTTTCTGGTCGAGTTGCGTTCGCGTCAAGAAAGGTCGGATTACAGAAGTGTCAATGCGATGATAGAGATACCCCTGAAAGTCTGACAGGTACCGATAGAGGGTGGGTGGCACGGTCGCCAGGGCGCTAGAACAGTCAATTGCGCTTCGGAGATGTGTTAATACAGCACAGAATCAAATGGAATTCAGCAAGATAATGTACAGAGATGCGAGAGAATATGAAGGGATTCACAGATATTTGCAGTGGTCGTACGTACGCACTGGGGGAGCACAGCATTAACATTCCCCACACAAGCCAAATTCTTTTGAGGGACCGAGTCTCGAGGGGCTGGCCAACCACACGCGCACTGGGCTGTTGCTGCCCTTTTGCTGGTGTGGTACGTACTGCTCGTCTGGGCTATCGGCTAAACAAAGGGTCCGTGCAGGGCTGCTGCTGCTATTCCATTTTGGGAAATCAAATGCACGTGATGTCCATTTTGGTCGTGGTGGGGCTGATCTCATTGCAGCCTGATGCCAGCCTCACAATTACGGCACTCACAGTTCGGTAAAACACACACAAACCGCGCCAAACCCAATCTTTGCCATTAGGGTTTGCTTACCTCATCCCCACTGCAAGAATATTTCGAAGTTCGAGATCTGAACTTTCGACGAACTCCACGCACGACACCTCCGCCAAACGCCCAACACATACACATTTGCGCTTCAGAAATCACCTGGTATGTACAGCCAGAGTCGATGGCTTCGATGCGCATATTCAAACCAGAATCATCTCGATGAATTGCCGCCTCGTCGTTCCACAGACTCTTCGTCCTTCAATCCCTCGAAGCACAAGACCCCCCCAGACGACCACAACAAACACCTCCACCACCGTCTCACCTTTCCATAAGCACCGGCTAACCTCTTCTTCACACACAGAATCGCAATCATGGGTATCTCTCGCGACTCTAGGCACAAGCGCTCCGCTTCAGGAGCCAAGCGTTCCCATTACCGTGCGTAGTAGAAGCCCGTATCCGCAGGGCATCCTTCACCGGGTGTTCTCGATACGTTCCAACCTGTCGAAAATATCTCTAATGATTTTTTTGTTGCAGGGAAGAAGCGCGCTTTCGAAGCCGGCCGCCAGCCAGCCAACACCCGTATCGGCTCCAAGCGCATCCATCTCGTCCGCACCCGTGGTGGCAACCGCAAGTTCCGCGCCCTCCGCCTCGACTCCGGCAACTTCTCGTGGGGATCTGAGGGTATTGCCCGCAAGGTCCGCGTCATCACCGTCGCTTTCCACCCTTCCAACAACGAGTTGGTCCGCACCAACACCCTGACCCGCTCCGCCGTCGTCCAGATTGACGCCGTTCCTTTCCGCCAGTGGTACGAGGCCCACTACGGCGCCAACCTCGGCCGCCGTCGCCAGCAGAAGACCGGTGAGGTCGTCGAGCAGGAGAAGAAGTCCAACGCCGTCGAGAAGAAGCACGCCGAGCGTCTTGCCACCCACGGCAAGGTCGAGTCCGCTCTCGAGAAGCAGTTCGAGGCCGGTCGTCTGTTCGCCGTTGTTTCGTCCCGCCCAGGACAGAGCGGCCGTGTTGACGGTTACGTTCTTGAGGGTGAGGAGCTTGCTTTCTACCAGCGCCAACTCCGCAAGTAGACTGTCAATTAGGTGTTTACTGGGGCGTGTATTTTTGTTTGTGGCATGAGCATCAGCTACAGGGCTCCGGATAGGTGTCAGGGAAGCAAGGCACTCAGTTGCTGAACGAATTAAAAGATCACCATAACCACAACTTCGGGACAAGTGATTTTGCATGTTTTTGGTGACTATATATTGACTGGATGCATGTGGAGAAACGCTCAATTGGCCGCCATGGTATAAAACACGTGCGGAAAGGTCATGATCATTCTTCGTAAATCGTAAAACATCAAAAAATGCCACTCCAGAAATCAATCCCGTCTCATATCCAACCCTCCGTACATTTTTGCCCATCATCCACAACTAAATCCCCCACGTCCAAACGGCTCGTCGGGACGGTGCAGCCTCCGATTCGGAACGGTCCATCTCCAGGGGTTGATCTTCGCTGCCGGGCGCGTCCGTAGCTTCGTGGCTGGGGATGAGATCCGCCTGCTTCGAATCTCCATGAACACCAGGCTTCTCCAACACATCAGTTCCGCCTGTCGTGACCCCTTCATCGCCTACCGCACCCACTTCCTCTCCTCCCGGAACACCCCCATCTACCTCCATCTTCACGTCTTCATCGTTGGGATACACTACACCCTTGCCCTTCCAATTCCTCGCCTCCTCCATCACAGCCTCCCCCTCCCCATCATGTACCATATCTCCCCTCGGCGGCTCGACCGTAATCTCCCCACTCGTATCCATCTCGTCGTCCACGAACCCGCCCAACTCCCCAACCATAGCCTCCAGGTCCTCTCTCAGTGCACACTCCCTGCACCTCCACTCAACTTCTCCATCCCGATCCGTCATGCCCTCTGCCTCCTTCGCAGCATCAGCACTCAGCCCCTCCTCCCCACAACACCCCGTATGCCAAAGCCCGTCACAACCCCCACACCACCTCACGGCGTCCTCGTCCACTCCGGCCAAATCCCCCCCACAGCTCTCACAGCGCTCCTCCCCCCCGCCTTCCACAATCCTCAAGCACTCCTCTACGGCCGCTAAATCACCCTCGAGCACCTCAGCCCACACGTCCAGCGCGCCGACCTCCTTCAACCTTCTCCCCCCCTCTTCGGCCAATTTAGCCAGACGGTCGTTTTCCTTGGCCAGCGCCCCAGTTGCGCTCAGTAGTTGCGTCTGCTGTGTAGCCAGAGCGGTGTTCATGGCGTGCAGATCACGCGCCCGGGCCTCGATGGGATGCGTGTATGCGGTTCCCGTGGAGAGAATGGTTGCTTCGAGGGCGGCGCGGGCGGAGGTCAGGGTCTGTGTGTCTGTTGAGGAGGGAGACGTGGAGAGGGAGGCGGTGGAGGCGGAGGCGGGGTTGGCGGTGCTGGAAAGGCTCAGGGATGTGGTGGGATGGGAATGGGTGGATGTTAGGGAGGGTGGGGGAATGTGTGTTGCAACGGGGGCGGCCGGTATTTCAGGGGGGGTGTCCAATTCTGAATTTGGGGGAGCGATGGTTGCGGGGGAGGTGACCGCGAGGTTTGCAGTGGTTTGAACGGGGGGTGCAGAGGCCTTTGGGAGGATGACTCTGGAGGGTTCAATATGGGAAGCATCTAATGTAGCTGGTTGCGCGGGTGATGTATCGCTGGGCCCATCATCAGCCGCAGTGATGGACACCTCTGCTCCATTTTTCGAGACTTCACCAGTCGTCGATTTTGGCAGCTGCTGGAGATCACTCGGCGGTGGGACAGACAGCGCGATCGGTTCCTCAACTCCGCTTGGCACTGGACCTATTGGTTCCCTATAACCGTCAGATTCGGGTCACAGGAGGGAAGACGGTGTTTATTACGCCATTGTCTCAAACTGGCATGCATGTAGCAGGGAGATGGGATGGGTTTCGAGGGCGTCTGGGATGCATGATGGATTCGGGGATAGGGCAGGAGAGCTTAATTAAGCGCCGATGTGGGTGGTAAGGCTGAAGCTGTGTGATGTATGTGATGGCGGGGTAAATTAATTTATGCGGGTGGTGCAAGATCCCAGCGAAATGACAACGGAAGAATGTGAAGGTATACAGGCAGTCCTCCCAAGCCTCTAATAAATAATTCGAAATTTATAATCCCTTCGAGTGGCCATTTTAATTCAATTAACACTTCTCGATGTGTTTTGGTTATCGAGTGGTTGAGATAATATGTTTATTCCACGGAAAATAAATATAAATAATTCAATAAACCTACCAGGTCACAAACATCCACACCATCATACGACGACAAAAACAATCATAGCGATAGCCTATATTTATGCCATCCACAAGAGCAGACTTATGTATCTCTACCATCTACAAATATAGTCCTAGCTGCCTCTGGCCAGCTTGGCTACGTATGATACAGTCGTGGCTAATTGACCCCAGCCACCCACTGAGACAAAACATGTCTCCTCGACGCCATCCCAAGCTCCTGAGTTGGAGCAATTTTTACTAAACCTCCCTCCCATGCGACCCAACGCCTCGCTAACAGCAGGTAAATAGCACATATGCTCTTCCGCGTTTACATCCTTCTCCTCGTACCGCCGCCTAACACTCAGCATCCAAGTAAAAACCGGCCCAACCACGTCTTAGTGGGGGGGCTATGGATGCCGAGGCTATGCACAGTGCGGTATGTCGATTTTGTGTAGGTTCTCAGAAGGAAGGTTCGCCAACTGGGTCCTCGTGCTTCGCGACTGAGCCCTTGCCGCGCCACGTGCTGACGGCATCGATTCCAGCAGCTGTGCGCTCCTCGTGCGTGCCATATGCCTTGGGAGTGAGCTTGATGAGCGTGTGTAAGGGGACCTGCTTTGATTAGTATTCTGCCTTCTCTTCGAGGGCTAAAAGGGTACTCACAGCCATCCAAGGCGACTCCGACTGCGACTTCTCCTTGTAATACGCGTAGATACATCTCAGCACCGCTTGATGCGTGATGATCAGGATATCCTCCGAGCGCTCGAGCTCCATGATGATGGACTCGAGGCGGATGACGACGTCGCGGTACGACTCACCCCCGCGGTAGCGGTAGTTGTACTTGTCTTCATCGCGTGCGGCAAAGTCCTCGGGATACTTCTCCTTGATTTCTGCGTACGTGAGGCCGTCGCAGACGCCGGCATCGAGTTCGTCTAGCGCTTTCCATTGCAGTTGGTTGTAGTTTGCAGGAAGATGGGCGCCGGTGGAGATGGCGCGGCGCAGGGTGGATGTCCAGACGGTGAGGGGGCGGTTGTCCTGCAGGGCTGTTAGTTTGGAGGAATGGTGGAATATGAGGTTTCGAGCGACTTACGCCTACAGATTGGCGGACAAGCTCGGGAAGCTTAAGGGCGTACTGCTTTCCTCGCGAGGAGAGTTCTGCGTCACCACCGATCTGGCCAGAGAGGTTGTACATGGATTCGCCATGCTTTTATGTTTGTTAGCTTAGCCGTGCATGGGAGATCAGTAAACCTACTCGTGAGAGCCAGATGGAGCGCGGTTTTATGTGCAAGTTCATTAGGTAATATACAATGCGGGATTGGAGGTAGTCGTGGATCTGGTTGATGATGACCTGAGCGCCAATGTTCATAATCTTGACATATGTGAGGTCCTTCTCGTCGCCATCCTCATCGACGGTCTCATAGACCTTCTCGTAGTTGCGGATGCGATTCCTAAAGTCGAGCGCCGCAGCCTCGGGATCGGTGCCCTTGTAGTCGGGCGAGGTGGTCTTGACCTCGAGGATATTGGCCATGATCAGCGTCTCGTCGTCGCAGCGGGACTCGACAAACAGCGTGTCGATGCCCTCCTTGGTGCACTCGTCGTAGATCCAGCGGCGGCGCACACGTGTCGAGTTCGTGGCGTCGAGTATGGCGATGGTGCCCTCACCGCCACGGAACCACTTCAGCATGTCTCCAAGGGCAGCCTCAGCTGCTGCACGGCGCATCTTCTCGCCCTCTGGGTTGTTGGTGTCAAAGAAGTCGGCGGTCGGTTTCGGGGTGTCGGTGCGGCGATAGGTGCCAACATTGAAGACCTTTGCCTCGATGGAGAGCCATTTCAGGTATCGTGTAACTGCAACATCACCAGTCAGTTCCTGTGTTAACGTGTCTGGACGTGGCCGTGGCCGTAGTATCACTCACCCTTCTGGGCAATCAGACTCTTGCCGCGGGCAGGCAGACCAACCATGACGACACATATCTTAGTGTTCTCGACCTGGACGCCGAGCCCATTCGCCTTTTTCAGGCCTTTCTCGACCATCGTTGTGGTTGTTGTTTGTAGGGTTGGGTTAAAACGGGATGAGAGGGGTCGCAGATTCCTACGAGACCATGGAGGAAGCTCGAGTCCGCGTCAATCGGCTGTTTTGGGAGTGGATTTGCGGGTTAGGGGAGGGTTTCGAGATGTCCCGAGGCACGCGGGTAACGTATTTTGGCGGGGTAGACTTTTTTTGGGAGGTGTGAGTAATGGGCTACAACAACAGCTTCCAACGCCGAATTTTTTGGACGATTTAAAGGATTGAGGGCGAAGACAGAGACGTGAGATAAAGAGGACCGAGTTGAGTAGATTTCCCTGGGGATCAACGGGAATAACAGTGGACGAATTTGCCAGGCGGTAGCAGGTGATGGAGGGGCAAACTTGGGGGTAGAGCAAGCAGGGAAACGGAAGGCGGCACCCTGGGCCAAGTCGGTGGATTGCGGGTGAGCGGGCGGGCTTGGCTTCGTTTATCGGACCACACACGAGGGCAAAGAGGTGACTGGATTGCTGAATGAGGGAAGGAACCGACCAACTGGGAGTCAGAGGGTTTGCGCCTTATACCTAATACCTAAAGGTATCTGGGGGCAAGTTTGTGGATAAGAGAGGGCGAGAGATTGTGATGATGCGCTTGTAACGGTGAGGGTCAGGTTTCTTTGTTGCTCTTTTCTCTCAATAGGCACGAGAGGCACGGATAAATAGCAGAGGCGTATGAATGGCGACGCAGTTGTACGAATTGTCGATATATAAACAATAGACAGTAGACGATAGACGACTCTTGTCGCGCGTGTGTCGTGTGCCGTGTGTCGTGTGTTGTGCGTCGTGTGTCTCTGTGGGTGTCTTGTGCTAACTGTCTCGTCTGGCCGGGCCCAAGGGACAAAGGGGCGATGAGGTAACTGGTCTCTGGCGGTGACACTGCGAAACTGCAGAAGACTGGGGATGATGCACGTTGTTGACTAAGTACAGTGCAGTACAGTACAGCACAAGAAAAGCTGAAATCGAGGGAACTGGTCTCTATATACTCTTTTATGAATAAACAGCACCAGCAACTTCCAAGCTCATCTCTCATCTGTGGGTTTTCTCATGTTTTCTTATCACGAGGGACCCCTCTGCTGATTCATGGGCGTCTATCCCTACCCCAAGATGCCATGTATGGAGTACCATTGGGTCCTCCATTGGGTTCTCCATTGGGTATTGGGTCCTCCGTGTCTATCCCTTTATGATTATGATTTATGTGCACGGCTGTCATACGTGCATGAGCTGTTATTCTTAGTATGCGAGTGTTCAAATACAATGGGCCTGGCTTGGGCCTGGCTTGGACCTGGCTTAAGCCACAATCCTGGCCATTCGGTAGATGTTGGAATCTCTATTGATCGTGAATGGTGAGCCGTATTATATAAAATATATAATCCGTATATTCACTCGCCTCACTCTGTACTCTCTCCTCTTTACCGGCTACCAGCGGCCCTTCCCCAATTGGCCCTCTTCTCTTGCCCCTCATCCTCATCCTCATCCTCATCCCTTGTCTTGCCTCTTGTGCTTCCCATCCCCTAAACCCCCCCAAACCCCCACGCAACCCACTCAACTTCCCCCACGCCACCGCCCATATTCGTGTATTTGCGCTGTTGGGGGATTCGCTCCGATTTTCGGCGGTCGACGGATCCGAGTTTAATTCCCGTGTCTCGTGACCTCGTGATAAGAACGTGTCTTCTTTCGGCTAGCTTCCCACCCCATCCCATCCCCATCCCTCCCTTCACCGACACCGAACATATCTCCCTTCCATCCCCAACTCTTCATTTCCCATCTCTCACCTCTCACCTCTTGCAACTTGATCATTCAAGTATACTCGGTCGACTATGTATATACTCTAACATCATACACATCAATATCAATATCTTCACACACAACTCTTCATACAAGTATACTCTCAATATGTCCGTTTCTAGTGTTCCAACCATGTCCCTGTCATCATCCTCAGCCTCTCATGTCTCTGATACCTGTCATCTCGTCGTCGTACCTGTCATACACCATACTATATACCAAACTTCGACCCCTCACTCTCCCCCATCCCTTCATCCCCATAATGCATTATTTCTCCGGTCTTGGCCTCACTTCTTCTTCCCCTCCTCTGCATATTGCACGCCTCATCACATGAGCCCCATTGACGCCTTTGTATGCTCGCACAGCATACGCCTCGCACCTATCAAGTGATATCCCAACACACACACACCCTCTATCTGGCACGTGTTTGCCAGTACACCACAGTATTACTGCTTTGGGACCAGCTGGGGGAATTGATTTCTCATTGGGGAACAAACTACTATCTATGCATCCTCGACAACCCTGGGAGGCGGTACTCTATGAAAGAAAGAAAAGGAAAAAAACGCATAACCTATGTCTCCTCACCGAAGAATATCGAAAGGGGTATTGAGCCGCAGAACACCAGCGGGGGAATAAAAACGCCTCGCAGTATGCATCGCCCACCTCAAATCAGCCCATCAAGCAAACCTCGTCCAACAAGCAGCACTGAATCATTCTTTGGGATCTGATCGACCTTCAACGCAGCCTCCTTGCTCGCCGTCGCCAAAATCTCCTCCCAGGCCCGCTCATTCTCCCAGGCCTTCGCTCTCTCGACACTCTTCACACTCCAGTCTTCATGAGGCATGTTTGCCAAGGCCATATCCAAGTCGCCCACCCCCATATACCCTTGCTGGACACTAGCCACCATCCCCTTCGGCTTAGGGAAAAAACGACCGGGAGATCCCGACAGGGAGCCTGCTTCAGAAACCACCAGCGCGTGCTCTTTCTTCATCTCCGCAACGCTCGGAAAGCCTGCTCCACTGCCACCATCAACGCTCCACACATCCTCCTGCCCCAACACAGACGAAAGTCCATAAAACGCCCTTCCCTTCATTGCCTCTCCAACCCGCTGCTTGTCTCCCTTCATCCTGGTCATCTCCTTCATCTGCGCCACGAGGCGCGCCTGTTTCTCTGCAAGCGTATCAGCCTTCAGACCAGCGTACTCGGATGCGGATATGGGGAAGGCCGGAGAACCGAGAAAATCTAGGTGTCCCGCGTTGCGCCTCAAGGTGGTGAAGTCTCCTGAGATTGTGTGCGTATGCGAGCGCCACGTGTGTGAGGCACTCGTGGGGCGGGCGCTGGCGTTCTTGTGGGCTGTTGAGCTGCCTTGACTAGGTCCACGGCTGTGGGTGTTGCCATTCTGGCCAGAGTTACTCTGCGCGGTTGGCAGGGGTGCGCTGCCATTCCCACCCACATTTCCGCCCACATTGCCACTCCCATTGCCGCTGGCGCCGTTGCTCGGTCCTGGGCCCCCATTGTTACGACCATCGCCGTTCCGCGTGTTGTTCCTGTCGTTTTGCTGCTGCTGCATTTGTGGGGGCGTACGCATAGTCGGCGGCAGCGTGTGCAACTTCCCAGTCAGCTCGTAAGCGCTGGGGAAGTAGCCCGCCACGTCATCTGATGCTCCGTCAGTGGCAGGGTTGGAGTGAATCCGAGGAGGGGCATTTCTGAATCTTGCCGTCGTAGACGGGTTATTGGATCCGGTAGGGATCAGGGCGTCCGGCGTCTGTGTCGACGGGGTTGCATTTTGGGTTGCTGGCTGCGCTGGTAACGGATTCACGTTATTGAAGGGCATACTCTGGTGTTGCTGGGTAGCAGGTTGCGTCGGGAACTGGCCCATGCCCGGGTTGTCATAATTCTGAGGAATGAAAGGCGGCACAGGAGGCCCCTGGCTGAAATCCTGCATGTTGTTGAAAGCAAAATCGTTGCCCATCGGCTGCTGTGGGTGCATGTGGGAGTGGTTAGATGGACCGTAAGTCATGTCGTTAACGCCGTATGGGTATTGCTGCTGTTGTTGCTGTGGCTGGTGTTGTTGTAGGGCGAACTGGGTCTGCTGGATCTGATTGTAGATTTGCCCATTGTTAGGTTGCTGGCTCTGGAAAAGGTGAGGTTGATGGGGCTGTTGCGGCTGTTGCACCTGGGGAGGTTGTGGGGGTTGTTGAGCTTGATAAGCTTGCCGGGCTTGATATGCTTGTAGAGCTTGGGCTTGGGCTTGTTGGAGCTGCTGCGCTTGAGCTTGCTGAGCTTGAGCGTGTTGGGCCTGCTGGGATTGTTGGAGTTGCTGTGCTTGAAGCTGCTGAGCTTGTTGCATTTGTTGCGCTTGGGCCTGATCGTGCTGGGTTATTTGATCTACCTGAGCCTGCACCACTGCCTCTCGCTCAGCTCGCTCTTGGGAACGGCGTCGAGCATTGTTCGATATTGCATTCAAGTGCGAAAGAGGTGTCCGAGGCCGACCAGTCACCGGATTGATGGTTATCGGCTCCATATGTCCATGAAACGATGCCATTGCCGACCCGTTCACCACCGGAAGCTGTGAAACATTGTTCTGCGACGAGCCTCCAAAGATTGCGGCAACTTGTGTCCGCGCCTCCAAAGATTGCGGCAACTTGTGTCCGCGCCTCCTCCTGCGTGTACTGCTGTGGCTGACCCGGAGACTCGCTCGTGAACGTGAACGTTGGCACTACAACTCCCCCCTGGTTCAAAGGGTTATTCCCTCCTGCTGCATCACGTTCGTTGCCAACGAATGGCGCACCTTGTCTGCCGCGCTCCTGAGATGGCGATGGCATAAACTCTGGCGCATCAGCACTGAGACGTGGCTGCGCAGCAGAAGCAGCGGCATCCATCTTCTCCCTCAACTCCTCGAGATTTCGTGCCATGGCCGCAGCCTGTGCCCTATTTTCCGCCGTCGGAGGTTGGCGCTCGAGGCTCTCGATGATGGAGCGCATTTGTGCAGCTACATCTGCAGCAGCAGTGTAGTTCGTGGAAGATGGAGGTGTGCTTAACCTAGACCCATCGCTGGTGGGTAGGGCCTGCTGGGCTTGGGCCTGTTGGCCAGGATGTGACATTGTCTGGGTTTCAGTGGATGTTGCTACTGAAGTTCCTAGAGGGGGTCAGATCAATCTTTGGAATACACGATATAAAGAGTGGTGATATGCTGATTGGAGGGATAAGATGCACGAACCATGGGTATTGAGCTGTGTGGTCAGAGCTCCGGGGTTCACGGGCGTGCCACGAACTTGAGGAAGAGGTCGATTTGAGTTTGGTGGCCTCGAAGCCATTGTCTTGTGAAGGTTGAAGTCTGGATGTTTGTATGAACTTGTGAAGATGATTGAAGTTGTTGATGGTGTGGATCAAAAGACAAAAAAAGGGTGGTTTGTTGGAAAGAAAGTGAATTTGGGAAGAGTGAGGAGGTGAAGTTGAGGGGAGAGTTAAGCTACGCACAATTGTTCTGCGTTGACAGAATGACAGCACAAGACCTAGCGACAGCAAGAAGGGGGCCCCAAAAATCCCCATACTCTCAAAACTTTACTTGGGAACTGTACGCCTCAGCCTCGTGGTCAGTTTCTCAGGGGGTAAAAAAGGAGGGGGTTGACTTTATTATATCTACAATTTATTTACATCGCCAGAGACTTTTGCATAGCGCGGATACCTTAAACACTACATTATAAATATATCTTCCTGTCCCGCTCATATCTTCACGAACTCTTAAATATCTTCCTGTCCTATCCACATCTTTTCCGTTTTCTCTCTTACATAGTTCATAGTTAAGCAACCTCTCGTACGGACTCTTAAATGTCTTCCTATCCCATCTACATCTTTTCCTTACTCTCGTTCGCAGCCTACTATCAATTACCCATTCTTCCGTGAGTTCTGACACACTGGCATTTGGATTCACTTGCGAGTCAAGTGCTTTGCTGTCCATCTACTGGCCTAAAATAGCCTGTCGTCCCCTTGCTCGACCCTGAAAAACAGAGAGCTGATGCAGATGAACTTCGATGTAATTAACGCGGTTGCGTTAGGCACTCTCCCCCAAGAAGCTCGCCGCGAGCTCGAGACATACTATTACTACTTCTTCTTGCTATTACCTATCACTATATCTTCTTGCCATTACCACTTGTTCTTGCCGTTACTACTTCTTGTTACCGCTACTACTTTCTACCGCTACTATTTCTTCTTGCCGTTACTGCTTCTTCTTACTATTACTTCTTCTTCTTACCGCTACCATCGTGAGGTCCCACACGGCGACCCCATCTAGATCAAGCGGGAACCCAGCTGGGGTTGCCGCGTAATATGCTGATTTGGCGGGCACGAGCGGCGATTTCTTGGGCATAAGCCCTTCCGGATGGGCTTTTGGAGGCATGGCTCGATCTAGAGTCAAAATTAGATATCTAATATGCGTGTAAAGAAAAAATCCCAAGACTAAGGGCTATTTACTTAACTTGCGAGTGAATCTAGTTAGAACTTACTAACAACAAATAGCATAATGGGGGGAAAGATGACAACAGGCTATTTTAGGTCAATAGATGGACAGCAAAGCACTTGACTCGCAACTGAATCCAAGTGTCAGAGTGTTAGAACCCACCGACGCACCAAACGGGTGCAATGCTCATAGGCAAATATAAATATTAGAAGGCATCGCTTCTAACCAAACCCTTGTATGCACTGAGCTGTTTCGGGGGGGGGTTACAACTCGTGTCCTACAGGCAAGGCCGCCTACAACTTCATCACTGGATGGGACAATGGCTGCCCCGTTGGAATGATTGAAGGCAGGATTAGCCCTTGGAATCATTCTGGATTCTGCGCGTCAGACAGCAATATGAAAGTCTAATGGTAGTTTATTTTCTCCTCTATATGTCTTTCGTCTATGCCTCTCTTCTATTTCTCCCCCTCATCTATGTCTCTCTGGTTGCGCGCTATTCGCGTCCTATTTCTATGTTAACATAACATGAAGTCCTCCGATATGTACAAGTGGGGTGTGGCCATATATGGTCAAAAAGTAAAATACAGAGAAGTAGGATTGGTATATATGGCTGATTGTATGATGATTCGCAAAAAAGAATGACTGCCACCTGCAGTCAGGGATAGGGATATGGTGGATATCCAGGCACCTTCTACTCTGGTGCACCACAGGAGAAGGGACCCCGGACATGGCCAGCGCTGTAGCTGATGATCTGTTTGGATTGTTAGTAATATTCTTTTCAGACAACAGAGAGATCCAACTTACAATGTCGTCGACACTAGAGTAGATACCGGCCACCAGGACCACGATACCAATGGCGAAAACACAGAGGTTGATGGCACCCAACGCCAGGTTCTTCGGGGTGTTCCACTTGCCCTCGCGGAGAAGCATGAACCACATGAGAGCCGGCAGGTAGAAAGTGAAGCCGGAGATGAAGAGGGATGACGAGATGGATAGAAGATCTGAGAAGAAGGGGATGACTTCGGCAATGATGAAGGCGAGGATAGTGGCGATGATGATGTAGATGATCCACGTGATCCATCCCATCTTGGTGTTGACGAAGCGGATGTTGGAGTTTTTGAAGATGCGGGTATGGACCAGACGTCCGAGGACAGTGGTGTTGATGGACCCGCTGATGAAAATGACTGGCAGGGCGATACCAAACGCGATGCGGCTGATTAATGGCCCAGCAGAGAGCAGGGCCGGGCTCTTGACTTCTTGGCCGACAAAGGCATAAATCAGAGCGCCGGTCACGGTGTAGATGAAGATCTCTGCCGCGCCCAGGGTGTAGATGGACTTCATGAAATCTGTGGGTGTGTGCATCTCGTCCATGAAGGAGAACTGGCACATGGCAAAGCTGTAGGCAAAGCAGATGTTGGTGATTGCGATGAAGCCCTCTGTGAACGTGAGGTCCTCCTTTGGCCACGCAGACCAGTTGACAGCGGCCAGGCCGCCTGGTGCCTTGGTGCTCTCGACACCAGTGGCAACAATGGTGATACCAATGGCGAGGACGATGGAGGCGAAGTCAACATAGCCGAGGATGGCAACCTCGGTGAAACTCGGCGGGATGGCAATGATCATGAGGATGATGGCGGAGATGGCGGCAAAGGCGATGGAGCAAATGCCGCTGCCGGTGATGTTCTGGAAGGCAATGGTGCCCGTGAGGCAGTGAGAGCCAACCAAGAACAGAAGTTGCAGGATGAGCATGACGTTGACAGCCTCGTAGCCCCAGCGACCACCCATGAGCCTGCCGGCATCAGGGTAGTTGGCGACCTCAGGAAAGTTGACCTTGACCTGACCCACGATGTAGGCGGTATAGATGGCAATGATTCCAATGCCTATGGAGCAGATAACACCGGCGACCATTCCCAGCGAGGCAAAGGCAGCTGGGATGGACAGACTTCCCAGCGCGATGGCCTCGACGATGAGCACAACTGTCAGGCGTTTCCAGCCAAGACGGTTGTATTTCTGCATACCCTCCTCGTAGATATCCCTCTCCCTCTCGCTCTCGCTGGCGTTGCCATACAGGCTCTTGTCCTTGTCAAAGACCTCCCCGCTGGGGGGACTCGGCGTCGGCGACTCGCCGGTGCCTTTCTCCATGATTTGAGTGGCGTCCATTGTGAATATGAGTATATGTGAAGGAGGAAGAGAAGGGTGGCGGTGCCTGATGTCTTGCAACCGCTTTTCGACGGAATGTCGGAGGAAAGTGAGGTTGAGTGAGTATGAATGCAATACGCAAGAGTACGTGTGGGAATGCTGGTTCTTTTAATTGTTTAGTCCGCGGTGTGGGCCCTAAACCTTCTAGACAATCTTGACTCGCTGGAGGTTGTGGAGATATCCGACCCACATCGCCACCACGGCGATGCCCCTTACCACAGTAGAACGCCGATGGCGGCAGTAAGCACATTAGAGCATGCTAATGCACATTAGAGCATACGTTAGAAGCGACTACCGGCGAGTTATCTGTGCCACCTACCTAATTAGTTAATAGCATGGAAGTAAATTGCCTCACCCCGGCGCTTCCGTGGTGTGTTCGTGGTGTGTTCGATGATTGTCTATTACGTTTCCCAGTCCCACTCTCTGGAAATTTGGGGTAGGAGCCTCGTCTTGTTTCAACTCCGACCTGCTTTCCCCGGCCAGAGGCCCGCAGTAAATGATACGGATGTTACGTTTGTTACGTACATCGAACATGCTCCCCCGCAAACTCATTCCTTCTATAGGGGGCTCCAACTCTTCTAACTCGATCCAAACACCCTCAGGCTGCGGGGAAGTCAACTATCCCCAATAATTCCCCAATAATTCCCCAGACGTGAGCTGACGAACCGGTCATCTTGGCACAAACCCCGCGAAGAGCGATGAGGCTATGTCTGTTGTCAGGATCGTATGCTAATTACATCTCGGGGGATGCACAAAATGGGCCTAAAGGTTTCCACCATGTCTCTCCACAATTTTATCACCGCCTCCCTCGCTTGCCCGTATCTATTATGTTGCATGCATGAGATAGGTCCTTTTATTGATGAGTCCATCACGGCATCATATATGTCTGCATGTCTCTCATTGACCGAGCGCCGCCGCTCTGTCCGGCGTCGGTGAAACCGCTCGCCACAGGTGAGAACGACGTTGTAAAAACTCTGCGAGCGGCTAAGTGAGGCTCAGTAGGGATTAGTCGGTGACATCATGACCCTTTTAGTTCATTCTGCCATTCAACGGTTCCGCGTTCAACGGTTTTTGCAGAGGCGGTGAGCAGAATTGCCGAACTCTCCGACGCCTTAGCCTGCGGGATGAAGCAGCCAGTGGAAGATCTTCCTTAGTCAGCAAGTTCTCTAGGCATTATCGGGTTAGAATGGAAGGGAGAGAGATCGATGGAACGGCAACGCCAGCCAATGGCGGCTCGGCTTAGTATGCGGGGAATATTTCCGCGACGGGCTGCTGCTCAGCTCTTCATGCCCAACGGCGGCGAGATCACCGCGCGGCAGTCCATGGTTCAAAACATAGGGGGAATACGGAATCTTCCAAATTTGATAAAGATAGAGGAGGTTATTGCTAAAGTACTATAATTCCCTCATACAATTTACAGTTTGAAGTGATCGCGGGGAATGTGCAGGGCAATTGGGTCAAAATATTTGCACTTTCTGATCATATATTAAATATTTGTAAAAAATATCATTGATTGGATTGCTTCATAAGACGTGTGATATTTTGGGCGTATAATAGTTACTACGGAATAAGCAAACGCCCAAACACTTAGGTAAACTCTCCGGCGAAAAGACTCATTGGGAGGTCAAAGCCACGGCGTCGTATTATTTATAATTCCCGTCTAATAGAACCGCCGCATGGGTCCAGAACCTCACCAATCGGCCCCTGGTTCCTGGCTCCGCTCCTTCCAACGAGCCTGTCAGCAACGGAGGAAAGAGGAAGAACTCGATATATTCACCCGAGGATGCTCTCAGAACTATACTGAGACGGCGATAACAAACAGCAGCTGCTCGTTGCATGCACGTAAAAATAATATCTTCCATTCATGCTATACATCCTACAACTATGCCAGTGGGTATAAACGCTCGACTCGCACATCATACAATCCGCTAGCCCCTCCCCCGCATCATACGATGCCCCAGCTCTCCTTGAACCCCTCAAACTGCCCCGGATCCACAATCTCAACCTGTCCTCCGTAAACACCCTTCGCCTCCAGCGTAGGCAGCCTCAGATCAACCCGTGCGATCTGAAGCCCCCTCTTACTCCGCACAATCCTCCTCGGCTCTAGCGCTTTGGCTTTCTTGGTCGTGCTCTCGTTCCAGCCCTTCCATGCCTCCCATTCGTCGCGCTGCTTAGCAACGTGCCAATGCGGCGTGCTCTTCGCTGACCTCCATGCAAGCCTATTCTCAGGGAGTGTCGAGAGATCAAAGATCTTACTCTCCGCCGCCAGGTTGACGAGCTCAAACAGTACATCGGCGCCCTCGGTCTGGACGAGCTCCTTCCTGTGCGCCTCCGCGCTCTTTGGCTTGACGAGTGGTTCGTTCAACCAGTCCAGGTTTCCAGGCTCGACAGTCGATATCTTGACCCTCCTCGCGTCCTCACGCAGGTACCGCACAGCGGCCTGGAGCGCCTCAATCTCGCCCTTCAGCGCATCCATCTCTCTCGCCGTCGCAACCGCGCGCTCCTTGCCCGCCTTCGTCGCTGGATCCGCCTCCTCCACAATCTTGTTCTCGCCCGCCACCTTGCGCCACCTCTCGCGATCCTGCTCCATGGCCACCAGCTCCTTAGACTGAGCCTCGAGGCTCTCGGCCAGCTCGATCTCGCGCTTCTTGGCCTCCTCAATCTTGGTCTCCAGCTGCGTGATGCGCTCGTTCTTCTTTGTGGCGTCGCGCATGCGCGACTCGAGCAGCTCAATCTTGACGCTCGACTCCTCGAGGGTCTGGTCGCGCAAGGCGACCGTGCGTGCACGTTCGTGGTTGTCTTCACGGAGGCGACGGAGCTCCTCTTCCGCGTCGACGGGGATGGTGCCGCTGGAGCTGAGCTCCTTGCTGCGGACTACCCATGGCGCGGGGGCACGCTCAAACTCCTGCGTCATCTCGAGGTCGCCCGCGAGAGCTGCCAGATCGGTGATCTGAGTCGTGGCAGCGCGGATTTTGTTGGCATATGTGGAGAAGATGTCGCTTTCGGTGGACTGGAAAATGGCCGTCGTGGTGCTATGGATGGTACTTTGAACCTCTGTGTAGGTAAATGGCTCGGCGCGGCCTTCCTCAGATAGTAGCTTGAAGAGATCCATGCCGACATGGCGAGAGAAGAGAGTAAGCTCTTCCGTTGCGGTCTCGCACTGCTCGAAGTTTTGGATGGTGTCTGGCGTGAGAGACAGGGAGCGGGATTTGAGGTCCTCAAGCGATCGCACAGCTTTGCCGACAATGACCTTGGCGCTTCGCGTGCTGTTGATAATCGCATCGGTCTTGCGCGTGAAGTGTTGCGCGAGTTCATCTTCCTCACCAGTTGCAGTGATGTGAGACTGCACCAAAGCCCTGGCGCTCGACAGGGCAGTGGCTGTGTTGTCGAGGTGGCTCTGAATGACGAGTGCGCGCATGTGCACATCGTGGGCGTAGCTTTCCAGCCCATCCGAGATGTGAATCTCGGCTAGATGAGACATCAAAGCAATAGTACGCTGGAGGTCGCTGGCACACTGCCTCTCCTTGAGCTCGTCGCGCCTTAGGCCATCGATCCAGGCGTTTAGTGCTCGCTCGACAGGCTCCAGCTCATACAGAGCTCCTTCGTATTTTGCGAATTGCTCAGTCGAGCAGTGGCTGATGGCATTGACGAAGCGCTCGCACATGGCCGTAACCCAGACAAGCTTGTCAAGGACATCACAGGCAGCGAAAATATCGTCTTCGTGGCCGCGGTGATGGCTGCCAATCCTTTCCTTAACGAAGCCATGTAAGAGGTTCGCCTTGTAGCCGACACGCTTGAAGCGCAGTAGAGCCAAGACGGAGTCCTTCTCTGTCTGGTAACCGTCTGGAAGGAAGAGCTGAACAATTGCGAGGTGGTCGGAGGCCTCTTGCGCATCGAGTCGTCGAAGCTCAAGTTCGATAGTCTTCATTTGAGTCTTTGAAGCCGATACCTGGAGTTTCAAGTTCAGATCCATCATTGCCCTTGAGCGACTGTTCAGCTGCTCAGATTCGGTCTCGGTGAGGGCATGAGAAGCCTTCATATCGTCCAAGTCGCTCTGAAGGCTCGTGACAAGCTCTCGGAACCTGGATAGGGTGTATTCCATATCTCCGAGCGCATCCTGCTGCTCTGCAGCCCTCCTGGCTTGCTCGTTGATAATCGTGTCTTTGAAATCGAGATCTTCCTGAAGCTCCTTCTCAGTCTCAACATGGTTGACCTCGAGCTCATCGTTCAGTTCCTTCAGGCTTTCCAGATCTTCAATGGTGACCTTCATCTCCTCAATCTGTTCGCTCATGCTCATATTCCGCTCGGTAAGATCTTCAATCATATCTTCAGCCCCGAGCGCATTGTCGAGCTGTTGCCGTAAGTCCTCAACCGTAGCTTCAGACTGTGCCAATTTCGCCTTGGCCGATTCGTAATGTTCCTTGACGCCCGAAAGGTCTCGTACATCCTCCTCTAGAAGCTTAATTTGATCCTTCAGCTCAGCCTCCTGCTCCTGAGTTATATCCCTCAGCCTGAGCAGAGCTTCCCTCAATCGCTCGTTGTTCCTCTCCATAGCAATCCATCCCTGGCTCGCTTTCTCTTCGGCACTCATCTCCCCTCCCAACTCTGCATTTTCCTCCTTCAGCACCTCAACTTCAAGCTCTAGCTCTTCGGCCTTCAACTTCAGAGCCTCTAGCTCGTGCTTCAGGACCTCGGCAGTCTCCTCGGCCATTTCCCTATCAAGAGTAGCCATTTCGAGGACGACATCGTGATCAGCCTGTGAATTTTCGATATCCTCGAACTTGGCAGCCGCCTCCTTCAATTCCTTTCGTAGGTCTGTAAGCTCCTGCTGCTGGGGCTGGTACTTTGACTGAAGCTTCTGAATGATGCCTTCGAATTTATCACGCTCAGCCTGGATCTTGTCGAGCCCTTTTATCTTATCGCGATCCTCCATGCGCTTCTTCTCCATCAATCGTAGCTTCGTCTTGAGATCTTCGATTTCACGGTTGGTCGCTGCTGAATTTCCAGCCGTGCTTCGTGAGGTGACTTGTGAAGTGTTGCTCCTAACGGTGCCGGTAGGGCTCGGTGCGGCTGGTTTCCCGGCCGCAGAGGTTCGTGTCAGGACTGGGCTTATTGCTTTCGATGATGTGGATGTTGGTGAGAGCGCTTGCGACCGAGCATCAGACCCTGATGAGTAGTCGTTGTCGTCGCCCTGTTTACCACTGTCACTTCCCTGCCCGCTGCTCACTTGACTGCCTCCAGAGCCCAATCTCTGGGATATGCTCTGATGCCCACTAGGAACGGCGAGCGAGGGCGGCCGACCAGCAGCTACCCTCCCAGCGCCAGATGCTAGTCTGGACCCTGGGGCTGCAGATATAGATTGCCTCGATGTCCGCGGAGTCGGTATTGGCGGCGGCCCCATTGAGGACCGATTCCCCGGCCCTGCTAGGCTCTGTCGTGGTTTTACAGATCCCGGTGTTGGTTTCGAGCCGATGGACGGCGTTGTAGTTCTCGGCGTCGACGCTCCAGAAGAGGCACCCGAACCCAGCTGTTTTGTCGGTGATTTGGTCGGAGACTATAATACTCTTGTCAGCGGCATGGCCAAGAATAAGGACAAAGGCCTACAAACCCTCAGTATGCTCCCCGGCCGGCCCAATCTCGCAGCCGGACTTGGGCTAGATGCATTCATGCTCATCCGTTTCCCAGCAGCCGGGTCGCTCACACTTCCCACCCTCCTCGCCGCCGGTGCCACCACACTCGACGGTCTACTCGTCCTCTTTGGCACTGGTGCAGCTTTCGGCGGCGGAGGAGGGGCCTGCTCCAAAACATGTGCAGCTTGGGGCCTCACAAACATCCCCCTCCCCATATCGCAGTCAAAGTAGCGTTCTCCCTGCACACTGCCATCGTTCTTCCCCGTGTCATCTTCGAGTTCGACACCAACCCATTCGCCGGCTGCAAAGTGAGGGAAGCCAACATAGCGGATGATGCCGATTCTACCGTCGGCGAGCTCCACGGTCTGGCCGATAGCGAGATCCTGCGTCGCCATTTTTGGTAGGTTGAAGCCCAAGGGCTGGATATTACTGTGGCCGCATCAAAATTTTGTCGTCGCTGGCGTCGTTGGCTTGTCGGCGTTGGAATTATTGCCGGTCATATATTCGTGGTCGTCGCGTCAATAATAGGAGACGCGGTGGTATATGGTACATGGGAAATATATGCCTGAAATATTAGGCACCATATTATATAGTACTTCACGTGATAGTTCTCTGTCAGTTACAGCACAACTCATCCTGAGCTCACAGACAATGTAAAAGTTGGCCGTATTGAAGAAAAAAAGTGTAATTCAAGCCTCTATAGATGTCATAACAAGTATATGTAGCCACTTCATAACTGTTTACAAAACGTTCGCCCTCTGTTAACCTGCCAGTTGCATAGAGACACTTCCAAGGCCATGCCAATAAACCCAGCTATACAGATACCACCCGAGTCGCTGACACTGGTAGCCCCGAGACTGAACTCCCTGTCTTCTTCTGGGACCTCCTCCAGAATTTCTGCAAAGGTGTTGACATAGACTGCCCCACCAAGTAGCCCTTCCCAGAATATAATCATGAAGATAAGATAAACACTCGGGATCCAGTCATACATGGCGTGGGAGATAAGGACCATAAGGTTGACAACCTGGAGCATGGACGGGAAGTAGAGCGCACGGATGCGGATGAATGGTGTTGAGGATCGGGCAATGAAGACGCCGATTTGGTAGAGGAAGTTATAAAACGGGTAGAAGGATCGGAAGTCTGTGAACGGAGTGGACGGCAGCGGGAAGAGCAGGGTTGGTGCTACGCCCTGGTTGATGGAGTATTCGGCAATGTATACGAGGAGGAGAGGAAGCATATATGGGAAGAACAAAGCCTTTGCTCTTCGGAGATTCTGGCGGAACGTCGGGGAGCTGACAGGGCTGCTGTCAAGAAGGCCAGAACCTGTGGTGCTATCACGGAGGAGACTCTCCGTTGGCATGTCTTCATCGTCAACTCCCTCGTCGTTCGGGACAGTGCGGTATTCCTTCTTTTGCCTCGCAAACTTGAGCGGCCCGTGGGGCAAAATGAGGAAGAAGCTGATGGCCATGATGAGGGGCAGGAAGGCAGAGGCAAGCAGGCTGTTCTGCACGGTAAACCCTATTGTAGTGGTGAGGAGCACGTAGAGGCCAGCACCGACCAGCCCGGCCCCTCCGGTCCCACTACCCCAGGCGGCCAGACTGAAGGGCCCATAGTAGTGAGTCAGACCCAGAAAGCTGAGTTCTCCGCCGCCGCTGCTGAGACTCGCTATTATGACCCCGATCATCTTGATGGTGACAGATCCGCCTTCTACAGTGGGCGGAGTCAGTGCGATGAGAAGCATGCCGCTCGACGACAACAGGACGAAGCTGAGTATGCGCACACTGTACGGCACCCTGTGGATAAAGTATGGAGCAATGAGTTTCGTGAGGAAGGAGGGCATGACATCGGCGAGCAGGACAACGCCCTTGGGGATGTTGGGCCCGACGAGGTCGAGAGCCGCGGAGAGGATAATGACATAGATGACATTGTTTATGAGTCCTGGGGATGTCAGCGACTCGAATCGTTAACTTGGGGATTTGGAGAGGAGCTGTACCAAATAGCCAGAAGGCGATGAGCACAGATGGGTCGGCGCCGTTGAAGACAGCCTTGAAGCGGGCACGATAGGCTGGCCAGGAAGCTCCAGCCGAGCCAGGCATGGGAAGCCTCATCTGGGACGACGACCGCGACAGGCTCATTGCAGGAGTATGGGGGTCCTTGTGGTGTTTGGTCGCTTTCAACCGTTCCAGTGAAGAGGTGAGTTCGCACGATGACGATGACGAGGGGATGAAACAGCCATGAGCTGGGTACCTGGATGGAGGATGTTTGCGTAGTTGGGAGGGAGGTGGTGGTGCAACGTCTCTTCAAGCTATGTCTTGTTTACTGCTATGCTGTCGCTGTCGCTGTTGCTGTCGCCATAACTGAGATATGCGTCAGGACGATGATAGATATATAGGAGCAAGAATCAAGAAATCACGAGTCAAGAGTCAGTCAAGATCCCAAGAGTTGTCGTGTGAGAGTCGAGAGAGGTACGTACCTTTGTTTTGGGGGAGAGAGCGGAGAGAGCGGAGAGACAGGGGATACGTATTTCCGTGTCCGACATCCCATCCCGACACGACGCTAATGCAGGCATCGCCAGGGATGGGGAATACCAAATGCAGTTTAGCGTGGTCTGACTGAACTTGCTTTAGTCGGATATAGGCGACTTTGACGCAGAAACAGCGCTAGCGCCGATGGAAAAGCCGCAAAAGCGCGTGTCAGTAGCGACCTGGCAACTGTGCGGAGGTATCCGGTACCTTGCACCCGTGCTCTGGTACTTTGTGTTGCAGCTAGATTTGTACGACGACCAATGTATTCTTCCGCCCTTCCCCTGTACTTCCCCGTAGCTTGTCCTCCCTTCCCACCCTCTGTCGTAGCCACCACCCAAACACACCAAACAGAAGCTTCTCTCTCTCTTCAGATCGACAACCCCCATCCTCACTCCTTCAACCACCTCACCGTCGCCGTCGCCGTCGCCGTCGTCGCTGTCGCTTTCTTCTCCTCACTATCTCTGCACTTCCAAACGTCGTCTGCTCCGGCGACTTTGGTATACCAAACACCATCCTCCAGCGGCGTAAATATGTCCAACTAGTTTCTGGAGCTTGACTCGATTTGTCTTGACCAGGTGCAGCCGCTCGAGGACCGGCCGAAACCTTAACCACAAGACAGAATCTCCCCATACACACTATTTTCTTCCTAACAGAACAGTCCGGTCATCACCACCCGACAATGGACCCTCGACTTCCTCAGCATCCGTTCTCGCGGAATGCTGCCTCGCCATACACTCCCCATACCACGTTTCAGCCATCCTCGACACAGGCACCGCCCTACTCGCCGGGTGCCGATCCTCGAAACGCGCCTCCTTTCCGACCTGAGCATCAGCGACGGACTTCCGACAACACCTACTTCCCACACGCGCCGCCGACCTATGCTCGCGACGCTGCTCCCATCCCGAACACATCGACGCACTCCCGAACTGCGAGCGCGTCATCCATCGGCCACGGGACACCGTTGATTCGGAATATGCCACCGCCATCCTCACCCCAACAACAGAGTCAACAAGCACCGCATCCCCAGGGACCCCATCCACAAGCATACCCACCGCCACCGCCGCCGCCGTCGAGACAGCCAGCACCAGCTATTGGCCCCCCTGCGGCCTTCCCCACGAATCGAGATCTGCCGGCGCTGTCCTCCATACATCGACCCAACAGTGTCAATAGCAGCAGCATGTCCATATCATCAATGCTAGGCGGCCCTGCAGCCGCTGGTCGCGAATCAGGCCCGCCTCCATCTCAATACCCAGCTCCACAGGCGATGATGCCGTCAGGGGCGCCATCAGGACCAAGTACACCATACGCGCCTTCCACACATGCCTCCCCGAGACAGTCAGCAGCAGGCTCCGACTATGGCAGATTTCGACGCCCAGAGACGCCCGAACACCATCACTTGCCCGAATCACAATTGCACCATGGCCATCGGGCCGTTTCTGCTGGCAGCCCCCAGAGGGTCCCGAACATCCCAAGTCCCGAAACAAATCGGTATAATACGCCTCAAGGGCCTCCCCAACGAAATATCCCAAACCAGCCTGGCCCAGCCGAAGAAAGGCGCGATCAGTATCCTGTCCGCGTGCCAAATCCGAATGCGCCTCCCCCTCGACCAACCAGCCAGCCAGCACTATACAACCAACCCGTCAGGGAACGCGAGGCGTCCATGCCAGAAACTGTGCAATCGGAAAACGGGCGGCCCCAGGCTGGGTATGCGCCGAGAGGGCTCGGTTACGGCAGCAGGGAGGATATACCCGCGTTCCGCGAACAAGCCAGGATAGAAGAGGCTATAATGATGAGGGACATGGAGCGAGAAAGAGAGCAGCGGGACATCAGGGAGCGCGAGCGGGAGCGTGAGCGGGAACGAGAGCGAGAGCGTGAACGCGAGCGGGAACGTGAAAGAGATGTGCGCGACAGAGAGTATCGTGAGCGAGAACGTGAGCGCGATAGGGAGAAGGATCGCGAGCGAGAGCTCGCGCGCGAACGTGAACGCCTGGATAGGGAGAGGGACATCATCCGAGAGCGCGAAAGAGAGCGCATGGGTCACAACAGAGAACCGGGGCCATTTGGACGACAAGAGGCCCCTCAGTACGGCCGCCAGTATGGACCTGCTCAACAGGGCGCATTTGTTGGACGTGCGGAGGCCGAGCAGGGCCCCTGGGCGAGAGGAAGACCAGACGAACAACCTCGCGAATCAGTGTCCCAACAAGCCCCTACTACCCTGGGATATGAATTCCCAAGAAATACGTCACAACCTTACGGCGGCACTTCCGGATACGGACCCCAAGACCAAAGGTATTCGTCAAGGGATTACAGAGACACCCAGCCGCAGAACCAACCAAGCCAACAGGCCCAGCCTGGGCAACAATATGGCAGCCCAGTACAAGAACGTGAGAGAATCGGAGGAGCTGCAGGACCCCATCAACAATATTCTGGACAACCAAGTGGGCCATTTCGATCTAATGAATCACCCCGGTCAAGATCAAACGAGGAGTCCCAGCAAATGCAGCGTGGTGTCTACCTTGGCATTCAGCAAGAGATTAATAGGAAGGGCCGAAACTCTCCATTTCCCCAAGCTGTTCAAGGTGTCCAGGGGCTGGTAAACGGCCCAGCTGGGGAGCCTGGTATCAAGAGCGAGTTTGGAAAAATGTTTTCTGGGATCGGGAGCGGCGTTGGTGGCATGGGAGGCACGAGCAATGCAAGTGGCGGCTCGCAGACTCCGTTTTCTCAGCCTACCCAGCTTAGGCGAGACGATCTGGACGTGGTTGCCGCGCAAGACTCGCCTACTGAAAATGGGCACAAGATTGCTCGATCTTCGTCACGAGGAGGAAGGAGACGCAAGCTTCAAACGGGCGATGGTAAAGAAGGCGACGACAGCAGCAATGGAAGACATACTCCAAGTGGTCGTGGCACGAAGCGGCCGAAACACCAACATTCCGCTGGCGCTCCACATCGACAGTAAGTCAGCCCCATCCCACTCATTTTTGAACAATTCTAATATACTGTACAGCTCGGAAAACCAACGACCGGAACCTGTCGCCCAGCTTTCGTCGCCTACGGGCCCAAGTTTGACCCCGACATTCGGCCACCCATCTGGTCACCCAGTAGCACCATCGCCTCCACCAAAAGTTGTTCCCCACCATCATCACATTAACCGTCACCATCATCATCACCACCACGGTAGCCCACACCCAAGACCCGCGCCCCAAGTCGTCATGCCAAAACCCAAGACGGTTGTCAAATCCAATGCCGTGCTAGACTCTGTAGCGCATTTGCCGAGGAAGCACCTTGGGCATTTCACATACACGACGGTCTTGCAACCCGGGGATCCACCGTCAGTCGTGCACAATCACCAGCGGCGTCGCGCATTCAATAGCACGCCGCAGCCATTGCCGAAGATGGAGGGAAGCGAGAACTGCACCCTCACTGTCAGGGTTCCTCGTGTATACCTCGAACCGCTAAGCCGCGAGGAAATAACAGCAAGAAGGAGCGTTTGGGGAACTGACATCTATACCGACGACACTGACGTCGTCGCTGCGTGCATTCACAGCGGCTGGATTAGAGGCGAGTGGTCTGATGACGTGGACGTCTCCGTCCTTGATCTTGTCATTGATGATATTGGGTCTGGCGAGGACAATTCCACGGCGACCAGAGTGATTTCGAAGAATGGGGATATCACTCTTACGGCGCCTCCCACCCGAGGCCCAATCCCCCCACCACCAGACAAGGACCTCCATGTCACCATCCTTGTTCTGCCTGCGCTCGAGAAGTACTCTAGCACCACGCGCTGGGGCATCCGATCACGCGCCTGGGCGAACACCCACGACGGGCTCTCGTTCCAAATCATGAGCGTCAAGTTCGTCAGCGGGGTAGACACGGCGAAGGAGACTCGAGGAAGTGCGCGGAGGCTACGCATTGACAGCCAGCTGCGGGAAGACGACCTGGAGCGGGAGTCGGCGTGGGCGGCACTGCTGCAGGTGGGCAATGGGCACCATGATGAGGTGGCGAGGAATAAAGATGGGATTGCTGAGAGCTTTGTGCGTGGGGATCCTACCCCGGCACAAGGGATTGTGGGGTTGGGGATGGGAAGTTGGTGGAAGAATCAGCCGAAGAGGGTTGAAGAGGTCCGTGAGGAACCCGAGGTTCAGATGGATATTGATGAGAAGGTCGCCGAGGTTGTTGAGGAGGGCGGTGATGTCGTTAAGGACACTGTGGAAGACGTTGTTCCAGACATCGTACAGGAGAATGTGAAGGATGCGATGAAGGAAGCAGCGAAGGAAGCGGAAGAAGCCAGTATTCCAGATGGCGTCGACCAGGTACTGCAAGATGTAGATCAACCGGCTGCGGACGTGTAAATATGGGGACCGTTTACATTGCAGAGTAAGGGACACGATTACTGGTCTAGATGGCGCTTTATGGAGGGTATAAATGTAATTCAGTGGGGGGGTTTTGCGGCAGTGGATAGAGACAGTTTGTGACATTTCGATGGAGATGTGGTGGTGGCAATTCTGTAGGGGTTCTTGTAGATAAATACGTATTATATGATATGATGTAATTTATCTCCAACACCGTGTGTAGTATGCTATTGATCTATGTAGACTAGGAAAGGGAGGCACTTCATCCACTTCGTTGTGGTTGATACTCTCATCCCTCATTGTTAGGGGGGTTGGGGCGGACAAGTAGTTTTTGTTGATTGATCTTTGTGATTTTTGTAGCACCATATCGCCATAAAAGGGCGACGGGAGGGATATTTGCATGCTCAATGAGGTGCAGACAGCCGTCGTGTTAGCTTGGTCGACGGAGTTACTGTTGCCACAGGTCGTAGGGGGGAGGGCGTTTGTACGGGACGTCTTAACATAATTGATAACGAATCTCCATTATCCGATAGACTGACAGAAGGCTCGCCAACTCGAATGCTAGGAAATTTATCCAGCCGACTGGATGATTCATCCGTCGGTCCGACATGTCCCTCAGTAGGTCTGCCTCCCGAGTCTGAACCACCATCTGCGCAATATGCCCAGAGAACCGAGAGCATGGCGCCAGTGCAAGGTGCCCACTGACCTACAAATTGGATGAATCTGTTAGCAATCAATGGAGACCGGAAAGAATTCCAGTAACTTACCGATACTAGCTATTGGTTCAGTCTGATACCTAAGTTGGGAACTAAACAAGTTCCTCTCGCCAATGACAATGAAGGCAAGCAGCGCGGCAATGAAGAGGGGAATTGAAATCACTCTTAAATACATCCTCCGCAGTTCTCTCCCATTCTTATACTTACGCGCCTCCTCAATTTCCTCGGCTTTGCTTCCTTCTGCACCAACAAAGCGTTGCTCCCAATTGAACTCGAGCTGACGGCCCCACATGGATATGAGCGATAGGACGACTTGGACACAGCCAGCAGCCGCGAAGAGCGTCGCTGTGCCGAAAGTAAGTTTGTTTGGTGCGGGGATAACGTATATGTCGTTTCCAGAGCCTTTCCGTAAAGGGGAGAAGGGTCCTTTCTCTACAGAGCAGGTCAGGCCGCAGGTGGTGTTGTATGGGAATTTTGCTGGGTCTTGTGAGATTAAGTTTCTGTACTCGTCTCGCGTGCACGAGGACGGATGAGCGCGGAGGAATTCAGTCAGTAGGCTAAGTATTCCTGCGAAAAAAATGTTTCATTACTAAGGGATTTCTATAAACTAATTCTGACAGTCACTTACCGCTGAGAAGGAGAGCAGTCCATAGAATGATAGTGTTCCGACCAGGACCACGACTATAGAATATCCGAGATAGCTTAAATGTTACCGGGGCGCTTAGTACTCCTGTTAAGCATATCTGAAACGATCCATAGATGTCCATATCGACGGCGCCTATAAGATATTCATGTCAAATGTGTAAATATGCTTACTTTGTGAGAGGACTTACCATTTGCATGTACAGAAGCAATGATAATGGCGTGCAAGGCAGTAATAGCTGGAAAAAGCCATACAGCAGCCATACAGGCGTTATTCAGCCACATTACCTTACGGTAAAAAATACACGTCATTATAAGGGCATAGTATCTACCAAGTAAAATCGGGATGTTAGTTGGGCTTGATGTATGAAGCAGATAGAACTTACAACGTCCTCGACGCGATCCCATACTGACCCGAAACTGGCCAGGCACAAACAACTTGCAATGCATTGGTAGTATCGACGTCTGCAGCTGTGGCATTTCGAATAACAAGAGTATTTACCAGTGAGGCTGGATATATGGCAGGCATTATCTTTCGTGCCCGCTCGGATCATATGAGAGAAGAAATCCCCCCGGAAGCTTACGCTGCAGAGGTCGGTCGCGCAAACACCTGGAGCATATTTTCTGGCAGCATGTATGCGGCTTATCTAAAATACCTGTGAAGTCCATAAGTTCCAGCCTCACCATCAGAAGGGGGCTGTGCATATGCAGCCCCACGTCAAGCGAATAACAGTGCATAGCCCTCTACGGTTCGTAGGATCTCACCCTAAGTTGCTTGCCAGCCTTGTGAACCTTTGGTACCCATTCATCGATGCTATGTTCCCAACTGAATTTGTTGAACTATGCCATTTTGCATAGCCTCATGAGAGTAGGATCGGTGATGCCAACAGTCATACTTGCTTCGCCCTCAACTCTACTAGTCTCGTACTACGTCCTTCTGCCACCTCACCACCAAGAGACGCAACACAAATAGGCACAAAGATGCGGCTTCTTCACGCCGAGACAAAGCAATTTGCAGAGTTTTTCGGTGAAATACCACCACCCTCACCTTCCCCGTCCTCACTCTGCCTAGAACCTACCTGTAAAACCTCACCCAATCCCGCCGACAATAACACCCTCACGCCATCCCCACCCGCGTTCGTAACTCACCCAATACACCTTCCCCCCCTTTATAAAATCCTCTCAATAGAACCTAGTTCTTCCTAGGAGACAAGAGTTTCCAACAAGCAACATGACTGTGCGTAGTAGCGTTGACATTGGCAGAGCAGTAACCGCCCTAATGAGTTTCTCGACGATGGAGCATATTGAAAAGATGTATTAATTGCCGGCCGGATATGGAATACTTAAGAGTGGGGTAAATCGGCATCAACTAAGAAGATGATTGCAATGAGTTGTAAGGGCGAGTTCAATCTGCACTCAGAGATCTATCGCGTAGCTCTTGACGATACTCCTCAACATGCGAAAGAAAGGTATGCCAACCAAGAGACGCCTTATCCGCATCACTTAACTCGTCTCCCACAGCTGTTAAGATTCTCCTCGACCACCCGTTTATCCACCACCACTGCGCTTCATACCTCTCTAACAGCATGGCATAATGTGCAAGTAAGAAGAGAGACATTAGATCTTTATTTTTTAGTCGGTCCCAGATCTCTTCGTCGATAAGACACGGCCACGCCACTACAGTCCTTACGTCGTCCGGTTCGTCACCAGCTTTCATAGACACGTTTTCTAGCCTCCCAATCGCGTGCTCGTACATCGAACCCGAAGTTTTGAGTCTTAAAATCTCGAAGGCGCGCAATGTGACGTATGATTGAATCACTTGTTGCGACTTCAGTCGAGGAATGAATTCTCTGAGCGAGCCAATCGGTGTGCCGCTTATCGTATCCCAATGCATCATGAAGATCGTTTTGCATCCCCTTACCAACTCTAGTAGATTTAGGATATGATCAAGTTGCATATCCTCTTGGACAATTATGGGAGATGAGTGCGCCCATACCACAAGCATGACGGCAAAGGGGAAGAGGATGTGAGAATTTTCCGCGGTGATGTTGCTAAGTTGCTGATTGAAGAGTTGAACCCCGAGATCGTGGTGATGAAGAGCACGAAGCCGGAATTGAGGTGAGTTGTCGGGCTCGAGAAGTGCGAGGTGGATAGCTGCTACTGAGAGGATTCCGTGCATGAGGACGGCATTTGACCGTGCTTGATAGTGTATGTCTGTTTGCCAGACTAGTCGTTGTTTGTCGCCTGGGAACAGGGTGAGCGCTGTCACGGCAGTGAAATGGTTCATGAGCGTTAAGTCTAGCATATCGAATGTTGGGGTCGAAATGTCGATTACTGTCGAGGTTTCTAAAGATAGGACGGAGCTAGCGGTGGACTCTGATGTTTTGAGTGCTAAGAAGCGGGTCGATAGGGGGTAGACGCAGGGACAGCTTGCTCGTATGCAGTACAAGCAGGAAGGCTTATCCTCACTACACTAATCAACCAGAGTGTTAGGGATGGTCAAGAGGAATAATGGACCTCTCAATACCTTGACTTTCCGCTTTTTACACTCCTGGCATCCGAGCCGCGATTTCTTGTGAGAACGACGAGGTGGCATTCTGTAGCCGGAATAATGGAGCAGTTACGGAGTGGAAAGGTACGAAGTGGAAAGGTACAGAGTGGAAAGGTACGGAGTGGAAAGGTACGGAGTGGAAAGATACAACGTGCGACAATCGATAGAAATGACTTGATGAAAACGAGTCGTGTCCGGAATTTAGTGTCTGAGATGGCATATAATCCATCCAGCTTGAGAGTTGTCGTCGTTGGCGTGTCGGAAAGGGCGCAGCACTGACCTCGCTTGTCGGGAAATAATTAGTGTACGAGAAGCGAGAAAGTGTAGACAATACCATTGGATGATGACCTGAGTACCTGGGTAAGCTTCAAGGGGCTGCTGCACAGGAATAGCACATTTCCATTAGATTAGCTTAGCCAAGTATTCTTAGGTTAAGATGAAATGTTCTGGGGTTGTCTTTCGGGGACGCGTTGACTTCAATGCTGTGATATCTGTCTGCATCCGGCAGCCAATCAAGCCAGGACTTAAACGAAAGACTCCTAGCAATAGGTATCCTATGATAGATAGAACGCGTTGGGTAAGACGAGCGGAATCTTCTGTATGGATCTTGCGAGGCGCTCTGTCAAGGTTGTATTCGTCACCAGGTACCAATTGAGGCTCGGATTATCTTGCAATTTACTTCTTGCGTGGCAGCACATGCAGATTACGAGATACGAGTAGCGAGTCTGGTATGCTCTTTAGTGACTTTTTATAAAGAGGCCATTCTCTCCTTCTCTGACTTTAGGATACAATTCTTTGCAACCATCTTAGTAGCCCGCCTATTTGACTCCCGCCACAACATTCAACTGATACTCTCAGCCATTTTTACTCTACCATCTTACTCCGCCATTATGTCAAGCACCGCAGATTGTAAGAGCATCTCTCTAGAGTGCCCGATCGAAGCCACGACCTATGGCTACTACCCAAATCTCGGTGTCAACATCTTCATGGTCGTCATTTTTGCCATCTGTGCTATCTCTCAGGTTTATCTTGGCATCAAATATCGCCTCCGCGCCTATCCCATCGTCGTCTTTCTTGGATGTCTAGGAGAGTGTGTTGGGTATGTTGGACGCGTGATGATGCACCCCAATCCATGGGATAGCGGTCCTTTTATCATACAGATCCTGCTCCTCATCGTCTCTCCCTCCCTTCTGGCAGCCGGTCTCTACCTCACATTAAAGCATCTTGTTCTTTACTACGGTCCGCAATACTCACGTCTGTCACCGAAGTTCTACACATGGCTGTTTGTAGTATGCGATGCAATTGGATTCTTAACACAATGTATTGGAGGTGGCATCCAGGCGTCTGCCGACAACACCGACAAAAAGATGCTAGACATGGGCAACAGTATCATGGTCGCGGGCGTCTCTTTCCAAGCTGCAACTATGGTGGTGTGCGGTCTCTTATCTCTAGATTTTGTGTACAATCTTTACAGACATCGAGGAGAAAGGAAGGAGACGGTGCAGAACACCTCATCCAGAAGTGTTAAGGCGTTTCAGTTCTACCTGGTCTGTTTTGTCGTTGCCTTTGTTGCCATATTGACTCGTTGCATCTATCGGTACGTCGAAAGCTTTCTGTTTTAAGATCAACATTTGCTTGTGCTAACGTCTGAACAGAATTCCAGAGATGGCAGGCGGATGGAAAAACCATCTAATGAGGGACGAGGTAGGATTCATGATTCTCGATGGAGCGTAAGTTCATACACCCCCATGCATTTGTACTGCGCCTAAACATAACTGTTTCTATAGAATGATTGCTACTGCCACCATTCTCATGACCGTAGCGTTCCCAGGCGCATACTTTCCGGCCATCAACAGCAAGACTAAGAAGGGTAGAGACAGTGGAAGCGAGGACTGCGAGGTCACAAGAGAGGAATTGAGCGTGTTAAAGCCTGCAGGTTACTCTCAGGTTTAGTCCGTGTCGGGAATACCTAGACAGGTAGTGTCATCTGTGTGGCGGGCAAACTTCTAGAAGAGGGGCTGAATATGATACCAATCGCAGGGTAATGAATATTAGAGGGAAATCTTTAGAGTGCACTAGAACTAGGGTTTCATTTTCATTTTAGCATTATTAAGAGGTTTCATTCACCATCTAATAGAATGGGGGGTTATTATTTTAGTATTCAGCGTGTATTATTTAGTCTTAGACAATCTATATTAGAGGGAATCCTCTATAAGTTCTTCAGCAAGTTGAGGTCAATGCGACTCTAACACCCAAACTCCCAAGATTGATAAGCTGGCAGAACTCGCGTTCCGCCTCAGCACGCTCGCCTCAATCGCTCGGAATTGAATTGGGCAAAAGAGGGAAGAGTCTCGCATTGGTTATGGAGACCCAGTCACCCCAGAGTCGTAAACTTCTTACAAGACGTTGCGAAGCCGCGCCATTATTAGTTCCATTAAATCTCTTTTCAGGGTCTAAAAGTACCGATCTATATGTCCACAGGTCGATGGGTCACTGGCTCGATTGAACCGGATCGGGATTGAAGATTCAATGTCGGATTTTCGGCAAGTTGGCCACATATAACATTCGGGAGTTTTATACTCCTTCCTGGCGAACAATACTCACCTCCAACCATGTCATGTGGGACGAAAGAGATGGTCGGACACCGACGCGCCAATGCATTGCATTTCTCGTCGAAGACGCCGACTGCCCAAAGTATATGGTATCGATTGAGTACACTTTCAAGCTTGTGTGTGGGAATCTAACTCCCGTAAAGGTGGGATTCTCGGCAGAATTTGTAGAGAAACGCATTACTCTTGCGGAAGCAATAAAAACAGCTGGTGCAGTTAGGGTTAGGGATGGGCAGAAAACTCTTGATTTTGGAGATACCGAGTTGAGAATGCACCTCAATAAGAAGGCCGACGACTTGAGGCCTGTCTGGATTTTGGACATTGATATTGTTGATAAGAAGACCTACACAGGACCTGACTACAAAACTATTCCAAAGGGCTGGCAAGTCACCTTTGTCCGTCTCATAGGATGTGATGGGACCATTTAGGGCGGACAATTAGAGAAAAAGGGTAGGAAGTAGAATATAGGGTTAATTATTAACTACACACTACCACCTCGGGCCATGCGCGTACGAATACTGATTCAAGTCTAAGTGCTCTGCCACTTGAATGTGACAACGACAGCTTGCTCAGTGGTGGTAACCTTTCCTTGCACGGATCCAGATGGGACAGCCGTGGTATAGAAGTTAGAGGATCCCTCATAGGCAAGAAGACCGGCAGATTCCTATGGATATGTTAGTACTCGAGGCTAATATTACGCCCACCGACGTCGTATTATTACGGGTCAAGGCGGAACTAGAGTTATATTATAACATACCGTAAAAGTCGACGCGGCAACGCCAGCTGCGCATGTGAAGATGCTGTTAACAATACCGCAGTCTCCCTTGCTGGACTTGAGCGTAAATCCACTGCCAGATGCCGTAGCGGTGTATCCGGCACATGTACCGGTCGTATACCAAGTACCAGCGCTGATCAGGCAGCCTTTGTTAGCTCCACCGGTGTAGGCTTGGAGGAAGCCTTTGCCAGAGAAGGCCCCGCCAGTCCCGGTTGGAGCCGGGGCACCGCTAGTGGGTGTTCCGGTTGGGGTCCCCCCTGTGGCGTATTTGACGAGATATTTGATGCCTGTGGTAGGGCAGGTTGATTTTGTTCCATCTGGTGTCTTGTTAGTACCCACGAATGGGAAATTACCAAGGTTCCTCGGAATATGGGACGGTACCTGGAGCTGATGGGACGAATTCGCCGGTTTGGAGACTGCCGCGCACGTTGTAGTGGTACCAGATCTCCTGGAAGACGCCATTCTTACATCCCACTGTTGGAACGAATCCATGGAAAGCCTTGAGTGCATCCTGGATCTGGGCTAGCGTGTAGGTGGCAGTGACAGATGGAGTAATGCCAGCGTCGGCGAGAATCTAGGACAGTATTTAGAACAAGTACATTGCGTTTCGGGTTGCTGCTTACCTTGTAGCTGTTTAATCCCTTGTTAAGCTCGACAGTCTTCTCAAAGTAATCCGCAACCTCAGTTTGAGGCTTGTAGTCATCATAGCACGTCGTATCGAGCGTGCTGATGCAGGTTCCGTGCTTGTTCCACTCGTGCTCCCAGAAGGACTCGTCATCGCCCTGATAATCCTTCCAGTTGGTGTCCATGTACGTGAGCAGGTCCGTCTTGCCGAACGAGTTGAGGATAGCAGTTATGTTGGAGTATTCGCGCGACGGGTCACAGTTGGCATCATAGGTGCCATCGCAATGGTCAGGCCACAGGCCATGGATTGTCCACGCATCAGCAGGACCTGGAAGTGTAAGCGGGCGTCAAAGAGGGCAGAGGAGGCATGGCAAATAGTTACCGGTGCTGGGGTCTGTGTCCCAGAACTGGGTGAGAAGCAATTGTCCGCCCGGAGCATTGAAGCAGCACAGGTCGGCTTGGACAGTTGTGTTGTGGCAGCTTAGCTGCGGGTTGGAGCAACTCATCGGTGCGGGAGGGAAGGTGGAAGAGGAGCTCGTTGGTGCTTGAGACGTGGAGGAGATGGTGGTGGGAGTGTCGACAACGGTTGACGGAGCTGATTCTGTCGGCAGATCTATACTTATAGATGTGCTGGTCTCCCCGCCGATAGTGCTTGTCTGGAACGAGCTGAGCGGGGTGCTGTCAACACTCGAAGATAACCCAGAGCTGCCTGTTGCGGGAAGATCGCCGGGGATGCTGGTTGATGTTTCATCCCCGCAGACATAAACGAAGACGGTTGGCTTCTCGACGGCCTGCACCGCAGCTGCGATCGGCAAGAGAGAAGCCAGTAGGAACGCGGCCGAGGGAACCATGTTTGTGATTGGCAAACGCGCCGAATGACCGAACAAAAGCAAGAAAAGATAGGCGCTCTTTCAGCGGAGAGAAGAAGCCAATGGAGACATAGGGGGAACAGCGAGCATACTTATGGAATCTGAAGAAGCACGTTTGAAATGAGGCGGAATGTATGGAAGGCGTGGAAGCCGCCGAAGAAGTCAAAGGTACCCCACGTGTCGATCTTGATAACCACATGGAAGAGCTAATGCGGGCACTTACTCGGCCAAACAACACATGATGGCGGCACCAAGGGCGGCACTATGCCGGATTGCGACGGCATGTGTTCTATCTGCGTAGTTTTGCAAGGTATTAGGTTAAAAATGCATGGTATTCAGTCGATAGTAGGAGGCTATTCCAGCTATATTCAGCTTTAGAAGCAGTTCCTCCCCGTCTAAGACGTCCAAGTGAGAAATAAATAAGATGAGATGCGATGGGGTTATGGTGGGTTATGGTGGTGGTAAGAAGCTTGGCGGTAACACGTGGGGCTATTGGACACTCCAAAGCGATTTGCCAAGGATATCCCAGGACGCTTGTTGTTCCGGATGACGGGAAAGGCAGGTACGATGCAAGTGTAAGGAACGAGGTACGAGATCCGAGACTAGTGATAATGTACTCTGTACACCGTATCGTATCGTATATCTTTCTTTCTTTGCTCTGCCTTTTCTACCTTTGCCAGTTTGTCAGTCCTGGATTATTAATCATATAGTAAGTAACATAAAGATAAGTAATATAGTAATATGTAATATAGTTTGAACGGTATGGCGGGACTTTCTTTTAATTAAATTGCTATTGCCCGCTAACTTCTCACCTACTGCCGTGAACTATGGGAAATCCTTAAATCTTTCCACGTCCAGCACCCTTCTTAACTAGCTTCTCGACCGATGCCAGCGGGGTCAGGGTGTATTTATACGGTGCCTTAGTGAAGTTTCCTACTTGAGTAATGTTCACGCCCGCAGTGCCGAAATCGTTCTCTATTCTCGGTATTAGCTTGGGTTCACAACAGATCAGATGGGAGGAAGTCATACTAGCGCCAAGATTAGCAAATCCATCAATCTCATAATCGCCATCGGGCGAGGTGTTGGGGGAGTCATGGGGAATGACAAGACCGTAGGTGCTCAGTGCCTCGAGGGTGTCGCCGCGGAAGACGTTGCCCTCGACAAGGACCTGGTTGTCGGAGCGGGAGTGGATGGCCTGGTAATGGAAGTCATTGTAGAAGTTGTTGTACAGATGCTGATGTCCGTATCGACCAGCTGGAGAGCCTGTTAGTCAACTATTCAAGGAGGGTGGAACGGAAACAGGAACGCACCATTGCCGCGTGTGCCCATGTTATTCCAATGGTTGTGATGGTATGTCACATGGAGATGTCCAAAGTCCTCGGCCCTGTTGTTGTCGCTGTTACCGACAAGAGATGACTAGAAAGTATTGGCATAGTACGCAAGTAATGTTTTGGGAGGGGCGCATACCTTCCAGTGATCATGGAAGTAATTCCAGGACACGGTGACGTAGTCTGACCCGCGTACAATATCAACCTGGCCGTCCTGTCAGGTAGCAATTAGCTCTGCTCTAAAATTTAGACCATCGGATGCCCCTCCCACAGCAAAATTGAAATGCCGTGGGACATGAAATAGAGAAGGCTCGCATACATATTTATCAGGTCCACCGTCCATGTCAGAGGAGAACTCATTGTGATCAACCCAGACTCTGGTTGAGTTAAAGATTGTAATGCAGTCGTCGTCGAGGATATCGTGGATATATAGGTTCTGAATTATCACATTGTCCGCGCTGGCGACAGTGACTCCCGCGCCAGTGATGGTTGCACCCTTGCAATCGCCAATGAGGCTCTTGTTGGAGCCGACCTTGAGGCGCGCAGGAAGATTAAAGTCACCCTTAATGACAATGGTGAGAGGTTTATTACCCTGGTCGAGTCAGATATGCTTGCCAAATGTATTGATTGCTTCGTGGGGAAATGTCCTACCTGGACAGCGGTTGCGAGCGCATTAGCTGCTGTGACGGTGGTAGTTGGTCCACCCTTTCCACCTGTCGTCTTACCAAACGGGTTCTCCTTGGCGTATCCCTCGAGGGCAAACGACGGCTTTTGCTTTTGCTGATCACGGCCAGGCGCTGCTACTGCGCCACCAGCCAGAAGGCTGGCCGTCAAGGCAAGAGTGAACTTCATCTTTGCGAAACGTCAAACTTCAATTGGAAAATAAGGCGAAATGAGGTCTCCGGTGGTGGCGGTAGAGTGTGGAATGGGATGGGATGAAGGGCAGCAGATAACAAAAAAGGCTGGACATGCCACCTCTTTATACAGATGCGGAGGTCTTGAAGCAGATCAGCCGTCGTCGATCATGAATCTCTATTACTCCAAACGTACCTTGTTGTCCTGATATATTTATCCGTCTTAGCACTCTGCTCTGAATCCCCGCATTCTTAGCATATCCATCCCCAGCCCGCAGGGACCTTTAAAGTTTTGCTTGGCTCTCCAGCGAAAATGCATGTCACGCACTATCAAAATCAAGACGAGGCGTTGGCTACCAAATCACAGGAGTTGAATCGCGGGAAAGTGTTGGAGATTAACATAGCAAACAGTGCAAACATGATAAAGTAAACAAAGCACAGCAGATATTCCAGGGGTTGGGTTGAAAATGTTCCATCCACCAATAAACCGATATTGAGGGGGAAACGGGATCCGATTGTTCCACCACTCAGAGGTTGGGGCCAAGCCTATTAATTATTCCCCAGACTCCGCAATTTCCCCAGATTCCGCAATCAAACGGATTAATCATTACCCCTTCCTTATTATCCTGATATATGTCGCAATACTATCATTTTTCGTAAGATTATTGCAAATAAGAGACAAAAGTTACAGCAGTATTCAAATTGGGTTGTCGTAGGACGCTTTCTACAGCGTCTCCAGGGCCGATGGAACCGAGTCGTCACAGTAAATAGCTCCAGGTCTCAGACTTAATTCGATCGCCCTACAATAAATAAATCACTGCTACATCCCAAGCTTAAACCCGCCTGGCGCTTGTCTCTGGAACAAACCCTTTGGGTCGTATTTCTTGCTCGTGGCTTGCAATCCTGCAACGTTCTCCGGCCCGTATGAAGCGATGGGGTTCTGCTGCTTGTTTGCGTAATTCAAGTACTGGAATCGGCGGAGGAGTCCCATCTCTGATGCGACGCTCGCAATCACATCGAACATATTGCGGAGCTCCGTTTCAACCAAATCATTCGCCTCATGGTCGTCGAAATGCGTCAATTGCAGGATGACTGTGGTTGGTTGTGTGAGTAATGTGCCAATATCTCCCAACTAATGACTTACCAATGCGGTCTCCAGTCTCAGCACCTAGACCGAGTGAGTTTCCTCCATTATTTTCTCCAAAGTTGTCCATCAGCGCTGGAAATGGTTCCATCATTATAGTCCATTTGATCCCACCGTTGATCTGCGGCATTATCTTGTGAACTGTGGCGTTGCTAATGTCAAAGATTTTGGAGAGAAGTACTGGATCGTTACCATATGTGCCCGTGTAAGACAGGTGATTCCTGTCTAGGTTAGTGTGGGCTTATCTACTTCTACTGCTCCTACTTACTTGTTGTACGCAACTTTGGCCCCCATCTTCTGCCCCAGAGCAATGGAGCTAATGTTTGTAATTCCGATATTGTTGGTCAATTGGGGCTCAATGCCAACCAAGGACTGAAATATAGGCGGGTTGGCAACTGGTTTTGTATATGCCACAGTGTGGTTCATTAACCAAGATCTGGTGGCGGAATTGAACTTGAAGTCAGCCACCAAAGCAGCAAAGGGATCCTCGTTGGCATTTGACGCAATGTCGGCGACGGCCTGGAAAACTTCCTCGCGGCTGTCGATGGATTGACCGAGATAGCCCACCCACATTTCACCTTGTGGGAAAGTGCGCAGGTCAAATGATGTGGCGATTCCAAAGTTGCTGTTTCCGCCTTTCAGTGCTTTCAGCAGATCTTGGTTGGAGGTGGCGTTGGCATTGACAACCTGTCCGGAGGCAAGTACGACCTAAAAAAAAACTATGAGCATTGGTATAGGGGTCGTGTTAACATACCGACTTACTTTGACATTCAGGATATTATCGGCTGCCCAGCCTACTCGGGGGCCATAGAACGATATTCCGCCTATGCACAGTTAGATAAAAACTGGCGGCAATGGCTACCCACACAACCGTTTAATACGAACCTCCAAGGAGCACGCCAGCCACACCAACGTCGCCGTTCCGACCACCGGCGACGGAAAGCCCTCTGTTGTCAAGATACTCATAGACTTCTCCCCATTGACTTCCGGCTCCGATTCTGGTGACAGTTCCTTCTGAGTTGGTCTCGATTTCGTTAAGTTGGCTCATATCAAACTTGACTCCTCCATTAATATTTGCAGCTCCCACAACTGTTCCGTGCCCTGCGCCTTTGATTGCAAAGTTACATGACTCAATGGTTGAAATAATGGAGATGGCATCTGACACCTCAGAAGTTGTCGATGGCACAATAATACAACTTGGAATGAGTTCTGATTGCTGTAAGGCCCAATGCGAACTCTGTGAATTGGTATACTTGCTGCTCGAATCAAAAGCCACGGAGGATCCTAATCTGGAAGAAAGCTGAGAGCACTGTAAATATGTCGTCAGATGCGCACTGCATTGAGTAAACGTATGGGTATGAATACTCACACAAGAATCAATATCCACGCCAAATCCAAAAATGTCATTTCCTCCACCGTTCAAGCTCGAAATATCGCCAGCCCCACCTCTTAAGCTCAAACCAGATGAGTTTTTTGACCCTTCGCGTGAGTTCTCGGCACTGTTGACTTCAAGTCTAGGGTATTCCATGCCAGCTTTGACACGGATACTAGCCATGGCTCCTTTTACCCAATCCAAGTCAGTTCTCGCGATCTTAAGGACTTTATGCTTTAGTGAAGCGACTCGCTGGCGGATTTTTTTACGCGGTGGCACTGTTTGGTATAGTATGGGCCTTTCTGGATCATATCTGAGGTAGCTCGGAGTATCCCATGATTCGTCATCTGCCCACAGAGATGATTCCGGACTATTCCCACAGGCGTCTTGGCTTGGGAAGGGGCCAGGGTTGTTGTTATCTGGGATGTTGTTCAATGACTTTGTTCGAGGCGGTTTCATCTTTTGAAAAGATTCCGCAGTAGATTTCGGTTTAGGGATTTGCGTATTTCGACATTTGGTACGTTTTGGAGTCAGATAAGAGGGAACTTCCTCGGTATTGCTCTCGTCAGTGACAATTTCAAAGTCGGTAGTAAGGTCCTCTATTGCATCTATTGCCTCTGCAACTGCCATGTCTTCTGCAGAGAGTGTAACCTTGTCTTTGTCTTGAGGTACTGTAGTAGACGGGCACGCTCCGGGAGAGGAGTTGGCTATATCGACGGCCATATTCCGCGGCGACGTGGAATAAATTTTTGATTCTCCAAGCACTCCTCGGTCGACAATTTTATCCTCGTCCCACTTTGAGCCTTTGATGGTGTGACCAGTTGCCTCACCGGTGCCGTTGGTGCTCATGTCTCAACGGCGTAAGCGGCCAGCTCTGGTAGGTTTCAAAGAGCCTGCTTAATCCGAATCTGCAGATGGAATTCTGCAATGTTGATATCTAATGATTTACGCAGAAAGTAGATTGTATGTTTTTGATTTCAAGATTACATATTTCTTCTACTGTGCGCGTTGGAGAAGCTAACAGACGTACAGCCATTGAAAGATTACCGGCGGTGGGGAACCTGAGCGAGCTAGAACGGACTATTAGGAGTAGCATTTTTATAGTCACACTCTTAACCTACTTTTAACTACCTTAGTCCCATATTGACGTTGTTTAATAATTGGCTGTAGTGAGAGACTATGGTTCGAGTCCAGGCCATTTATTGACATGCATCGGCTAAGCTAGCTATGGGCCTAGTACTACTATTTGGCGCCAAAATTAGGTTTTGGCCTAAAGTCAGACCATGACAGCGGGAGCTAAACTAGGGTCCCACCTGCACTTGATTCTAATAAAACTTGAGAAAGAAACTAATTTACATAGGTCGGGTTATACAATTATGAGTGCCCATCTAGAACCCAATATAATGATAAGTCCATGACGCATGCCGCTATTTATGGCATAATATGGGGAAAAAAGTAATCAAAAGTAACCTGATCCGCCAAAACAGCAACCTACGCGGCTGAGACCTCACAGATCTATTCGGAAAATCTAGAAAAAGCGTGACGCTATCTTGTAGTCGCTAAATAAAGTTCGCCAGACTCGAAATATGGCGTGCATCTAATTCTAGCCGCACTAGACATGTCGCATCTAAGACGTCATAGTTGAAAATGTGAATCTACACCTGTGTACGCGTATAATCCTTCGTTTTTTCACGAGTCTCTTGAGAATTTCTACTTTTTATCCTGCTGTCACCCTTCTCATTTTGTCTTTTTTCTTTCATCTTCTCTACTACATTCCTCCCGTATTTACTTATACCACGCGCCTTCACACACGCCTTCACACACTTTCTTTACATAAATAGGCGGGAGGTTGAACGTCTCGTATCTAGCTCTACTTTGAACGCTCAGTTAGGTACACTCTCATTGACAGGTTGGGCTTTGTTTTTCACTTCTATGAAGTATTCCTCTTGCGCCGCAGATTTTTCATACTGGTCCATCTCAGTGACGTCCGTGTTTTCCCACAGTCCTTTGCTTGCAATCAATGCCGCAGCTTCGGACATATATTCGCCATACCCAGTTCTGCCCTTCTGCTTTCGAAGACTTGCAAGTTCCTTCTCAAGATCATCTACGCTACCCTCGCTGGTAACATCGACTTTAACCCCAAAAACCTTCTCGTGTACCGCTGCAAGCTCCTCGATCGTCGTTACTCCAGAGCAAATCTTGAAAAGGTTTCCCTTCCCAGCTTGAACACTGTCAGAATGCAGCAAAATACCAATTTGTTCGCGTGGAAGCCTCGTCTTGGGTGCTCCAGGGCCACTTGCTCTTAATATTCTCGTTGCCCCAGTACCGCATGCGCGGCCTATCGCCACCGGTGTCAAACCCTGTCAAACCCCCCAGGACCGTAAGGCGTAAATAGAAGGTCGGTGAAGATTTCGGTAAGTATGTATATAGGGCGGATAGTGCTGGTGGTTGCGATTTGATGCTCAAACGCAAGATGATTGTTGCAGTGCTCGAAATAATTGAACTTGATGTTGGTCCAGTCGCGGCTCTAGGAGGAAGCAATAAATATCTTGATTTGAGCCCGCTCGGCGGCGCGAATGAGAAGAAGATGGCTGTCAATATCCAGCACAGGGATTGGAGACCTATCCCGCCTCCCATTCCGTCTTTGACACTGCCTAACTATGCGCTAACGTTGCGGCTGAGCTAAGACCTGCTGGGCATAGTCTCTACTTGCGGATTTTCAGCAAGACCTGACTCAGGTTCTTTAAACTTTCCGTTCAGCCATTCTTGAGCTTTGTTTCCCAAGGTTGAGTCAAATTCTGCGGGTTTTTCTTCAAGCCCCTCATCACCAAAACCTGACTGGATATCCTTGAACTTCTCTCCTAAGCCGCCAGCTCCAGTCCGCGGAAGATGAAACCCTGCGTCTTTACTAGCATTCTCGACTTGTTTCCGTGACATTCCAAATCCAGCAAAGCGGTCAGGAGTGCTTGATTCCATGTCTTTTTTAACTTCTTCATACATTGTCTCTATCGTTCTAACAACGCCGTGCACATCAAGATCACATCCAGGGCGGCTGAAATCGCGCTCTCGCTGCTCAATGAATTCGCGGATCTGCTTCCATTCTGTGTGATAATAAGTGAGTCGATTTGGCAGGCCGGATCCTTTGAGGAATGTCAACAGGCCTGCGACCACTGTGTTGATGGCTCCGAGTGCAGTAATGGCGGAATGACTGGCGTCAGCTGCGCCCAGCGCCGTCAGAGATGCTGCAACAATTACCTGCAGCCCAAGGCACCCATTAATCAGCCAGGAAAAGTTTTTGTAGCCTCTCTTCGCGTTCGCCTCGTTTTTTACGACGCGGGCATAGATTCCCAGATTTGGCGCAGCTCGCCCACCCGGGCTAAACTGTGACTGAACCATGGATGGGTGGGACGTGATGCCAGTGAGATGTCGAAAAATAATCAGCCGCTCATCCGTACCAAAGTCATGTCTACCACCATAGTCTGCATGGGCTTGCAGCTGAGAATGGACAGCGTTGTTTGGTCGTTGTATGCCATTCTCCATGTCCTCCTGAGAATTCTCTTTGCCGCCTCCGAGGATTCTATGTGCTAGGGCGGCCATCAAATTGTCACTCATTCTGGCGAAACTCTTACCCGTGGCTATTCAGAAAATACCAGATGGAAGAACGGGAAATTTGCGAAACCGAAAGGTGGAATAAAAGTGAAGTCAAAGAACATGAAGGTAATAGATATAGCAATTGAGCAACCCATATGAAAAATGGCTTATTAGAATCTGCAAGGGGCTTGTCTTGGCCTAAGACAGCCGGGACCAAGGAAGGGCTCCGTTATCGGTCGAGTGATCAGCTTTATCCCCGATTGGATGGCTGTTTACTGTGGATCCCACCGTCTGACGAGTAGCTGTACTCTTAAGGTATCTTGGCAGATGCTACTATGGCTCCTCTGCGATTATCCTTCTCGGGCCGCATGGCAGTACCGATGGTACCTTAGGTGATATAAACTGCTTTCTCTGTCACACAGGCTGCTTAGAAATCAGCAATGTGTCTGTTTCAGAATTACAGTAAACCCTGATTCAAAATTTCGCCGACAGAAGCTAAACCCAGAAGAGCAAAGGTCCCCGTAACAGTTAACAGATAATATATAGGGTAGATGCCCTTCTGTCTATGATATAATCGAAAAGGGAAGTGATCTCGGAATTAAAAGAGGTCTCCGAGTAATTATCAGGACGTTAGTGGTGTTTCTCGTGCTTTTGATATGCCTCGTGATGCTGTGCATTTGTGGAACCTAGGAATCCGTGTTCCTTTATGGATTTAGGTCGGCATGAGATGCAGGGCTTGGTTGGGTTCATTTTCAGCAACACAATAAATGACATGTCTTAAATTGTTGTCTTACTGTATCATTTTCAGCTATGTAATCCCCCAAATCGTCAATGTTGACGATCGGACAGGTTAACTGCCAAACATAGGTAAGTCTAGCGCTTAGTTAACCAACTGCCCATAATATATGTGGCAATAAGTCCCGAAAGCCCGTCAAAATTAAGCATTGCCTTGTAAAGCTCTCACCGTCCAGCCTCAGTTAGGTTGGCACTAACAGGTCATTATATCAGCCCGCATAGGCTGACAACTGGCAATTTCCTCGCTGATCCACACTAATTACCTTCGTCTCATCCTCTCAACACACGACAACACGCGACCACGAATAGATTTCAGATCGTTATTCCCTTGTTTAGATAAACTTTGTTAACTGGGTAAACACCTCGGTGTCCTGAGCAGGTTTATCCTGGGGACGTCTTATGGATGAATTGATCTAGACCTAAGGGTATTTACAGATCACGGGTTTTCGTCCCTAGATCCCCTACAGCTTGTGTTTCATATTCTATGTACATATAGTAAAACCCTAAAATTTCGACTATTTTACTCTTTTCTCCTTTCTCTGAATTTCAATTTCCTCTGTCTCAGGTTTCCCGTGTTTATTTGCTCCTTGTCTATTGTTCCTTGCCTCGGCGACGCGACAACTACTAGTTCTAGTCTGATCTCGTCCCTTTTCCGATCCTACTTTAGACAAACTAGGACCTTTACCCAAACCAATACAGTTGATTATGCGCTGGACCTAGCAGCAGGGGGTTACCAGCTCAAGGAGGAAGAGGACGAGCTAAATTGACCTACACGCCCATCTACACGAGACACGTCCGGCAAATGAAGGAGAGCACAGACAAGCGCACTCAAAACACGGTGTACACTCATGATTCAATTCCGTGATGTTGCCCGCAATGTTTAGGTTCATGTCGAAGAGCGTAAAGGCGAGAGAGGCAAGGAAGATCTCCTCTAGAAAGGCGCTGCGATAAACCTGATCCTTAGTTTTTCATTTCGAAACCTAGGTTTATGCGGAATACCCACTGTCTTCACTTATAAGACTGTCTTTGCGCACCATTTCTAATTCTCCCATTGTCCCCGTCCCTAAAAAATGCAATTGTACAGGAACAAAATGGAGATTCTCTGACCCGTCCTTCTGCTGACAAGCTTCTCCACCCCCCTACCATTACGTGTGGCACACTGCATTATTTTAAAGACCAAATGGACCGCGGTGGACCACAATGGTGCATATAGATGCAATTGATTTCGGCCCGAACGATTGAAATGGTCTAGCCTCAGTGACCTATTCTTCAGCCGTGGCCATTTGGCCATTCATTTGTCGGGTTGTGCCTTCGCTGTTGTCAGGCGAGTCCGCGATTAGCGTGGACGGCCCCACTTAATATGAACAGCGGGTCTCTCCTGTCTCTGTATCCCCGATTAACAGCATGAATGCACGATTGCCACATACGCCGGGGCAATCGATGCGAATGAAAAGATCATGGTTCCAAAACCAATCTCTTTGGCCTCATTCGTAGTGATAACTGGCGTGGCGCCATTCTCTACCATATTCAACAGGAGTGGCCAAGGCGCGACATCTTTCACTGCCCGCGCCGCCATCCCCTTTGCCGCGCAACCCTCGAGTGGTCCTACATCAGCGCCCATTTTGCATGCGATTTTAAGACGCTTGATGCACTCGTCATAACCGTGCATTTGCAGGGCGTCGGTACGGGCGATTAGCACAATGTCTGCATGCATTGCATCCTGGCGGCTTTGGCCGCATTAACATGAGTCTAAAATTCTCCAGCGGGTTAGGGCTAGGGTGCTTGAGGGACGGTACATGCCGGCGGTGATTTTAGATTTACAGGGTAGGTGTAAGCACAAATTGATATTAGTAAGTCCCCGAGATCTTCATACGGAAACTAGGTGCGGCCCTGTCGACGGGGGCTGCAAGCGGATACCTTACCCCGCATCCGCTATAAATATTTCTGGGTTATACAAAAGTTGTGAGGCGGAAGTCGGCGGTGCCTAGTTTCTCGACGAATTACAGAAACAGAGTTACAGTTGTGGAACAGTTGTACTGTACAGTCGTTTGCGGCCCACAGCCGTTTATGGTTTGACTGATGCGGGGAAGGCATTGTCATGTAAGTTTATCTGCAAAGCCAAGTTCTATATCTGCAAGTGCGGACATGATGGACAACATGTCGCCTACAGATTCTATTAATGATACCTAGTACCTAAAAATCTGTCCTTGATAAGGTATGGTACTAAAATGATACGCAGTGAACTGTCATTTAATAATGGTATCAAGGCATGTGATGACCCTCTTATTATCCAATATGACCGACGAGCAAAACGGGATGCGAGATGCAGAATCCATACCTAATGACATTTCGAACCCATGTTCCACCACCTTCAAGAAATACAAGAAGTTAAGATGCATAAATCAAAGTTTACTCGTAGCTTCTCACATAAAAATTGTGTCGCTCTTAATCCATGCGAGGGACGACCGATTCCGGAGGAGAAGTGCTGTTTCTATATATTGAGTAGAATTGTACAAGCACCGGAAGCCGGAATCTTAACTTTGTAAACAGCCCCTAATCTATAGGTTGTTAATTACACAGAGTTTTTATAGCTCCGGGAAAATATATTGTAGATCTTCTGGTATCTAGATTAGTGCATACAGTGACTAACTTTTATTATAGTTTATAAATCAGTAGGTCACAGGTGGTGACGCGCTTAGACTTTGTAAGATGTCTTCAAAGTTATACATAGGGGATATGTAACGGGAACAAGACCCACCAGGCTCTGTTTCTTGACCTTTAATTAATAAGTGTATCTCAAACTCTAACAGAGAACCATTAGATCACAAAGTGGGTCGGTAGTACCATAGCGCACTGCATTTTCGTCTTGTAGGTTAGATCATTCCACCTTTTGATTCGTAGGGAATCGAGGCAATGCCAAAATCTTAGTCTATTTGACAGTGACAATCTTTCCTTGCGTCAAAAGTCTCAATGATAGATAGTCTCAACGAATGCTTCTCCGTCGATCTAACTTGGAGTAAGGTAGCTAAGGTCAGCGGGAGGGCTAATGCGAGAATTTCCGTGCGAGGACCTTCGCCGATATTTCTAATGGAAAGTGGCTGCGCATAGTAACCCACGAGTAGGGTCGCATCATCTCTTCCTTCAGACCTGCGAGGAGAATCAAAGTGTTAGTGCGACGTTTTTCACTCCTCCTTTCAATATCGTGTGTTTCTCAGTTCCGCAACAGCCGGTTGAAGTTGATAAACCCCATTCTGTATTATTCTAATCCAACAGCAGGCCGTTTATAGTCAACGATTGCTTGTTGTATCAAAACCAGAGACTAAATTTGGCCCTGTCATACATAGACATCGGCATCTTTGGTATCACCAATATATCGTTAATAGAGACTACTTCGGAGATGGCTGGAACTGAGATAATAGACTCGCACCTGGATTTGGTCTTACTCCACGAAAGCCTAGAGACGTAAGGCGGTGCCACCCAAACCAAAGCGACCCTAGGAATATGGATTCTATAAAGATGTCTCTGATACCCTCCTTAGTCTCACCGTCTAGTACCGCGATTATATATGTTCCGGCCCAACCACCAATATTACCCATTCGTGAATGGGCCGGCCCATTGGTGAATGGGCCGGCCCAACCACTAATATTGCGATTGACGGTTGGGCCGGCCCAACCGTAAATGCAGCCCAATATAAGTAGCGGTGTAGATAGTATTATAGAAAATTCAAATCCTACGTCCTACAACTATAGTAATTATGGCTACTATTGCTTCAATCAACCCGTTTCCAAACGACGTACGTACTGCTTTTGAAGCATATATAAGTAATCCTACTTACTATAATCGAGAGCAACTTCCATATACAAAATGGCACTAAATGCGTACTATACTATAGAATATTATAACGTTTACACCATTTGATCAAGAGAGTAGCAATCTAAAGCACCGTACGCAGTCTTAGTTTGAGCTTATAGATGAGAAGCTCTATAAGAAAAGTGATATACGACATCTAACTCCTAGGTTTGTAGTTCAGAAAGCAGAGGTATTTGATGTTATTGCGCAAGAGCATCTAAAGCTTCTACATGCAGGCCGTAATAAGGTCTAGCCTATTATTGAGCAACAGTACTATGGGATCAAGCGTCAGGATGTTAAGTTTATACTTAAGCGTTACAAGAACTGTACTCTAAATCGGCCAAACATAACGAAAGCACCACTAGTTCCTATTATTAGTAGCTAAGCATGGGAGAGGGTTCAAATCGATCTAATTGATATGCGCCACGAGCCTTTAGGACAGTATAAGTGGATTCTTCATATAAAGGATCACTTCTCAAAGTATACGTAGCTATACCCATTAAAAAGCAAGCACGCAGAACCAATTGCAGACTGCTTTGCCTAATTTATTGCAGCTTTCTTACCTCCTAAGATTATGCAGGCTGATAATGGGAAGGAATTCAAGGGGGCTCTCCTTATTCTACTACGGAAGTATGGAATTCAAGTAGTAAATGGAGCGCCACGGTCACCCCAAACGCAAGGCCTAGTTGAGCAGGCAAATGGGGTTGTTGAGAATAAGCTCTGGGCATGGAAAATGGATCATGGGTCTACAGAGTGGAAGGATGGACTACTAGAGGTTACACTAGCAATGAACACCCAAATCCACTCTACTATTGGGTGCGCACCAGCTGAGCTACTGTTTCGAGACAGGAGCTCTCATATCAACTGGCTTAATAGCCAGGCCCGGAAGGATCTCTCAATTGGAGTTGAGCAGGAAGACCCAACGATAGCACCAATTTTCGAGTGTGAGCTTGAGCCTGAAGCTCTAATTGACCCACAGCTCCGTCGAGCGCCAGAGCTCTCAATTGAGCTCAGAATTGAGAGCTCCCACTCTGAGCCAGAGCTCGGAATTGAGCTTAGAATTGAGAGCTCCCACTCCGAGCCAGAGCTTGGAATTGAGCTATCGCCAGAGCTCAATTCTGAGCTCTGGCGACCAGCTCCTACTCGAGCTCAGGCTCGAGTACTGGCCCAGCTCTAGGCTGAGCTAGAGTTCCGTTCCGAGCTCGAGAGCTCAAGGCTTCAGGCTCGAGCGCCAGAGCCCAGAATTGAGGGCTCTGGCTCAGAACTCAATTCCGAGCCAGAGCTCCGGCGCGGGAGCCGGGCCCGAGTTCTAGCTCAGCCTAGAACTGAGCTTCGGGCTACACCTGATCCTGTGATTGAGAGAGCTATAGTAGCTACTCAACGGGCAAGGGTTGCAATGATACGGAAATATACGAAGAAGCACGATATTCAGCACTTTGATATTAGAGCTATAGTCTCTATAAAGGTTCCACGGGAGGATAGAACCTCAACTGATAATAAGAGGCTCTTTGCTCAAATTCTAGAGGAGCCTTACCCTCATAGGTATCGCGTTCTTACACCTTTAGGTGTTATATAACGCCTTATGCCTACAAAATCACTTGGAGTTATAGAGCAAGCTCTATGGGCTGATATCCAAATTCCTATTTCTACAAAGCAAGTAACCCTAGGGCTTGCAGCTAGGGAGGCTTCTACAAGTGCGCGGGTAGGAATATCATGTCAATGCAAGGGGCAGTGTAGTACAAAGAGGTGCCGTTATTATAAGGAAGTCAAGCAGTGTAGTGTACACTACCATAACGACGACCATGACTGTAACAACTTATCAGGTCTAGCTATTCGTACAGAAATAGCTTTAGTTAAGCGACCAAAGCGGAAGCGGGCAAGAGCAGACACTATAGGTAATACTATATAGTATAGTTCAATTGATCAATTACTCCTATTTACGGTTAGGCCGGCCCAACCGTCAATCGCAATATTGGTGGTTGGGCCGGCCCATTGGTGAATGGGCCGGCCCATTCACGAATGGGTAATATTGGTGGTTGGGCCGGAACATATACGTATATCACAACCATCCAACTCTCGGCTTAAACTATTAAAGAAATATTTCTTGAAAATGAAGATTTCAATTGCCCTTTCAGCTATTCTAGCTGGGCTTGCTGCGGCGAATGTAATGCGTATTCAGCTGGTACCAGACGACGTTGACACTCAGTGTTGTTGCAATCACACTCCGTGTTTTATAGGATGTTATGTGAATGGCCGCTGGTGTGTAAGTTATTACTTTTTCTAACTAATAAATAAACACCTTGCCGTTAGAATGCTAACACAGCTTGTGACTTCAGTACTGCTGTTAAATCCAGTTCGCACGAAAACCGCAGCAGTCGAAGGGTGCTTTAGTCGCTGTATGGAGTTCTCACAGAGTTTAAGCTCGGCCGACTAAAAGCAGGGTTACTGTCTCTACCTGTGTGTATTTTAGTAGTTCTAGGATTAGTATAGGCTGCCCTATTACGAATTCTGATTCTACGATCTTATGCCACTACATCATATAGTCCCTTGTCTCCATATAATGTAGACATTTTGTGCTATTACAGATTACTGAAGATATACTGCCTGTAGGTTATATTACGACAATCCAAGCCTCTTGATTTGTTAGTTGTGGGAAGCTATTCATGCGATGTCACTGAGAAATGCTAGAGATGTTAAAGGAAAGGAGGGTCTCAACAGAAGCATCGTAATGTTGTCTACTTTACAAGCAAGCGAGTCATATAAACGTGCAATAATATATAAACTTGATTCGGCAGGTGGTCACTTACAGCAACACCCCCGCCATTTGGGAAATTATATGTGCGGGCCTAGCACGAGATGTCGAAGCACGACTTACCCTAGATTACTAACTCCCTGCAATAGAAGGAGAAGCTGGTTATATGAGTCAGGCCTATAAGTGCTGCTAACCCGCCCAACTGCTAACAACTTTATAACTAGTGGTAGAACTGGTGAATCATTTCCTATTTTCATTCTCTCGTGTATGAACACCTGGTATGCCGATCATGCCGACTGGAAGGGGCAGTTGGCGCTTGTCATGGCGCGTAGGAGAGGCTATTGCCAAAGGCCCAAGAGCAGCCACGAGGAAATAAAGGCCTTCATGGCTCGTTATTTGGCATGGAAGAGTGACGGCTTACTTTGTGTCAGACGCGGACCAAGAAAATGAGATGCGTGAAAATAATAACATGTCACCGAATATATATATGGATCACTGCCCACGACCCGACCCATGCGATTATGATGTGGGGCTGTAGCCCCCCACACACCCCACTGTAAAACCGTAAATCAACTAGCGAAAAGCTTGATTTACTGTGCTTGCATCGTAAAAGGGTTCCACTCTGGGGATTCTGTGGGTCCCGGGTATTCCATGTGATCCTTACCCACACATTGTAAGATCCTAATCCCATACTAACAGGTTTCTAGTAGTAGATTTTCACATGGGTCTAGAACTTGGTATGGCTTGTTCGAAGGAAGAAGGACGTGCGCTCTGGAGCGAAGGCTTGGCTTCTTAGGATCTTGCTGTCTTTCAATCTATTTACACGGAAATGATGTTTTTCAACCCGTACATAACCCCCCATCATATAAGGCCGAAGAATAAAGAGGTTATGCATGAGAAAATGTAGTAGCAATGTTATTTATTACCTTTGAACTATATTGAATAGAGCTATAAGTTTGGCCATGTTAAAGTATACCAAAAAAAACCCACATGAAAGAAACAAACACACTATCAATCAATACCTCATTATATACCTCCATCGTCTTTCTCTGCAATCTAGCTATAATACTCATCCAACCATTGCCGCAAATCACCAATGGTCTCATAGTCCAAGAAAAGACTGCCGCTGACTTTGACATCTAGCTCTGACCTGAGCTTTTCTGCGATAACTAGCGACATCAAGCTGTCAATGCCCAAATTAACGAAAATGGCGTCGTCTTTCATGTCGGAAAGCTCTAGGCCCGCCTCATTGGCGATGAGCAGGATTGCCTTTGCAGTTGTACTGCCAGAAGCTGAGGTAGATTCGACGATAGATGGTGCCACGACATCAGGGGCAGGCGTCTCAAGAGTGGGAGGGCCGGTAGGAAAGGAATCTCTCTGCTTTTCGTCACCACCAATACCGGACTCGCGGTGAGAGAGTATTGGGTTTGACCCTGGCGTAGCAGATTTTGTTGCGTCTAGTGCTGGAACCACAATTTTAGTGGCAGCGACCTGGCTCTTTGGCTTGACTTCGAAGGCGGCCATCTTGTCTGGCGGCGAGAAAAAGCGGCTAAGAAGGATGCGTGGATATCTGCGGAACTGTATGCCGCCGACCACACCCATGATAACATCGTCTTGCATGATGTAAACGTCGCCAAAGTAAATCGTTGGGTCTTCACCTGTAGGAATCATCTTGACATAAGACCGATACTTGGCTCCTGGGACTAGAGGCTTCGCGAAGCGCATCGAGTTCCAACCGGGAGTAACACAGTAATTGTTCTTTGTATCAATGGCGTCTGAGCAGTTCATAATAAATCCAGCCAAGTGCACCACACTGTCGATAAAGTACGGTGGGACTGTCCAGATTCCACCCTCCTTTGTGGTAAGTTGCACGTCAGCAAACCCTTCTAGCTCATGCATCACCACAGACTGCATGCCACGGTACTTCTCAGCGTAGTCCACTAGGTTGTTAGCAAATATGGTGTATGCCATATTGCGCGAGAATCGGTTAGCTTTTCCTTCTGTGGCTAGGCGCTCGAGCGCTTCGATGCGGCCGTGGATAAGGTGAGCAAATGGGGCCCAAGATAAAATCCACTCAGATGCATCCCCGTAGAGTATGTTGGCGGTTGCAAATGGCTCGTGGACATAGCCGTCATTGTCAACATTCTGCCACGTCAAGTCGACCACGCCTAAGCGGACATCGGAAGTGACAGCAGTTACCTGGAACAACTGAGGGGTCTTGTTGCTAGTTTGAGCGACAAGGCCCTTCGTGACAACCAAGTTGGCAAAGTTCATGTTGACGCCCTTAGCTTTGGGACATAATTTTCGGTATAGGTAGTCGCCAAGGGTGTAGGCGAGGTCGGCGTGGATGGACTATAGAAGAAGTAAGCAGTGTGATAGAAGTGCTCGCAATGACCTGTTGACTTACAGATGTAACAACACCACAATTGTTCATGCTGTGTCCATGAGCGGCAGTGAGCAAATCTGCTTGCATAAGATCAGACTGCATTACTACCGTGCCAGAAGAGCCGCTAAATGTCTCATCTGTGACCTGCTGCATTGTCGTCGTTAAAATCTCAAGCGCAGGGAGCGTCTTTGGCGTAGCTTTTAGTCTAGCAGCTTCCTTTTCGGCATCGTAGAAAGTATTGCCCTTGGTCAGACACCAGTCACCATTGTATTGTACCCAGTAGTTCTTGTCATTCCAGGCATATGTTGGCAAATCTAAAAGGCGTAGCCTGCGCTCAAATGGGCGGTGGAATTCATTCCAACTGACTCCAAACCCAGCAAGATGTAGGGCAGCCATGCTTTCGGCCATGGTTTTCCAGTTGTCTTCTCCACGGCGGATAGATGGGATAGCAAGTTTCGTGGATGGTATGGTGGTTTTAACAAAGTTAGTGCAGACAGGATGTGGTCCAATTTCGATCCAGACAGTTTCATCGCTAATGGTGGAAATCTTTTGAGCATTTTCCAAAGCACACAAAAAGTCGACAGGTTCTCGGGTGGCCCTCCGAACGTAGTTTGCGTTAAGCGTCTTGCTGTCAAAAACGACCTTTCCGAGCAATGGTGAGATGACTGGCAGTTTCGGCTCCTGAAAAACAACGCCAGCCTTAGAAATTGCCTCGAAGTCATCCAAAATAGGATCGGTCTGCTCTGAGTGGAAAGCAAATGCAACGTCCAACTTGAAGCAACGGTAACCAGCCGCCTCGAGTAATACAGCGACGTCATCTATACTCTCCTTGGTACCGCTGAGGACAGTGTCGGAAGGTCCATTGACACAAGCAATCGTATACGGCTTTCCTCCCAAGCCTTCCGCTATTTGTTGAAGTGAAGCCCGCACCGCCATCATACTATGACTATTAATCTTGCACTTTTCTTCGAGCATCTGAGCTCGACGCCCAACCATGAATATGGTGTCGCTTGCAGTAACCACACCAGCTATATGCATCGCGGCATATTCGCCAAGACTATGACCCATGACGACGTCCGGCTTGACTCCAAGAGAAACCCAGTATTTTGCCAAAGCAATCTCGGCACAGACTAGGGCAAGCTGGGTAACTACTGGGGAGTGCACGTAGTCCTTGGGATGCGAGCCATCCAGAGCGGGAACAATAGATGGAAAGCCCTGGCGTCGAGTGAGAGAGTCAAGATGCTGGATATGCTCTCTGAATGTTGGTATATCGCGGTACAACTCCAGATTCATCGATTTGTAGGAAGCGCCTTGGCCAGTAAAAGTGAAAGCTACCGGTGGATTGCCCGAATTTCCAACAGGCTTCATCGAATCGATATTCTCCAGGCGGGAAGCCAGCTGTTTCTTTAAATGGCCTATGTTTGAAGTCGCAATTGCTACACGATTCGTGTGATGGTAGCGACGTGCAGTTGTTGTGTAGGAAAGATCAGCAAGGTTGATATTTGGATGTGCATCAAGATGCGCAAGCAAGCGCTCAATATTTCCTGTTAGAGACCCCTTCGTCTTAGCTGAGACGGCAATGATATGAGTATTACGTGGATCAGCCTCGGATATGCGACGAACTGGCGCCTCTTCTAAGACCATAGTCGTGTTCCCGCCAGCAGCGCCAAAGTTATTAACAACCGCAAGTCGCTTCTTAGACGAAGTTTGGGGCCAAGGTGTCATTTTCATGTCAATGTGGAGGTTGCGTTCGTCGAAGTCTCGCGGGAATCTGGGGTTCATCTCCGTTTTGATTCCAATATGTGGCGGGATGGAATTCTTTTGGAGCATGAGAAGCACCTTGATCAATGCCGTTGTTCCCGCGACAGATTCACCATGACCAACGTTTGCCTTCACAGCACCAATGTGTAAGGGCTGGTCCTTCCTACGTCGCTTGATTAGAGGAGCATACACTTCCATTATGCCCTGCATCTCCTCATGATCACCTGCTTGAGTGCCAGTGCCATGGAGCTCAATATATGACACGTCCAAGGGATCCACGCCTGCTTGACGAAGCACTTGGCGGGACAAATACGCCTGATGTCCAGCGTGGGGGTGAGTGATGGAAACAGCGTCGGCAGAATGGTTAGTTCCTGCACCAAGAATGACCCCTAATATGTTGTCGTTGTCTGCTTCGGCGTCTTCGAGCCGTTTGATAACAACGGACCCAATACCATCCGCACGACAGTAACCATCAGCAGTAGCATCCCAGGTCTTGCATGCATTGTGGCCTTTAGTTAGGAAATGACCCTTACATAGCCCAGTGAAACAGTCCGGATTAGTCAGGACATTAACACCACCAGTGACAGCCATATCAATATCGCCGTTCCAAAGTGCCTGGCAAGCGACCTCAATCGCCGCAAGTCCGGAAGAGCAAGCAGTATCAATGCTGTAGCTGGGGCCTGCAAATTTAAAAAAGTAATTGATACGGCCAGGGCCGAACGCACGGCAACCACCGGGAATGTAGTACGTGCCAACATCTTGGCCTTGGTTTACCTCACGGTAGTCGTCGGCGGCTTGTCCGTAGTATGTTCCAATACGTTGCAATTGTGTGGCAGCTGTACGGTTACCGACATACCCAGCACGCTCCAGTGCCTCATAAGCCGTGACAAGAGCTAAACGCATCTGTGGATCGACAGCCTGAGATTCACGAGGGGACATGTTGAAGAAAGGCGCGTCGAACAAACCAGGCTCGTCGATAAAGCAGCCATACTGTGTCATGGTCTTGTTCTGCTGCTTCCCGGTCGGGTCGTAGTGTGTGTCGATATCGAAGCGGTCAGCTGGGATTCGTCGCGAGACGTCAAGGCCATTCTCTAGGATTTCCCAAAACTTCTCTGTATTTGTCGCACCTCCTGGTAGCCTGCAGGACATACCCACAATGGCCAACTTGGATTGTGCGGTGCCGCGGGGTGTAGATTCTCTTGGTGACACCTGTGAGATCCATGACATGAGACTGTTGATGGAGACGTCGAGATTTGGAAGATTGCTCTTCAATGCCATGCTGAGGTCATTTAGAGGAGAAGAGTTTCCAAAGCAGTGGAGCACTGCTTCTGCAGCAACGTTAGACTTGACTCGTTCGACTATGCCACTGACAACATTATCCCAATGGACTGTTTGCATGAGGAGCTCTGAGACGACACATTCAAACATCTCCAAAGCAGTCTTGGCCAGATATGGCATACCGCTGCCAGTTGATAAAACCGGAATCACTGGCTGAGAACTTGTGGTAGAGGCGTTTAATGAACAGCCGTGAACGATACTATGTACATGGTGTACACCAAAAATATGCGGGGCATGACAGAGGCCGCCGTACACTGGCAATGCAATGACCATCGACTCGCGAAAGAATTCTGACTTATTAAACAGAGCCTTTAGTCTCGATGGTGGTCCGCTAACGGTGACTGTATTCCTGCTCACAGCGCTCACGAATATCCTGCTGGTATTAGGTATGTCGACTCGGGAATTAATGGCATCTAGCTCCTTAATAGCCGTAGCTGGGTCCACATTATGAACCATGTACGCCCACGTATCTGGGCTTTCCGATACTTCGCGGGCTTCCAGGTTTTCCGAGATATGTAGGACATGGATGCCCAAACGGAAGGCCAGACGTACTGCATCTGCGCCTGCCAGGGGCAAGTCGGCTAATGTTTGCGACAATGAGACGGCACTCGATGCTAATAGGCCAATGCCTAGACCAGCAAGGGATGTAGTTGAAAAATCAGATAAATCTCCAGAGCGGCTCTCAACATAACTAACAACGCAGGTTAGCAAATGAATTCTCGTACGTTTAACATATGAAACCACTTACCCAATGTAAGTTGCCAGCTGAACGAGGACGAGCAACACTCCATCCACAGCGCTGCAGATTAGACCTTCCCGAAGCTGCGTGTTTTCTGCCCAGGCCAGAAGAGTATTGAATGGTGGAATCAGCTGTTTTAGCTCAGTCGGTAGTTGGCGAATTTCGTCCTTGATGGCCCAGGTGGACTCGTGTATGAATTGGGCCAAGACGGGGAAATGCTTGTCCTTGCTGTGGTTGTGTAGGCGGCGGAAAACGTCATGCAAGTCATCTCTTGGGAAGTCATTGCTAAAGAATATGAGTTCCATTTTGCGACAACCATCGTCGGATTCTGAATCTGTGATTGGAGTATGCACAGGCATTGGGGAGGATGAGTATTGAACGACGGTGGAGGGAGAGGGGTGAGAGTGGCCAATATAAAACACTCCTCCAGTGGTCCTGATATAAGCAAGAATGCTTTCTATGAATTGAGAACAAGGATGAGAGTAATAGTAGGAAAAAACACAGGAAAACCGCTCTGAAATAGCGCTGCCAACTAATATGTATAAAAAGTGGTTTCGAGGTCACACACACAGTCTCGCCGCCGCATCGGATGATTGATCTCACATGATTGATCTCACATGGGAACTGCTTACAACTTCGCACCGCGCCATCTCCACTTCGCTATTATTCACTTGCATGGCAACGTTGCTGTTGTTGTTGTTGTTGTCGTCGTTGATGTTCCTAGCTGATGTCACTAGCGTATTGTCTGAATTGAGGTACTCCGCGGAATTTCATTAGGCATGAATTTGCCCGTCCGCCCTCAGCGCTATCACCCGTCCAAAATAAATGCCCGTAGTTCATCCCGACAATTATTACTGTCCGAGAATCCTAGTTAGGCCAACAGTCTAAATTTATAATATGTTTCTCTTTTGAAAGGCTGGAAAGATCCATTAAGGCCGAAACTGAATACAGGGTCATAATGCGATACATTATCGGGCTCGGAGCCTAAGAGGTTCTCTCGGCATAATGACCATTGCCCCTTTATCAGAACAATAGCTTCAATGACCCCGTATTAGGTTCTTTGAGCTACCATTGGCGTTTTGTTAAGACAAAGTAGTCTTGATATGTTGCGAAAGGAAAATAATATATCTATCACTCTTAATGCCCTTGAAGCTGTTTTCATATTTATGTTATATTCTTCGAAATAATTTATACTGTCACTATGGAAAATGAGAAGGGTGGCTATAGGCAGATTAATAAGTCTTTGAATATATGTGCCTTTGATGAGTACCTCAAGGGCCAGACCGCGCGGTTACCGCATATTGCGAGTGTTGAACAGCTCACTCCGCGAGTGCTCCGAGTTCTTGGCCAGAACCCTGGAAAGGTAAATGTGTCATCCTCTTATCCGACAGCAAGTTCTAGTATAATATATAATATGGGTGGCTAATGTTTCTGTGCAGTTTACGCATCAAGGGACTAATACATACGTCGTCGGCACCGGCCAACACCGACTGATAGTTGACACGGGTGGTGGCGAACCAGCATGGGCCGAGCTAATTGCCTCAACTTTTACTTCAATGAACATCAGTCTCTCACATGTTTTACTGACTCATTGGCACGGTGACCATACCGGAGGCGTCCCAAGTCTTTTGCGCCTCTATCCACATCTCAAGGATTCCATCTACAAGAACGAACCGGACCAAGGCCAACAGAAGATCACCGACGGACAGATATTTCACGTTGATGGTGCAACCATCCGTGCGATTCACGTACCCGGACATTCAGAAGACCACATGTGTTTTATTCTAGAAGAGGAGAAGGCAATGTTTACCGGCGACAATATCCTTGGCCATGGTACCAGTGCCGTAGAAGACTTGAGTACCTTTATGACCAGCCTACAGAAGATGGCCACCCAGGATTGCCATATCGGTTACTCGGCTCATGGCACTGCAATTACCAACTTACCAGCCAAAATTGCCCAAGAATTAGAGAACAAATGGCGGCGTGAGAAGCTAGTTATAAGAGCACTTAATCAAGCTCGTAGACGAGGCGAGAAGAGCGTCACCGTCAAGGATTTGGTAACGGAGATATACGGCGAGTCGCTGGACAAAGATACTAGAATACTCGCGCTAGAGCCATTTGTTGGTGAAGTGCTACGAAAGCTGGCAAATGACTACAAGGTTGCATTTGAAATGAGAGGAGGTAAGAAGAAGTGGTTCTCTGTGGGGGACGTGGAGCAGGCAACCACGCAGCGGTTTATAGCACTGAAAAAAAACGAAGCCGTAACTATTCAAGGCTAAACTACGGAAACTTAATGTGGCGGAGCAATGGATGAATGTACTCGACGGGGGGAGGTATTGGCAATAGAGGATACGATAGCGTCAAGCAATAGAGCCGGATTAAGTCTCCTGATTTAACTCCACTTGATCGCTGACCCATGACTATTATAGACATGTAAATACTTTTCAAATATGCACTCAAATGTCTTAGTCTTGCTGTAAATAACTACAAATAATAATAGTGATTTATTAGTCGTACAATACATAGTCCTCGATAACCCATAGTAGCTTCTAAACCAGAACATGTTCGGGACAACGGGGCAATGGGACGTTGCTTTCGGGTAAAATGCTTACATCGGGGTTTCGTGACTCCAGATATATCCTTGGTAACTTTTTTCAAGAGCGTCACGAGAGGCCTTGGTTACACGAACGAGACACTCGTAAGTTACTCTGTCCTTGCCGTTGAAAATGCGGCGATGAGCGAAAAGAAATAGATCACTTATGTTATGCTACAAAGCTAGCTAACCCCAGTGTCATGAGGGGTTGGCAATATGGGTCCATGCCTAAAAGGAGAACGGATGAAGTCATGTTCGAAGTGAAGTCTCAAGCCTGGGAGACGGAGGGGAAAACAAAAATCTCACACAGCACAGTGAAATTACACTGTTTCGAAAGGATAAGAGGCTGTCCGTATATGATATATCTAGTGGTGTGTTAACTATTGCTCTTATATTTTCCCTTTAATTTGGTGTATTCGGTCAGGGCATATAAATAAAGCTCGGTCTTCTCATCTACAGGCTAGATCTAGAGACGCATGCGGTTCTCCATTTGGATTAATTAATCGTGGAGCGCATTAAAACAACTTCTAATAAGCTATTAATACGTTTTCCTGCGCTTTATATCATTTCTACGCCCATCTAAGCAACCATGCACTAAAATAGCCGCAAATTAATAAGCTTGATACTTGATGGTTAAGGCTAGGATAACGCCGTTGATTGAGAGAAGGTGATTGATGACAACGAGTTTCCCAGCGCTGTCCCGCACCGTCTTTATAATACTCAGGAGCTCGGACATTTCCATCTCACTTTCGTTGGCCAGCTGGAGCATGTTGAGGTCTCGTGCGCGCGCTGTAGCCTCAACCTCAGGATTGGAAAGAGTACCTGGCTCGGGAAGTAGTCGTGCCGTCAAGATCAACACGATGCCTCCGCTGGCACGAAGCACACCTAAGTAATCATCCAATTCCGTTTTGATAGTCAATCCCGAGGGCACCACAGGTATGTGAATAATATAAACGGCAGCATCTGTCACAGACTGGGGCATGCCCATGGTACGATAGGTAACCGTGACAAAAGGGCTCGTACAGGAAGGGCTAGACCCAGAGCTAGAGCTGTCCCTGACAGAACTTCCCAGAGCTGCGCTTTGCCAGATGCAGTCCTGATCTAGCAAGGAAAACTGCTCATTGTCGATTTGCACGACTAACCGCAATCTTGGGAACATTTTCGAAAGAGAGCTTGCCATCGAGGTTGATTTTGCACCGACCTGGCCCCAGAGTTAGTTTAGTACCGTAAGTGGCCAGATTAAGATCAGCTCACCTCAACTATGCATGCATTCCCAAGGTTTGACCAGTTGAGCCGAGATAGCACTTCAATAGTTTCTTCCTCCTGGTGTAACCCCGCTGCGTGACAAAGATAAGCTGACCATTGCCGCCGCAGCTTAGAGCGCTCTTGGATAGCCACATGGAATGGTCGCACCGTATTCAGAGCTAGATTGTATGCGCTCTCCGTTGGATTTGTCGAGGCTCCAAAGCGATGCGTTGCTTGCGGCATCTGCAATGCCGTGGGAGTAGCCAACTCGGCAATAAACACCGTGGCATCAAGTAAAGACTGATTGGTTATGAATTGTGCCGAGAGAGGGCTGTGTGATACAAATCCCGGTATCGTCTCCCTCAGAAATCCGCATGTAGCCGTCAGACGGATGGCCCGGATCAACTGGCTATCCGGAACTCCTACCAAGTCCGCCAAATCCTTGATAGGCAAGCTTTCGTCAAAGGGGATGCACGCCAATACCTGGAATTCCGCTAACCACCGAATACTGGCAAGGATCTCAATCTGGATTATGTAAGTTGCCATGGACATGATAGCAAGGATGAGGGACCAATGTCGAGAACTATATGCTTACCTGGCGAGCAAAATCCTGGAGCAAGTCCGCCGGTTCGCCAAGTACAGACTTGATTGCTGTAATGCTGGCAAGAATGCTTGACTTAGCTCTTTTGAATAAGGCTTGATCTTTGTCTACATCAGCGTCAGTGCCTGTCCCGAGCTGGTCGGAAGAGTCGGCCCTGTGGCGGTTATCGGCGAGGTTCTTGACAGCTGCAGCGACCTGGTCGCTATGGTCCTTGAGTTCCGCCAGTCTATCCATAATAGAGCTCGAATTGTATTCTATAGTTTGTGAATTGAAGAAGACGAAATCTTGCTTCTAATTGCCACGGTATAGAGAGGGACTACATACCCTCAAATTTGGCGAATCTTGGAATACTGGATTCGGCGGGAGGGACAGAGCGGAACGCCTCGGGGCGAACGTTAATGGATACTTCCCGTTATTAGCTGGTGTCTTGGCTAAGTAACGTATCTTACCAGTAATTCATCCACATCGATTTGGGTTACCTTCCGATTCAGATACGGCAGTGGCGCTGGGCGTGATCTACGTGGGATCATCGTGCCAAGTAATATGTAATAAGTAAGATCGCAGCAATCGGCGTCGTTCTTTTCGGGTCTAGTACATTACGTACAATGCAGTAGCTTACATAGGACCATACAAGCTTCCACTAGGGCTTCTGGGTGTAATCTTCCGACGCTAGCAACCGTACTTGGGACCTTAAATGGTTAGGGTTAACGGTGCCATGCCGGGTCAATCTCGGGGCAATCTCCAATCCCCCGCAACAGAATGTCGGTCTTTTACGCCGAGCCCGTCTTAATCATTTTTGAAACATAAATGTTTCAATATACGAGGTAGCTGTGCTTACGTGCTAAACTAAAGTCCTTGGAACCGTAAGTTCTGTCCCTGATTGGCACCCTCCTCCGGAGCAAAGGTATTATTAGGTCCTGCCACGACAAACCAGGTGAATGGCACCATGAGACTTGTTGATGTGGGCTGCCACGCCATATTCATAACATTGCTTATGGCTCGAGACCCTTCTGCCCAGATAGAGACCTACTGCTAGAGCACAAATGTCGCATCCATTGCCGAAGCAGCTGCTCGGTGTTGGCATTAATATCTAAAAATACGGAGATAGCAAATGCCAAAAGACCAATCGTAGCATCTGCGTCCAATCGTTACCCATGGTCAATGTAACGTATCGGGGAGGTTTCCGTTACCCGATGGAAAGGATCCTGAAATAACAGCCATGACTGGCACGCCCATCCACAGTGACAATGGCTTAATATCAAGTTTAGTCCGCATGGAGATTTCAGACTGTCGCTGAGAAACTCCTCTTCCGCTGTCTATTGAGGCTCAGTAGAACATAAGTTCGAAACTGTTGATAAATACATAATGCTCTGTGCTCCTGCCTTAATATCATGTGGTTTGTGCACTCAGTACAGTTTAGGGGGGTAATCATCGTTATTCTGTGTAAGATCGGGATAACTCTCCGCTCCATTTCAATTTACTCCGACAAAACACCATCATATAGGAGCAGGAATTATCCGGTAACCAACGATATAATGTATGTTACAGTAGCCAAGTCTTGGTTTTATTTTTGGTAATTCCTCGGGCACAGAAGTTGGAGAAATGCATCATCCAGGCTTACATATATACTATAAACTATTCGAGTGAAGTTCTTAAAATTTGTTCGATTTTTCCTTATATCATACTATCTATTTACAGTCTCGGTGGGTCAGTTAGCGGACCATATTAATCCTCATATAGTAAACTAGATGATTTCTTCTTTCAATCACGGCTATTTTCAACGAGTCAAGGGTGCCAACGCCGTCTACATCGACAACAAATTTGAGAAAGCATAACGCAATAACATAATTGATGATTAGAACTCTATGAGCTTGGATCTTTGGTAAAATACGGTGTCAAGAGATGGGTCCAGGTGAGCAAGTATTTCCCAGCATTCAAACCGTCATTGTTTACTTCTAAACTAACACGTCTACACACACCATCTGGCTGGTGTCGCAATTAGATTTATAGTCGAAGCGCCACTCGGGCTTTAATAAACCAACATTTGATCATCAGCTATGAAAATTGTTAACTTTGGCTGTTTTAGCCAAGTGCGTTACAAGAGCACCGAAGATTCGATGTGTACCAAACAAGACCCGTGGTACAAGGACATTTAGGTGGCGACTTTGAGAATTTTGCTGATACGAGGCAAAGCATGTGAGTTGTCTATTATCCGGGTATCCGGGAATACTGTTAGTCTAGGCTAAAGTGAATCAAGTCTGGATCGAGGAATTTTTAAGAGACGGTGAGATAGTCGGTGGCTTCAAGATGTCCAAATGTCAGACGCCGAGCACATTATTTTCAGCCCCAAGAATCAAGTTGATTAATATTTATTGCCTTTAAATACGAACACTTCTAGCTAATTCTGTCACGATACTCACAATTTATGTAAGCAGCTGCCAGAGTGCCCCTAAATGTTGTTGGTTTGCCACCACTGTACAACATTGACTAAACTCCCGATGCTGTACTACTCCCCTTTAAAATAGTACGCTGATAAAGAAGACCATTATAGAATAATGAATATGCACAAACAGAGTAGGACACGTTGTCTAATCCACCTTGTTGCCTCGTATAGCCCCCGCCAGTGTAGCGTATCCAGGTAATATGCCCCGGATATAGAAGTGATCGCCAACGACGACATGAAAACTGATATTACCTCTTCAATGCTCAGTATGGATAACATCTGGCCACATGACTACCTGCTACTGGTTCATATGTTGTGGGTTGCGATCAGTTGGAAATGCTCCTATTAAATGCTGTTTTATGAGAGATTAGATTGGAGCTACAATAGTGCCCGCCCAGCCACGCAAGCCACACTACGAGGATATCCCCTGAAACCGGATCATATTCTTGTGAGCTGGGTTGTGCTTACGTCCACGTGCACCTGAGGCGTATAATTTGTTTGGCGGGTATAATCACTTGGAATTACTGATTGCCAGAATTTGTATGGCGAAGTTTGGCTGTAGGACTATAATTTAGAATTATTGCCGCGTGTCTATTAGGCTATATACTCTGCCCCTTCTCAAGCTCCACCTCTCTTTTACACATCAACGCATCCCTCCGGTGGAGAATATCCAATGGCCTTGATTGACAAAATTCTCATATATTCGACATATACAATCTTAACCTTGCCGTAACCCGTTGATTATCTCTGCTGACAGAGTACTGAGGCTCTTGCGAACATCTTTCTCCATTTGGTCCAAGGTACCAGCCAATATAGGTGTCAAGGCCATCCTATCACCATCTTCTGCGGTCCTAGGACGGCCCCAATACCTCGGCTTTGGGGTTATATTTTGGCCATCCCTCTCCTTTGGTCCTTTGAGTTTTGGTGACATCTGGTTTACCAACCTCTGCACACGATGCAGCTCTCTGAGGACAAGCTGGGCACCCATGCGTCCGCCGCCACTTTCGTCATACGACCCATTGTGAGTATGATTTTGCACCGTCATCCAGTCGTCGCCATTAGAGATAATGTTGATAGATAGCCTCGCTGACTTGTCAGCTTCAGCCTCACTTCTTCCTGTCTTGTGAGGCTGTGCATGTGCCACAGCGGCGTATCGTTCCAATACCTTCAGCACGATCATGGATAGGACTGCCAGCAAGAAGCTATCATCGACGCATGAGGAACATGCAAGCTTGCTACTGACAGCCTCTATGCTCTGTTTATTTTCCAAGATGACAATCTGCGCCGAGCCTGGATTAACTGTTCTTGGCATCTCCGTGGCATCAGGGCTAAGAAACGCACTGCGAGGAGAGATTGAACAGGAGGAGAGCTTTTTCAGGAGATCCAGTGCTTGCATCAGACATCCACATGGCGAAGTGTCGGTGGTGTCGGTGGTGTCGGTCGTCATACTCGTCTTCCCAGTAGGCAGCGAATTGACGTTGGAGCTAGCCGATGACGCCCCGCTCGACATGCTCAATATATCAAGTGATGACGGCGTATCAAGCGAGGCATGGTCAAGATTGATCCTCTCAGCTGGTATTAGGAGCGACTCAATATCATTAGGTGTTTGGGTGATGCTACCAGGGATGCTGCCGCACTCCATTCCAAGCAGGTCAAACGGAGAGTCCATAGACGACATGATGAAATCCATGTCATTGACCTCAGAGCCAAAATCCCTCGGCCCAGGGAACATGCTAGCATCTCCAGGCACAGAAAAATGGGCCATATTTGCTGCAAACACATTGTCCTGTCTTGGAGAGGCTGGGACGCTCAGGCTTGAAGGTATCATAAGGTAGTTGTCGGCCCCATACGAATTTGTTGGGATTATTGTGCCGCCTTTAGATAGCAGGCCGGTTCCGGGAGTCAATGGCGTATCTCGAAGTGTATCGAATTCCATAGAGCGACAGCTGCCGGCGTTGGCTTTGAGGTTGGGAATAGCCTTGGAACTGGACGTTGTTCCAAGGCTCCTGCTAGACAGACATCGACTTGTGCTGTTCCCAGTACTGTTGTTTGCATTGTTCTCACGCCTTCGCCCCGGACGTTTGGCTAAGAAGTACTGACATGTGATTCCCCGGCACTCGCATTTTGAGCATGATGGCTTTTCTTTGGGACACTTGACCTTAGATATGGCACAGGCATGGCAGCTATTGCGAAGCTTTGAACGCAACGACGCTTGCTTACGCGTCCGGTCAACTTGGGTGTCGGATTCTAAGTCTAACATTGCGTTTCGTTGGATGGCACCGAGGGCAGAGCCCCGTATAGTTATACAGACAGCACACGGGCGACACTGCGCAGTGTTCTACCATAACCCACCAACTCAAGGTTCTGACAAGAGGAACTATCTCAACTAGGGAGGTAGACTAGGTTACGAGTTGAGTTGCAATGGATTCGACAATGACCTGCGCTCGAGCTTGTAACTTATACGATAAGCACAGTTCTAAGCCATATCTTACATAATCCGATGGCGCAAAGAGGTGCTTCGATGTCTTACTGTCGCCTTCGCGATGAAGAAGTTTAACGATGATATGCCCCACGTGTGAGATCCGGACTGGAAACAAAGGCTCAGTGTCTTAGAATTGATACTCAGCTGAGCCATGAGCTGAACAACGTTCTGTGACACAATGCATGGTCGGTTTCACACACTCACGCTAGATCTAACTCAGTCAGAAGATTACAACATTTCGACTCGCATAGAATTCCTTATCGGCCCATGAGCCTCGCAGGGTCACACGACAGAATCTCAACGTTTTTGTGCTAAGTATCTATATTTCTCTGTCTAAATCAAGTTTAAACTGACGCCACAATGTTTTGTAGAGGGATGAGGCTAATCACAACAGTTAAATGGTAAGGCACACTTCGCCCTATAAACTAAAAAACTGGATTCTCGACAAATGATCTTCCAAAAGTAGCTATTCTGTCAAGAGAATATGCTGATTTATGTGAATAGATTCATGGCTCAGTAAGCTGCAGTGGGCAGATGACGATAGTTACTAGGATGGGGCCAACCACCTAAACTTGATAGTCTGAGTCATATTTCGACGGGGTTTCCGAATTCTACTAGCCCTTCTTATGCCGAACTACACAATACTTTGATAGGCAAATACAGTTCCTAGAATGGGAGCAACAATCGACAGTGGTCGGACCCTCGGGGCCTTGGAACAGTGTATTTGATTCGAAAAACATAATATTCGCGGTGCAGGCCAACGATGTTTTGGAAGGAAGCTCAGCTGCACGACCAATACGAATCCAAAGTTTCTATAACCTATAACTTTAATATAATAAAGATGAATCTGCAGCATCGCCATACCCATTTTTCGCAACGTGGACGCTCACTACACTCTCGCAGTGCCACAGATATGGACTAAAACGACTGGTTGGTCAATTCTTGTGAAATAATACCACCTAATGGTTTAAACATCCAGCTCATCTGATGACGAAGAAGTAGCCGGACAACACAAAGGTCACACAGTTGCATGTGATGTGTAGTCATCATGAACAAGTGGATCCTCACCTCTCTGCATCCGCCACCGATTCGTCGCCACTAACGGCCCCGGCAACCCTTTGAACAGCCATCCCCATTTCCTCAGAAACCCTTCTGACATTTCCCACCCCGAAATGTCCCAGGGCGGCGACCACGCAATAATGCCGCGTCGCTCGATCTCATCGTCAGGAAAGCCCTCGTACAGCCCGCCGATGCAGTCGGCCCACAGGTCATCCTCGTCGAAGGTTCCGGCGGCAAGGATTAGGCGGTCTCGTGCCTCGGGACAAGGAAACATGTCGACCCAGTCGGCGTGCGGCACCGTTTGTTGAAGAGTAGTGGGTAGGAGTGACGGAGGGAGCAGTTCGGGCTTGGTAGGGAATGGGATAACGTGGATAATCTCCTCGTCACAGTCAAGTGGCGTGACAAGGATCCCCGTTATTAGAGTGCGGTTGACGGCTAGGGCACGGAGAGCGTTGAATTGGAGGAGAGTAATGAGGTGATCTGAACAGAGGGGGAAGACAATATTAATCTGTGCCTTTTTGGATTTATCTGGCAGCAGCGGATTTCTCCCATTGTATTGTTTCTTGATACGGGATGCTGGGACGCTGGAGACAGATCCTTGCCTCATGTCCCAGCATACCACCAGCTCTTCCGCTTTGACCAGTGTCCCAGATGCAGCCAGAGCTTTGCGTTTCCCTATAAGACTATTAGTTTCGATAATTGGATACCTCCGCCCCCACGCCTTGACCGGACGGATTCTAACTCTTGGTTTAGACGAAAGAGAAAACAGGGCTTTGCTTACGATATGCCCTTGTATTAAGTCTAGTCTGTGCCCGTCGACGTGCTGCTGCATCCTTAGTCCCAGTCCAGTCGTCTTCCTTTGTTATCGCCTATATCCGGTGAGCAAGTCCCGGTGATTGGAGGCGCCTAATACGTACCTCGGCCAATTGTGGCATCGACGACAACTGGTAGCGTGGAGCCGACGAATTTTCAGGCTGATACGTACTAATCATGACTCTGGTAGGCGTTGTAGTGAAAGTGATGGGAAAGAATAGTGATGAATGACGAAGGTTTTCTCCAGGTTGGCTGCGGCGCTTATGTAGCCTGCTCACAATATTGAGTCTGACACTTCGGCTCCGGAAAGCCCGAATTGCTTGCCAGGAGTTAGTTCGGAGCTAAGGGGTGGACTAACAGGGGCCAATGCAATAAAGCAATATCATTGGCAATTACTGTTATTTATAACTAAAGCAGTCTAGTGTCATGCAGCCTGCTCACAGGAGGGACCAGGATCACGGGCCTGGAATTATCATACATGAACCGAACCAATTTGATAAATAAACGCAGCGTCATGATTTCCAAAGGGTGGCTAATTTAGACGATTTGCGTAATTTGGACGATAGCAAGAGATTTAGCAGTGAGCCCTACGCCTCATTCATGCAGTTGGCTCACTCGCCCACTCCAAGTTGAATGTGGCGTGATTGGCTTTGGGGGAGAGGGTGTATGTAGCTTGCTCACAACGTCTAATGCTTGGAATGTCATGTAGGAAGCAAGAATCTCGGACATAATTCAACAAAAGCAGTATAAAGATTGCAGAAATTCCTTGGTTTCGACGCATCTTTTTGGATCCCTAAAAACATTACTCTCAGCCTAAGATATTGAACTATCTATTTCTCAGTATTGCACCTTCACACGCTGTCTTGAGTAATCGTCTCGAATATGACTTTCCATCCTGATAATCTCCCTGATCTCAAGGGCAAAGTATTCATAGTAACAGGTGGAAATTCCGGAATGTAAGTATCCCCTCTCACTACGAAAGCCGTGTCGCTGATCTCATCAAACAGAGGCTATTATACCGTGGAACACCTAGCAGGACACGGTGCCCACGTCTACATGTGCGCCCGATCCCCAAAGAAGGGCATAGCAGCCATAGCCGACATCAAGAAAATGCATCCCGCAGCTAATATCGACCTCCTACAAATGGACCTCATGGACCTCGCTAGTGTCGTCGCGGCCGCCAAGCACTTCCTCACCCTCGAAACATCTCTGCATGGCCTGGTCAACAACGCAGGCATCATGGCGACACCCTTTGAAATGACCAAAGATGGATATGAGGCGCAGTGGCAGACCAACTACCTCTCGCATTGGGTTTTGACGGAGCACCTTCTTCCTCTGATGTTGCGGACTGCCAAGAATCTTCCGCCCGGCATCGTGCGCATCGTCAGCCTCACTTCGTCGGGTCACTTAAGCGCACCCAAGGGCGGTATCAACTTCGAGGACCTATCTCTCAAGGATAGTGGTCCATGGCCGCGGTACGGACAAAGCAAGCTCGCCAATATTCTGCACACCAAGACGCTGCACAAGGCGTACGGCCCCGGTTCTCCAAGTGCGCTGAATGGGGAGGGCGAGATCTGGGTTTCATCAGTGCATCCGGGTATAGTTGAGACGAACCTCGCCACGTCGGTGGAAGAGTCAGGGTCGGTAATTGCGGGTGCTTTCTCGGTCTTTCGCATGTTCGGACTGATATGGCCTGCGGACAAGGGGTCGTATACTAGTTTGTTCTGTACGGCGAGTCAGGATATGAAGGCAGAGCAGAGTGGCACGTATCAAGAGATTTCCAAGCGATTTGGTGAGCCGAGGTGGCAGAGCTGTGCGGCAAAGGATGAGAAGCTTGCCGAGAGGTTGGAAGAATGGACTAGGCTGGTGATGGTTGGGAGTTCTAGGTGGTAAGTTATCGCGCGTGAGTATTAGATGGGTGTTTTTGTGAATTAGAGTTGGACGTACGAAGACTTATAATTAATATCTGAGAATTTTATCTAGAACAATAATAGGAGTGCATAAGACTAGCGACGTTATCGATTATTCCGTGCCCTGAGAGCATATATTTTTTCCTATATCTGGAGGGTTATGCAACAGTAAATAGCTAACTAGGCATCGCTGGTCGCAAAACTCGAACCGCGCAAAGCTTCAAGCTTAATTATTTGGCCACTCACATCACTTTACCAAACTGTAGTCCTACCAGCTTCTCCTGCAACAAATTTCTCAAATCTCCCCCATCTCCACAAAACCCCGCCACCTCAACTGCCTTTCCTGCCCACCTTCTACATGCATCATCTTCCCCAGTGCAATAGTAATCCACCGCGCGGTTGAATGCGGTAGTAGCCACATACTCTAGCTCCTCTAACGGATACGCTGTTTCGCTGTTCTCTGCCGAGCTGGCCAGCTCTGAGACCTGCTCAAGCAGGCTCTCTGCCAGTGGCCCATCGCCGGAGGAAAGCCCGAGGCGGAAGAGACAACGCATATACCGCGAAAGTTTGGCGATATCAAATGATTCGAGGGACCATGCCTCATTGACAATGCGTTTAAGTGTTGCGATGAGGACTGTAGTTGTTAGTATATGGTACATACGCGAGAGGTTTTCGGAAAGAAAAGAGACATACCCGCGACGGGAATACTAGGATCCGATAGGAGCATGTCAGACATCTTCTCGTAAATGTCCATACTTTTGCAGCAGTCTGCTTTTAGAATTACTTCTGTGAGGTCATCCCAGGCTTTAAGGCAGATGGCGGCTTCAAAATCGAACACGAGAAGGGTGGCTAGTTTCTTAAGAAGGTCTTGCTGTGGACCTTCTTCAAGAACGTCCATAATCGATTGAAGGCGAGTGTCAAAACTGTCGACATGTTTCCTCAACTCGAGGTAATCCTGTAGCTGGGCCTCGATATTGTCTTCTGCTCTAGCGAGCGAGACTAGATGTAGCACGGCAAGAAAGTCGCAGAATATATGACGATGTGTTACATCGTTTGAGGTCATATTGTCGATATCCTTCGGGTATAAGCTAGCAAATTTTATGGAGCTCTGGATTATACCTAGAACTTGTTGTGGGTGCCACTGGGCGCTGTACTTCAAAGAGAGGTTGTACGCATTCTTTGAGAACCAATCTAGTTCTTGTATTGTCCATACCTTGGTTCCGTTGTCCCTGTCCTCTTGTTTGCTCATTCTCTGAGCTTGCGTGGAACCTAGAAGATGTTAGTCGAATTCAGAGAGTAAAACAAGGCCATGTCCATACCACCCTCAAAAAGCTTGCATAATTGATCGACAACTGAAGGCACATTGATGTCTTTCTCTGATTCAACTGACTCTAGCTGTGACAAAATAAGTCGTATCATGCATCTGAGAAGCGCCGGAAAATTGACAGATGAGGGTACACTGTACTCATATTTTTGAAAAACCAATTGAAGGGCTGCAATAGTGAGTGTCCTGTCACCAACTTGCTGTGCGTCAAGAACGCAGGCATAGAGCACGGTGCAGTCGTCCTTTTCTGCCTTGTAGATCTTTTCGAGGCACGCTGAGGCTAATTCAAGTTCACTTGTACGGATTGCGATTTTGAACATCAAGAATTGGGTCATCGGGTCATCCTTGGACGACTCTGGGATCTGGCTAATAACTCCGCGAGCATCGGATACATCGCCCCGCCCAAGAGTGCAAAGTAAGAGTTTTCTATGAATAGTTCAGCGTGACTCCAAGAAGATATGTAATAGCACCGAGTTGTTCGTACCTAACAATCTTCGCTTTGTTCAAATCCCCAGCTTGGTCGAAAACTCTCTGCATAGCCAACCGGCACCAATCTTCAGCAGCTTCGTAGTTTCCATCTCCATAATTCGACTCAATTCGTTTCCACAACAGCTTCGTAAATTAGCGTCTATTCCTCTATATTGGGGCATAGTCTTACTGTCTGGACAGCATGAGTGGCAGATGCGCTCAAAGGTTTGCTCATATTCGAGCCAACGACCTCCAAGATCGCCCTCGCAGATTTCAACACCTCCGGAGAGTCCCTCGAATTCGTAGACATCCACATTCTATTGACGAGAGCCTTCTCAATCCATTCCTCATTTCCGGCTTCAAAAAGACGACTCTGTAGAAATGAGTCCAGAATATTGCACGCAAGGCTTGGCCCCTTGTCGTTCAGCTTCCTAATATGATGCATGATCAGCTTGAAATTGCCGTCTGTCATCACGACCGTTCGTATCATCCTGTATATCACATCACCGTACGCATTGCAGTCAAAAGTCTGGCTAATAGATGCTGACAACACCTCAAGTTTCAGCAACAGAACGATCAACCTGTCCCCAACCTCGTTCTCAAGGTTGTTAATCAAGCTATTTGCCATGTCGAGTGCATCTTCCCTCTCGATGGCAAGAAGGGCCTGAACACGGGCTTGAATGATGCTGGTCTGGAGATTCGTCGCGTCGGTACTCAGCTTGTCTATCTCCTGTGCTGTTATGATGTTAGAAGCTCGTTCCAACCACTTCTCTGCCAACTCATGTTGTTTCTTCTTAAAGAAGTCCTTTCCCATTTCGTAGAGAAGATCAGCTAGACTTTCAGCAATATCGGGATCGAGGGCTTTGTCCGACAGCGCTGCTTTCTTATACATGTGCTCTGCCACTTCAACTTTTTCCTGGCGCCAGGCCTGAGGGGAAGTTAGCAATCATCACGGGAGAAAATGCAGTCATCAGGAGAAAGATTATCTCACCAGAGTTGCTCTGACCACATAGTATTCAGATTGTAAGTGAGAGCACGTTTCTGCTTCCGCAGGTGATGCCCTTACAGTGCCATCTCTTATCGAAAGTTGGCTTTCGTACACAGCCGCCTTCTCCAGCACGTTGAGTGCAAAATCCAGCCTCTTGGCATCTGTAATCCAGCCATAAGTCTACATCACTGTGAATTCAATATGGGGACCTACTAATGCAGCTCTTCGCAGCCTTGAGCGCAACCTTCATAAGGCGTGTGACATCGGCCAGCGAACTTCTGCCTGTATCTAGACCACCATCCAACAACAGAAAGGCAAACACCCGAGCGGCAAGAAGTGTCGCCCGTTGGTCCGGTGGGATTGGATTGTCCTTTGCCCGCATCAGCCGTGTAGAGAGGTTCCATAGTGTCAAGCCTTCAGTATCGAGATCTTGGCGCTTCGAGACAACCAGAGACGCCAGGTTACCAGGAAATCGGGTAATCTGTTCCTGGAGTTGTGTCTGTAGGTTCAGCGCTGCAGGTCCGGTCGGAAGTGGTGAAAGTTTGCCTCGGGTACTCGCAGAGAAGGCTGGTGAGTGGAGTCTGTTAGTTGTGCCAGCTATGAACAGAAGAGGTCAATACTGACAAAGGAGAGCGGTGACACGCTTCTCTTTGGGCTGTCGCTTCCCAGCAAGTGCAGTGGTCATTTTGGAAGCGCGCAAAGAAGGAAATAGTATAATAATATCGACACTGAGCTGAGATATGACCGACCGGCTGTTTAGCTGGGAGTGAAAAGCATCAAAGAGGTGCCACATATACTGTACAAATGAATGTCACAGCCACCTCACAGATGGAACAAGTATGGAATGTAGGAGCACATATCCTATTTCGCGGCGAACGATATGCGCAGATAAACCGAGCTCTACCTACAGAAGAAGTACAAAACCTACGAAAGGTCGTCAAAACACTCCCCTCTGAACAGGCCTCAGCCCAAAACGTCTTAGTGGCTCCCAGCCGATTATTACGCCTCAAGATATCCCAAGGAAGTAATACAAGCGTATAAATGCAGAATGTTGCCATACCCTACTCTTGGAAGCTTCTATTTTTTTTTTTTTTTTGGCCGTGCTTTTAAATCTGATATTTACGCCTTTCCTACCTGATGCTCTATTGTGGCAGGAAGTTTCCAACAATAAGGGTGGGTCTGTGGATGCAATGAATCAGTATAAAATACTGCAAATGGTGGGAAGAAAGGGAGTAGCCTCACATCTTGTTCTCGTCTCTCCGTATCGTGAATGAAAAGCAGCATTTTATCGGCTTGTCTGTAGAACCCTCCACCGGATTCTTCAGTGAACAGCTCGTCAAGAGAGCCTTCTGATTCTGGTCGAAGGCGATGGCACCGAACTTCTCCCAGTAGTTGACCAGGGAGTCTTCCGTCAGTATCTCGTGGATCCCGATTTTGCCCTGTGATGAAGCGCTATTAGCATGTTTCTTGCAAGATAAAGAGTTAAAAGACAACTCACATCCCGCATCTGCTCGATCGGCACATGGATGAGCTCAGCCATCTCCTTGTTCCCTCTGAATATCTCGCCTGTCCTTCGCCAGCAACACGCCGGTATCGCCATACTTGCGAAAACGCGATCGTACTCCATCAGCGTCTTCTCAAACCACATCTCGACATATATCAGTTCAATATCCGTTAGCTTCTGCACCTTCTCTCTGAACTTCGGTCGGAATCGGTCGAGCTGACGCAGGATCTTCTGCTTTGACGCGGCGTTGATGTGGACGTCCATGTACGACGAGAGCTGTGCGTAGCCCCTCACATAGTTGAACGGCTTCAGCATCCCTGCGTCGTACTTCGCTTGTAGCAGGCGGTTCATTCGCTCCTCGGGCGTGTCGTTTCCGGTCGGATCTGCAGCTTGGAGGTAGTATTCTTTGGCCTTGTCAGTGGGCATGGCGCTTGCAGGCCTCGAGATGGCCTTCCCATTCTGATTGCTCGCCTGCACGGCGTTCTGCTGGAAGTTGGCTGGTAACCCGTTGTTATTCATACCTCCAGGCATAAGGATGGATTGATCGTTGTAGAAGTGGGCAGCGTCGCCCTCGAGCAGTCCGCCGTCGTCGAGAAGGCTGTTGTTCAAAAAGTCATTGAGTAGGTTAAACTCATTTGTGAATTCTGGAAGTGTGTTGAACATATAGGAGGGATGGTAGTTATGCATGTCTTGGTATTGGCTCTGAGCCCCAGGCCAATCGCTCGGTCGGTCTCCAATGACTGTCAGACGGTTAGCCATCGCCACCAGAAAAGGGGGCCCACGAGATCCACATACAGCGCCCACTCGTTCTACTCAACGCGTTTGCCTGTGCGCCCGATACAGGCGACGGTTGCACGATCTGGAGCGGCGCTTGTTGTGGTGGCATCGGCGCGGTGCCGACTGCTCCCAAGGTGTCCTCGCGTGCCTGGTCGACGCGCTGGTCGAGCGAGCCGCTCATACCGCTTTCTGTTGGCTGCGTGGGTTCTGCAGTTCCGCCTTCTTCATCTTCGCCAGCAGTGCTATGTCGCGCCTTCACCTTCTTCGTGGACGAGTCTGATTCGCGTCGCTCGTCGTGGCAGAGGTGGCCGATGTTTCGCTTTATACAACGGGCGCAGGGTCTTTCCTGTGCGACGAAGCAGAGTTAGCCTTGCTAGTGTCTGAGATGTTCGGCCGTGGCTGCGGCGGCGAAGACGGGGGGGAGGGGGAAGCGTCGCAAGAAGACAAGAGGGTCGTACCAAATCGCATGTCATATGCTATTTCAGAGGCATCTGGTCAGCACAAATAATCTGCACAAACTCACATGCGACACAACTGGCATTAATGTGAGCTGGACCAATCGATCACTTACAGAGCGACGGCAATATACACAAGCTGTGGGCACGCGTTCCAGGATTAGCGACAGCGCAGACAAAAAGAAGCACGGAGGATGGAACAGGGCGTGAAGGGTATTTTTGCTGCCCAAGCAGTCAGGTCGTGTGCTCACTCACCATGATTCACCTTGCGCCTCTTCTTTGGATTCTTGGTGGCGCTCGTCGCTGCAGCTGCAGGAGCAGCAGGAGGGGTCTGCGACTTCTCGCCCGGCCTGTTCCTGTCGCCATTGTGCTCCATGACATCGGATCTAGAGCTCGACGGCTTCCATTAAACGTCTGTTGCTCAGGGTGTGTGTGAGCGCCTTTTTCGGCTTGTACCTCGGGTCAGGCAGGATCGCGATACACGGCACGCTGCAGGACCAGCGGCGCACGCAGGTGAATAAGTCGCACGGCGGCGCGACGTGTATGAAGGCTCAAGAATGGACGAAATGAGTATGCGCGCAGGCTTGTCGCATTTATTTCTGGGGCCTGGATCGAGTATGGATGGGGGTGGGAAGCGATTCGCAGGGTTCGGGTCATGTCCCCTCTCCAAGTTTCTATGATGCTAAAAATTAGCCCGCGCCCCGCGCCCGCCTTGCAGTAGTGGAGTGGGTGAGCAATGCCGAACATCTGATTCAGCGAGCACATGGGAACGGAGTGGGCCAAGCTGTCCACGCTGCTGATCCAAGCCGCAATTATGGAGTTACAATATGCACAATACAAGAGGAGATGCTTCATGAGACACGAGTGCAGCAAACATGGAACGGTCTTAGTCGTCATATTCATAATTTATACATTTCATAGATCTACAATTCTGCAGTAGAACCTCGGGGGGGGGGGCGGTATCTCATTTCCTGGCATTAAACCACTTCCTCGGTGTCTCACCTCATAATAGCTTTCCCATAGCAAGTTCCCCATGGCACAGTGCATCGGTCTGATTTAACAAAGCTGGCACGCTCATCTCGTCCCGTAGTAGCTTCCAATTGCCCTGAGCATCAGCTTGATCGACGGAGCAGGCCGTGGATCGGAAAATCACATGCTGATGATGCCGAGCATCGATCTGATCAAACAAAACAGACGCTTCACGCTTCATCCCATAATAACTTGCTCGTAGCGCTGCTCGTCGATCTGCTTCAACAGAGCAGACCGGATCGCTGCCTCACTCTTCTCCATCGCCGGTACGATTCCTTCGACTTGCTTGAAGTTATTATGCATGCTCTCCAAGTGATTCTGTAACTCCTCCACAATCGGCCTGAGGTCATCATCGATCTTCGCGTCCTGAACAGATTAGCCTTATCCCATCGAGAATCAATTGGTAGACTCACCTGTAGCACATCCGCCGTAGTTTGCTCATCCGCAAGGTTGAGTTGATCACGATCACCCCACTCCACCACCTCCCCACCCCGCTTCGCAAGAGAGGGATGCAGCTTCTTCGCCTCCGCCTTCCTCCTCCCCCGTTCCGCACTTGCATTCTTCTCCAGTCTCTCCAGTGCCGCCTGTTCCCTCTCCAGCATCGCCTCTTCCCTCTTTATCTCTGACTTGAGCAACTCCCTCGCATGCAGCGCCGGCGTTAACAGCCCCTCCTGCTTTCTCGTCGCATTCAGTATCCTCTCGAAATCGAAATCCTCCTCGCGCTGCGGGCGAGATCCAGGCGGAAACGGCAAACCTCGTATGATCTTGCGCCCCAGCCGCCGCGTCACCATCTGGATCGCCGTACGTGCCTGAGTCCGCTTACGCTCGTCGCGGAGGCGCTGCACCACTGATTTCTCAATGTCGCCGAGGAGCTGCATGGCACGGTCGTGGGCTGTGGCGGGGAGGGGCTCCCACGTGGAGCCGATGGTGTTGTGTGAGATGCCGCATTCTACGGGCTCAAGGTGCTGAAATGGGAAGGTCGGAGGGGGCGAGACAGTTGGTGGTGATTGACGCCTCCGTGGCTCTCGTGCGCGCTTGTTGGGTGCTTCTTTTGATGGATGAGAAGATTCACCGCCTGTCGACACTCGCGCCTTCTCCTTTCTTGGTTGGTCTCGTATTGGTTCCGTCCTCTTTTCAGCTTCCTCTGCTGCTTTGCTCGCATTCGATGGCCTCCCGCGTTTTCGTGAAGGTCCTGCTACTTCCGGTTCGTTCTCAATTTCTTGTAGGACGCGGCTCGCATTCGAAGGCCTCCCGCGCTTTCGCCGAGGCGGGGGTGATTCGGGCGTATCCTCGGATTCTTGTTGTACCTTGTCGCGTTTTCGTCGAGGTTTCGATGCTTCCGGCCTCTCCTCGGTCTCTTGGGTCGCTTTACTTGCATTCGAAGGCCTACCGCGTTTCCGTCGAGGAGGGGAAGCCTCCCGCCTCTCTTCTCTTTCATCCAACGCTATGCTAGCATTTGAAGGTCGATCTCTCTTCCTCGGAATTTTAACTGCCCCAGGAGCCTGTGGCATTTAGTTTAGATTCGTAGCAACTACCGAGGATTGCAACTGACCATGTTTGCCGCTGAAAGAAGTCGAGGGCCGGGCGGACGCGTTCGTACTTGCGGAAAAGGATTCCTGGTTCGGGGTCGTCGAGAGTCGCGCAAAAGCCGCTTCCAGCTAGCACCAGCAATTTAATTTGAGCTACAGCTAGCACCGGTCTCGATACTGGTTTGCAATGGCACTCAATGTACAGATGTCGTGGAACTGGGATTGTGGCAGCTGAAGGTGATGGATGTTGTTTACGGATTACTGCCAGTGGATACCGCTTGTGATGGGTACTAATACGGTTAGCGTTAAAGTGCCACCAAGGTCACAATCAACTGTCATGTCAATTCAAACATCAACCCACCACACGGTTGTTTATATGAATATATTTGATAATTATTAATGCTGGCTTAAAGCGAAGTCTTTGAAAATTTTAGCTGTGAAAACTTCGACCCTTCGAAAAACTCAACGCTATGAAAGCTTCTCCTTTAAAAGAAACTTCTTGAGAAATATCAACGATGAAACCATGCATTCCGAATCCACCAGCCCGTAAATCATATATCATATTGAAAGCTCATCTCCATATTCCGAATACATCCTCTGCAGCTGCTCATGGAGACTGACACCAAAAACCCTGTGTCGGCGCCCATAACGCAGGTAAGAAAAAAAATGTTTTCTCATGTCATGCCACTGGCGCAGAAAGACTCGACACCGAGAACCCCGTGTCAGCGCCCATAATGCAAGTAAGTGGCTTTGTTTCTCATGTCAGTTCTGATGCCCTCTTCCATCTCAAACGCATTGTTGCGGCCCTCAGAAACCGCCGATGCGTTTGAGATGGTAAGCCTCTGATGTGAGAGAATCAGAGCTAAATGACCGTTTGGTCAATTTTGGCAGCCCCATCTCTGTTGGCCATGCTGTTGACAAGAGCAACGAACTGGTCACCTTCACCCTAAGGAAAATAACCCCCGTCATGGCAACCTGAGTGGCCTGAGTGGCGCATTCCGCTCCCTCCTCCTCAAAATCACCTTCGCTTCCTTCTTCGCTATATCTTTTCTCTCCTTTTCAATTCTCGCCATCTTAAGCGCTTTCCAGTGCGGCCTCTGCCTCTCCCTCCTCCCCATCTCAATCATATTCCGAAGCCACGGTCCAATCGCTCCGGGGTCATCCACGTCAGCCTGCGCCCAGAGCTGCTGGTTATCGATGACCCTATAGATTTCGTCCATCCCAGTTAACTCGAACGTCTCGAGCTTCTCCAGCCTGGAAAGATACGTAGCGAAGGCGGGCATACCACGCGCATTGCGTAGAGTGTTAAGACGTTCACCCGGGATTATGACGCGTTTGTCCTCAATATTCATTGAAACCTTCAGCACACGTATATTCGGGCACGCCTCCTCCAACTTGTGGTACAGCTTCGGCGCGCCGTCCCCATGGAACCTGAAGCCCATAATCTGTATCGCGGCCGTCAGGTTCGCATTAGCCATAGCTATGTTCGAAAGCACCGTCTCCGCGTATTTTGCATCTCGGAAGTAGAACTCGTTGATAGCGAAGAAGGTGAATCTCGTCTCGTTGCTGATCTGCTTGCAGACATGGCGCAGGGCCAATACGGAGCGTGGCATCTGTAGCCTTCGCTTTGTGTCGTTGAAGTCATCTATGCACCAGGTTACGCGCTTGGGTTCTCCGTCGCCGCGGACGACATTGGGGTAGTCGGGGTGTTCCGTGAAGGGGCAGTCAGCGATGTGCTGGCGCGTTTGCCTTTTGCATATCTCGGTCGTGCTGGTGAGGTAGATGGGGCGGTCGAGGTAGAGGACGAGGTCGTAGATCTTGTTGCGCAGTTCGGGGCTGAGGGCGAGGACGCGGAAGGCTTGGATCGGCTTTGATGCAGAGATTGGGGCCATGGTAGCCATGATTTCAGTATGAGTGGTTGTGTGTGATCTTGAGTGAAGTGATTCTGAAAGAGGAGATTCTGAGCAAACCTCTGGTACGTTTGAGGAGTGGATGTCTGGAAGTGTCTTTGTACGTGTGTGCGGACGGTGAACCAGGTGTCTATGATGCTGTTTCCTAAATGGCGATTTGTGTGGAGACGGGGCGGTCTTTGGATGAGACTTTGAGCTTTCCAATCGATCTTCATCTGTGAAGTCGTCTTGGTTCGCTTTGCCTGATATAAGCCAGCTACTAACTGCTAACTGCCCGAGCTGTGTTAGCGGAGCTTTGCCAACCGAAACGAATGTGACAGGTGAAGATGAGACAGCAGGTGTGAACTGAGGTGATGAGCGAGCTTCACTGGAGCAAACTCAGCCAACTAACTCGCTACATACCTGTTGAGTTTCTGAGGTTGACTGAACCTACTGGACTGAGTTCACCCACGCCTTGATCTAAAAAGACTTTCACGAGCAACGGCGAGACGGATGGTGATCCTCAGCCTTCACGATGATAGTCTCTCACCAGCGACGGCGAGGACTCCAGATCCTACACGGCAGCGATAGAGTCGAAGCAGTAAACCAGCTCAGAGAAAGCTTCAAGAAAAGAGCAGCACAAGTCCCCAACGAGAAGGATATGCGCAGAGCATCTGAAGTAGTTGAACGTAAGAAACCAGAACAGAGAACCAGCAGTAGAAGTAGTAAGAACCCTCTTCTACCAACTCACAGATAGAGTATACCGATATATTTCCAAAACCTCGGATCCCCACGACCCCTCTCTCATCATCACCCCACAACTTCCCCATTTCCAAACCTTCACACATCACATTCCCTCACCACCAGCAAGTCATTTCGTAAATATGTAATATCTCAATTCATGACATGATATACACCTATCCCCCCCTTGTCAGATCGCTCTAACTCGTCTATCGCTAGCTAGAGTATACTACACCCCTCCTCCTCCCCATCAATCCCACAACATCATCTCCTCCTCCTCCCTAGCGCTAAAAAAACAGGTATCCAAATGAAAACGCATAGTAGCGGTGTGCCTCCTCGGTATCTATCGTCGTCGTATCGTTGCGTGACGTGGTGCTGTCGTATATGTACACCCATCACACCTCCGCCTGGTCCTCTAATAAAGACAAAAAAACATCCTCCCTCCCATATAGCCTCCATATACCCCCCACCAACCGTCCTCACGCTCCCGCTACCCAACCAAAACCAAAAGCAGATAACCGCGCATAAACTCCAAAGATCAGAACCACCACCTCCATGTCGTTATTTCCCCATAACACCCACCAGCAACCCGCCACCGACCAAGCACCCCGCCACAAACCCAACCACCACCCCAACCCTCTCCCACACGCGCGCCTCCTCCCACCTCAGCGCCCCAATCCGGACGCCCACGCCCACGAACCCGAGCGCAGCCACAACCCCCGCAATCACCCCCGCGTCAACCTCAGCCCTCAACCTGTTCCGCCCCGTCGCGACGAGGATGCCGCTGATCCCCAGCAGCAGCGCGGAGGAGACATAGCACGCCACCAGCGCGAGGAGGAGGAGTCTGCTGCGCTGCGCGGTGAGGCGCTGCGTGGCGATGGAGGGGAAGGTGGCGTAGTGTGTTTCGTAGCCCAACGGGAAGCCGTCGGCGTCGAAGGCTTCGAGGTCCTCGTCGGCCGTCTCGCCGTCGGAGGCGCGGCTGCCGAGTAGGGCGCGGCGCTCGCCCTTGGTGGTTGCGGCTGGGGTGGAGGGGCGCCAGAGGCCTAGCTCAGCGGATTTCTCGCCGAGGTAGGCGAGGGCGCGGGAGATGCGGTGTTGGCCGGGGAAGGTCTCGTCGTCGGCGTCGAAGGCGATGGTGTAGGGTTCGTCGGCGCCGCCACCGTCGCTGGGGTAGTCGTATTCGTTCCAGTATGCGGTGGTCTGGACGGCTTTGTTGCGTGCGGGGACGGGGGAGTGGGGGAGCGGCTGGGAGGAGCGGCGGGAGAGGGTGAGGGGTGTGCTGGAGGAGGAGGGGGGTGGGGAGAAGTCGGCGATGCGGGTGCTGAGGTTGGTGAAGGCGGTGAGGAGGGGGAGCAGGGAGAGGTGGGTGAAGGAGGTTGAGGGGGAGAGGAAGGGGTCGGTGAGGCGGGGGAGGGTGGGGGAGCCGGTCCACTTGCGGTATTTCTTGAGGATCTTGTGGAAGCCGATGCGTTGGGCTTGGATGAAGCGGTCGAGGTTGCGGATGTCGTCTGTGCAGCTGTTGGGTTGTCAGCGTTGTTCGTGTCTGTGGTGTATGTTGACTATGGCTATGGACAGTGCCCAGGGCATTGCCAATTGCCCGATGTTCTCGTCCATTTCCATCGTCCATTGGGCAATTGCCAGTATTCTTGTACATATCCACTGCCCATAGCCACTCCCTATCATCATAGATCACCCGGGGAAGACGTACCGTAAAACCCTCGTCTCCAACCTTGCCAATCTCTCCCTCCTCCGTGCCGTCATTATCCCCCCACTCTCCGCGTCCCCACGAGCAATGAGTCGGTTTAGCTTCTGTTCATAGTCACCTATTCCACTCTGTCAGCTCCGTCCGGTACGCAATTTCCAATTTCCAGTCCCCAATCCCTTATCTGCCGTCTCAATTCCTTTATCTACCACCCTCGCCATACCCACCACCCCAGTCCCAATCCACCAATCCCGCGAATCAAAAATAAAGTAGAAGTACTCACTCAATCGCCTCCGAAACTCATCCGCCTTGCTCCTCACAAACAAGTCCACCCTCGCATGTTGCGCCCCTAGCTCCCTCGCGAACCGTGCCTCGAAGCTCGACAGCGCCTCGTCGATCTGCCCAGGTATCACGACCGGCTGGCTGCTGTTGGAGTGCGACGAGCCTGGGGGCGGGGTGGTGTGCGTCTTTATGAGAGTCTTGAGCTCGTTGTAGTCGATGTTATCTAGTGGTTGAGAGGGGAGGTTAGTTGGGTGTTTTCTCGGTCGTCGTTGAGGTTGTTATGGGGATGTCTTGAGGTGTGGGGATTGACAGCGGGGGAACATACACGGCGCCCATTGAGGGACGCTGCGCTCGTAAAGAGCTTGGCCATACTTCATTGAAGCAGATGCAGTGGTTGTGGTGGTGGTAGAGCAGAAAAAGGGTTGCAGAGGAGGAAAAGGGAAGAGAAGAGAAGAAAGAGAGGATGAAGTTATTCGATTGGGAGTTTGGCAGCGCCAGCCGGGGCGAGATGCTTGCGAAGGGCTTGGGCTTTCGTCGGCGGCTGGGGTGTGGAGACCCTTGTGCAGCGTTGACGATAAGTTGGTACTTGCGCCCTTGACCCTTGATCGGCTAATCTACGCCAAACGGGGCTAAGACAGTTTGGGTAGTGGGGTGGAAGAATCTCGGCGTGGCTGTTGGACGATAAGGAACCAACGCAATGGCAAATATTGGATTGGATTTTTAGTTTGGAGTTGGATTTTTATTTTTTACTTTTCAGCTGTGTGAGGGGTCGGGGTATTTTGGATATTTTATTCATTGTTCACTGTATATTGTATTGTATTGTAAGTAGCGTAGCATTTATTATTCTTGAGGCAGGCTGTGCTGTTTTCGTGCCGTGCTCTAGAATCATGATGACGACAGAGCAACACATGGTAAAACTAGCGGATGCTGGGCAATGGGCAAAATTCACGTGCACGGTCACGTTATTTTGTTTATCGGCAACCCCAGCCCCACCAGTACCACCACAATTCGGCCGCACCGCAATTCTGCCGGCGGCGGAGTCTGTGCGAACCTTTAGCCATTAATTGTGCCGCCCTCCACATACCGGTAAGGAGGAGAGGAGAAGCGGAGAATTTTACTGCAGCAGCGTATAGCGTATAGCGCATAGGGTGAGTAAATTCGTATCGACTCGTAACTGTCTCCATACTTCATGCCGCCTCCATACTGTGTCTGTCGCCGGCTCCGTCCCCCGTCTCCATACTGTCTCCGTACTGTCTCCGTTTCTGCCCCAGTCTCGGTCTCCGTTTCCTGTCCCCGGCTCCATTCTGTCTCCGTTTATGTCTCCATTCCCCAAGACTCCACAGGACTAAGTAAGGCGTGAGCATGGACTGCGCGTCTGTTGAGGACACTAGATGCACTAGATATTGCTAGGCAGGGCTGGCATACAGCCCTAGACCGCAGCCGATTGCGGTGCTTAGATCAATCGCCCAGTTATAGTTCAGGACGGGACAACGTGGGCAGACAGATGCGAGGCCTGTGCTCACTTGATGCTACTGTAATAGTATATCTCCTACCATCTGCTAGATTATAGTATACAGTAGTTCCAACAAATATTGGCTTTTCTACTACTGCCTGCATATAGATTACAGTGCTGCATCTAGTAGAGTGTTCTAAAATGCTTTAACCGGCCTTCTAACCGTGCGATCCCTACTAACCTCAGTTACGGCGCAAGCAGCATCGGACAAGCAACCGCAAGTGGAGAGAGGTCGCGTGCTTTGTCTTAGTTTGCCACACTCGTACCTGTTCCCCTCGGTACTTGGCCGAAATATGTATTTTTTCTTGTGTAGCGGAGTGTAAAGTTCAGGGATTTCATATTTCAAAAGGAAGAGTGGAAATAGCATATAGTATATAGTATATAGTATATATATATGCCTACAACTATACTCTCCTCTCCAGCCCTCTATGAACTATCTTCTCTCCCTACAGCGGTATCTCGATTTGGCATGTGCGCATGTGCGCAGCATGGCAGAATTTCGCGGCAGAATCGCTGACAACGCGGGAAGTTATGTGGGAACACGCTGCCAGAAGTGGGCGGTGTGGGTGGATCAAGTGGGAACGCGGGACGCTCGATTGGTGGGGCGGTCAATAACGTGATTGAAGAGTCTCCAATTATTAGATCACGTGATGCATGTTAAACTATACGCATGGACAAAATCGCAAGATTAGCCTCATCGAGCGATGGCGATGGTTACTTTCGCATGTCGGGGTTGATGGACAAGGCAATGGCGAGGAAGCTTGTAATCTCAGCATGATTGAACTAAGGTTTTGTGGCTGATGAGATGCTCTGGCGTCGAATTGAAGAGTTCGGGATGGCGCCTTCCATTCCACATTTTACATGAATCTCATAATTTAGTATCTAGTATGAAACTCGCACCTTCCACTTTTACATTTCTAGTTCCTGAGTTATTGAGATGGTACGATATGGGCATAGAATTTAGTGTGGAATTTAGCTTACCAGAAATTGATAGGCAGGCACAAATGTGTCAGGAACTAACGCAAGGAAACGGATGCAACCCAGCATCTAAACAGCTACAAGAAGACATAGTCTCTAGACTCACGGATGTAATATTCGATATTCGGGAGCAATGCAATAGAGGTGGTACGTGGGGCTCTGGGAATCACAAATCGATATATATATTGCCGCCAAGTTTTCAACGGCCAGACACCAAATGTGGAGGATATCGACGAGAGATCGGATGAATACGCGCAGGAACTTGAGACTCTCTTCACGAGAGGCCGCGCGACGGACATCCAATCTGTCATACGCTCAAGACATGAGATCGTCCAGCATGTGTTAGTTGCACAGTGCCTCTTGGGGACGATCGTGCTGCAAGATATTCTTCTTGATCAGGATATCACAAAGGAGACACATCGGATCCTCATGCGCTTCTCGGAGCATGAAGCATCCGGAGGCATATACAGAGTGTCTGACGAAGGAGCAAGCCACGGATTCCGTTTCGAAACAGACGGAAGAATGCGAAAACCGAGTGAAGGACTGTAAGCAGCTCAAACCGACCCGGCCCATCCGCGAGAGGAAGCAGGTCCCTGCTCTTATCGAAATTCGTCCGCGGCAAATCCGTCAAGCTCCTTATGAGAAACCTCGTCGCCGAGCACAACGAGAGAATAAACTTTGCGGAGGAGGCCGGGGGAATCGACGCTATCGACCTAGCCTGCCGACTTTCCACGGGGTTTGTGTGCATCCATCCGTTCGAGGACGGCAACGGCCGAGTGTGCCGTCTTCTCCTCAATGCTGTGATTATCAAGTATGTTGGGGCTGTGGCGGAGATCGGCAAGGATCCGGCGGAACGAGAGGATTATCTTTGTCAGGCAGGGTTGGCAAACACGACATTCAGGGATGAAGAGCAACGGGATATCCCTTGCGAGGAACAGACAGCTCACGTCGGTCTTGGTCGTTCTGTCCTGGAAAAGGTTACGACTCGAAGGCGTGGGACTGGGGCTGGATTATGCAAAAAGTAGGGTAACAGCCTCAGCATAAATCCTGAATTTCGAGTCTTTCGTTCGTCGTTCCCTCTTCTCACTTCTCATTTCTTACCTTGTCGTTGGGGAGACCAATACACGCGACTCAATTACTATGCAAACACGTGATATGCACGCTAGAACACTTCAGGCAAGGGTACAAAGTCGGAGGTCGCCGCTTTGTACTTTATCGCGCCGCATATCTTATCGGAGCTCTCCCCAACCGAAAGTGGCAAGGAAATGCTATCAAAAAACTAACTGCTCCTCTTTCTCTACCCCTCATTATCAACCAAAAGACTAAACTATTCTCTTCTTCTCTTCCCTAATATCTCCGTTCCCGTCATTCTTCTTATTTGACCATTTTATACATATATCGATTGTGTCCAGCCATGCTCCTCACCCTCTCATATCACCTGTTCTGATACACTTGTATCTATATATATACCCCAAGCCCTTCGTTGTTCGTTAGTGATACCCTCGTGTCTCATTCTCACTTTCGCCCTTGCTTTGTCATTCGTGTGAGACAGCTCCTCTCGGCGCCTCACGCGGGCAAACCACCATTAACACCAACTTCTATCCCAACCTCTATCAGCCATGGCGCCCAGTGCCGTCTCTCCCACCCCGGCCGCCCTCGCCGAGGCATCCACAAACCTCGCCGAGGTGACCTCCTTCTACGACACAACCCTCCGCTTCTTCCTCAACGGCACGCGCGTCAACCTCGACGACATCGACCCCGAGATCACCCTGCTCGAGTACCTCCGCGGCATCGGGCTCACCGGCACCAAGCTCGGATGCTCTGAAGGCGGATGTGGCGCGTGCACCGTGGTTGTGAGTCAGTGGAATCCTACGACGAAGAAGATGTACCACGCCAGCGTCAATGCGTGTCTGGCGCCGCTTGTGAGTGTGGATGGCAAGCATGTCATTACGGTGGAGGGGATCGGGAATGTCGAGAAGCCACATAGTGTGCAGGAGCGCATTGCGAAGGGGAATGGGAGTCAGTGCGGAGTAAGTTTCCCCTTTCCTGGTATGATAGATAGGTGGTGGGTGGCGTGTCTAACAAGATGACAGTTCTGCACTCCTGGTATTGTGATGAGTCTCTATGCTCTACTCAGGAATGAAGACCAACCCACCGAGCATTCCATCGAGGAAGCCTTTGACGGGAACCTGTGCCGCTGCACGGGGTACCGGCCTATCCTAGAAGCGGCGCGTACATTTAGCGCCGAGACAGGATGCGCAAAGGCCAAGACTAACGGCGGCGGCGGATGCTGCATGGAGAACGAAGGGGGTGGCGGATGCTGCAAGAGCAAGCCTTCCGACGATGACCAGCCGATCAAGCGCTTCACGCCGCCAGGGTTCATCGAGTACAACCCTGACACCCAACTCATCTTCCCACCCGCCCTCACCAAGTACGAGTTCAAGCCGTTGACATTTGGTAACAAGCGGAAGCGCTGGTACCGCCCCGTCACTGTGGACCAACTACTACGCATCAAGAAGGCGCTGCCGTCGGCTAAGATTATTGGCGGCAGCAGCGAGACGCAGATCGAGATCAAGTTCAAGGCCATGCAATACTCGACCTCGGTGTTCGTCGGGGATATTCCGGAGCTGCGGAAGTTTGAGTTCCACGACGATCATCTGGAGATTGGCGGCAACATCACGCTGACGGACCTGGAAGCTATTGCGTTGAAGGCCGTTGAACATTATGGCCCGGATAAGGGACAAGTGTTTACGAATATGCATAGGCAGCTGCAGTATTTCGCGGGAAGGCAAATTAGGAATGTTGGTACTCCGGCGGGGAATCTGGCGACGGCTAGTCCGATCAGTGACTTGAACCCCGTGCTCGTCGCTGCGAATGCGATTTTAGTAGCGAAGACGCTCGAGGAGGACACGGAGATCCCGATGACGGAGTTCTTCAAGTCATATCGCACCACTGCGCTCCCGGAGGGCGCTATTATTGCCAGTCTTCGCATCCCCGTCACGGCGACGAATGAGTTTACCAGCTCGTACAAGCAGGCGAAGAGGAAGGATGATGATATTGCCATTGTCACAGCTGCTCTGCGAGTCAAGCTTAGCGAGACCCACGAGGTCGAAAGTGCCAACCTTGTCTACGGTGGAATGGCGCCTCTCACTATCTCAGCGAAGAAGGCAGACGCCTTCCTCATTGGCAAGAAGTGGACAGATCCGACAACCCTTGAAGGTGTCATGGGTGCCCTCGAGCAGGACTTCGATCTCAAGTTCGGCGTTCCCGGTGGAATGGCAACCTACCGTAAGACTCTCGCGATGAGTTTCTTCTATCGCTTCTACCACGAGGTGCTTATCAAACTCGGCAACGACGCCGCGGACCTAGAGGCCGTCGGCGAGATCGAGCGTGAGATTTCCCGCGGTGAGCAAGACCACGACGCCACGGCTGCGTATGAGAAGATGATCATGGGCCGCGCGCAGCCGCATGTTGCCGCGCTAAAGCAGTGTACCGGCCAGGCGCAGTACACCGATGATATCCCCGTGCATAGGAATGAGTTGTACGGCTGTCTGGTCCTATCGACGAAGGCGAGAGCGAAGCTCATATCTGTTGACACATCGGCGGCTCTGGAGTTGCCGGGTGTGGTGGACTATCTGGATCATACGGATATGCCGAGCCCAGAGGCGAACTGGTGGGGTGCGCCGGTGAGGGATGAGGTGTTCTTTGCTGTGAATGAGGTCTTTACTTGTGGACAGCCTATTGGTGTTATCCTCGCCAGTACGGCAAACCAAGCTGCTGCTGGTGCTAGAGCGGTCAAGGTGCAGTATGAAGAGCTGCCTGCTATATATACCATCGAGGAGGCTATCGAGAAGGAGAGCTACTTCGAGCAGTTCAGGTTCATCAAGACTGGAGATACCGAGAAGGCCTTTGCGGAGGCTGATCATGTCATTGAGGGCACGACCAGGATGGGTGGCCAGGAACATTTTTACCTTGAGACTAATGCCTGTGTTGCTGTGCCGAAACCGGAAGATGGCGAGATGGAGGTTTTTGCCTGTACGCAGAACCCAACAGAGACGTAAGTAGTTCATTCACCAAACATATCTCAGTACTAACAGCCACAGACAAGCATATGCTGCACAAGTCTGCAATGTTGCCAACAACAAGGTCGTCTGCCGAGTCAAGCGTCTCGGCGGCGGCTTTGGCGGCAAGGAAACCCGTTCGGTGCAGCTGAGCTCCATCGTGGCACTCGCGGCGAAGAAGACGGGGCGCCCCGTGCGATGCATGCTCAACCGTGACGAAGATATGATGACGAGCGGCCAGCGCCATCCTTTCCTTACGAAGTGGAAGATCGCCATCAACAGCGACGGCAAGCTTCAGGCTCTCGACGCCGAGGTCGTTTGCAACGGGGGCTGGACGCAGGATCTCAGCGGTGCTGTCTGCGAGCGCGCTCTCTCTCATATTGACGGCTGCTATGCCATTCCGAACGTGCATGTCCGTGGTCGCATCGCGCGTACTAACACCATGTCCAACTCTGCATTCCGCGGCTTCGGTGGGCCCCAGGGTCTCTTCGTTGCAGAGACGTACATTGAGGAGGCGGCGGACCGGCTCGGCATCCCAGCTGAGAAACTGCGCGAGATCAACCTGTACAAGCCTATGGAGATTACTCACTTCAACCAGGCGCTGCAGGATTGGCATATCCCGATGATGTACGACCAGATTCGCAAGACTTCACAGTATGAGGGGCGCCGTGTCGCTGTTGATCAGTTTAATGCAACTCACAAGTGGCGCAAGCGTGGTCTTGCTATCGTCCCAACTAAATTCGGTATCTCCTTCACTGCGCTGTTCCTCAACCAGGCTGGCGCTCTTGTGCACATCTACCACGATGGTTCGGTGCTGCTCGCTCACGGAGGCACGGAGATGGGTCAGGGCCTGCACACCAAGATGTGCATGATTGCTGCTGAGACCCTCGGCGTTCCACTGGATAGCATTCATATCTCGGAAACCGGCACTAACACCGTGGCCAACACCTCCTCCACAGCCGCCAGTGCATCCAGTGACCTCAACGGCTACGCCATCTTCAACGCCTGCGCGCAACTCAACGAGCGCCTCGCCCCTTTCAAGACCCAGCTCGGGCCCGAGGCTACTATGGCTCAGCTCGCGCACGCCGCGTACTTCGCCCGCGTCAACCTTTCTGCGCAGGGCTACTACCGTACCCCCGAGATCGGGTACACGTGGGGCAAGAACGAGGGGAAGATGTTCTTCTACTTCACGCAGGGTGTTGCCACCGCTGAGGTCGAGGTCGATACCCTCACTGGCTCGTGGACGTGTATTCGTGCGGACATACTCATGGACGTCGGGCGCAGTATCAACCCCTCCGTCGACTATGGGCAAGTCGAAGGTGCCTTCGTGCAGGGCGTCGGGCTGTTCACGATGGAGGAGTCGTTATGGTTCGGCGGTGGGCCGATGGCGGGGCAGCTCGCCACGAGGGGGCCGGGGAACTACAAGATCCCTGGGTTTAGGGACGTGCCGCAGACGTTTAATGTCAGTCTGCTGAAGGGGGTGGAGTGGAAGGAGCTGAGGACTATTGGGAGGAGTAGGGGCGTGGGAGAGCCGCCGTTGTTTTTGGGGAGTGTGGTGTTCTTTGCTATTAGGGATGCGATACGGGCGGGGAGGAGGCAGTGGGGGGTTGAGGCGAGGAGGTTTGTGGCGAAGGGGCTTGGGAATGGGGATGCAGAGGAGAAGAAAGAGGTGCCTGTTGGGGAGGAAACCAACGGCGAAGCTGTCAACGGCAATGCCTCGAATGGAGAGGTATCCAATGGTGAAGCAAGCAATGGCGAAACCACGAGCGGGGAGTCGGATGAATCTTTGACCACTAGTGAGCCGAGCAGCGCCTCCGATGACACTACTGCCACCACCCCAGAACCTGTCCTCGCCGCCGATGGATTACAACCAGTAGGACAAGGAGTGTCTGCAGAGCTCGAAGACGGCATGTTATACCTCGACAGCCCCGCGACGACGGAGCGCATCAGGAACGCGTGTGTTGACCCTATTGTGCAGCGCGCGAGGGTGAAGCAAGGGGAGGGGGATAAGCCATTCTTTATTTCGATTTAAGAAAGATTGGAGGGCGGAATGGTGGTGGGAGATGTTTTTGTATATACCTTTTTATGGATTCTGGGATTGTTTTGTGTCAGGGGGCCAGAAATTGTATGAATTTACGTTATAAGCGCAAGCAATTTATAGCCATGTAGCAGCCTTAGCTGTCTTCGGTATACAGTCTATATAATTCAACAATGTGTCCACGATTTTATTTTATCTTCTATGCTTTTAATTCCACAATCTATATTTTATGAAAATAGCATGTCGTCTCACCCATATTTTAAAGGGGGAACGTGCACCAACCATGACAGTCGGACCGAACCGTCAAAAAGCGCGCTTGTTTCCAAGATGCTTCTTCTTTACGGGAACGACAAATTCAACATCACCTTGAACATTTATATTTTTTCAAATGTGAGACACCTCGAATTCTCTCAAACCGCCATGTTCCTCAAAATATTAGCCGTCCTGGCTACCTTCATAGTCGTAATCTTCTCCACATTCTTCCTCATCGGCCTCTGGGTAGGCCCCACCTCTCCCTCCCCAACCCTCCCACCCATCGGCCCAGAAGACGCAGAAGACCGCGTTTGTACGTCCAGCCCCGCTCCTCAAACAACCCCTCTGACAACCACCAGTAATAACATCCGACTTCGAGCTCCCAACCCTCAACCTCTTCCTCCGTTCCGCCACCTCCGGCCGCCTCCCCAACGGCGCCCCCTCCTCCCTCCCCCGCCTCCCCGCGCCAGAGATCGCGCGCCTCGCACGTCCGTATGCTGAATGGGCGCCGAAGCCGTTTTCGGAGCTGCCTTCGCTGGCGCTGGTGCCGGGGGTAGCGGCGAGCGGGGCGTCGCCGCCGGTGATGATTAGGGTTGCGCACGTGATGAGTGGGCTGGATGAGGTGGTTCGTGGGGTGGTGGGGAGGGAGGTGGAGAGGAGTTTTAGGGTTGTGAAGGCTAAGGTGGGTTGTTTTCTGGGGGTTGGCGTCGTGTGTGGATTGGAGCTGACGAACGAGTATAGGTCTGGTTCGGCATTGCGCCTGTGACGGAGGTGGAATGGCGCGAGAGGGGCCTGGATGAGATGTCGAATATCGAGGAGGCGATTGCGATTATCCGGCTGGTTGTGGATGTTTTTGAGTACTTGCGGGAGCCGGACGTGCAGGGGGTGCTTAGGGAGGGGTATAATCGGATTTGGGGTGAGTGGGATGTATTCCAAGATGCTGTAAATGCGATGCAGGATGAGAAGGGGGAGAAGAGGCCGGAATGGAGTTTGAGCAAACTATGGCAGGAGTACATGCAGTAAGGCCCCCTCTATGCTGGTACATGCCATCGAGCAGGGCTAAGGAGATGCAGTAACCACTTTGCGTTCATGGAGAGTCAAGCTCGCGCTTGGGCATTCAGACGGCTCCTAGCGCTCCACACGGTATGGAAGGCACACTTCATGGACGTCTTGCAGTCGGGCCATTCCATCAACGATACCCAGACCACAGTCCGCATCGACCACCACGCCATGCTCATCCTCAACACTCTCCTCGACCTGTACCTCGACGCCGACATCAGCATCCGCGCCCGCACCGATGGCTTCAACTTTGCGCACGGCATTGACAGACGCCTAGTTGGTGGTGACACGTCCGAGAAGTCGCGGAAGCTGCTCAATGGCGTTTATGCGGGCATAGAAGCCAAACGCGTGGCGGATATGCGCTCCGTTGTGCAGGCGGCAGTGAATGAGCATAAGAGGACGTATGAGGCAATGAGGAAAGTGCCGGGATTTATGAAGGCCCCGATGGCAGTTACTCATCGTGAGTTTGGGCATAAGCAGGTGCAGCAGCAGTTTGAGGCGCCGTTGCCGTTGAAGGTGGAGGGGTGGGTTAGGGAGCTGGGGATGGATGAGATAGAGACGTTTGGGTTTGTCGCGTATCGGGTTTCGTATGAAGAAAGTGACGATAAGTGGGCGGAGTTTTTGACAAAAGTAGAGCAGGGTGTGGAGCTCGGTTGGGATGGTGTTGTTGGTGCAGAGAGTATGAAGAGGAAAGCGATGCTGCACTGGGTCGATGGGCAGGCTGTAGGGATCGCCGAGGGCGATTTGGAGGGTGTGCAACGGTATGTTTGTGATTCTATCATACGAGTCGATGAGACTAACATATTCAGACACTTCAATTCCAACATACCATCATCTACCACGGTTTCGAACCAGATCTGTATTGTGGCAACCCCTGACGCAGTATCCAGCTTCCTGCTCCCATCTGCAGCTAAGAGCACAGGTCATTCGCAACCTTACCTCATCGCCATGTCTGCCTCTGCAACCACGCCACCCATCCCCCCTAAAAATACCTCCACCGACGCTACCTCTCAAAGCAGGGACGATATTATTACGACGTCCCCATCCGCTCCAACTGCCTTTAAAACCCCACCTCGGCTTCTTTACACGGACCTATACGCCCTTGGCGTCTACTATCCCACTCTCTCTGTAGTGGATTTTGCTGCACTCGCTGCACAACACCCGCTCGGACTGTATAAAGGCTTCTCGACAGGCGTGCGGAGGCGCGAGTGGCGAAAGGTAAAGGAAAGTTCAGTGAACAGCCATGACGCCGGGACGGAGTAAAGAGGGGCTGAAGGCTATTGATGCTTTTGTTAACGACTAGCTTATTGCCGCCCAAAGTCTACGGAGTAACTGTAGATGATAACGGCGATTGCAGCAATTGAAACTCAAGTAAAGGCGTTCAATTACTCAGGGCTATATCTATCAGGTTAGCTACCAACAAATGGAAATGAAGGGATAGGTTCTATGTCTGGATAGGTTCTATGCCTTTGAACTGCCAGCTTTAACCCCGAGAGATATCAGTTTCTTCACACGAGGACAAAATGTGCCAAAAATAGTGCCACTTATTGTTCTAACCGCGTACTACAGTAACCCCTTCCTCACCCGAATAAATAAAGCTTCGCCTCTAGCTAAAGCTGTACCCGATTTATCTTCTATTGTCCCCTGCATCCAGAACTTGCGCCCTTCGACCCTTGAAAACCAGACCTTAACGCGGACAGTCTGAGGCGTTGAGACGGGCTTCAAATATTTTGTAGTTAATTCTGCCGTAAGCTCAGCCATCGTTTCGACTGGTTTGCCAGTAGCTCTCGCAACTTCAGCTTCTCGGTCTTTGTTCAGAGAAATCAGAATTCCCATAACCTCATCGAGTATCGTGGCGACAATTCCCCCGTGACAAATATGCCGGTAGCCATTGAGTCCGGGTTCAAGGGAAAGAAGGGTCGTGGCTTCTTCGATCGACGCAGTCGAAGTTGCAGGCTTCTTATATAGTGATAGACATGCCGAAATTGTCTCGTTCGTATTCAATATGTCGCCAAGGAGCGCATCCTCGGTGTTCTCCTTGCGCACACGGGACGTTGTGGGAAATGTCACATAGTTAGGGTCGTTAATGACGGACGCACACCATGGGATGGACTGAAAGAATGCAAGGTCGTCGTCGGCCATTATATCCAGAAAACATGAAGCGGAAGGTGAGTAGCCTACTGTGAATATTATATGGCTTCTGTAGTGTTATATAGGCTATAGAGTGTATAAAGTTCAACCTAACGGGAACCCCCCAGTTCGTGTACCGAGGCCGAGGCAATACAAATGTCTCGATTTCCCCACATTTTCCCCCGCAATTTCCCCACACTTCCACCCACAAAAAAGGATCCCAACCGCTACGTGCGTCGCCTAAAGGTCTGTGACTTCCCCAACCAAAAATATAACAATGAAGCATAAAATAGCAAAAACATACAACAGTAGGTATTTGCTGGTGATCATCCACCTAACTACTAATCTACTGATCCGCATGCCTTTACTTTAGTTAGTGACTTGCAGTCTAATAGGTGAGCGTTGCTGCCCTGGGGTTTTAATACTCTTGTAATGATCTAGTGATCCCTTTTGGCTATATAATAGTAGCTACCTTAATATTATAAAATTAGTTTACCGTAAAAACCAAGCTTGGGACATTTCTAGAAGGAGGTTTTTCGATAGGGGGTTCTCTAATCACAGAGAAGACTAGTATCCAGAACGGTTGCTGCAAGAGGTAACGGAGAAAGCAGTGTATTACTCAGCATAGGGAAGAAGCCGATAGATTGTCCTAAATAGAAGATTATTATTACTATAGACTATAGAAGTATAAATTATTTACATAACAAAAACACCAGCCGCAAGAACCATAAACATCGATGCACTCCACCTAACAGACTCTGCAGCCCCAGTATACTGCGTCGGCGCGACGGCACTCGGACTGCTAGCTAGGGTTCCGACCGCAGGAGATGAGAGAGCCGAGGTCTCGATCCTGTCCGCAGCTGACGAGACGCCAGTTGGGTGATATGGCGTTGAGGATTCCGCAGAGACATCAACAACCGAAGCCTCAGAAGATGCAGCAACCACGCCACTGACCTCGGGGGAGACAGTCACAGAGGGCACTGAGGGTGTGGATATGGCGGTGACCGGGCAGACCGTCGTGGAAAGCGCAATGGTTTCCGTGGTCACGGAGCCGATGGGGCAGTTTGTTTCGACTGCTGGGCACTTGGTGATTGTGTAGACGGTGGTTGCGTATACTGTGGAGGTGGTGTATCCCTTAGGAATGGATTGTGTTGGTTTTGGGGAGGTCGCGGTGACGGGACAGATGGTGGTGGATATTGCGAGGGTCTTTGTTGTGACGGAACCGAGGGGACAGTTTGTCACCGATGCTGGGCATTTGGAAATTGTGTACACGATGGTGGTGTAGATTGTGGAGGTGGACAAGGTAAGTGCTGGCGACTGGGAAGATGGTGGAGAGGTGGTGGCGGAAGAGGATCCTGTGGTCAGGGTGGATGCAGTGGTATTCTCAATGGATGTGCTGCTCTCGGTAGGTATGATACTCTTAGTCGTTGTGCCAGTCTCGGTAGATGTGGTGCTTTCAATGGACGTGCTGGTATCGGAATATGTGATGGTCTCATAAGTCGTTGTGCCAGTCTCAGTAGATGTGGTGCTTTCGATGGACGTGCTGGTATCGGAATATGTGATGGTCTCATAAGTCGTTGTGCCAGTCTCAGTAGATGTGGTGCTTTCGATGGACGTGCTGGTATCGGAATATGTGATGGTCTCATAAGTCGTTGTGCCAGTCTCAGTAGCTGTGGTGCTTTCAATGGATGTGCTGGTCTCAGAATATGTGATGGTCTCATAAGTCGTTGTGCCAGTCTCGGTAGATGAGGTGATTTCAATGGATGTGGCGCTCTCAGTGGATGCGGTGCACTCAGTGGATGTGCTAGTCTCAATAGACGTGGCGCTTTTAGTAGAAGTGCCAGTCTCAATAGATGTGGTGCTCTCGGTGGATGTGGCGCTCTCGGTGGTTGTGCTGGCCTCAGTGGATGTGCTGGTATCAGTGGCCGTGCTAATCTCAGTGGTGGCTGTTGAAGAAGAGGTTTCCGTAATTGTCGAGCTGTCTACACAGTCGAAACAACTGATGTCGTATCCTTTATACCAAGAACTCGCATTTGGAACGAACCCCGCTTGAGATTGCGTGCCAGATTGTATCTCACAAAACGATCCTTCGGAAATATCAAACGATAAACAGTTTGGGGTAGCGGCGCATACAGCAGCGCACCCTTGAGGAGTAGTTTGTTCAGGAAGAAAATAATCCCCCAGATAAAACGAGAAAGAATTTATTAAGCCAAAATCACCACAGTAGGCGCCGTCGGGAGTAGAAGAGTGCTGGGCGCAGATTAAGTCGGCAGAAACTGTCCCCAGACCAAGGAGGAGAAGACTAGCGCTTGCCAATAAAGAAGACATAGCGAAGGAACCGAAGAAAAATAATTCAACGACGAATATGAGGGCTGACAAACGAATGTATGACTGATATCCAAAGTGCGAAGCAACACATGAAATATGAAAGGCAGAGGAGGCTGCCTATCTATATAGCTATATAGCACGCCATGAACAAACTCCCTAAACTATCGTCTGCCCTGACATGCAGTAGTAACAAAGGAAAACAAGACCTACTGTTCGAGGCGTGGCCATCTTATCTCCACGTACCTCTAAAAGGCGCTGAAGAAGAAGTAAATAAACTCCAAGGTGGAGACGTAGCTGCTTTGGAGAGAGCTAGAGCGTCCCAATTTGGCATATGACACTCTGACAATCGATATAGGCTTAAAAACTAACGATTTGCGCAAAAACTTCTACGCTAACCTGCTTACCTAAAATCGGTAGTGGGTATCAACGAGATATTTTAAGCAGAACTAGGCCCAGGTAGGATTTATTAAGCTTGCGACCAAAGCCTCGGCTCTGTTAAGAGGTGATGTAATCTCTAACTACCATAATCAATCCTTCGGGCAACGGAGCAGAGGCCTCACAGAGTAGAACACAGTAGAATAGAGAGTATATAGATCAATTGAATTACTACCAAATCTACGGGCCTACGGACAGTATTTGTAGGCCTTGGGGAAACCCCAAAAACCCTCACGAGCTGGGCTTAGCTGGGCTTGAGTTAGTGGCCTCCAATAGTACGGTGCCACATTGTCTTGCTCGCAAGCCGACCCGGGAAGCTGGATAATTCCCCACGAAAATCTGTCATTTTAGGCTACCGTATCCCACAGGAACATCAATATCAGTTACCCCCACACCCAACAGCATCCACAGTGCCACGTTCTCGCCATTTTAGCTGAAAGACGAGAGTTTCACTATGATATTTAATAATCACCCGTAAGTTAATAAATCCTCATCTGTTTGTTATAATTTTAGGTTGCTAATACCAGCCCTATAGAGTAAGGCCAGGAAAACATATTTTACCCCTGTATTTACAAAACGTAACCAAAAGCAACTCCACGCACACCACCCAACCCAACCCGACGATTACCACAACGTCTTCGATTGTCTATCCCTATAATCCTCTATCAACTGAGAACAGTGCAACCCTCCCTCAATCCCTCAATCAGTTGCTACCTGCCAAACAAGCAGAGACCACGGCGCTATACATAGGAATTGAGTGGCTAACTATACCGTGCGGGCAAGACAGGTGCATCTCAGCTCACGCAGCTCCATAGCATAGCCAATAGGCACTAATGCTACATTACTGTCCTTATCACAATGCGTACTATGTATTTGGTATCGTTGCACGAAACCAGATGCAATGCAGATGCAAAGTCAGCGCACAGTTAGTGAGAGACCAGCACGCTTTAGTCAGCCACTTAATCCCTATATGTAGGGCCGCGAGGATAGTGGTAAGGCATTGAAGAGCTGATCGCGAAAACCTCACAAGGGTAAGGTTGTCGTTGTACGACTCAGCCAGTCACTCAATCTTATCTGCAGCGCCGTGGCAGGACAGATGCTCTCAGCTCATGCAATGCCTTACCACTACCCCAACGGTTGTGCAATACGTCCAAAGTCCCCTACGGCCTCGGAAACCTAAAAAATTTCTTCTACATCGCGAAAACCTCCCAATGGTATGGTTGTCTTGCCAGCACGCTTTAGCAAGCCACAATCCGTATGTATAGTGCCGTGATTCTACACGAACACCAACAAACATTGCAGGTGATGTAGTGGGTAATCTACGCTGCCGAGAATATTGACATGATCCAGCCAGTCAAATGCTTGTCCTACGTGATTTGTATTCATCACTGCATTTGGTGGCTATGGCCAAGGGTGTGTGCACGACTGTGCTTTCTTCTATAAGTCCAGCATTACCCATTTGATTTACGATTTTCAGTCTATCTCTACTGTTGCACCCCCACACGCCTTCTCCAAATGGAAGTTAGTCAGTCCCCGCTGACGGACAAGGCATCCTACAACGTCTTGACAAGACCAGCCACCGATGAGCCACAGACGGCTAACGAAAATGGACAGAGTGAGACGAAGAACAGTTTCAGTAAAGTTTGGATTCCAGTTGCTCTCTACGTTACCTGCTGCTTCGCTTTGTGTTTTGCCATCGCGTATGCGTTAGATGGGTATAAAGCGATTGATGATGACTCGGCTCGGAGCGCCAATGGCACTTTAAAGCTGCGACCAAGCGATTTTAACACCTTGATTTCGATGGCCACATCTATTATCGCCTACTTGGTCGATTCATACGCGGGTATTGCAGTGTGGACGTGTGCATTAACTCTCCTTCGGACGACAGGCCTCACGGCTGGACAGCTTGACTCCATCGTTGATGCACCCTCCCAGCTCTCTTGGATTATCCAGGATGGCTGGCCCGCACCATGGATCCGTCAAGGAAAGGTCGGCTGGTTTGCAGCATCAGCTCTATTGCTATTATTTCCTCAAGCTTTCATTGAAATGGTACTCACCGGCGCAGTTGACTGGAAGCCCTCTGTCGACTGGGGCCCTGCAGTTCAGGTGCGAGCAGCTGAACCCAGGGCGGATATTTCAAACTGGTATTGGTATCTTTCACAAGAAACGACACGCAAAGGTCTCTTGCGCGTCGCAGGTGGTAACGCAGCTATAGGTTGGGCAGACACAGGGAATTTTATTCAGCGTCGAAGTTTACTTCGCAATGTCGTGAACGATGACAGTCTTCCTGTCAACTCAACCATAACAGATGCCATCCTGCCTGCCCTCATGGTGCACAAGATTACGTGGGATGAGCACCAGGTATCTTCAGACGTATACGATATAGCACGGAGCTCTGAGGATACCAGCGTTGTTGGTGACGCGCCCTTTCTCTATTATCATGCCGGAAATGCCATTGTCTTCGACCCCGACGATCCAAAATGGACATCGTCAAAGTACATCGTCTCCAACACCTCACAGGCAAACGTGCCACCAGCAAGTCGATTTTCCGGCAACAAAAAGGTAGTCCTTATGCTTGCACGCCAGAAAAGCACCACTCCAGCCTGTTCACCTGTCACCCCCGACACATTCGGGGATTTGAGCTACTTTAAAAACGTGTTTCCGCTGGGAAATGCTAATGACCAGAACTGTTTTATCTCTGGTACCATTAACATGACCGCTGGCGTTGTGAGGAAAAGGGGCGCTCGGTACGTTAGCTCTAGGGTCGTGGACAGCGAAGACCCCTGGTCTGTCGATGATATCCAGTCAGACCGCTGGGTAGAGGAGGCTATCCGGCTCCTGCCAGACGTCATGGCATTTGTATCACAATTGAATGCATCCAGCATGCCAACCTGGAACAACGTCGATGACTATGTCGCCTCCCTAGTCCAGCAGTCGTTCATGGGTGCGTGGTCGGCTCTTAGCAGGACAAACGACGCTAGCGACATCCTACTCACAGCCAACCCTGCTATATTGCGCTCGCAGGCTGTTGTGTCTCGCGCTCGAGCTTTTGCTTGGCTTGGTGCAACGCTTTTGATCCCTGTCTCTGCCATCATTATCACCTATCTTCAACGCCGATATCTTGATAAAGATAGCCTCTCCGCCAACAGCCGCGCTGCTACCCTTCTCCTCTCCCCGCCAGGATCGGACGGCAATGGCATCCTCAGCATTCCATTAGAAACCTCTCATAGTGCCGCTGAAGAAAAGCGATTGGGAACATGAATACTTGGTATGTCTTAGGGTTAATAAATTGTATGCACCTCCACAAAATCCTGCTATACATGTCTTTAAGTCCGTAGCAAGTTCCCCCAAAACAAATATGCTCTCCATTAGAGTCTAGTATCATTTTCTAGTTGAGCTGCACCACAATTTAGACACTCAACCCCTCTTTTCACCTCTTAGTCCTAAAGTAGGATTATTTATTACAAGAACGTATGACGATAGGCGGGCCCTAATTGCCATCTATACACCTTCATTGATTGCACCGTGACTAGGTTACTCCGATAAGTCTGCATTTTATCTAGGACCAGTCTCCTTCATCCTGAACAGGCTCCCCACTTTCAGAAGCGTCCAGAAGCTCCTTGACAGTCCACGGCTTAAACTTGTAGCCAGGCACGGAATTCGTGTTCTCAAATGGCGCACCTCTTAGGAGGTGCTCTGCACATTTGTCATAATTTCCAACTGCGTACTGCTCTGGGTCATGATGCACCAGCCAGTTTCCGACCATCTTGCCCATTATCTCCGGGTTCTTAGCGACGGCATCCCAGTCTGTGTTATGGTATACCTCGCGATTCTTAAATCCCATCTTCTGGGCGCAAGAGACTCGTTCGAACCTACCATCAGCGTATGTTTGATTAGCGCCTGTAACGTCTAACATTCCTTCCCTCCCTTATAATTCTAGGCCGGGGCACTAAATCCTAGCCTCCGCAGCTTTTCTCCCACGATTTGATGGTCACGTACCTTAAATGGTTATGCACCTTCGTTGCGAGAGACACATGGTTCTTCCCAGCAATCTGCAAGCAGGTGGCCAGAGAATATGCGTCCTCCATGGCCATAGTCCCGCCACTAGCCGAGGTCGGCAGGAATGGATGTGCAGCGTCGCCAATCTGGACAACACGGCCGCCAGACGACGCCCACTGGGGCTGAGGGTTACGCCACATCAGCTTCCAGTCCAGAACGGTGTTTTCAGGTGTCGCCTTTATAAGCTCGGTGATGAACGGCTCCCAGCCCTCGACAGCCTTGAGGGCCTTGTCGGTCGACGTGGTCTTGGCCCAGTTTTCTTCAGCATCACCGCCGTCCTCCTAGGTGATGTTAGTGTCCAACGCAGCAGCACAAGGTTAACGCGCAGGGAACTATACCCTGCGGGTTAGTAGCCAACAAATATCATTTTCCGACTTGCAAGTAACCACATGCGCCCCTGGGCCGGCATGGAGAAATCCACGGTCCTTAAATCCTTCGAGTTCCTCTGCGATGATAGGATTCTTGAGCGCTGGTGCCACAGGAAAGGTGACCCTGTACAGAACGAATCCTGAGCTAATGGGAGCGTCTTTGGTGCCGACAACCAAGGCCCACGATTTTGTGCCGACTCCATCGGCAGCCACCACTACATCTGCCGTGAGTCTGCGTCCGTCAGCGAGGACGACTCCACCATGGTCCTCAGTCTCGAAGAATTCTTCAACCGTCGCGGAGAACTCGAACGTGATGCCAAGCTGCGAGGCATACTCGTAGAGCACGTTATGAAGCTTTGATCGGTAGATGGCCAGAGACGGGTTGTGCGGATCACCAATGGGGAAGGTCCCGATCAGGGTCCCGTCGAACTTCTTCATGGTAAGTACCGGAGCAACAGCCTCTTTTCTCGCCCGCTCCATAAAACCCGCCCATTTCTTCGGGGTATGGAGCGCTGGAGTCGTGATCACAATCATTTCGCCTGCGTTAAGCGACCATGCGTCAACTGGTCAGCCATCACGTACGGCACACTTGGGATTCTTGATTTTCAGGGAGGAAGTGCTTACCAAAAGTCTCCCCCTGGGGTCGCTTTTCAATAACCCGGACATTGTGACCCTTGCGATAAGCCTCAATAGCAAAGGTTATACCTGCAATGCCACCTCCGGCAATGAGAACGGAAATTCCTGTGTCTTTTTCTCGCTCCATGGCTGATATGGACGTCTTGCTGAAAGCTGACTCCTTGAGGGAGGTCGTTGATGGCTGCTTTACTTGATTTCTTGATCACTTTGATGTTGATGTTGCGCGAGTGTTAGGTGATGTATATATAGTTTATTCAGGCATGGATTGAGAAGTCGGATCTCACTGGAGGGACGGAGCGAACGGGCCCAGCTTGGTCCCGATGCAAGCTCTAGTTGACGCTTAGCCAATAGACCCTGAACTCAGGGACGAAGGTTAATAATCGGCACTCCAAAACTGACCTAAAATGCTCCCCTACGGCCGGGCTGTATCCGCTTGAATCCACAGCTAGTTCATGGCCTCTTGTATGAACTTATAATAAGACCGCAGTAAGGCCCCAGCATGTAGATCTAATCACGGAAGTATTAATTCTCCCGAAATCCTAGGATACATATTAGATTCGGTCATTACAAGTAAAATCCACTTCAATACAGGTCTAGTATACATCGGAGATGACACAAGATTAATGTTATAAGTGGGACAGCATTAGTATAAATGCAATGGGCTTATAAGTTAGAGGCAGGTCCGTAATCCCGCTTAGTAAGCGGACGTCCGCGTCTTCTTCATTATTTGCTAGTTATTGTTCAAAGGTTCTTGTAATGGGACGGAAATAACTTACATTAGAGAATTGAATTGCTCGAGCACATCAGCGAGGCTCCTCTGCGCAAACTTCAGATGTCGTCGGTATAGCTAGTGTCTAGAGTAACGGATGGTAGCGATCATCCCCTCGTCCGATGATCTGCTGGAAACAAGGCTTTCCCCTCTATAACCCCAAAGGCGACTATGCTTGCAAACTCAAAAGGCAGCTCAAAGGGTGGCGGCACTTTATCCTCACAAAACACAATTATATATGGATGTGTGAACAAAACTGATGAAACTCGGAAGTTCTCGAAGAGATAGGATGATAATGGTGCGGCTCATCTGGTGTTACGGTTGAATTCCCGTTATTCATTGACGAATGAGAACTCCTCAAAGTCAAGTTCTCATATCTTTGAGTTGTCCATCGAGGCTCAGGCGTTGAAAATATCTCCACAGCGGTGGTTTACTGGCGCTTCCTGTGTAAAGTTTGATCTCCGTCCTGGCGTTAGGAAGCGTGAGTACTGATATTCCTTTCAAACGAGGAGAGTTCACAACGGAGTTATTGACGTACCAGAAGCAAGCAAACGTGAAGGTGCACGATACCGCCCTTTATATTAATTAAAATTGAGAGTCTGTACCTGGAGTAATATATGACAGCAGCTAAGCTCACCCGCGCAGCCCTAAAAGTCTAAAAATGAGACCATTCAAATATAGCATGACATATGAGCCCAAAATATAAGGAATATAACAAAGGCTAGCCATATTCAAAACGGTAGCTAACACCAAACCTCTAAATTCATAAACCCACCCCCTTCTCCCGTAATAGACTCCTCGTCCGATCCAAAACTTCCATGACCCACATGCCGCAGTCCCTCGCCGGCGGTTCCGGGTTCCTTTCCAACAGCACCCTCGGATCATGCGGTGGCGGGACACTACTCGCGATAGCCTCAAACTCCGCCAGCAGGGACTTTGGCATCTGAAACATCAGCACCGCGCTTTTGAACGCCGGGTTGAGACCGAATTTTCCGGCGGGCCGACACTGATAGTCCATCCCCAGACCGATGGTGCCGGTGACGTGGTAGAAGCGGCCTGCGGTTTGGGAGGGGAGTTGGGCGGGGACGAGGGCAATGCCTTGGTGTGGAGGGTTGGTTCCTTGAGTTATATAGATGTGGTAGACGTTGTATATGACGGTTTGTCCGGGGGGGGAGCTGATGGGGTGAACGCTGGGGGGATTGGGGTTGGAGGCATTGCTGAGGGTGGTGGTGTCGTGGTTGGGATGATTGTGGGTGCCATATAATAATATAATATAGGCTTCAGCCTCAAGAGTTTAACAACGGGAAGGCATTTAGCTAGAAAAGTTCTCATATACGTCGTCAGTGTCTCTATCTGTTATTGTTGCAAGTGAGTGTTGCTGTTACTTCTACAAGGTTTTGGCACCAGCATATGAAAAATTAAGTCACAAGGTGGTGCCCTTGTCATGTAGACCAGCTGAATTAATCCCCGATCATGTCGATAGCTCCTTCCCAACTATCAGCCTTGTTATCGATCATTCCTTCTCAAATTAAATCACAACTTTCGAATCTGGACGTTGTCAGTCACGTGATCTGTGCTCAATAGCTTCAGCCGGATCATCAATTATCCGATTGCTTGGTACTCGGCTTGGGATTGACAATATTTCGGAAGCTCGAAAAACGACCACCAAGGTGCGCGATGGAGACGGTTACTTGAACGAAATTGACAAGACGAACCCCCTCCCCCCTTCACCCGCCTACAATGAACGCCCCACCTCAGGTCCTCTCGAGACTCGGGCTTCGGAATGCCGCCAGCGCGTGGAGATCGTGCGCGCGGACGCCCATCCGGCGGCCCGTTAGAGGGATCTCTGGGGAGTCGAAGCCGCGGGGCAGTAATACGGCGCCGACGATGGAGCAGATGAGGGCGCCGTTTGCGAAGAAGAATACGTCGACTATGTATGCAGCTACTAGTTTCTGAGTCGGGCGTTTTACTGACTGTGCGCAGGTTTTATACCCTCAGCATTATTTTGGGGACTGTCGCGCTTTCCTACGGCTCTGTGCCTCTGTATAAGATGGTGGGTTACCCCTTTCGGGATTGACACAGGGTATAAGCTGATCAGCTCGTTCTAGATCTGCGCAACGACTGGCTTTGGTGGCCAGCCCATCAAATCCGCAGCGCACAATACCGACGACCCCTCGAAATCGCTCCGACCCGTCGTGGGCGCCAAGCGCATCCGGGTTACCTTCAACGGCTCGGTCTCCGACGTGCTCCCCTGGAGCTTCACGCCGCAGCAGCGTGAGGTTCGCGTTCTGCCCGGCGAGACAGCATTGGCGTTCTACACGGCAACGAACAAGTCGTCGGAGGATATCATTGGGGTAGCGACGTACAGCGTGACGCCTGGGCAGGTGGCGCCGCATTTCAGCAAGATCCAGTGTTTCTGTTTCGAGGAGCAGAGACTGAATGCTGGGGAGACGGTGGATATGCCGGTGTTCTTCTACATTGATCCGGAGTTTGTGAATGATCCGAACATGAAGGGGATTGAGCAAGTGACGCTGAGTTATACCTTCTTCAGTGAGTCCTTTCTTGAAGTGAGGGAGGTTGCGTTTGATGCGGACAGGGGCTAATTTTCTGTGTAGAAGCTAGATACGGCAAGAACGGCCAGCTGTCGCCGCTGGCTGTGTCATGAGCATGAGTGGATTCGCTGTGCAAATAAGTTAAGTGTATGATATAGAGCGGCATTGATGGGCTTTGGCAGCGGTTTACATTGGGCGGCGTCTCGTGGTAATCTCAAATCTCAAATTCGACCTTATATATATAAAGTATATAACGGTGTTAGGGAAAAGGCGGTAGAGCATAGAGAAATGTAAACTACTCGTACCCTTTACCCTTTAGTCTTACCTTACTCGTGCACCAGTGAGACTTGAGTTTTTTGAGGCTTTGCTTGGTTTGTTGTCGTGGTTTGCAATGACGCAAATACCAGGCACTGGGGAAAAGATCGACAACCCACTACCTGGTTCATGACAAGCGCTCCATTTTGGACTACCTAAAGCGGAAACTACCCAACCTCGCATAGCTGAAACCAAAATTCCTCTTTTTGGTTCTGGTCTAGGTCATTTCTGGTTCAAATCCCCATATTTAAGGAGACTATTGTAGTTTTAGTGAGATACAAGCCACAAACCCGGTGGCTTTATCCAGGCTTATCCCGGCTTATCCTGTTATCGCAACTGTGGCTCAAATATTTAAGACTCTTGGAGCAGCGGATATGACGTCACAAGGATCTGATCCCAACCGGAATCCCAACCCCACGCAGCGAACCAGCAAACCAGCTATTCACCTTGGCAATTCCCCTATGACAGCAGCAAGAATCTCTCTCCAGAAGCCGGTATTGTTAAGGAACCGCAGTTAGGGCTTTAGTGGCCTTCAATCCACGCTCTACTCTCTCTTTAATTCTTCTCTCCATTATCATAATCGAGACGCATCTTTAAACTACTGGCGGGGCATTATATGAGAACCCGAGATCAAGAGTGACGAAGCCACTTCACTTTGCAATTGGGAGCTGCTTGGATCCCGAAAGTAGCTCCATTGAAACTATTCTAGACTGATTGAATACTACCACCTTCACCATGTCGTCCGGCGACGCGAAGTTCGCGCCTGGGGGCCATTACTCTGGGCGCAACCCCGTGCCCAACATCCATAAGTTCTTAGAGAACATGGACAAGGACAAGAAGGCTCGCGATGCGCAGATGATGGCTCAGCAGGCTGGTCAGGTCGAGGCGCACAAGGACAAGCGCTCAAAAGAGCCTACAAGCTCTCGGAAGACAGTCACTGATCCGACAACGGGCCGGCAGGTGCAGATTGAGGATGTCGATGAAAACTTCATGGAGGCCGCGCTCAATCCGAAGCTCTCGGTGCCCAATGCGAATCTCGGGAAACAGACGACAATGAAGAGCGACAAGAATCAATCCGGCGATGAGTACAAGCAGGCGCAAGATGTTACAGCGCCCCCGGATCCCATCCACCCAGGCAGCACGTCTGATGTCCCGATCCACGGTGAAAAGACGAACGTCCTGTTTCATCCGACGCCTTCAGTCAGCTACGAACCAATGTTTGAGGCGCTGGAGAAGCGGACGGAAATCCTATGTATCGGCGTGCTTGTAACCATTGTGATACTTGGGAAGATGTTTGGAGGAGCACTTTACGGCCTTATCCCGTTGGCAATGTGTGTCTCTTCAGGCATCTTTCTATGGATGAAGGCTGTACTACGGGCCGGGAGAAATCAGGAGTGGTCGAGTGAACAAGAACGCGGAGAGACCGTAAGACAGCCGTTCCCACTCTTTATAGGCTGTGCTAATTATACTTCCATAGGCTGTCGCAAATCTAATTCCAGAATCAGTCGAGTGGATGAATACTTTACTCGGTGTTGTCTGGGGCCTGATTGATCCAGAGATGTTTGCCAGTGTGGCCGACACTCTAGAGGATGTCATGCAAGCCTCCGTTCCTGGCGTCATCGAGAATGTCCGAGTCGCCGAGATCAACCAAGGCAGCAACCCCATCCGAATCTTGAGCCTTCGAGCTCTACCCGATCATCATGTGGAAGAATTAAAGGACGATATCCACAAGCAAAACGCCGAGAAAAAGGATCCCCAAGAAGTCGCCGCAGATGAAGAGGGTGGAGACTACTACAATATCGAATGCTCCTTCGCATACCATGCCAAGCCAACTGGAAAGGGCGTCTCATCGAAGGCAAAGAACATGCATATGGAGCTTGTCTTCTACCTCGGAGTAAAAGGCTTGTTCGGTGTTCCTCTGCCGATTTGGGTCGAACTGCAAGGTCTCGTTGGCACAGTTCGCCTACGCCTTCAGATGTCTCCTGAGCCGCCATTCCTCAAGGCCCTCACATTCACGCTCATGGGCCTTCCAAAGGTGACAGCAGGCTGTATGCCAATGCTCGAGTCGAACGTCAATATTTTAAACCTTCCTCTTATCTCGAAATTTGTCAACTACTCCATTGGAGCAGCGGCCGCTGAGTATGTTGCTCCGAAGTCTATGACTCTCGATATGGCCAAGATGCTCCAGGGTGATGACATCCAGAAAGATGTCGAAGCACTCGGTATCCTTTGGATTAGGATCCATAAGGCAACTGGTCTTAGTAAACAAGACCGCCGTGGCAGTGAAGGCGGCGGAAGTGACCCCTATATTACCGTCAGCTTCTCCAAGTATGGCAAGCCAATGTACTGCACCCGCGTTATTCAAGACGACCTCAACCCTGTCTGGGAGGAAACTTGCGCTCTCCTGGTTACTCCCGATCTCATCAAGGCTGATGAGCAGCTGTCGATGGAACTTTGGGACTCAGATCGATCCACCGCTGATGATGTCGTTGGAAAGGTCGAAATCTCCATGCAGAAGATGATCCAGCACCCTGGCAAGATGTACCCACAGGTATCCAAGCTCCGTGGTACAAAGGCCGAAAGTTCGATGCCTGGTGAGCTTATGTGGGAAGTTGGGTACTTTTCCAAGCCTCAAATGCGTCCTGCTCTCAGGACTCACGGGAAAGATATTAACCTTCCGGATAATTTGAAGGACAACCCGGCACTGCAGGACGCAAAGGGATCCTTGGATAGCCCAGAGGAGGATGCTGTCGTACACACGCCTCCTGACCCACTGTGGCCAAGTGGTGTTTGCAGCGTTATTGTCCACCAAATTGTCAACCTCGAGCTGGAGAACACTCAGGGCAGCAATGGCAACAGGAAGGGACGAGAATTCGAACCCGCTCGTCCTAGTGGAGAAACAAAGGAGGAGGAGGGCAAGAAGCTTCCCAGCAGTTACTGTACTATTTTGTTCAATGACGAGCTCGTAAGTGAAATCTTCTAATATTGTTGTGAGAGACTACTAACTAGTTATAGGTCTATCGTACGCGTGCAAAGGTCGTCAGCAGCAAGCCCATCTTCAACGCTGGTACCGAACGCTTCATGAGAGATTGGAGATCCGGAATTGTCACTGTCACTGTTAGAGATCAACGGATGAGGCAGCACGACCCTATTTTGGGCGTTGTGCCACTGAAGTTGTCGGACATTCTCCAGACGAGCTCCCAAGTTACCAGATGGTATCCATTGGATGGCGGTATTGGATTTGGCCGTATTCGCATTTCACTTCTCTTCCGCAGCGTCGAGACAAAACTGCCACTTAACCAACTGGGCTGGGATGTCGGCACATTCGAGTTCCGGTCCCCCAAAATAATAGCACTCGGATACCAGTCCACCGCGAAGCTGAAGATGCGCACAGGCGGCAGCACCGGCCGAATCGGACGGGCGCACTGCCACAAGCTGGCCGAGGGTGACGGCGTCTTCTGGGACCTCGCCAAGAACGACGGCAAGAACAACGTGCGTCTCCCAGTCAAGTACCGCTACCGCTCCCCCATCATCTTTGAGTTCCGCAAGTCGGGCAGCCGATCGGTCGACGCCTACTCCGTGATCTGGCTGCACCACCTCGAGGACAACCGCGAGGAAGCCATCAACATCCCCATCTGGAAGACGGACAAGGGAATGCGGTTGACGCAGAACTACATCACGGAGGAGAACTTCAACAGCATCCCCGACATCAAGATCGAGGAGGTCGGACGCCTGCAGTTCCGCTGCTGCTTCAAGGCCGGCACGGACGAGGATCACGCGCGCTTCGTGACTGACAACGACACGCGCGAGACGCAGGAAACGTGGGAGGCGTGCCACGCAGAGGGCGTGCGCACGACGCACGTGTCCAAGGAGATGCCGCCCGCAGTGCAGCAGCTGCACGATCAGAGCCTGACGCAGGGCCGGGACGTGCTGTCGCAGGCCGACGAGGACGATAAGAAGAAGTGGCTGTCGAAGGATGGGACGGACTGGAGCGGGGCGTTTGGGGAGGACCCGTCGAAGTTTGTGGATTATAAGGGCGCGAGGAGTATGCAGAACGACAAATATGATGAGCGGACTAGTGCGGGGTCGTCGGGGCAGAGTGGGAGGGGGGATCGCAGCAGTGATGCGTATACGTATGATGATGAGGATAGTGATGATAGCGATTTAGGGATTCAGGATGCGACGACGACGTCGAGGGATCAGGAGGGGGCTGAGGTGGATGGGGAGGTGCAGACGAAGTCTGATGTGAAGGATTTGCATCGGAAGCAGAGGGGGTTGATGCAGTGGAAGCCGATGCGGAATCTGCAGTTTGCGAAGGATGAGACGAAGTTTGCGGTGAAGAAGACGATTGGGAAGTGGAAGCTTGAGGGGAGAGAGCCAGGAGTGGAGTCTGAATATTAGTTTATCGATGTTATGATGGGGGGAGGGAGCCAGGAGCGCTCAGGGGTTTGGCGACTGGCAATATTATCGTCACGGAGTCGACTTGATATTTGGAAATACATGGTCAGCTAGTCAAAAATAGTTTTTCTTTGTTAAGAAATATATTTCAACCACTTATAAAATCCGATTTTTCGTGATCCAGCCATCTCCGTATACAAGATTTCAAAAACTCCTATAATGCAAAGCCGCCGCCCGGCTACCCAACCCCAACGCCTCGCTGACGTCAAAATAACACTACTCCGTAATATCTACTCTATCCTCTATTTCACTTTACTCATAATCGTCTCCTGCCCCCTGTTGATCTCCATCTGCGCCGCGCGCGCCTTGACGCCATTCAGCAACGCCCTATCGAAATCATCTCTCGAGCGCAAGACAGCCTCGACCCAACTAAGCTGCAGATCCCAGTAGTCGGTTTTGAACCCCTCGAACACGTCCGGTACGGAGGCCTTGTCCGCAAGGAGAAGCTGGCTGAACGGCTCGGTGACGCGCCACTTAGACTTGATGATCTCGGCAACGTCGGGGCTGGGGAAGCTGGTGAAGAACTCGAAGACGGTGCTGACGTCTTCGAAGAGTTTATCCTGGAAGGGCTCCTGGCGACGGAACTTCGCGCCGCGGTTGCGGACGCAGCCGAGGTAGGCGACGAGGAGGGCGTCGGACATCTCCTCGATGAGGATGTCGAGGAGGGAGTGGTGGAGGACGAGCTTGTAGTCTCCGACGTACTCCTCGAAGGTGACGACGATCTGCTTCATAGCCGTGGTGGTGTACCACTTGGGCGTGAAGAAGTCGGGCATGACGGAGCGGAAGTCGACGCGCAGGATCAGCTGGGCGAAGGTCGAGATGCAGTGAGTGGAGAGGTCGACGTAACCGTCGCGCAGGGAGCCGAGCTCGGCGTCGGCGTGGGAGAGGTAGGCGGAGGAGACGAGGGGGGCGAGCTTCTCGCGGAAGGAGGTGATGTAGCCGAAGCGGCCGGCTTCTTCGTTGTCGTCTATGCAGGCGATTTGGTCATTCGCTGTGGCTATCAGCCAATCTTGTAGGGCCTGGAAACCCTCCATGTCGGGGTTTGAGCCAGTGTACTTGTCTGCCTCGTCGTCGAGCATCTTCTGCCATGCGACCTGGCGGGACTTGAGGCGCTGGAACATGGTGTCAATGACACCCTCGACGACGTCGGTGCGCTCGCTGTTACCCGCGGCGTCAGTCTGTTCGCGGAGCATGCGCCACAGATCGACAAGGTTCCGAGTACGGAAGTAGCCAAACTCGTCCGTGTCGAGGTTTGCGCCGTCGGTGCTACGTTCAGCAAAGTCGCGCTTCTCGGACTGCGCGATGCGGCTAATCCACTCGTCGAGGAAGCGGATGATGAGCTGGCGGAAGTCCTTCACGAGTTCCGTTTCACGAGAGTCGATGACGTGGGGGCTTAACTCATCGGGGCGGAAGCCCAGTTTTTGCATCTTGGCGTAGTACTTCTCCGGCCAGTTGAGGATGGCGAGCATGTGGGAGGAGCTGGTTTCGGGGTTGTCCACCATGCCGATGAGGAAATCGTGCATTACACTGTGGTAGATCTTGGCGTATGTTTGGAAGATCTTCCATTTCCTTGGCATCAGGGGAACCATGCCCTGCTTGACTGCATTGAGGTCATTGAAGAACCATCTCATGCTCTTTTCAATCTTCGTCGAATCGTCGAGGAATGTTTCCTGGCTCTCAGACATATTCTGCTCGGCATGGATCCGGATTGCCTGCAAGAACTTGTCCTTGTACCCTCTGACCTGCTTAGCTCCATCCGTGATTCCTTGAAATCTGGCAGCAATCTCCTTGTGGTCCTTCAGCGCCTCTTGTAATGCTATGACCATCTTATCGCTCTTCTCTTCTGCCTCGATAATAACTGCAAGCCGCACCACCATAGCGTTGTTCCCACTGACCAGGATATTTATCAGGTTCAGAGCAATTTTGCCAATATGCTCATCAAACACCTCAATGATATCGTCCAGGTCCCCAAATAGCGTCTCCAAGTCTCCCTGAAAACTAGCATCCTCAGCCCTCTGAATCTGTTCCATAGCATCATCGCGAATATTCCGTAGCTTGGTCAACTCATAATGGACATTGAGCAAATTCGGCATATTCTCTTCGTCCTCCTCGTCTTGCTGCAACATATACCCCACACGATCCAGCCTTTCCTTAAAACCCTCCAAGTTTTGCATCATCTCCTCCACGGCACTAAAGTTTCTGTGCGTCTGCGAGACGAGGTTGATGTTAGGGAAATCGTGGATCATATTCTGCGCCTCAGCGCACAGCTTGTCAATTTTCATCATCTCCTCCTTGATCGCCTGGACAGTGCGCTGGCCATCCGTGATATTATTCATGCCCGACTGGGTCACCTCCAATTGCTCCTTGAGGCCAATCCTCAGCTGCGAGTCGAAAGCGGCCTTCTTGCGCGTAAACTCGGACTTCAGGGCGGGGATCTTGTCGAGGTCTTCGGGGTGCCGAAGAAGCTCCGTGAGCTTCACCGCCGTGCTGTCAATTGTATCCATAATGGCGATTCTAACGTCTTATCATGGCTTTGCCGTCAATCCGTTGCCCATGCGCTCGTTGAAGTCGTACTGTCGTCCAGCATAGCTGTCGTGGGGCATGTACCTACAGGGGTCCCAGTTTCGGTCCCACAACGCACGTGACCCTGAGGGCGACCAAAAAGTGTATTTCGCGACATCCCGACTTTTGAAGCCAAACGCCAAATATCACGACGGACTCCAACGTACGGCGCAAACCTCCCAAAACGTCTCAATCGGCTTAGACTGACGGCATCCCTCTAGATCAACACGATGTCGTTCTTCCGCATTACACTCATGCGCTCCGCCATCGGGCTGCCAAAGCGAACCCAGGGCGTCCTCAAGGCTCTTGGTCTCCGCCGACGCATGAAGACGGTCTTCTACCCCGTTTCGCACGATGTCGCCGGTCAAATAATGAAAGTCAAGGAGCTGGTTAAGGTGGAGGAGGTCGCGGAGGCGAAGACGAAAGACGAATTGAGCGCGGAGAGGCGGCCGGATCCTGGGTTCTTCATCGAGAGGGCGGCACCGAGGTGAAAGGGTGAAGGAAAGGGAAATATAATGGGAGGGACGGCGCAGTCTGGGAATAATGCTGTTTAAATCCGTTGGGATGAGCGCCTGGGTGGGAGGAAGGTCGACAGTCGAATTGACAGAGCGGAGGGATGTCAACCTTGGGGGACAACAGGGAGGAAAAGTCTCGTGTACACATATTGCAGAGCACAGCAACGGCGTTTGGGAACTTGTACTGTATATGTATAGACTGTAACATAACAAGACGACCTTCAAATGGATCTGATCTCCAGGTCATCACAAATCATCCATTCTTGCGTGCATCAAGACACCGTTCGGGGTCGCACCACTATGTGGAAAAGATGTTCATGAAGCACACTGTGCCATTGAGTTAGAGTGATTTAAGATATAGATAATTTCTACATATAAGCATCATAAGAACCCTTGATATTTTTCCCAAAAGACTAAAGCACCGTCATCAACTACACCTTATCTCCTGCCACCTCTTCCACCCCGGCCGCCGCCCCTTCCCCTTGGGCTCTTCATAACCCGTCCACCATCACCAGATGGACCGCTCCTCTTCTCCTCTCCCAGGCCCCTCCTCTGTGGGAATCCTCCCCGTCCACTTCCTCGTCCACCGCGGTCTCCGCCGCGGCTACGGCCACCTCCCCTTGAATCCCTGCGGTCTCCACCAATCTGCTTCTTCACCTGCTGAATATCTTCATCGTCAACGTCCATCTCATCATTATCCTTATCCCTCTTGTTGCTGAACTTCAGCTTGCCACCTCTACCCCTCTGCGCGACATCTCTGCCCTTGAGGGCGTTGACGTATGCACCTACACCACCCTCCTCGTCATTGTCACCGGTATCAAGGACCATTTTGTCATCCTCATCGCTGTCCTCTCCGAGGATCAGCTTTCCATCCAGGTCTGTCTTCGCGGCCTTCCTTGCAGCCGCAGCGCGCTGCTTCAATGGCTTCGTGCTAGAGATGTTCGCCAGCGCTCGTCGATCGAGCAGATCAAGCGGCTCCTCCTCATCCTCAACAATATAGCTCTTCCCGCCCTTCTCCTCAGCGCGACGCTTCTTGCTGCTCTTGCCCAAGACTTCGTTATCCGAGACATCCGAGCCCTCACTATCGCTATCCTGCAGCGCCTCATCATACTCGCTCTCAAATTTGCCCCTGCGCTGCTGCTTATCCTCGTCATCATCTCCCGCCTCCTTGGCCGCATCCTTATGCCTCTTGTTGCGCTCCTTGGTCTTGCGGATGTTCGTAATGAGCTTGCGGTCCTCCTCGGGGCAGAACTTGGTGACGACGTCGACGCCGAAGCGGCGCATCATGCGCTCGAGAATGTGCTTCACCTTGGCCTTGAACTGGGCCTTGTGCTCGTGGCTCCAGACCATGAGGTTGGGGATCAGGGTCTCGAGACGGGGTGTCATGAGTGCCAGCGGCAAGCTAATGACGCAGACCTTGACAAAACCAAGGACGCTACGCACGATCTCGCGGTTGTTAGAGGTGAGGAAGAGGTCCATTGTCTGGACGAGATCGGTGAGGGTCTCTGCGCTGAGCTGCTCGCGGAAGTGGTACAGGATGCGGGTGAGCGCGGTGATGGAGGCGGACACCATGTGTGGTGTGCTACCTGCGAGACCGGCGCTGACCATGGTGAAGTACTCTTCGAGGTTAGCGGTGGCGTCGGGGGCATCGTCGGGCATGTGGGCGACTTTGCTGTTGTGAATAGTAGCGCCGGAGGAGGAGACAATCTTCTCGCCCATAAGAATAAGAAGGTCGAAGGCGGCAGTACGGGCGCGCTCGTTGGTCTCCTTGCAGGAGATGACAACTTCGGAGAGGATGGAGGGGATGAAGTGTAGGGAGTCGGAGGGAAGGAAGGGGATGAGGGTCGTAATAGCTGTGAGTCTGTCGCGCTTCGCTGGGGGAGAGACCTTCTCGGAGCTACTTAATAGAAGCTGCTGCAGCTCGGCGCTGCGCTCTTGGAGGGCAGCCTTGCCGGTTTCCGACTCGGCGAGCCTTGGGATGAGCTTGTATGCCTTCTTCTGGAGTTGTGGGTCATCGTCCTTGACGATAATGAGGGAAGAAATGTTGAAAAGAGTAACGAAACTCTCGCGGGGAAGGTATACAGAGATAGTAATAACAAGATCCATAAGAGTGTGGCTTGTTTGTGGCATCTTGTCTTCGCTGTTTTGCTGCTTCTGCTTCTGCTTCTCAGCCTGGGTCTTTGCAACACTCTCGGCGAGGGATCCTTCAAGCGCGCTGGTAACACGCTGGAAAGTCTCCATCAACTCAGCAGGTGGGGTAATGCTAAGATAGGCATTGATACACTTGAGGATGTAGCCTCTGAACTGTGGTAGCGTCTGGCTGTAGACGTTGAACAGAACAGCGAGCATGTTACCGGCAAAGCCAGACAGATGGTCGAGGTTCTTCTGTGCCACGGCCTTGGAGACTCGGGACTGGAGGACCAAGTCATCCTCCTCTTCGATCGAGGCAATAACCTGGTTCGACTCTACCAAAGTCTGCAGCGCTTTGCAGACATCAGAGCGGAGGTCCACCTGTGTGTACAGAAGAGTCGACAGAATCTCAGCGAACTTCTGATCCATGGCCTCGGTGAGATCCAATGGCAGGTCACAGTATCCTGGCAGGGTTGCCCAGATCTGCTTCACCAGGGTATCGAAAATCTTGATCTCCATCGTCCTCTCGGCATCACCGTTATCTAACACCCTTTGGAACATGAGCTCGCTCAATGGCAAGAGCTCATCTCTGAAGTGCTGGAGCTTGGTGTTGCTAACGTAGTCTCTGAGAATGGGGAACATCCAAGCTCTTCCGGGCTGGCCAGGAACTGGCTTTGCGAGGTTGAGGGGCAAGATGGACAGAACAGCCTCGGGGCCCATAGCACGGATCGCCTTGCCAAGAACCTCATCAGCTTCCTTCTTTCCTGCAAAGGAGTTGTTTCCACGAAGATCGCCAACAGTCTTGACCACCTCTCTCAGAATGGGGTCTGACCTCCATCTAAGGCTGTCAAACATGGCGCCAAAGACATTGAAAGACTCCATCCATGCTGATTGGTATTTAAGGCTGAGTAAGTCGACTGCTGCTCTTGACAACCTCTCCAGGACTTTCTCGTCATAAATGGATGGCTCGAGGAGAACCGTGTCGGGTACGCAATTCGCCATGAACGACATTAAGCACTCCGATGCGGAAATACGGATATTGTGTGATGCGGAAGCCATGAAGCCCGAAATCATGGTAAATAACTCTGGAAGCTGCTGGAAGGTCTCGTCGGGATTAATCTGGGCACTGACGTCGTATCCTCTGGAAATAACAGCGATCCACGGTGGGAGAAGCTGGGAGTCGTTTTGGGAAGGTCGCAGCTCGGAAATGACCTCCAAGAGTCTTGGGAGCTTTGCAGAGGCAACCTCGTCCTCGGCCATTCCCTGGAAGATAATTTCAAATACCTCGAAGGCAGCCATGGTCATGTACTCGTTGCTAGACTTGGAGATGTTGAGGAGAACTTCGCAAAGCGCCTCAATCTTCTTACTCGGCCATCCTCCAGAAGCCGCAGCTACTGTCTTGACCAAATGCAGCGAATGGATAAGAGCCGGCTCATGTTCAGAGTCGGCTTGTCCCTTCCTTTGCTTCTTTGCCTGGCTGGCCTTCGCTGCCAGGTCGGACATGCTTTTCAATGCAGTCTCGGCGCACATATCCGCTGCAGGGTGGTCGGTGGAAGGGCTTGGTGGCGGGTTCCTCAGCACCTTCGTAATCGCATCCTGAGCCTTCTTTCTGATCTTTGGGCGGTGGTCAACGGCTAATTGTAAGAGACCAGCGATGGCGCGGCGGGGCCCGATTTGTGTCTGAGAAAGCTCCCATGCCGAGGCGTCCTGGGCCAGGAGAAGGGACTCGAGACAACCAATCGACGGTCTGAGGAGCGGCGCATCGGCTTCGGGTAATGAGAGGGCCGGCGCAATGTTTGTGAGGATTTGCGAGAATTTTGATCGCAGGAGGGGCTCCGGCGCGAAGGGCGTTACGACATCGAGAAGATAGACGACGGAAGTGGCCAATTCCTTGTTGACGACTCCGCTGGAGGTGATAGCTTGGGGTAGGAGCGCCAGGAGAGCGGCGAAGTAGCCGGTTGGTGTGAAATCGGTTTTCTGGTCCCTAAGGGTGTCCTCGACGGCCTTGAGCACAACGCCGGTCTAGAGATTTGCGGTCAGTCCTGTGTGTTGTCTGTGTGTTATAGTGCTGCGTTCAAACATACCTGTTGCTGATTCTGCAATTTGGGCATGCGAATCTTGTCGAGTTTCTCCTCGAGAGACATGTTGAGAGGCGTGGCGGTTGGTTGAGCCATGCTTGCTCTCTTTTTGTCTATTTCGAGAATTATCGATGGTCCCTTGTTATCTGCGTCTTCAAGAAATTTGTGAGAATCTACAAAAGCTGTGCAGTTTTCCCCGCCCCGCCGTAGCTAGTGTGGACGATAAGGCTGATAACGGGCACGTGACCTAGCGGAACGACCATAACCTGGCGCCATAGCTAGTAGTCACATGACCGTAGATTATATAGTCACGTGTAATGAATTGTAACCAAGCGCCTTCGACAACTCGGCCATAATTAATTGATTGGCTGTAAGGAAAATAATCACTTGACTGCAACGTATACATCACGTGCTAGCTACCCCAGTCTAACGCATTTAACCACTCTCGGCCAAACAGTTAACAGCTCACCTAATACGCACTCATATCCTTTATAAACATTTCAGCATAATACAGAGATTGTAATCTTTACGTGGGAATAGTATCAAACTGCCAGAGTGCATATATCCCCCTCTATATCACTTCAAAACAAACGCCGTTCAACAGGCACGTGATTTTACATACGTCAACTTCCACGTGTTCTGTCAATAATCCCCCATACTCCACTAGTCGCATTCCGGGTAAATTAGCGAATTTGTGGGGACAGCTCCCCCAACCAATCAGTTCCACTCGATCTTTCAAATGAGGAAAGGACAGAGAACGCGCTCCTTCTGTGCTCTTCCACCTCCCCTAAACCCAAAAAGCACGTCCCACCCCAGTGAGACCCGAAAGAGGAGCTATTTGTTTCTCTATAATCTCATTTCACTAGAGAATTTCTAGATTCTCATCAACTTCAACTTCAACCCCTTTTTATTTTATTTACTAATTGTGAGAGGTGTTGCTGTATTTCGTTTCTAATCTACCCTCAAGGTACGTCACACTGTCTCAGACGCGCCTGACAATGCTGTCCCTCCATTCCTGGCATTGCCGCGTATATATATGCAGTAACTGACTTCAAGGCTCCAGCTACCTTCATTTTAATACCCCATACCATCCGCAACCATGCGTTTCTCCGCCGCCACCCTCCTGGCGCTCCCCCTCCTCGCCCTCGCCGAGACCCAAGACCCCCTCCAGCAATACAAGGACACAGCCCTCCACTACTTCAACAAGGCCTACTCCTTCATCCCACACACCAACACCTACTCGGCCGCCGAGGCCGCCCTCGCAAAGGAGGGCGGAAGCAACGTCGACGTGCTCTCGATCAACAACTGGCGCTCGACCCTCGTCAACAGCGTGACCCCCGCGTCCAAGGGCCCCGAGGAATGGTGGGTGCTCCTCACGGCCGGCAACAAGACGTGCTGGGGCAACTGCGAGAGGCTGACGCGCGCGTTCAACGAGACGGCTCAGCTGTTCAAAGCGGACCCGACGGCGCCGCACATGGGCCTGATCAACTGCGATCACCAGCCTATTCTGTGCCACTCGTGGGCGTCTGGAGCGCCGCTCATGTACATCTTTGAGGTTAATGCGCCGCCGGCCAAGTCGCCGCTGTACATCCAGGGGTTCAACAGTTCGACTGTCACTGCGCTTGATCTTGTCAAGCTGCACGAGACCAAGACCTACAAGGAGAGGCCGGCATATGAGGGACACTTCCACCCACTCGATGGAACTGCGCAGCAGTATGGTCTGGACCTCGCCACGGGATGGATTATCTGGGCTTTCAACATCCTGCCAAACTGGGCTTTCATGATCTTGATCTCTTTCATCTCGCGCACTATGATGTATGTCTCCCTTGCCCTGTTTACCATGCAGCTATTCGTGAAGTTTATGGTGCTAACACATTCACAGGAGCCGCCGCACTGGACCCGAGGGCCCACCAGCCAGAGGATAAATGTCTCGCGCCAGAATGGACGTGCAGATCTCTTCTTCCCTCTTTCGACTTTTAACTCTTTATAGAAACGTGGTATTAGGGCCAAGGACGCGATTTCAATTTCACGGGCACGGGTAGGGAGGTGGGAAATGTAAAGGTGCGGTCGCGTGGTAGTGTAGTTATCATCATACTTTAATTCGAGAGTTTTGAACGTGTTTGATATAGGATACTTTACGAGTGGATGTGACTTCCCGTGTATTGTATCAGGGCTCCTGAACTATTTGCTTTGTGTTGTCAATTGAGGTTGTACTTCCCGTTCCTGTGAATCCAGCCTGCCATGTTCTACCCCAGGTAAATTCTCATCATTCTGCAGCAGACATGTGCTCCTACTCACAGCCTCGATTTCGGTACTCTTAACATTCAGATTGTAAAAATTCCCATTTTCCCATGCGAGCAAGCACGGCCTGTCAGCTATTATTCCACGCCTATGAACCCGATTACTCCACCCCAACTCCTCGTAGATGTCACTCTCACATCCACAGCCCTCATTTCCATCCCCCAACAATCCCTACAGCAGAAACTCCCCTCTAATTCACTCCCCACCATCTCACCGCCCACCCACACTCTCCAGCCCCGCCCTGACACCCTCCGCCACCTCCGGATTCCTAAACTTCCCATACCTCAAATCACTCAGTCCCCCAACCGTATTCCTGATTCCCGCCAGCAACGTCTCCGCCTCGAGCTCCAGAAGCGCGATCTCAGCTTCGATGTCTTCGGTGGCTGTGTCGAGGGTGGGGAGGATCGTGCGCAGTGTGTGGTGGCGGGGGCGGGGGAGGGGGGCGGGGTTGGTGGAGGAGAGCTGGGGGGGTGTTAGTTTATTGATTCGGTGGGTGGGAGGAAGGTGGGGTGGTGATGGTGGTGTATGTTTAGGAGAAAGTGACAATAGTGATAGAGACAGTAACAAAATAAAACACTTACAGCAAGTTCAATCCGCTCCTCCTCATCATCCTCCCCCCTCTCCTGCGCCCGCCTCGCCTTAACCACCGCTCTCCTCTGCGCCACACCCCTCTTCGCCTCATCCTCGATATCAGACTTCACGGCGTCGGTGAGGAGAGCGCGCTGGTGGCTTAGGAAGCGGTAGAGATGCGCTATGGATGCTTGGGGCGTCGAGGGTGGGAAGAGGGCGGCGAACGCGGTGGGGTTGAGGACGACGGGGAGGGGGGAAGGGGGGATGAGGAAGGAGTTTAGGATTTGGGATTCTGAGGGCGGCATGGCGGCGGCGTGACAGCGTGGTTCTGTGGATGGATTGGGTGACTGTTTGGCTGCCGCTACGGCCTGAGGCTGCGGTGCAAGTTCTCTTCGGCGTGGATTTGATGGCTCGCCGGCCTGAGGCTCCTGTATAAACTCTTTTCGGCGAGGGCTGACTTGCTCGCCGGCCTGAGGCTCCCGTGTAATCTCTTTTCGGCGTGTATTGGATGGTCTACCGCTCTGCTATTGGCTCCTTTCGGCGAGTTTGCCGCCGTGTGACCTCTTTATGCCCCACGCCGGAAGCTGGCGGAAAGAGGACGTAGCGAACAATCCAGGTCGGTTACGGCGCGTGCCCACGAGGCGAAACCAGTTCTTTGTTTATTGTCCTTTTGCCCTTCCTCTTCTCTCTTTTTCTCTTCTTCTTCTTGTTTTTCTTCTTCAATTCTTCAACAACGACTTTCTGTGGTTGTTGCTCAACCAACCTTCACCGATCTTTCTATAGATCTTCATTCATTGTTTACCCCTCGACAAGGCTGAGAGATCGCGGCTGCTTTATAGCGCCCTCAGTATCAACGCTCGGACCAATTTCAGCAATCGATAAGCCTTCGGCGTATTGAATCTCCGAACTCCGACAGCATGTAAGTTGCCCTGAGCTGTGTCTCTTGTGTGTCCCTTGCCGTCTCTGTTTCTTCCAGAGAGTTCCCTGCACGCGTCGACCCCAGAATCTAAAGTCACGGGAAAACGAAGTCTTGAAAGACAGCCCCCTTCTTCCTCCATCTTCCCCCTCTCTCATCATCCAAACACCAGCATCAACCCTTTTTTCTCTCCATCCATCAATCATACTATCCTTCCCAGACTCATCTTCACGGCGTGATCTTCCTCCGCGCTTTCGTTTCTCCACTTCAGCCTTCACGTTCTAACATCCTCCAAGGGCTAGACAAAAGCAGGGCAGCCGCTATCCTTTGCACAGGAAGTTTTGGCCAATGGCTCCAGCAAAGGCTTCGGCTCCATTCGCCAAGGACGAGCGTGTCCTGTGCTTCCACCATGAGATGCTCTATGAAGCCAAAGTCCTAGACTCCAGGGCCATTGACGGAGGATCCTGGCAGTACAAGATCCATTATAAGGGCTGGAAAAATACGTAAGTACCCATGGGGAGATCTCAGTTCTGTCGATTGTGTTTTTGGTGTTTCTTGTGTCCTGTTGTTGTGCCTTTTGTCTTTTATTTGTGCGTTGGATTTTGTCTTCGCGTGCACATCTGTCGCTGTTGTGGTGAATCATTATTTCCTTAATTGGCGGTTCATACATGGGTGTGGTCTTTTATGTTCGGTCTAGAGTTGAGAATCCCTTCCCTGTTGGGCCTACTGTCTGTGCGCAGCAACCTACAAATAGGGGGGTGGGAAACAAGAAACACAGCTAACACATTCTGTCATTCTACAGTTGGGACGATTGGGTTCCTCAGGATCGTGTTCGCAAGTTCACTGAGGAGAACAAACAGCTTGCCGCTCAGCTTCACGAGCAGATGAAGGCTCTCCAGGGCAAGCCAGCTCCATCCGCCTCAAAGTCCGCCAAGTCGAAGGGCCGTGCCAACGGATCCGATTTCAGTTCCGCCCGTGGTAGTGAGGAGCGCGGCAGCATGGCCGCTCAGGGGGGTGGGCGCGCCCCCAGACGCTTGAGAGATTACGATCTCGAACAGGTATGTGAATTTTCTGTTTTTTGCTTGATTTCCTTATACCACACCTTTGAGCTGTGAATCTTTGTTTTCTGAGGCCCCCTTGCGGGCCAACACACCTTTGGATCTGGATTTCACCATACTGGATACCGCCGAGAAGTACGCTTGTACCCAAGTACGCACTTCCGCCAACTTCGCGGAATGCGGTCGAAGGAAGGGCTTGTGTTTACCACACAAGCCAACTCCCACACTCCAACCTTCAAAATTCCAACAAGACAAAACTGGAGCTTCAACACAACAACTCCAAGCAAAGGTCCATCATGTCCAAAGCCAAAGAGGACATTCCAGTGGGGAGGACCACACGACCCAGCATCTTGTCCAAAGCCAAAGAGGCCACTCCAGTGGGAAGGACCACACGATCCAGCCTCATGTCCAAAGCCGAAGAGGACATTCCAGTCGGGAGAACTACACGATCTAGCAAGAGATCCAACCCATTTGCCAATGACATGGAGAACGACCCAGTTGCTAAGCGTCTGGCTGCTATCGTCTTGCCTCTCGAGGAGTTGCCAAAGACACTTGCTGGCATTGCCCATGAGGACTTTCCAGTGGGGAGGATCACCCGATCTTTCAAGAGGTCCAAGAACATGGAGAACGACCCAATTGCTAGGCGTCTGGCTGCTATTGTCTTACCTTCCGAGGAGGCGCCAAAGGTATCTTCTGTCATTTACAAGAACATTCCAATGGGGAGAACTGCACGACCTAGCAAGAGGCCCAACCCATATGTGGAGGATGTGGAGAGCGAGCCAGTTGCTAAGCGTCTTGCTTCTCTTGCCTTGTTCCACGATGAAATGCCACATGTACCTGGAGTCATTGCCAATTATATGCCAAAGAATCCCGCACTTATCGAATTCCTCTTGGATACGTCCCAGCATCCTACGGACTTCCTTTGCAAGCTTCCACCTAAACCAGACTATCAATACCTCACCAAGTGTGGCAAAGTCAAGCCAAGCATCACCATCTGTTATCCCGAGGCCACACCCGAGCTCAAAAAGAAGAGAAATCCCATCATCCCTGCCGCTGCTCAGCGCACTGATTCCGATGGATCCACGAGCGACAAAGAGCCAAAGAACCCAAATGACCCAAAGGAACGCGCCACCAGAATGCGCAAGGACATCGAGCGCATCCACAACGGTTCAATCGGATTCCAGGAGGAGCGCCCATGCCGCCGCGCTACTCTCATACGTTGTTTTGCTAATAGACATCTTGAACACTATCTAACCCGAGTCAATATACAGGAAGACGGTTTCCTCGATCGCCCAGCGATCAGCCTCCCGATCCCAGATCGCATCAAGGCGATCCTCGTCGACGACTGGGAGAATGTCACCAAGAACCAGCAGTTGGTTCCCCTTCCGGCTGCTCACCCGGTTGAGGAGCTCCTCAAGGAGTACGAGAACGATGAGCTTCCCAAGCGTATCCCGGGAAGCCCTGAGGCCAGCATCCTCGAAGAGATGCTCGCAGGACTTGCTGAGTACTTTGACAGGTGCTTGGGTAGAATCCTCCTCTACCGGTAAGTTCCCCATCATTATCCCGATCTAGTTTGTAGTTCTAATATTATATAGTTTCGAGCGTGCTCAGTACCTCGAGATGATCCAGCTCTGGGAGGCCCCCACTGGAGAAATGTCTGGCAAGAACGCCAACCAGACCTACGGTGCGGAGCATCTCTGCCGCCTTCTGGGTAAGCACTCCTCTCCCCATCCTACCCCTCTCTTTCACAAGCATGCAATCACTAACAAACCACCAGTTACCCTCCCTGAGCTCATCGCCCAGACCAACATGGACCAGCAGTCGGTCACCCATCTCCGCGAGGAGATCGTCAAGATGACCAACTGGATGATCAAGAAGCCAATCCTGGACAAGTACTTCGTCAACGAGTACGAGACTCCCAACCAGTCGTACATCGACATGGCGCGCGGTAACTGAGCATCCGGTCTCCCGGCCTCTGCTCTTTCCAACGGGCCTCGCGTGCTCTGACCGGCGTGATAAGTGTTTTCGGTGTTCAGGATGGCGGCATGGCGTACCGAGTTCGGGCGGCGTTTTATACGGGGCGATGGGGGGGTAGATAAAGAGTTTGTTTTGCGATTTCTGAGATGGATCTTCGTGATTTTGAGTGATTGGGCTGTGTGGAAGGACGGAGGGTGGTTTCATGGGATTATTTAGTTCTATGGGCACTGTTCTTGACTATTCTAGCTCCGAAGACCACAATAAACTGATTTTATATGATTTGCACACTCTTAAATTACTCGTTCTGATACTTAGTATGTGGCAGGATTTCTCAGGAACTACTTGGCTGCTTGAGGCAATACAGGCGCCAACCCCGCTAGACACCAGCTTCTTCAAAAGCCTCCCGACGGAATCGTATAGTCGTTGGGCAGTCTACGCGCTGGTGTTGGAAAAGGCGAATGCACCGCCCTATGTTTACATTGGGTCAGGAACGGCTGCTGATTTTGGTGTTCGGGCGCGATTTCACCAGTACGCCCGAGAGCAATGTTTGCCTCACTATGTCAAAAGAGCGTTCGACGATGGATACGAAATAGCCTATAAGGGACTTCTCGTCTGGTGCACTATCCCGGCTGCTGCAAAAATACCTTAATTACAACATGGTGATAGTCCGGTGATATTCACGGCAGGATTCACACATGCAAATCACCCTTGAACCAACAACTTGGCAGCTAAACGGATTTCTCTCAAATGCTGACAGGATCCATTCTTGGCTTCTTTATAAAATTACTGGTCCTGAATATTATTTGTCTTAGCGGATGACAGGATTTATCTCGGCTTTTATATAAAATTACTAGTCGTGAATATTTAACCTAGCGGATGACAGTATTTATTTATAGCTTCCATAATAAAATTACACATCCATCCATCTCGAGATTACACCATACGACCCAGCGTAAAAACAAACAAAACTTCTCTCCCCAGGTCAAAAGATTTCGCCTGTAACAGTGGCTGCATATCGGGCAGAGCCACTGCCAGCCTCGAGCCAACTGGGGAGGTTGACATAGCGCCCAGAGAAATACTTCGGTTCCAGGGCCAATAACCCTCTGAATCCCTGTATGTCTGCAGGATCCCTAATATATTGCCTAGCCGCTGCTCTCTCTTTGTATGCAGGTGTAAGGCTCCCCACGCCTCTCTTCTAGCCTCGGTATATATTAAATATTAAATAAATCAACAGAGAAGACGATCTTTGATATTGACTCGAGCCATCTTCCATCGTCCATCTTGCCTAACTCTTCAGCATGTTCTCTAGACTATTTTCCACGAGCTCGGACGCTATTGAATACCGGCCTCTCGAGAAGCCAACTTCAATTCGCATCGTCATGCTTCAGAAGGGTTCTAGAAGAGATACAATTAAATGTTCTATTGTCCACACTGAGCTCAACGAGATACCGTATCAGGCGCTGTCGTACGAATGGGGTCTTCCTAATAATGATCGCACGATACGCATAGATGGTTGCCGCGTTCGCATCCGAAGAAATCTATACGAGGCGCTGGTGCAAATTCGCTCCACAACAGATACTATGGTGTTATGGATCGATGCCTTTTGCATCAACCAGGCCGATATTCCGGAGAGGAACCACCAGGTTACGATGATGGGGAAGGTTTACAAGGGGGCGAAAAATGTTATCGTCTGGATAGGCATAGCCCGGGACAACAGCGATATCGCCATGGAGAAACTAGCTGACGACAGGTTTAGTGACCTCATCAAGTCGGAGAGCCTCGAGATGGTTGAGCAGGAGGCGATTATAGCGCTATGTAACCGCTCGTACTGGCGTAGGGTTTGGATTATACAGGAGCTCTTTCTCGCCCAAAGCTACGTGCTGTGGTGCGGCTCCAAGTCCATTTCTGAAGAGAAACTCGGCAACTCTCTCGCAATAATGAGTAGATATGGTGAGAGCGATGAAAATGAATTCCGCAGGGCCATCGGAAAGAGCCCGGCAGACAACCATCGATCGAGTAAGGAGTTTCGAGGCACATCCCTCAATACAATGGGCCGTTGGCTGCGCATCTCCGTCGAAGTTAAATTCAAGTCGGCTGAGCCCCACGATCTGATCTACGCGGTGCTCGCTGTATCTCCCATTAGCAACAACGGCCAAATCATCGTCGATTATGCGAAACCACTGCGAGATGTGTATCTCGAGACACTCACGGTCTATTATGCGCAATCGAGCACGCGACGGGAGGAATTTGGGAAATTCGCGCGGCGTTTAGCGGCCCACCTGGGCCTGGTTATCAATGAAGAACTAGAACGTTGCATATCAAATATTGTTAAATTTGAAGCACTTACAAGCGCTGCAGATAATTCAATGGAGCAAATTGATTAGGGCTGTGTTGGTTGAACTTTATCAGTTGTATGTCCGTGCCCCTATTTATGATACATAAGACTTCTGAGGCTATTGGATTATTTTTGTTCCAGCTTGAGGGTACGGTACAACTCGGAGTATATCGGGAAAAGGGAAAGTTGGCAGAGATCCAAGGTCTAAAAATGAAGCTTATTAGTGACGAGGACAGTCGTGGCGCAGATGACGCCCAGAAATGAAGCTCACGAGTGGCGAAGATGACGTTTATGAGACTACAACAGCATCAAACCCACACGATATTTGCGATATTCAGGGGGATCATCTATTTTTATATCCATAATTAGAAATATATCCCAAGTTAGGATTTCACGATAGCTTATCTCCATCTCGTCTCGCTCCTTCACTCCTTCGATCCTTCTAATTCCACAGTCCACGTCGGCGGAACCCCCGTCTCCACCGCGCGACTAATCTTAAATCCCCAATCCTTCGCCGGCATCCACTCCGCCCATCTCGCCCCGTCGTCATCCTCCTCCGCCTCATCTTCCGCGCGCAAACTAAACCAACCCGAGCCGACAGCCGCGGCCTCTCGCCCTCCCCCCGGCTAAATACAGGCGTCAGCAAATAGAAACGCCGTGAAGCGACAGGGAACACCCGCAGGCTTGGCGCTTACAAGTTCGCCCCATCACATCCTTCGAACCCCGGCATGAATCGGTGATTGGCCCGCACCACGGACGCATCCGGATGGGGCAGAGATATTAATATCCTCGCCGGCGCTTAGGTGGCGTATGGTGGGGTTGTTTGGTGCAGCCACAGCTCGCATTCCTGACCGTGAATTGCGGAAGAGGGAGGGGGTATCTGCGACATAGTGGGATGTTTTCGGGCGAGCCCTGCATATCCTGCCCATGGACGGTTTTCGTTGGATGAAAGGCACGGCGAAGACGGAGGTCACACCGCGTCTGTTGTGCCTAGTGCTGGCGTCGTTGTCGACATCCTGGGGGATTCCTGCGAATCAGTCCGGGGACTCTTGACAGCGGTGGCGCTCCTGTTGGATGGAAAGGGAGGGATACGGGTGGGGGAGTGAGGGATATGCTCGCCATCGGCGGCTGCCCGCTGCAGTGGCTATGAATATAATCCACCCCTCACATCCCCTGTCGTGCTGGGTTGGGCCGGGGGATGGTGGCGATCAAGCATGGTGTTGGTGTTGGTTATATACATACTCCCGCCGCGCTTGACTCCACCTCCATTCCAGTTTTCGTTTTCATTGCCTTGTTTGTTCGATACGGAGTACAGTGCCCGGTCCAGGATCTCTCATAGAAAAGAAGTCGATCGACTCGACTCATTTGCGTATATATCAGTCACCAAGAGGCCGGATCCTCCATACCCCTCGACGGACTCTAGATACGACCCGGATCACTCCATTTACGACAGATAGAAGTCGCCACTACAGCACTTACCTACATCAAGGACAACTCTCACGAATTCCTCCTTAAACGAGACGCCGACTCTAGAATGCTAGCAGTCATGAGCCACCAAGCCGACATGTCGCACACCTCCTCTCCGCCCAAACGACCCCGGCTATCTCTCCAGATCAAAACGCCGAGCGCACCAATGACGCTGAACAAGTCCTCCACCGCCCTCAAAGCCGACATCGACCCCTCCTCCCCCACAGCCTTGAACACCCTCTCGAACGCCTACGCAGCTGCCATCTCGCTCGCCTCGCCGCTCCCTGTGTCCGCTGCCCCCACGACTACCACATCCTTCTCGGTCAACACAGCACGCCCGAAATCGCTACGCCTCATAACAAGTGCAACCCCTCAAACAGCACTCCTCCCATCTCACCGTATCCAGACACCGGGTCCGTTCACAGTCGTCTACCCCGATACCCCGACGACGTTCTCACAGGCTCCCACGCCCGTGACGGCACACCCGGATGTATCGCTCCAGGCGCCATTCACATTCACGCCGCCGCAGTCTGCGCACCCTTCCTCGCCTTCGTCTACATTAGCGACCGGCACATCTATCTCAACCGCCACTGCTGCTACCACAACCGCGCCCATAACAGCGCCCACAACCTCACGCCTCTCCCGCACCAACGTCTCAATAACCACCGCCCTCGCCCCGTCACCCTTTCCGTCATCACCACGCACACCCCGCCGAAGAGCTACGACGGGGTCTTCGACGCCTTATAAGGCGCCATACACGCACCCGCGTAGCTTGCGATCTATACTGCGGAACTCGCCGCTTCCGGCGCGGACAGCAGGTGCGGTTTCGACGGCGGAGAAGGGCGGGAGGAGGGTGGGATACGATAACCCTCTTACGCAGACTATCACGACGGAGCGGTATGTGAAGTCGCATGTTGAGTTACTTGGGGAGGAGGAGGCAGCGAGTGAGGGTGGAGAGGTGGAGGCGGAGACTGGAATTGAGGCTGTGATGGCGTATGGGGATACGAGGGACGGGGGACAGACCCCTGGGCCGTTTGAGGAGATGAGGAGGCGGATGGCGGGGTTGGGGGAGGAGGAGGGGGGGAGGAAGAGGAAGAGGAGGGAGAAGAAGAGGGCGTGGGTTTGGACTATTGGGGTTAATGATGAGGGCGAGGAAGAGGGAGAGGGAGGGGATAAGACGGCGGAGGAGGAGGGGGGGTTGGAATTGTTGAGACCGAGCACTTATGTCCCGACGCCGCCGACGGTGATAGTCGCGCCGCCGATAGAGGGGAGAAGTGCTCAGGGCGGGGAGATGGAGGTTGATCCGCCGGAAAGGCCGACGAGTTCGCAGAGTATATGAATTATGATTGATGGGTGCGGAGAACAGATCTGAGAAGCGCGTAGTACGACATTATTATACAATTATTATACAAATAAAAATTGTCTGCCCGCGCACATCTATCTCCTCACAGTATACTGGCTCCCTACCAACACACCCACGATTTTCCTCATGGCATATGCCAGTTTCCTATTCCCCCACACGTTAATATATATCACACCACTCCATGGATGGAGGGGTACTGACAGCCAATCGCTCTGCTCGTAGCTCCAGAACATTCGCGCAGCCACGAACATCAAGTACATGAGGGCCCAGCTCCACAGGCAGGGAAGGGCCTCTTGGAAGAGCTCTGTCAGCTCCTGGGTGAGGGCGATGAGGTAGTCAATGATGGCGAAGGGGAGGTCGAGGATATGATTGTTGTTAGTTGGCCGGTCTCGGGTGTGGGTGCGGAGGAGGTGGTTGGAGGATGGGAGGCGGGAATAGAGGTTTCGGGGAGCTGGGTTGTCTTTCGTGATTGCCATTGTGTAAGGGGTGATATGAGTTCGGATCAAGGAGGAGATAGAGATTCTCAGGAATACGGTTGATGGATGGTTGCTCTACGATGGGGGAGGGGTAGGAAGGGCTATATATGGGGGGATATAGGAAGTGGTCTGTTCTATCACTTGGATCAGGAGGGAAATGACATGGATTCCAGGCAGGAACAGTTCATCAATTCAAATGGCGGCAGAGCTAAGGGACCTGATTGTATCATTGGTGGTGGCGGCGACGGCGGCGGGTGTACCCGGTGGAAGACAGCTCTGTGCCGCTAAAGGGGTATCGGCGTGCGCAGGAAGACATATATTAGCTATCAGCTCTTTTGAAGTGCCACGTTCATTTATTTTAAGATGCCGTGTTCAATTGATAGGTAATTAATATTCAGTTGAACAGATTGAGACCTTCTCTTCCTCCTCTATCTTGAAAACCTCATACGATCTTATAACTTGAGCCGGCCGGAAAATCACCACCTCCGAAAACTCATTACCACGTGATCCCAAACCCCGCTGCCTGGCTGGCACAGACCTCCTTACTACGTACACCGTAACTTTAAGCTATGCGCTCGTTGTCCCAAAACTGTCTTTCCCATATATCCAAGCTCAACCTCAACGTCGCGCTCCGACTCCCCACGACCACGCTTTACTCACTTTCTCTCAAGCTCTTACTCAACTCACCTCGACGAGCATCAATCACACATATACCACCCGAAACAAATCACCCACGCACCCGTGCGCGCACCCTCCCAACCCTAAGATGGCACAACACTACGGCGTCCCCCCCGACCAATACGGCGGTTCCCCCCAAAACCTCCAATTCTACCCCTCCTCGTACCCCTCCGCGCCGCACGACGCGTCCGCACAAGCAGGATACGGGGGCTATGGCGTCCCCAGCGGCTCGATGGGTGGAGGAGGGTACGGCGTCGGTGTCGGAGGGGCAGGGGGGTTCAGCAGTCCTGGCGTTGGTGCGGGAGCGGCGAGGGTGAGTGGAAGGATGGGGGAGCAGGGGGGCTTGAGGACGGGGTGGCTGGCGGCGTTTTCGACGGAGGGGTATGAGGGGGAGCCGCCGCTGCAGGAGGAGTTGGGGGTGAATTTTGGGCATATTAAGGTTAAGGTTTGTTTGGTCCCTGAGTGTGCCCGCGCGGGCGCTTGTTGTGATGGATGGGAGAGAAGAGGGGAAGGCTGACTGTGTGTGGTAGACGCTTGCGGTGCTGAATCCGTTTGTGCATATTGACCGGCATATAATGGATGACTCTGATCTCGCGGGTCCAATTCTCTTTTTCTTCTTGTAAGCTTTCCACTTACCTCCCCCCAGCCCCCTTCAAGGCGAAGTCTAAGCTAACAACTCATCGCAGATTCGGCACCTTCCTCCTATTTAGCGGTAAAGTCCATTTCGGCTACATCTACGGCCTCGCCCTTATGGGCTCCATAGCTCTACATACGATTCTCAGCCTCATGACGCCCGACACGCCCGACGACCGCGCGTCACCGGGACATATGGCGGCGGGGGGACATGGTAACTCAGGATACCCTGGCGGAGAAGACCGCGGGGGACATCTTAGCAGTACACTTACGTTCCCGCAGAGCGCGAGCGTGCTGGGGTACTGTCTATTGCCGCTCGTGTTGACGTCACTGCTGGGGATAGCGATGCCATTGGATTGCGTGACTGGGTACGCGGTAACGAGTCTAGCGATCTGTTGGTCGACGTTAAGTTCGAGCGCGATGTTTTGTGGTGAGTTTATTTTGTCCCGGCGTGTTGTGGGTGTGGTGACAGGCGGTGACACTAACGATTTACACAGTTATCGGACGGATGAAGAGCGCGCGTGGCCTCGTCGCGTATCCCGTGGCGCTGTTCTATGTGGGCTTCGGGATTATGTCCATCTTCAGCAGCCGGGGGAGCGGATCACTTGGGAAGGCGGCTGGGCTTGCGGCGTGAGGGTCTGAGGGTAGGCGAGGGGTGTCATGACGGACGGGGCTCGGTTGGGGGCCTTTGAGCAAGATTCTTTGCGTCGGCGTTGTATAGCGGTGCTTGCTTGCATCTGCCGCGGCTGTTTTGTAAGTGGGGTCTGCGGGAGGGGCTTAGATGGGAGATGTGTAGGATAGCTGTGTCTGGGGTGTAATGATCGTGATATGGGGTTGGGGGTTGGGGTTAAAATATTTGGACTATACACATGCATTATTCGACGCCGCAGTGAGCTATCGTGGTGTGCCGGTGGGTGGCAGTGTTTGGATGCATTATTTATTTTTGTGACCATACTCACTTTTTCTCTGGTGGCATGGGTTTCCCACAAGAGAAATTTCCTATTCCTGAGACGGATGTCTGCATATTCATCCATCGTCGGCAAACTCACTTTCGCCGGCATGAATTCCGAGAGAGTTTTCCCATCATCACGGCGACGAATCTATTCTATTCGTGCTTATCCTTCGCCATATACTCACTTTATCCCCTATGAATTTCCCATGAGAAAAATCCCCACATTGCGGTGACGGCTGTGCATGTTTATCGCTCCTCGGCTTTCCCATTTTCCGGTATAGAGTTTCTCCAATAACGGTGACGAATCTATGCAAGTTCATATCTTTTAGACCCCAATTCCTCGGCCTGAGTCGAGTCATGGATCCGCTCTTCCTTCATCGTTCACACGCCATCCGTCGGGTATATTCCACCGAAGAATACAGAATTCCCTCACCGCATCACAAGCTACAGAGTCCATCGCGTAACTCACAAGCTTTTCCACGCCTGTGCACCGCAACCACTCCCGTCTTGGACGACACGTCGTAGAAGGAGTACGTAAGTATACGATATACGACAGCGAGCCGTGTCAATATACACAATCGCACCCTCCAAGTGTGCCAGACAGGGCAATGGCGTCTCCCCCCAGCTCCCACACTAAACCTCTTCGCCCCAAGCTCAGCGCCGGCTCCAATGTTTATCTTGCTGCTCAGTGGACTCCCCCAGTCAACGGCGATCTGAAGGAATGTTCGCGCGCGTGATAGCCGGGCCACAAAGCCTAGTTGGGACGGACCAGGAGCTGTATGAGGCTGGGTGGGTGCTTGTTCGCTGTCGCGGCCTCCGATTTAAAGAGCTCGGTTGGATGATTGCTGGAGATGGTTGGGTGAGAGCCGCTGTCGCATAAGCACAGCCTTCGCCGAGACTCTTGGCTCACGCCATGATGGCAGCTTTGGTTCAGCCCGATTTTGCCTTTGACGGTCTGAACGGCCTCGGGTGCATTTTGGTGGAGCTTAGCTGGGACATCTGGTAACTGATCTTTACTCAGTGCGGTGTGCGAAATGCTGGAGCCTGAGACACTGGGGCGACGCTGGGGGTGCACTGGGCAGCGCTGGGTCGACGCTGAGGAATATCAATCAAAAGCCCTAAAAATATAAATCAGAAGGATTCATCGACGGCATCAGTTTGTGTAGCGACTGTCTATCAATGCAACTTGGCATACGCCATGCTATACGCTATGCGAATCCTACGATAACTCAAAATCGAAGTATATATTATCTCTGCCCCTCCAAACAAAGTATTATTCAGCACGACGAGAGGAACTACAACTTCCCATTCTCAAACTCATATCACCTCCACTACACCTCTAATATACCTCTAATACACCTTAATTCCGCCCCAACCCCTCCTCCAAACCAACATGTCCACCGTCACCGTCTCCCGCCCGCCCAGCGTCCACGCCCCGTGGCGCAAAAGCTACATCATTACCCTCTTCGTCTTTAATCTCTTGTTTACCTCCGTCGTATGCATCTACGGCTTTGCCATATATGGGTAAGCCCTCTCACCCTCCCCCTCCACCCCCAAACCACTGCACCCACTGACAACCCCCTTCCAGCTCCTCCATTTACCTAGGCACCGACACGGGCGTTAGTGATTTTAGCGAGAAAACCAACCTCGCGGGTGGCGCCGTCGGACTCCTCAGCACCTTCATCGTGATCGCGGACATCGTGCTGTTCTCGCGCTTCCGGCTCACGGCGCAGATCTTCCTGTACGGGAACCTGGTGGTGGTGTTGGTGTCGTTTATCCAATTGGCCACGGGCATCGCTTCCTTCGTCAGGAAGGAGGAGGACGATACAATCGAATACTTGACCATCTCGTTTGAGTCGGCGAATTGTTTCTTCGCGATTTGGATGCTGGTGTATGCGGTGCTCGTCTGGCGCAGGGTCAACGCGGGGAGGGAGAGGGATATGTCGAGGCCAAGGAAGTGGCCGAATGCGGGTGCGAAGGGGCTTGATGCTCAGCAGGAGGGTGGGATTCCCATGATTTAATACTGAACGAGAGATGGGCGGAAGAAGGGGAGTAATGATGCAGTATAGCTCCCACTAGCTTGAGGCGTGGGACTGTGGCTGCGAGAGTGGCGGAGGTGGTAATGGTGCACAATACAGTTGCACGAGTTCCAGTTTAATGGGATTGAGGCTATGAGAGAAGTGGAGGATCTAATGATGCACAATACGGCTGCATGGGATCGAGATAATGAGGTTAATGAGTGGCATAATAATTAATAGGCTCTACACTAGATGAATCATGAATTCAAGACATTCGTTAGGTTATTTATGCTCTACATTCTGCACATGATACTATATCTCAATAATGCACATTTTATACCCTTAACCTTAAACCAACCTTAATCCCACAACCCCAACCCCAACCCCCAAAAAAACGAGGGGCAAAGCTTCCCCTAACCGCGTCCCTGAAATCCCCCTCAATCGCGGGATGGCCCTCCCTCTAGCGGCCATTTAGTTCCCTTACCCCACACACCAATCACCACCCCGCCCACCACCTCCCTCCCAACCCCAAAACCCCGCCACCACCACGACCCGAAAATGAAATACCTCGAAATCGCATGCTTCAACGCGCCCTCGGCCCTCATCGCCGCCGCCGCGGGCGCAGACCGCATCGAGCTCTGCGCGGACCGTTCCGTGGGCGGGACGACGCCTCCGCTCTCCGATCTGGAGGCGATCAAGGCGCAGCAGGTTCAGATTCCGGTTATGGTTATGATACGACCGCGGCGAGGGGATTTCGTGTATAGTGACGAGGAGTTTGCGCAGTTGAAGGAGGATATGGGGAGGTTTAGGGGGTTGGCGGATGGGTTTGTTTTTGGGATTCTGAAGGAGGAAGGGGGGGAGGTGGTGGTGGATGGGCAGAGGAATTCGGAGTTGCTGGAGTTGGCGAGGCCGTTGCCATGTACGTTCCACCGCGCTGTTGATGCGGCGAGTGATTACCAGGCCGCGGTGCGGGAGGTGGCAAAGTGCGGGTTCAAGACGGTGTTGACGTCTGGTGGGATCCAGGGGGATGTGGTGGGGGGTTCTGGGAACCTGCCTGCGTTTGGGGAGGGGGAGTTGGTGATTATGCCTGGGGGAGGGGTGAGGGCGGCGGCGCTGGAGGTGTTGGTGAAGGAGACGAAGTGTCAGTGGTTTCACTCGTCGGGGATAGTGGGGGAGGGGGAGGTGGTGAGTGGGGAGGAGGTGAGGGCTATGAAAGGGGTTTTGGGGAGGTGAGAAAGGTGAGGGAGGTGGGAAGTTCGGGAGTTCGGTGTAAAGGTGAGTTATTCGCTGGCTGGATTATGGATGTTTCTAAAAACAAATAGATTATCCCTCGGCTCCAATTACCCCGCAAAACCTAACCCATGTTTAAAGACGACGATCGGGAAAAAAAAGCATAAATTAGCAATACCAAACCGGCAGCAAGCTGCCAACATGCCAGCTGCCGCACATCCCCGGAATCCAAAAATCCAGGAAAGATAAAAAGAAAAAATCTCATATAAATCCATGTGACCCCAAATTCCATCCAATAATTCCCTTTGCTCAATACACCCTCACCATAGACGGAAAATATATTTCCTTCCTCTGGCTTCCCAACTTGCCGCTGACACCGCCCACCGGAGCCAGCCCGAATCCCGGCACTCCGGCGCCAAGCAACCGAGACCCAGCAGGCGCGCCAAGCGTGTGGGGAAAACCCGCCAGCATTGACGTGCATTTGATGTTTAATATTGTTTATACTGCGCGCCAAGGAGCGTAGTGAAACGATCTGATTCGGGCTATGTAGTGTGATCAGATAATATAGTGCTCTTGCGGGAGGAGCACTACTTCTTCCTCCAATGAGAAATTCAACTTTCTCCACAACGGTGTCGAGGTGGGTGGACATTGAACGGAGATTGATAGCCCTTTTCTCGTCGCAGTCCGCGAGACGTTGATTAAATTCCACTCTACAGCGGCTCTGGGCAGGCTCTGGGCAGGCTTTCCAGGACCAACGGACGGTTTCATATAATTTTTTCTTATCTCCTTTTCCGTTCTTCTGAAGCTATATAAACCATGGCGGAAGCCCGAGCGATCGTCACTTTGCTCCTTGTCTGACACAGTCGATCAATTGTCAATCACATCCGCAAGCAACTCCAATCACCACTCACCATGCTCTACCTAGCCAAGCTCGCCAGCCTTGCGGCTCTGGTGCCTGCTGTCCTTGCGTGTAATGCGTATACCGGCGGAGTGCCGGCGGCTACCACAACCAAGACGAATAGCAAGGTCATTGAGGTTCCTGCCGGCACTGTTTACGACGGTGGATGGGCGAGGTTCGACCGCGGAAGCGGCGCCTGTAGCGACCAGTCTGAGGGAGGTAAGATAGCTTTTTTTTCATCCCAACACCCCCCTGCACGATCCTAGTCCCTACAAACTCATGGCCCGAGCGAGGCAAAGACCGATCCGAACAATGCTATACCCAGCATCCCTCACCGAACGATGACGCTAACAATAACCGCTCCCAGGAAGCGCTGACGCCGTCTTCCTCCTCCGCGCCGGCGCGACCCTTCGCAACGTGATCATTGGCAAGAACCAAGCCGAGGGTGTTCACTGCGACGGCCACTGCAACCTCGAGTTCGTGTGGTTCGAGGACGTCTGCGAGGACGCCATCAGCATCAAGAACGACAAGGCTGGGATGCAGTCCTGGATCGTTGGCGGTGGCGCATACCACGCCGGCGACAAGGTGGTCCAGCACAACGGCTGTGGTACCGTTAACATCATCAACTTCTATGTTGAGGATTACGGCAAGCTTTACCGCTCGTGCGGAAACGTCAGTTTTCTCTCTCCCTTCCCCCCTATCCTAGCCAGACCCTGTGCATGCTAGACCAGTCTACTGACACGGTAGACAGTGCTCTTCCCAGTGCAAGCGTAACGTGTACATTGAGGGCGTGATTGCCAAGGACGGCGGCGAGCTCGCAGGCATCAACTCCAACTACGGAGATACCGCCACGATCAAGAACAGCTGCTACGACACCGATCACGCGTGCCAGATGTACACTGGCTGTGCCGGCGGATGCGAGCCGACGAAGGCTGGGTACTGCTCTGGATAAGTTTGTGGTGTGGACCTTTGGGGCTGAGGGGAGAGCGGTGGAGTAGGGGGTTCGTTGTGTTGTGTTGTGGGGGAGGTGGATTCTGTAGATAGTATATTACCTGGATGCTCGAAGGAAACAAGGCCATTGTTCCAACGCGGCTTATGAACTGTTGTAATGTGAGAAAATGATATTGTGTGGACTTCAAATAGTTCCACTTGCTGAGGGGAAGTGCTTGGCTAGTATACAGTGTAATCCGCTGCGAAGGCAGTGTATCCAAAGCCGAAGACGGTAGATCCATACGAGAGGAGAGGACCTTCCCCAGTTCTGCGTTGCCAGCACCCATGGGAACGTTGACAAAGTCACCGGATTTCGCAAAGGTGCCAAGGAGAATTAGGAAGTCAATGAACGTGGGGATCCAGCTCCAGTGTTCATACTCGTGCACAACTCTATATCCGAAGAAAACGATAACCAGGGTTCAGAACACTATGATGAGGATGCCCGCGAAGCCAGGCACATCATTACTCACTGCATTAATCAACTAGGCTCCGACGATAATATTCGCTGAGGCCCAGCCAATGCACCCTAAGACGTTGAAGAGCGCAACTGCAAAGTAGAAGTGGTAAGGCGTGTGTCCAGGATTTTTGGGGGGGAAAGGGGGAACTTATTAGTTTTACACCCCACCATCCGAAATAGAACCTTGAGAGCACCATCTGGCGTAGCCTAAAAGCTGCACCAAATGTAGAGAAGTAGTAGATGGTTAGGACCGATAGCAAGTTGAAGAATATAATGACCAACGCAGCATCCACAAACCCTAGGTCGAACACGGCCTGGCTAGCACCCCAATCGTGAAGGATGGGACAGCCATGTTGGCGGCCAGCCACTATGATAGATGCACAATAAATCAGATACACTTAACGTAGTGATCGTCACGAGAGGGAAGGTAAAAATGGGTGTACCATAGATCCAATATTACAGTACGAAGTATCCGTCCTCTCATCCTCAGGGACTCGCTCAATGCCTCGTACTTCGACTTTCAACTTCGTCCCCATTCTTGCGAGCTTCGCATACATCGAATCGACCTTTTCCAGATCTTGGGCAGGCACAGCCCCCGTAGGCTTTATAACAAGCGGATCCTTAACTCCAACTTTCTGCTGCCTCTTGCTTGCTTGTTTCTCAAGGTCTTTTCCAAATGTTCCGTTCATAGTCAATACAGCTCTTAAGACGTAGTACCCAAATTGAGTTTCAGCCATCCAAGTATAGAGGGTCCAGATGTGCTTTAATATGCCCACAATATGAGGAGTACTGGCAAGTGGCGGGCTCCGATCCACAACTCGACTCGACGACTCGGGTGCACCATTTGGGCTAGTGACGGCCATGAATGGGCATTTCGGTAACTTCTCATATGCGACACCTCGAAACCTGGGGTAATAAGCCAGCTAGAAAATCCAGCCAGTCCATAGTTCCAAGGATCCCAAGTCTCCGGTCTTAGTTTGTGCGGACATGGTCCTAGAAGTTTCTGGGGCTTCAATCACTTGGAGGGGTTAAGCCTGTTCCCAGCGACAGTGAGCTTGGTACGTAGGCGCATAGCTGTACCAGAAATACCGTATGCATGCATGTTGCAGCACGAGAATTACCATCACATAAAACCATACAAAGCAAGGCTCAAGAGAATTTTGGCATCTGGCAAGTTTCAAATATCATTTTGATATTGGATTATGGTGGAAAATGTATAAATATGAGTTATTCATATATGCACAGTCGCAGACGCGCAAATAGGCTTAGCGCCATATATGTTGTCGGCTGATGGATAATCTTGAAGCCGAGCCGGGGTTCGAGTTAAGCGCAGGGCCTCAAGGTCAGCATCGTCATGGTCAGGACTCAAGGAATCCATCAAAGAACGACAACTTCCCTCGCTTCTCTACAATCCCATCGCATTTAATACCTGAAATACCCGCGACTCTATTCGCCTCATCGATCACTCCTATCTTCTCAATCAGCGCTCTCACGACGGAAGGGCAGCTCGGCAAAGCACAGTAGCTACAGCGGCGATCAAGGCAGCTCTCATTAGAACCAGCCCCCCCAACCTAAAACTCCCAACACCTCAACCACCACCATGGCGAACCCCCTCGACACCGACGCCGGTTCCGAGCTTTTCAGCAGCTACGAGGCCGAGCTGAAGCTTGTACAGGCAGATCTAAATCAGAAGCTCGACCAGATCCCAGAGCTCTCCGGCGAGCCGCGCAAAGCTGCCATCTCCCAAGCCGAGCGCGCATTAGAAGAGGCAAACGAACTCGTGCGTCCCCTCTTCTCCAATCCCCCATCCCCGTACCTTCAAGCCAATAACCCGGGCCCCGAACTAACCCCGCGTAGCTCGACCAAATGCGCCTGGAGAAATCCAACATCCCTTCCGCAGCACGCACCAAGATAAACCAACGCTTCCGTAACCACGAGACCGACACCGATTCCGCCAAGAGGCGACTGGCGAACCTGTCGAACGACCGCGCCGCTCTCTTCGGTGCCCGCTACGCCGATGATCCGAGCGGCGGGGACGTGCAACTAGAGCAGCGACAGCAGCTGCTGAGTGGGACGGACCGATTGGACCGGTCGACGCAGCGGCTGCGGGACAGCCAGAGGCTGGCAAATGAGACGGAGGATATTGGGGCGAGTACGCTGGCGGATTTGCATCGTCAGAGGCATGTGATTGATCATACACATGAGACGCTTTTGCAGAGTGAGGGATACGTGGATAGGAGTGTTAAAACGCTGAAGGGGATGGCAAGAAGGTGAGTTTTTTTTTCCTTTTACAATTGTCATTACGGGGGGAGGCATGCGGGGAGATACGGAAGGCGGAGTATTGACGCCCGAGCTGATTTTGGTGGTAGGATGGCGACGAATAAGATTATTACGATTGCGATTATCACGGTTCTTGTGCTGCTCATTCTTGCAGTCATCGTCAGCAAGTTCAGGTAGATTGGGAAGCGTGGGAATGGGATGTATATATGGCGTAGATATTGTGCGTGCGTGAGGATCCCCCCCCTTTTTTTACAGGGGCGATGTGTTCTTTGGAGTTTGAGAGTTTGGAGCCTGGTGCGATGCGATAGTTCGACTAATCGATTTTCACTGTTTTCCTATGGGATTGTATGATTTTGCTGCAAAGACCGCGCGTTTCGGAGCTAAATTTTGCTGTGGAATGACTTGTTGACAGCGAGTGAGTGATTTCAAGGCTATCTGGACCCTTCGACCACAGAACACAGGGCTCGCTATCAGCAGTGGCCTGTTCTAGAACAACATGCCACTGTTTATTGCGTCCCACGATCCCCCTCTCTTCCCTATTTCACCCCCTTCTCCTGCCCTTCGCCCCTTTTTTCCCCTTCCTTCCTAAATATCGCCCATCCCAAAATCAACAACACGCATTTGCACACACAATCCCCGCCACCACTACCCCGCCAAAAATGGCACCCCTCGCCCAACTCCTCCCCCTCCCCTTCCTCTCCTCCACCACCCCTCCCATCAACTCCCCCCGCACCGGTGGCGTCTTCGGCGAAGGCCCGAACGCAACCCTCTCCTACTACTACCCCCTCCCCCCCTCCGACCCAGCCCGCGTCGCCTTCTCCACCGGCAGTTGGCCGCACGACCGCGCCACCGTGCCCAAGACAATCTACGAGTGCGATCCGCCTTCCTCGCAGGGATTTGAGTCCCGGATCTACACGTGCTTCAATGAGGAGATTGAGTTCAGCTTCTCCGAGAGCGTGATTGTTGTCCCCGGCGCGGAGGTGCAGGAGAATATCAGGGCTAAGGAAGGGGGGGTCGCATCGGTGAGGGTCAAGGCTGACGTTGATATGGGTGCACCGGAGCGGATCCGCGATTACCAGCTTAAGAAGGCGAAGGAGGCGCCGAAGTGCGATGGACGCACGGGGTTGGCGGTCGAGGCGCTGCAGTGGGGGGCGTGGCAGCATAGTTGTTTTGATGGATCTAGCGAGTGGGCTAAGCGCGGGCGAAAGGTGAGGGGGGAGGTGCTGAAGGAGAGGGCGGAGAGGGGGTTTGAGATTAACTCGCGGATTCGGAGGATGTGGGAGGAGAAGAATGAAGAGGTGAAGGTGATGGAGGAGTGGAAGGGGTCTGGGAAGGAGAAGGCGCTTTTGGAGAGGGAAGAGAAGTTTTGGAAGGAGAGTTTTGAGATTAGGGAGGACGGGAGGAAGGTGGAAGAGGGGGTTGAGAGGGAGTTTGAGTTGAGAATGAAGGGGGAGGTGTGGGGGTCGACTGTGGAGGAGTACAGGAGTTGGGAGAAGGGAGGGGATATAGAACCCGAGAAGCCCAAAGGATGCGAGAAGTCCGGGGAATGCGAGGAGCCCAAAGAGTGCGAGAAACCAGGAGAATGTGAGAAGCCTAAAGAGTGCAAGACGCCCAAAGAGTGCGAGAAGCCTAAAGAGTGCAAGACGCCCAAAGAGTGCGAGAAGCCCAAAGAGTGCAAGACACCCAAAGAGTGCGAAGAGCCCAAAAAGCCAGAGCACCCAACCCTTCAACTCGGGAAGTCCCATTACGACCGCCCGAAGGCGATGTCAGCGAAGAAGATGAAGCCGGCCAAGATTAAGGTGAAAGAGAAGCACGGGAAGTTCAAGGTCAAGGTTAAGGACGGGCATGCAGAGATTAAAGTGAAGGGCAAGGATGGAAAGACAAGGGTGGAGCTTAAGGATAAGGCGGGAAAGATCAAGGTGAAATCAGGTTAACGTGGAATAGGGGCATCATCGAGTGATGATGTTGGAGGTGGTATCGTCTGGATTTGGAATGTTATAATTATTTGGTTTTAAATTGTTTGAGAATAGTTATAATTATGGGGCTTAGACTCGTTTCAATACCATGGAGTACAATGGTGTGAGTCTAACAATTTATTTTCATCATCGGAGTTATCATATCTTGCATTAACGCCCACGAACACAAGCTACCACCGTCCAATTCAAACAACAATTCAAACAGCCGCACTCAAGCCGAGTTATCCCATAAACCCACTAGATACAGACAGACCCCCAACCTTCGTGGACACAAGCTTTCCCCGAAGGAGAAGACATCCAGCTCAGTTAACAAGGCGCGGCACGTCATACACCATCTCCCCGTCCGAATCAATCCTCGCAATATCCCACAGCACATGCCTCACACTCTGTCCAATCGGGAACCCTATATGTTCCACAATCCAGTTATTCGCCACAAGCCTATCCGCAATCATGCGTCGATGGCACCGCCAATGCAGCGCCTCCTCGCACATAATCAACACCCGCTTCTTCTTCGCCGCCTGTGATACCGCCAGATGCGTTACTTCCGCTAACCCCGCTTTGAATTCCGGGGTAGCCATGAACGCCGCGTAGTTCTTCAGGTCCGGTATGCTCATCTCCCCATGTCTAATCACGCCCTCCATATACTCCCTTCGTCCCCCGAGATTCGCCCCAAGCCAGACATATTCTATATTTGCGTGCCTGAGCTGGAAGCTAGATTCCAGCCGCTCAAAGTTAAACTGCGGGTTATGCTCCGACACTGGTAAGGAGCGGACGTCGATGATGTGAGAGACGTGCGTTGTGTGGAGGAGCTCGATGAGGCTGACGAGCGGGAGGGTGCTGAAGCCGATGCAGAGGATTTCGCACGAGGGGTCGGGGTTGGGTGGGTTACGGAGGTTAGATTCGTAGTCTGTGTCGGAGATGGGGGAGTCAGGGTCGGCTTCGTAGGGGTTCATGGAGTCGACGGACATGTGGGAGTGGGCGGGGGAGTCGATGCCGAGCTCGGGGAATTTTCCTAGGCCGAGGGATTCTTCGCGGTCGCCACGGATGGCGCCGGAGGAGGGAGATGCCTCCGGGTTTTCTGAGACGCTTCGCTTGGGGAGGGAGCCAGAGAAACCAGATGCCACGGGTTTATCTGAGACGCTTCGACCAGGGTGGGACCTAGAGAAGGGAGATATCCCGGAGGTTTCTGAGGCGCTTCCAATGGGGGATTCTCTTTCTTGGGCGTCGCGGAAGGAGTTCGGGAAGGGATACTCTTGGGGGCTTCTTCGGACATCCCCAGCATCGAGAAGGGAGCCCGAAATGGGAGCCTCGGCATCGGGAAGGGAGCCCGAGATGGGGGATTCTTGGGGGATCTCAGAGTTAGGACCGGGCGAGCCCAGTGGGCTTTTCTTGGACCCCCTCCTGAGGCTTCGGAAACTTAAGCGCGGTTGTTTCGGTGGAGGGGTTTCTTCATTGGGGCTGCTGCTGCCGTCTCTGGAAAAAATGGAGCGAAGCCTGCGTTTCTGAGGCTTGGTGAGGATAGGTCGGACGGAGGAGGGTATGTTTATTTACCATTGTCTGACGCTGCAAAGGTGTGCTTCTTTGCGAGTGGAATTGGTTGGTAGTCTCACTCTCTTGTGGCACCAGTAGATATCCTGGCTGATAACAAACGCGTTTAATCTGATATTAAGACCGTCGATGGTGAGTATGGATAGTTGAAGTTTATAATTGAGGCTCACGTCGGAATAAACCAAGTGGCAAGAAGTGAAAATGAACGCTACTATGAAAGACACCAGATGGCAGGTGCGAGTTCGATAATTTCATATTTTGGAAAGAGCGACTCCCGAGCTGTTGGATACAAATATGGAAGTCGCGCTTATGGGGTCGCACTTTCCATGATTTTGGAGTTCAATAATAACCTAATAACTCTGAAGTGATACGCCTGGGGGGATGTATGAGGTTCAAATGTCTAACATGGCCCACTCCTTTCCAACAGCTATAAATACTCTTCCCTTCTCGTCACGGCGATACCTCAACAGCCCATTTGATATTTCGATGGTCCCAAAGGGCGAGCTTGGCCGCGAAGGCATAGTCTTATAGATGTCAATCGCCCCATCACTGAGCTTGAGGCACATCGCCGTTGCCCCTGAGAAACGACAGTACTACGACAGCGACAAGCCGGTGGTAACAAGATTACGACAGTGACAGCACTCCAACAGTGCAGAGAACGCGCTGCGAGTGTCGCTAACAAACGTGAGGGTACTTTTGTTTCCCAGCAAAGTATTTTCGGCTCTCAGTGTCTGCACAGCAGCCCATAGCTTTCTTTGGGAGATCGCCGATTCCTGCTCATCCTCCTCAAGGGCCGAGTCAGGAGTCATCTACTACCATCCTGATCATGAAGAGGCTCTAGCCCACTACAGTTGTTTAGAAAGTAAGTGCTGTGTCTCATACAGAAAGTCAAAATGCCTTTGAAGAAATGCATCTCTCACTTTCCACCCACCTCACCCTCACAGCCTCACCTCCAACGCACTCGGCCCCATCCCAGCTCAAGAGCCCTCTTTAACCACCAGCTCAGCTCCTCCTCCTCTTCCTCCTCCCAGCACACCTCCCACCCAGCCATCTACCGTAACCCCCCCCCCTTTCCCCCCGCTCCCCAAACAGCCGACACACCACTATTTAACCCCGTCCTTTCTCTATTAAGCTCCAGGATAACGACGACGAAAGATACAACTGGCAACACCAACACGCATAACTTGGGCTATACAGGAATCTCATTATAGATCGTCCATCCGGTAGATCGCGGGGGACAGATGGAAGTGAGAGTGGGGGGGTCTGAGAAAGGTGGCGGTGGGGAGAATGGCGCGGTAGCGGTGAAAAAAGGGCAACGGTGACAAGACCCCAATGACAGCAACAAACCCTCCAGCTTCTTCGACTCCGGCATCACTAGATCCCACCCGCCCCCATACAGCAGTTCAGTTGCTGTGTCATATTGAAATTGGACACCAGGGGTAGGTATGTGCAGATTAGGATTAACCCTGGATTTCCAAGCTTCAGAGCCAACGATCAGATATATAGTCAAGACTGAACCGTGTGAAGTTGGCAATGTCTTTTCATCCCAAGTAGATTCATTAGGTTGCTTGTCTTACTAAAAGATGATGACTCCTGTAAACCCAACTAGACATATTTTGCTTTCTAACTTAAACGGAGGTAGGATAATATCCGGATCTCAACAGGGGCGTCGACGACTGTAGCATGCCGTTCTGGCGGCATATGTATAAAGTATGTCTCTACAACACATCTAGATCTCGTAGACATGGAGCACAAGCGTAAGAAGTGACAGGACACAAGCGTAAGAAATGACAGAACACAAGCGTAAAAAGTGACAGGACAGGCAGTACACGAAATAAAAATCACCCAAAAGAAAAATACAGTGTGTGCATTAGTCTATATCTACTCCCCTCTATGCACACGGCCTCTCCTTCCAGGCCAATCAAACAAACCATACCATCTCCCAACGCCTCCAAAAGCAATGTCCGCTCACACCACTCTGCAGTCTCAAATCTTACTCCCCTCCCAAACAAATAACAGAAAAAGGAAAAGGCAATGTATGTATGACACGGTATTATACAGTACAAATAATACTCTCTATGTATGCAGCTCAAATATTCGAGATGAGCATAGCGCCATAGCCGACAGTGATGACGACGAGTAGGGTGAGGATGCTGGATGGGACACCGCGGCTGATGAAGTGCTTTACTTGGAGGTAGCGTTGGCCAGTCTGGGAGTCTTCCATCATAATAGCAGCTATAGCGGTGTTAATTATCATCTCCAACAATACCAATAATATAAGGATGATGGGTTAGGGTAGACTTACTCATATTCGGGAACCCACTAGTAGGCAACCCCATCGCAGCACTACACATCAGCGCCCCGCCCATAACCAACAAGTTGGGATGCGGGTTCTCCATCCCGATGCCCACACTGTGCACAAGTGGGAGGATAATCAGCGCGGCGACGGTATGGCTAATAAACGTCGCGACGACCAGAATAAGAGTCGCAAACACCACGAGGACAGAGTAGAGACTCAGTCCTTCGACGGCCGAGGTGATGGATCCAGCGATGGTGTGGAGGAGACCGGAGGAGTTGACTGCTTTACCGAGGGCGAGACCGCCGGCGGCGAGGATGATGATGGTCCAGAGGAAGTTATTGAAGTCTTCCTTGGTGAGGATACCTGTTCCGAAGAAGAGGACGATAGGAATGATGGCTACAACGCCCATGTCGCCCAGGATATGCTCGAGCTGGTGAGACACGCACCAGAGGATGATGGTAGCGATCGTGACGAGGGAGATGAACCACTGGATCCCAGAGAAGGGGTCTTTGACGGGCCGCACAGGGACGATAGTCGTGCCTTTTCCTGGCTTGAAGGTCACGAGCAGGAGGATCCAGATTAGTATCAGGGAGATGATTCCGACGGGGATGGCGATGAAGAACCAGATTGCCCACGAGGGCTGCGGGGACATGATAGCGAGGGCGATGATGTTCTGCGGGGATGCGATTGGGGAGAGCATGCCGCCTACGTTTGAGGCGAGTGCGATTCCCAGGATGAGTGCTTTGGACATATTGGAGTCCGAGGGGAGGTTGCGAAGCATAGGCTGGATGATGGAGAAGCACAGGACGGGCGCGGCGACGTTTGAGATCCACATAGACGCGAAAGCGGCAACGAACATGTTCGTGACGAGAACGGTGCGGGGCCGGGTGCCGGCCTTGGAGAGCACGATGGTGGCAATGCGCTTGGCGATGTCGTATTTGGAGAGGGCGGCGGCGATGGTGAAGCCGCCGAGGAGGAGCATGATGACAGGGGTCCACATAGCACCGAAGATGTAGGAAGCGGCTGCTTTGGCGCCGAGGCGCTGGTGGGGTTTCTCGTCGGCGCGGACGACGCGGAGGGTGACGCAGAGGAAGGGGATGATGAGGGAGGTGACGAAGAGGGGGATTACTTCGGTAGCCCAGAGGAGACTGACGAAGACGAGCATGGCGAGGCAGTTTTGCTGCTCGGTTTTTTCCATGATGGGGACGAAGAGGAGGACGAAGAAGACGGCGATGATTAGGAGGAGCATGAGCATGGTGCTGCTGAACAACCACGCGGGGAAGTACATGCGTCCCACAGGCGTGTTGATCTCTTTCAAATCTCCCAGACCCTCGTCGTCGCCTTGGAGGCGCGCGTGGCTCGGGTCAGGGTCGGCACCCAGCAGTGTCCGACGGATGCCCATGTTCGCGGCCTGGGCTTTGCGCTCAATTCCGATCATCTCACGCCAGACGGTGTTGCGCTCCCATACGACGTGTTCGCGCAGGTGCAGACGCAGTTCCTTCTTCGCCAGGGCAATATCGCCCGCTGTGACGACATCGGCATAAATGTTCTCCATGCGTGCGATGTTCTCCTCCACGTGCTTGATAGTCGACGGGCGGAAGACGTACGACGGCGCGACGGTCTGGCTCATGTACTTCTCTCTCAGGTTGCGGTCGAGGATTTTATCGAACTTCTTGAGGACCTTGCGGAAGCCGGTCTGGTTGAGCTGGATGAACGACTTGAGCTCACACAGCTGCACGTACAAGCTGACGGTGTTCTTCTTCAGCGAGATGCCCGACGAGTAGTATAGTGAGAATGCCTCATCGGCGTAGTCGTCGTAGGCGGCGATGCTACTACGCCTGTTCAACTCTGTGGTGGAATTCCACATCTCGTCTCCCCCGTGCGAACCCCCCGCGTCGGATGGCGCCGTCATCGAGCGCCTGACTTCCGGCTTCCGCTTGTTCAGCGCTGTCTGCTCGTCGTCATCATCATCGCTATCATCAGCATCATCCGTCATAGACCTTGTCGTCGTACTAGCCGGCCTCACATGCCTCCCCGTTGTCCCCTTGAAGAAGCTGCTAGTCCGTCTCCCGCGCCCGTCAGCCGGCGGCTCGATCGGTCCCTCCATGCCATTCTCCTGTAGCTCAGCATCGTATTCTTCCTGCTGGGCGAGCAGCTCGGAGATCTCGCTGAAGATCTCGAGCTCCTTGATCTGGTAGAAGCTGCTGATCTTCTCGAGCTCGACGTCGAGGGCGCGAGTGAATATCTGATCGGGGTCGACATTTGCGGCAAGGAGGGGGGATGCCTCGGCGTCTGTGGGGGCATGTTGGCGGTTTGCGTTTTTCTCGAGCTGGTATATTCTGTTTGTGGGGTATTAGCAAACTATGTCTCCCTCTCTCCCCCTCCCTCGACCCCGTATCTGAGTCCAAGGTCCTCGTATCGGGCTGGACTCACAATTTCTTGAGATTGCTGTATGCGATGTAATGGCTGCTCCAATCCGGCACCGCATTGAACTGTATACTATGCGAGAACTTCATCTCGAACTCCTCCTCTCGCCTGGCGAGCTTCTCAACCCTCTTGGCAAGCCGTGTCGCCTCGCGGGCCTCGAAGTCGGTGGTCTGTTTGAGGGCGTTGAAGTCTGTGAGCTCGTACACAGATTGGCCGTCGTTGCGGCTGTGATTCGCGTTCTCGTTGGTGTTTCCGTCCTGGTTCTGTTTCTCGGTGTGGGTGCGCGCTGATAGAGGAGGGATGGTCCCTCCTGTCGCCAGTTTCGCGGTTTGGAGAGAGGGGATCAAGCTTCAGTGTCGTGGTCCCGCAGTCGGGTTCTCCCTTTTCCCAGCGACGAATCGGCGGGATATAGTGACGGGAGAGTGGGTATTTGCGTCGTCGAGCAGGTTGAGTTTGTCGTCGACAATTGCAAGTGCGTCAGAGATGCGGAATTGTGTAGTTGTACTGTACTTTGTAGTTACCTTTCTGGAATCAGACATTGGTCGTGCCTTGGAGGCTGCGGGCTAGATGTGGGCTGGATGTGGAATATGGGCGTCGTGATTCGGCAATAGGAGTTAGTGGTGAGTTAGTTGGTTAGCGGTTGGTTAGTGGTGGTCGCAGTACATAATGGTGGGCTGGGCGGGGACTGGGCGGCTGGACGACGATAGTCGGCGAAGTTGATGTGGCCAGGCTGCACGCCGACTCCACGCCGACAAGGGGGGTTTCACATTACAACATGCACATATTCCGCTACAGCCACCACCCACCACCAACCAACACACACTATAATTCAGCCGCCACCACCACCACAACCCCCTATCCCAACTCCCCCTTCCAGCACGTGGGGAGTCTCGTGAGATGTGCATGTGTGGTCGTCTATATTTATATTTGCTTATTGCTTAGAGGATTGTGGGGGATGGACAGTAATCTAACTGTACTGGGGAATACATGCAGTTCTGCGCTCGAATACACTTCACAACGCTCATGGGATTTCATTCAGGCGGCAGCTTGAGAAGATGGGCTTCAGTTTCGAGCTCCAGGCTGTAGATTCCGGGTTGGGCTATGTGCTACCAATATGCGTGTCCAAATGCATCTATTGATGACTGCTTTTCATCGCATCGTGGAGTACCACGTGTCTGAAACAGGCAGCATGTCGTGACCCTCTCAGGCCTCTATCTCCCGACGATAACTAAGAGCCAGTGCTGTTTCCTTCTTAAGCCAGGGGCCGGGGGCTCTCGTGCTTTTTTGCCGTTATTGGGTAGGTGTGGGGAGTGCCTGCCGTTCAACCCCGGAAAAAGGGTGAGACTAACTCTCCTCGCAGACGGCCATACCTTGTATAACACAGGCATGATGGTCTTGAGGAGTCCGACGTACCGTCCCCCTGCCCTCATTACCCTGCGACCCAACGTCCTCAGCCTGGCTCCAGTTCATTGCTTATTCTTGCTAGCTGAGCATGCCAGCATCACTCCCTACGCCGCCGTAACTTCCTTAACCCTCCCCAATCCCTCCTTCCCATAATAGTCCATCGGATACACATCACCACTCTTCTTCCAATCCTCCTTCTCCCCCAGCACAATGAGCGCCTCGTAGGGCGTCAACAAAGGCCTCGGGAACGCATAACCCCAATCAATACTCAGCCTCGGGCATGCAACCTGCACCCAACACTCGACCTCCTCCATCATCGCCAATTTCCCCGGGAAGATCTCGCTGAGGAGGAGGTAGATGTACGGGATCCCGCGATCATCGAGCATCTTCTCGATCATGGACATGGTATGCGGGTTTCCTTGCCGTCCGAGGGAGCCGAGGATCAACCCCCATTTCTTAGCCGACTTGGCGGCGTGGATGGCTGACCGACGCAGCCCGTGCATCTCGGCGTGGTCGTAGAGCTCGCGGGTGAGACGGCGCGAGTAGGGATCGTAGCGGTAGGCGTGGATAGAGGGGTTGTGGATCATGGCGCTCTCGAGGTGGAAGCGGCCGTCGCCGAGGTAGAGGATATAATCCACGCCATCCGCGTCTAGCTTTGGGGACGTGCAGCCGAGGATCTCGCCCTTGCTTAGGGGTGAGATCTGGGGGATGAGGACTTTGAAACCTGCTGCTTCAAGGGGGGCGCGGACGCCATGCAGCGTGGCGTTGAACTGGATGGTGCCGACCATGGCGATTGTTTTGCCGGCGGCGAAGTTGCGGGTTAGGGTTGCGAGGAGGTGGGCGGTGTCGATGGAGATGTCGACGAAGACGTAGAGGGTTTTGATCTTGGTGACGTCGACGGGGATGAGACAGGAGTGGGCGTAGTGCACGAGCAGGTCGCATCCGAGGGCGCGGGCGGTGTAGTCGTCTATGCAGCAGGCGCCGTAGGTGACGTCGCCCATGATGACTGTTTCGATTCCGGGGCAGAACTGCGTGAGGATGTCGGAGATGGTCGTGGCGAAGAGGAGGAGGCCTTCGGGCATTTGGAGGGCTACTTTGGTGGAGCCGTTGGTGCGGATGCGGTGGATGGTCTTGTGGATCTCGAATGAGTAGTTGGACGGGAGGAGGGCGATGGCGGCGTTGATGTCGGGGTCGTTGAGGATGTCGGGGGGGACTTGGTTCAGCTGCCGGGGTGTCCGCCGCGGCGTTGCAACTGGGATGGAGTTAGTTTCTATATGTTCCAATATAATTATATAAATATAAACTTACCCTGTACCGCAGTCTCAATAGACGTCCCACTCTCTGCACCCTTCGCTGCATTCTCAGCGGCAGCACGTCTCCCCACAAATCTCTTCTTCGGCTGCCTTTGAACCACAGGCTCCTGCTTCTCTTCCAGATCCGCCGCAATCCCTAGATTTCCTTCCGCTCTATCGTCCTCCATTTTAGCGATTTAATATTCGCAAAGGGCGGTGTTGTTATATCAAAAGCGGTAGTTATATCTCCTCCGGCGTTCGGATCGTCGCCAAAAAGTCGTCAACCCCTCCGCAAGGCTAACGACTTTTTGACAAGGCTACGCTTCCCCGGCTTGTTGCGGCATAGTGGCCCGAGCTTTCCCCGCATAACTACCCCAATGTAACCCGCGGCCAGCTCTGAACCGACGACCACTGATGAAACCTTACACAGCAAAGACGTCGCTTTTTGGAACTTCCTAGATATTTGGACAGCTATGGCGTTGCTACGACCAACTGTGAGATGCGTGAGGCGACTCAATGCCCGCCAGCTGAGAGGGTTTGCATTTGCTACTACGGCTGATCCAGCGCCGCCACCGAGGAATAACCGCGTGCGGATTGTCGAGGTGGGAGCGAGAGATGGGCTGCAGAATGAGAAGAAGACCATATCGGTTGATACGAAATTGGACCTCATATCGCGATTAGCAAAGACAGGGCTGAGGGATATCGAGGCTGGCTCCTTTGTATCTCCCAAATGGGTTCCCCAGGTGCGTTCACATCTACGTCAACTCCTACAGCGACCTCAAACTAACAAACAATCCATTAGATGGCGGCCTCAAACGAAATACTCCGAAGCATCATAAAAGAGACGCCTGACTCCAAATTCCCCATAAACTACTCCTTCCTCGCGCCCAACATGAAGGGTTTCGAGGCCGCAATGGCAGTCCTCAAAGCCGCGGGCCACAAGGCGCAACCCAACGCCGCCAAAATCGAATTCTCCGTCTTCGCCGCAGCCACCGAGTCCTTCACCCAGAAGAACCTCAACTGCGACATCGCCACCTCTCTCGAGCGCTTCAAGCCGGTCATCCAAGGCGCCAAAGACGCCGGCTACCGCGTGCGCGGGTACATCTCCACGGTCCTCGGATGCCCCTTTGAAGGCTACGACGTTGATCCCCATAAAGTCGCCGAGGTGGCTACTGACCTCCTCGAGATGGGTGTTGATGAGATCGCGCTTGGAGATACGACGGGGATGGGCACGGCGCCGCGGACGGCGGAGCTGCTGCGTGCTATGACGGCAGCGGGGATACGGAATGAGGATATGGCGATGCATTTCCACGATACGTTCGGGCAGGCACTTGTGAACACGGCGGTGGCGCTTGAGCACGGGATTCGTACGTTCGATAGCAGTGTGGGCGGGCTGGGGGGTTGTCCGTATAGTCCGGGAGCGACGGGGAATGTTGCGACGGAGGATATGGTGTATTTCCTTGAGAGTTTGGGGATGGATACTGGGGTGGATTTGGATGCGGTGGCGGATATTGGGGCGTGGATTACGAAGGAGATTGAGAAGCCGAATTCTAGTAGTGTGGGGAAGGCGGTTCTGGGGAGGAGGACGCTGGCTACATGAGGGGTGTACTGGTAGGCACTGGGTGTAAATATAAATATCAAAAAGCTGTCAAGTCTTGAAAGCGTCTGTGGAGTGGAATGGATGGAAGTCTCACTCTGGTGCAGCGTCGGTTTATAAACTCGAGCAGAAACTCCAAAACAGCGTTCCCTTAACGTATACATACTGCATATATCCATAATTACTTTCTATTTCGCAAATACCCCTTTATTTTTCTCACCCAAGTCCCTCATTGAACCCCGTCATATCATCACATCACGTGATGTGGCTGTAACTCTTGGCGCTCATGATCCAGCAACCTAGCTTATCGTCCCCAAGGGTTGAGCTCCAACTACCAAGCTCTCACTCCCCTCTCCTCCCACAAGCTCACCCACGCCGCACTCTTGGTAGTGCAGGAGCCCCGACACAACTCCCCTCGAGCAAGAACATCTATATACACCTCAACCTCCTCCGTCAAACCCGCAGCCATGACGACCGACCCGCGCGAGTCGTCATCGTACAACGTTACGCCCCGGATCAGGTACAATACCATCGGCGGTGTTAACGGGCCTCTGGTCATCCTCGAGAGTGTACGGCTGCTCCCTCAATTGGAAGGTGTAGGGATAGAGGGGCTGATGATGTGGTGTTCTAGGTCAAATTCCCGCAGTACAATGAGATTGTCAACTTGAGGCTCCCGGATGGGACTGTCAGGTCGGGACAGGTCCTTGAGGCTAGAGGTGCGTATTTCCGATGTAATATGTGTATCTAATTGATCTGAAGCTGACTGGGTATAGGAACTAGAGCTGTTGTGCAGGTAAGGAGGTCTGGAGCTTGGATCGGCCGCAGTATTGACCAAGATATAGGTGTTCGAAGGCACAACGGGAATCGATGTGAAGAAGGTATGCTAGCCCATTCTCTGTAGTCGAGACATGTTGCTGACTCCACAAAGACTACAGTCGAGTTTACGGGACAGAGCTTGAAGCTGGGTGTCTCCGAGGACATGCTTGGTCGCATCTTTGATGGATCCGGAAGGGCTATCGACAAGGGACCGAAGGTGTTGGCTGAGGAGTACCTGGACATCAACGGAAGTCCTATTAACCCATACTCTCGTGTAAGTGACCTTGTACATGGACTCTGGTGTAGTCCTATGCTGACCAAATTTATTCACAGGTCTACCCCGAGGAGATGATCTCAACGGGCATTTCCGCCATTGACACGATGAACTCGATTGCTCGTGGGCAAAAGATTCCCATCTTCTCTGCTTCCGGTCTCCCCCATAACGAAGTCGCAGCCCAGATTTGTCGACAAGCTGGCCTGGTTCAGAAGCAGGGTGTCACAAACAAGGGCGTTCACGATGGCCACGAGGAGAACTTCTCCATCGTCTTCGCAGCTATGGGTGTCAACTTGGAAACTGCTCGTTTCTTCACCCGCGATTTCGAGGAGAACGGCAGCTTGGAGCGTGTCACGCTCTTCCTTAACTTGGCCAACGACCCTACCATTGAGCGTATCATTACACCTCGTCTGGCCCTGACAACTGCTGAGTACTACGCCTACCAGCTCGAGAAGCACGTTTTGGTTATCATGACGGATCTCACCGCATACTGTGACGCTCTTCGTGAGGTGTCTGCAGCTCGTGAGGAAGTTCCAGGTCGTCGTGGTTACCCGGGTTACATGTACACTGATTTGTCGACGATCTACGAGCGCGCCGGACGTGTCCAGGGCCGTAACGGCTCGATCACCCAGATTCCTATTCTCACCATGCCTAACGATGATATCACTCATCCCATCCCCGATTTAACTGGTTACATTACCGAGGGCCAGATCTTCATCGATCGCCAGCTCTACAACCGTGGCGTCTTCCCTCCGATCAACGTCCTGCCATCTCTCTCCCGTCTTATGAAGTCTGCCATTGGCGAGGGCAACACAAGGAAGGATCACGGCGATGTTTCCAACCAGCTGTACGCCAAGTACGCCATCGGTAAGGATGCCATGGCCATGAAGGCCGTCGTTGGTGAGGAGGCGCTGTCGTCCGAGGACAAGCTCTCCCTCGAGTTCCTGGAGAAGTTCGAGCGCACCTTCATCTCGCAGTCGCCTTACGAGTCGAGGACCATCTACGAGTCCCTTGACCAGGCGTGGGGCCTGCTCCGCATATACCCCAAGGAGCTCCTGAACCGTATCCCGGCCAAGGTGCTTGCGGAGTTCTACCAGAGGTCGGAGCGCAAGACGAAGAAGAGGCAGGGACAGAAGGATACGAGGGATAACACGGAGGATCCGGCGAAGGCGGGTCAGCAGGAGGAGAACTTGATTGATGCGTGAGCGTGTCCTGTCGTGACGGCTGTGTCTCTTTGTTAGTAGGATAAGAGGGGTTCCGCATATGATAGACAGGTTAGTGTATGGTTCTTTGATACGTGTTGATCGTAGGTGGACGATTGAGGTGATTGAGCAAATACCAGATTATTCAATATGGAATTATATGTGTTTGATTGATATGTATTGGTATGAGTATTATGTATTATGCGTCATTATTGGTATTGTTGAAGTCCCTCAATATTATCGGGCGGCAAGGCTGAAATACAACGCACCCTCAGGGTTGTTACTCACACAGCCTTGTGCTTGGCGACTGCGAAGAGTCACCGATTGGATCGTGATAAGTTAAATATTCCCGCGGCCGTCAGCAACATTTACCTCATCATCTTTCCCATTCCCGCCACAACCTCAACTGTCTCGAAACTTTCAATTCCCCCCCACCACGCCTTACATCTCCCCCTGCAATTGCTCTGCCTAAGCACGATTGCCCATAGTGCCAATGTCAATGTCTCTGCGGATATCAGCGAGGAGGGCGGCGGCCGCCAGCCTGAAAATGAGCAATGCCCCGGCCCGTCGCTGTGCGTCACACGCCGCGGCAGCGGCCTCCGGTTCGAACCTGCCTGAGCAATTGAAGAATGAAATTTTCGTACGTCCCGTCCATCCTATATTCCCTAGCCATCTCTACTCCTCGTCATTCTAACAATGCCCAGAAAGCAGCGCACCTCCCGAACCCGGACCCAGCTGAGGACTCTGCCACCACGACGGTCGTGAACGAGCAGGCGCCGTACATGGTGAAGACCTACGCGCGCCCGGCGCCCATGTTCGTCAAAGGGCAGGGCTCGTACCTCTACGACCTCGAGAACAGGAAGTACCTCGACTTCACGGCCGGGATCGCCGTCAACGCCCTGGGCCACTGCGACCCAGAGATCAGCGAGCTCATCTACTCGCAGGCCAAGACGCTGGTGCACACGTCGAACTTGTACCACAACCCCTGGACGGGCGCGCTCTCCACGCTGCTCGTACAGAAGACGCTCGAGTCTGGCAGCATGGCGGGGGTGTCGTCGGTGTTCATCTGCAACTCCGGCTCGGAGGCCAACGAGGCAGCCCTCAAGTTCGCGCGCAAGGCAGGCAAGGTCGCCGACCCGAGCGGCGCAAAGTTCGAGATCGTCTCCTTCCACAACTCCTTCCACGGCCGCACCATGGGCTCCCTCTCCGCAACCCCGAACCCAAAGTACCAAGCCCCCTTCGCGCCTATGCTCCCCGGTTTCCGCTACGGGACATACAACGACGTCGCTGCCATCGCGGAGCTCGTGACCCCCGCCACGGCCGGCGTGATCGTTGAGCCGATCCAGGGCGAGGGCGGGGTGCACGTCGCGACGCCCGAGTTCCTGGTTGCGCTCGCGAAGCGCTGTAAGGAGGTCGGCGCGGTGCTGATCTACGACGAGATCCAGTGCGGGTTATCGCGTACCGGGACTCTGTGGGCGCATTCCGACTTGCCGGTGGAGGCGCACCCGGATATTCTGACGACGGCGAAGGCGCTGGGGAATGGGTTCCCGGTTGGGGCGACGCTGGTTACGGGGGCGGTGGCGGAGAAGATCGCGGTGGGGGATCACGGAACGACGTTTGGGGGGAACCCGCTTGCGTCGAGGTTGGCGCATCATATTGTGTCTAGGCTTTCGCAGCCGGAGCTGCAGGAGGCGGTGGCGGCGAAGTCGGCGTTGTTTGTGGGGCAGATGAAGAAGTTGCAGGAGAAGTACCCGAAGCTTGTGGGGGAGATTAGGGGGAAGGGACTGCTTCTGGGACTGCAGTTGGATAGGGATCCGACGCCGATTGTGGCGGCGGCGAGGGAGAGGGGGTTGTTGGTTATTACGGCGGGGACGAATACGTTGAGGTTTGTGCCGCCGTTGACGATTTCGGAGGCGGAGATTGAGGAGGGGTTTGCGGTGCTGGATGCGGTTATGGGGGTTGTGACTGCGGCGGATAAGTGATTATACAGTAGTTTGATGAGAACCGTAGTGCACCAAAGTAGAAAGGCGTCACAAGTGATTACTAAATTATGGCTCACGGCCTTTTGTGTGGTTTTCAGCGGAGTGGCATCGTTATCTAGAAAATCAGTGTTCCAATCGAGTCTAAAATTCTTTGTTACTCCTTGAGCAAAAACAATGCAATGATCTTGCTACCAGGTTCCCGAAGCCGTAATCCTCCCCACAAACAATCTGGAGTCTGGTCCATCTAACTCATCCCTCATTACGTTCTTGGTCATATACCACTCTAGCACACTTTTTTCTCTCATCCCCCTTCCTTTCTAACCACCCGCCCCAAACTACTAATACACACCACCCCACCTCAGCCGCTCTGCACACTTACTCCTTCGCCTTCCTAATGGGCAACGCCCACCCCGGTGTCATCGGGTACAAATGTGGCTTGTACGCCGCGCCAAACTCCTTCCTGTACCTCAACTCCCTGCCCACTGCCCACCTCTGCATCCACAACCAGGCCACAATGCAGAACCCACCTGTCGCAAAGCTGCGCGTCACGAGGAGCACGCCGATCCACGAGACGAGCTCAAACAGGTAGTTCGGGCACGCGACGATACCGAAGCCGAATCCCTTGGGGATACCGCGCTTTGTGGTGCCCTTGGGACGCAGGTTGGCGAGGATGACGTGGGTGTTAAAGTTGGCGAGCTCGCCGAAGAGGTATACCGCCAGTCCCGCAGCGAGGATGTAAGTATCCTTCCCCTCCTTGAGTGGCGACGCAGCAACGGAGTTGGGGGCAAAGACCCAGTAGGAGATGTTGAGCATGGAGAGCCAGTAGTATGCTAGGTTGCGGAGGATGTAGGAGGCCGGCATGGTGGCGGCGGAGAAGCGGTGGAGGAAGACGGTCTCGAGCTCGCGCTTGATGAAGTGCAGGACGATGAGGGCGAGGGAGATGGTTTGCACGGTTGAGAGGGGCGTGGCGGGGCCGAAGATGGAGGCGGGGTAGACGTAGGCGCGGAGGGGGTAGGCGAGGAGGAGGGAGAGGAAGATGGGGCCTGCGTATTCGACGACATAGACGGTGCGCCAGGAGACTTGGGGGCCTTGGGGGGGGGGGGTTAGTCGAGGGTTATAGTATTGGGGGAGGGAGGGCATACCAAGATCTTTAACAGCAATGTCCCCCGTGGACTGGACGCCCGGGTTCTGCGCCAGGATGCTCAGACGGTCCTTGATGATGCTCTTGGTCGTCGTATCCACGATCGCAATGCGGTGGTAGTCGCTAATCCCGGTGTGGCGCGCAAGGATCCTCTTTGCCTCCTCCACGGTCGTTCCAGCGCCGATTTCAATGTTGGAGGGGAGCTTGCGGATTGGCTTTTTGCCCGCTGCATGAGGTCAGTCAGTTCAGTTGCACCTCAACAAAAATAGCAGTTCTCAAAAACCACGGGAGAAGATCGAGGGGGGAGACGTACCAGGCGTGGTAACTCTCAATGTCATAGAAGACGCCATTTTGACAGCTGGATGCTCGTATCTTCACTATTTACAGCTTCCTCTCTGCCCAATTCGGAGTTGTGGTGTTGTGTTTCGTTGAGGTTGACACGAGAGAAGGGGCGGACCGTTTTGTGTGCATAAGTACCAAGATGCATTGGTGCACAGAAATTTGGAATCTGGAGCCTTGGTTGATACGTCCCAGCCAATCAACGTCGGATTCCAAGCCACAGCCTTTCGCGCCTCGGCATAACTCTAATCACAAGGCTGGCCAAGGGAAAAGACAAACGACACAGGGATTCAGATGAGATTCAGGTACAGTAATAACTTAAATTGAGAATAGACTCAACTTTGTTCTCTAGAGTGAGGTCTGAGAGCCATTATTTATAAGAGGAGATTATGAGATCTAGCTTAAAAATGCGTTTCAAGAGGTATCATCCACAGCGCATGGATAGAAGCGGCCAGAGCGCGCATGGAAAGCTCAGCGACGAGCATAAGCAGGATATGTGACTGGCAGTAGCGACCAACTATTTCGAATCGCCGTACCATTTCAATCTAAGATAACACGCTTGCGCGGCTACCCTCTACTGGAGGCTGGAATATAGACGTGGACGTCGTCGGCCGAATCCGGCAGTTTGGAATGGCCACGAGCGGGTGGGAATTCAAGCCATGAGAAGAAGAGGGCGGTAGTAAGAGCACAGCAGTGGGAACAACAGTGCGGCGGTTACAAGGCTAAAGCGGTGACAGGAGCGGGAGCGGCGGCAAAAGCAGTTACAGTGAGTAATAACTGTGTCGAACAGCTTCGATGATTGTGAGATGGGTTGGGCATTTTTCGTAAACATCTTCCCCCCTATGAAGCCTCTCGTACCATGTCTTCTCTTCAATCAATGTCTTGCTTATAACAGTCCAATACCTTTGGTTTAAACCGGACCAGCCGGTAACCTTGTTTGCTTCTGCTTCATGTCGTAATATCCTCACTATCGCCAGCGGGTGCATAATTGGCATCGGTGCCAGCAACGGCCTATGAGGTTTTAGTGCCAGTCGACTACTTATCTTCCAGAGCAAGGTTCGAGAGATATGGAAGACAAGATGGGATTATGGGAGATAACTTTGTGATTCATTTGAGGAGAGAAGATCAAGTATCAAGACTCTCGCCATCTCTCTCTCACGAATTTCTCTCTAGCAGATGTCGGCGGACTTAATACTGTGCGCGAGAAGCTTTGGGCAAGCAACATCGGTGGAAGCCCGCGTCGAGGTTCTCGATTCCGGGTTTTGCGCAGCTTCACCGGAAAACGACCTCTATTGTTTAGTGACATGCCTCGAGACGCGTTAGGGCGCACACAAACAATTTTGTTCCAACAACGCGAGTTGAAGTAAAGTGGCCCTTTTGATTGTTACCCAACTTTCTCTCACCAACAACGCGACTATAGACCGGTCTATGCATTTGAGAACTAGGTTCAAGTGACAGATCCTATCACTAATGCTAATGGCGGATACACGGTGAGAAGAGGGGATGGTAGTGGGACTATACCGGTGAGATTAGTAGTGCAGTGACAAGACCAAAACGGCGACAGCAAGAGTAGCAGCGACGAGAGCAGTTGCAGCGACAGGTGTAAACGATTTATTTGGCACTCCCCCCATTGGCGGGTTGCTCAATGGCATATCTGGTGTTATCGATCATCGTCCCAATCTTAAAGACAGCGTCTATTATATCAGAGATCGTGTTTCCTCCGAGTATCAGTGAAGGCGGACAGCGATGAAGGCGTGTAGCTTGAAGACTGAGAGTAGAGTCAGTGGGCTGAAGATATCCTGCATGAGTAGATGTATTTAGCGATGGGTATCGTGATTTAGTAACAACTGGTAGAAAATTGCGCATCTCGTCCATCTCAAGCATGAATTTAGCTGTCGCCTCTTTCTTGTTACTATGCAAAAGGGTTGCTATGCCTTCTTAGGATGCCATACCGTTGACGTTAATATCAGCACTTTCAACTTATGACAGACAAGACGAGAACATAGGAGATGGCTTTGCGGTGCGTTTCAGGGGTTGTAACGTTCTTAGCTAAAGTTAAAGCTGTTAGTCCGTGGAAATCGGTCGGATATGCAAAGACGCCTGCTGGCTACCCGTTAAGTAGGGCACAAAGGACCTGTGGAGCCCGGTCGATGAGTTCCCACATGGATGCCCCCTAAATGACGCGACCATCATGATCCTTATGAGTCCTGCAAGTCTTCAACTTGAGGTGTTTGGCAGAATCCACAGAGTTCAATCGGCAAGGCAAAATGCTGAGGAAGCCAGGCGTAGTGAGAAGCAAGAGCGGTAACAAGAACATACCAGCAAGACCACCAATGCGGTGACAAGAACAGTAATAGCAGCAGGAGCAGCAAGTGCATCACAACATCCAAAACATCGTACCTTAACCCCCCTCCCCAAAGCACCATCGACGAGCCGACAGAAGAAGCATCTCCATGTCCCATAATCACACTGATCATCCAACAAAGGGGCTTATTATACGAAAACATGGAAGTGATTCAGTTTCAATTCTCTCGCCTAAGCTTAGCATCTCACCCCCAAAATCCCCCAAAAAACAGCCACGCTCAATGCTTCTCATATATCATATTCCCTCCCTCCCACCTCCACCCCATCCCCATCACCATCCTCATCCCCCTCTCCATCCCCCTACCCTCCCCTGTCCAAAGTGTTATCAAAACCCAAAGCCCAGCCCAGCAATTGGAGCCTACATCTATATAACCAGCTACTTCCTCCACATGCCGTCCTGTTCACCAGCCCTTCCCCCACCCAACACAACGAGCTCACAGCAGTTTTTTCTCTTCTTAGAACCGCGCTGCCATCTTTATGTACAGTCCCCACCCCCACCTCCCACACACACAACGCATCCATAGAACGCATCCCATACATCGTACAAGAAAAGCCACCCTCATCGTCGCCTCCATGCACAAGCACAGCAGGAGAGCCGATGAAGTAACAAGTAACAAAAAAAAACGCCTCCCATCCGGATGCAGCTCAGCGCAGCGCGATAAATTTCATAAGCAGGAAGCGCCACAGCATCACATCAAGTGGCGCGGCTAACCCGCGACCATGCAGGAAGAAAAGATGAGTGGGTGTTTAATCCAGCGCCTTCCGCAGATCGGTCCAGCGCCGCTGCAGGGTCTCGTGTTGTGCGTTAAGCTATTGTATGATCAGTACCGAACCAAACGTAGCAATTGGAAAGAAATTGTGAACGGGGAACAAGGGGGTTACTAACCTCAGCAAACGCCATCTTCGTCTCCACCAACGTCCCCTCCATCTCCCCCATCTCCTCCTCCAACCTCGTATTCTCCTCATGCACCTCTAAATTCCTCTTCATCAACCTCTCCATCTCCGTCTTGAGCCTCTCCTCCACCTCCGCCGGCTGCTTCTCCACCACCGCCCTCAACTCCTCCACCTGCCCCTTCAGACTCTCATTTTGGTCCAGGAGCTCCTCATTCTCGACCTTCGTGCGCACGAGGTCCGTCGCGAGCGCCGCGTGCTCCTGGTCGTGGTTCTGGACGCGCTCCTCGAGTCGGCGCACGGAGAGCGAGAGGGACGCGTTGGTGGAGCGGAGGGACTCGAGGTCTGCTTCGCGCTCCTTTTCGGTGCGCGTCTTGTCTTCCCACTCCGCGGTGTAGAGTTTCAGCATCTCGGGCGTGATCTTGACCGCGCACGCGTCGAGAACGAGCGTGTCGGCGCGGTAGACCTCCTTGTCGATGCTAGCACCCGAGCTGCCGAAGAAGCCGGACTCGAGGATGGAGCCCGGGGAGGGCGAGGCGTCGATGTAGACGTCGAAGAGGCGGTCCTTGAGGAAGTTGGTGAGGGCGACCATGTCGTTCATGGCTAGCAGGGTGGCGGCGTTCTTCTGCATGAGGACGATGCCGAATTTGAGGATCGCGGCGAGGCCTTCGCTGAGGATGAGGTCGTAGATGCGCAGGACGAGCTGGAGGGGGAAGCGGTAGGCGAAGAGGGTGAGGAACCATTGGGTTGCGTAGAGGTGCGGGGTTACGCCTTTGCGGTGGAGGTGGCAGTACAACGCGGGCTCGAGGTCTTCGAGGAGGCGCTCGAATTGGTAGAGGTGCATGTGGAGGCCGGGCATGTCCTGGATGAACAGGTCACGTAGTCGGTACTGGTTCATCAGGCGCACCAAGAGGCAGAATGCCTCTTCTTCGGGGAGGTTGAAGAGGAGTGGCATGGCCAGGAAATTCATCCCTTGAGCGTACCCAACGCCCTCATCGAACAGGGCATATGCCTTGCACACGCCGAATAGTCCGTCCTGAAGTCCCGCGCTGACAGCAAACTTCGAGAAGCTCGTCCTGGCGCCCAGATCGCGTTTGATAGCCTTCTCAAGCTTTTGCAATGACGCCGCATCGTCCTTTGCTTTCTTCTTCCTCTCGGCCAAAGAAGCAACCTGTGCCTTTGCAATAATCTCGGGGTCTCTCTCAGTTGGCGACGGCGACTTCAAGCCGCTCCCAGACAGATCAGAGTGCACCGAAGACGCCGACGACGCCGTATCCTTGTCCTTCCCGCCGTTCGACCAAGTATTGCTCGCTCCAGCGCTGGAAATGCTCGCCCTATCCTTATCCTGGTCCGTTCCACGCGAGAGCAGGTCTCTATACACCGATTCCAATTCCTCGTTCTTGCTCTGGGCCAAGACCTGCCACACAACTCCACGGATCGCAGAAGGGATACCAAGAGCAATCGCCTGGTTCAGCTCCTCGGGGCTTGTCCTTGCTACAGCTGCTGGGCCCTCGTAGACCACTGACTGCCACAAATCCCAGTCAACTTCTTCGTTAGCAGGTGGTCCAGATGTAACGCCCACCGCAGTTCCTGGTGCTAACGCCGGGTTGAAGGCTGGCGCATTCGGGGTCGCTGGTAGAGCTTTATCCTCCGAACCCGTTGGGCTGGCGAGTCCTTGAGCAAGGCTCGCACGCCCTATCACAGTATCAAGTGGTGTCCCTTCCTCGCCTTCCTCGCCCAGCGAAGTAATGCCTGCCTCTTCCCTCATCCGCACGAGCTTGAACCTGTCCCGTAGACTATTCCTCGATGAGTTCCTAATGCCATTCGGCGACTCGTTTCCCTCGTCGAGTTTATTGAGCATCAGGTCTGGGTTGCTATGGGTCGTAGCTATCGAAGACGTGGTATTTCGGCGGCCTCCAGAGCCGTTCCCTGGCGATGGTACTCGCGGTACAGTTGGTGGTGGCGGTGCCGAACCCCTTGATAACCATGAGAATGGTCCTGTGAGCTTTCGAGGTGGTTGAACAGCAGTTTGTGGCTTGTCCTTTGCTGGAGGTGGTGGGGGAGGTGGTCCCCACGGTACTGATGGCAGGGAACCTTGGAGGCCTTCGAAGACAGCCTTCGCGGAAGATCGTGGTGGTAATTCAGGTTTTGTTGTTTCTGCTGTACGTCCAACACGGTTAGCAACGGCTCCAATGAACAGCTGGTGAAACTTTGGGTCTGTGTGGGTATACCTTTGTCTGTTGATTTGGCCGCTACGGGAATCCCCTCTCCGTCCAAGCTCACGTTGTCCAGGCTTAGGGTTGAGAGGCGTTCTGTAACGGCTGGGGGAGACCTTGGTTGGCTGCTTGTAGGTGATACGTCGTCTTCTGGATGTGCCTCTAGAGGAGGTACAACGGGGGCCTCGGAGCCTCCATTGTGATGAGTCGTGTGGGAATTCGTTAATGATCGTGTAGAGGCTGTTGGAGACAGAGCTTCGTTGTGGTCAATGGGTATGGTGTCCGCGTCTTCGAAGGTGTCCTGATAGTATCACAGTTAGCCACGAACCATACCATTAATGCTTTGTCTGGCCTCTCTTACAGTCTCGTGGCCCGAGTCTTCAGTTTCGGGCTGTGTATTCTTGACCACCGACTCTGGGCGGGTATCGTCTCCTCCTTCTGGTTGTGCCATTGTGGATGTCGGGTGGTTATATGGCTTGTTTGTATACTTCTGGCCCGACCTTGTCGTTATTCTCGAGAGTTCAGGTGCTATACGCGGCCATCAATGGTAAACTGTTGGTATGCCCCTCTCTGACGTCTGTCGGTTGCTGGCTGCAGATTATCACAGGTGGTGCACGACAGCAAGTAAGGTTGGAGGGTGCGTATGTAGGGAGACGGAGAAACGGTGGCTTCTGGGTGCCTGTGCCTGGGTCGTTGTTTCCCAGCGTCGATCTCGAGTGGGTTTTTTGGTTCTCTGGTTCCCCTCGGAGGCCGATCTTTCTCTATATATATAATGTGGCCCGTTTTTGCCGCCGTTTGCCGTTTGCCCTGTGGCTCAGTTTCCGTGCCTGTCCTTTTCTATTATGGTCGCCGAAATATTTTGGAGCTGGATCTGGTTCAGGAGCGAATTGATGGCGGTCTCGCGATCTTGGCAATCTTAATTCTGGATCTGCAGAGCCAGGGGACGGATTGGGGAGATTCTCCAGTTTTGCAGGGCTATTGAAATTGAATCAATTCGATTTAATGCCTGCAGTGAATAATGAGGCCACAATTATTATTCACGGTGAGTAAGTATTATTCGTAGAGTTAAGAGAACAAGGAGAGAGAGAGTGTATAGGCACGCTCCAATGTTCTCGTACTATATAATGTGCTGTACGCGCAGTAACTGAGGTAACACTCTCTGTCTCTCATGACCGTCATAACTTCCCCTCTTCCAGGCCCCATCCCATGTGGAAATTCCATTAATATCTCTCTACATAATATAACACTGTCGTACGTCGATAATTGCCCCTGTACGCTGAATATCATCGGCGTACAAACATCTGCACCACGGCGTCCAATCTCCAATGATGCGTCTGGAAGTCTAAGACTCGGCGACAGTTAAGCCACTAAAGTAATACCCGGGAAGCCACGGTGGTATTTCAGCCGTGGCCGTTGTTATTTCTGGTCTAATCAATAATTAACCTGCGACGCGAAACACTGACGCGAACGCCGCTTGGCGGTCCACAAGAGAGCGTGTTTCAGCGTTTCAGCTGGGGATGGACTCATCAGACTCATCAGACTCATCAGATTCATCAGGCTCCAGGGGGATTATCTCATTGTTCGGCGAGGAGAGAAATGATGCTCCGACAGAGACAAATAAACAAATATTTAGTAAAATATGCCATATTAACGTCTATTTGGAGCTGTATGATGCTGTATGATACATAACGGATGATGGAAGCTACTAGAGCTGTTGGTTAGTGTGATTTTAGTACTTCGTGTCACGTGCTGATTGTGCTGATTGTGCTGATTGTGCTGAACTATGATCCTGAAACCACGCTGGAAGTCAGGGTCTATATCTTCACAACTGAGATACCAGAGAAGGTGTCGTATAAACGTTAGAGTCTGTTGAATTGAAGTGCTCTTTCTCGATATATTCCGGATTTATATAGTTGATTCGCCTTATAATATCATAGCTCGGATTTTCCAATGATTTTCCTCCAAATAATGTTGCGTTCTGTAATATATTTTCCCTTATTCCATTTTTATAGCAATTAGTGATAAATAATAAAACAGGCCATTTTAATAAAAATCCCTATAACCCTGAATTTACGATATCTCGATCCCATACCATAGATCAACCACAGGTCCATGCTACACAGCATCCATCACAACAATATATCACCCATCTCCCAATCCCAGACCGAGCCCATTAAACTCGTGAAGCGCAACATGACGTGGTCACCCGAAGGGTCCTTGATTAGGCCTATGGGTGCATGACCCGCCAAATAGAAACGGCATTGGGTAGCACCAGCACCTATAATCTAGGCTAGAGTTGGATGAAAAAGAAAGAAAGAAAAAAATACTCATTTCGAGCCGTAACGTAGAATACCGAATAACGGTCGCTGTGAGATTTATTTAGTTTACTATTTTCTAGACCAAAAATTATATGTAGATCAACGCCGCTCTGGAAATAAATGAACTGGAAAATACGATAAGCGTGCGTGGGGTTGCAAAGTTCACTGCTTTCTAGCGATACGCGCGCTGCCGCCGGTCTCCAAAAAACTAGCGGCTCCGGTGGATGAGCTTGGAATACCTCACACCTTCTCTACCCGCCTTGCCCTGCCTCATATCTTCACATCGAATTCCTCCAAATTCACCCCTCTCACCAACAGCTCTGGACTTGTTTGTCTTGACCTACCCTCCTCAACCACAACTTCATCCACCGAAGATCCTTGATCAAGTTACGAGGGGAGTTCTCCACCTCTCTTTCGCAACCTGGCAAGGATAGCAGCTTCGACTTACGATAAACCAACTCTTCCGTTTGCTGAAGCCACAGCACGATCAACCCCACACAAGTCTGATCTGAGCACCTGCAGGGTGCTGTAGATTCACCTGAATTCGATCAGGTAATACATTCCCTTCCTATACACTAATTTCTAGATACCCGACGCCACCGTCGAAGACCATTCCGACTCGACAACTCGAACGTTACACCCTTGCCACTTCACCTCCTCCGTTGGAGCTGTCCGACCTGGACGCTCCTCGAGTACCAGCAAAGCTGTCTCCAGCTTGGACCAATGTGGAGGCAGTGTAGGGGGGCAACAATATCCTACATTGCGGTGTTACCGCAGCAGTCAACACCATGGTCAAGATACTAAAGACCATACAACCAAAGCACAAGGAGACGCTGGTACGTTCTATATAATATTGAAATCCAACCCCGGATGAGCTGACATTTACTTAGTCGCCGTATATCCAATCGTTTGTGCAGAACGCATCGACAGCACCATGGCACACCCTCCCACAAGCTCTTGCCGACTTCCCAACCCGATGGCCTTTCCCGAGAGGTGACCTATACCACTGGATCCCGCTTCTGAATAGATTCGATAGCGATCTCGAAACTTTCTGCACAACCTATGCACTCAACAATGGCCCTCAAGTTAAAGATTTCGGATGCGAGCTCCTGCGAAAGGGCGGTGCGACAGATGAGCAGATTTCCACGGCCGGGTTTGGCCCGGAGGGCGATAGAGAGGTGATTGAGCGTATTCTGCATTTCTCCAGGATACTACTTGAGAATTGCGGCAACCGAAGCATATACTCGAGCAGCACTCACTTGAGCGATCTTCTCAACAGCACATCTCTGTCATTACTTGCGGCAACACTCCAGATCGGCACACAGCTGGCCCAGCGCTACCAGGCGACATTCCGAAGGATCGCAAGCTCCCACCGACAGACAAATGCGACTCTCCTTGCGAATCATTACAATATCGACCTTGATAAGGTGCAGCAGCTCTCTCAGCCATTCTCGAGAACGGTTACGTCCACCGAGACGGCCGCGCCCACAGTTCCGAACACACCCGTCACCCCGAACGCGAAGGGCAAGGATAAGGCATATTTCAGCATTCCTGTAGCTGGCGGCAAGACCACTACGAGCACCAGCTACGCGAATAATCTGGTTTCCCTTGTTCGGAGCGGAACGCTTCCTGATCCCAGCCCCAAGGGCAAGAAGGCTGCATCAACATCGTCACAAACCTCCGCGGAGGTAGACTGGAATGAATGGGGGGATGTGCGCATTACATATTACGAGTCTCAGCCACGCGGGGAAGAGGCACCACCGGCGACAGCTCATAATGCATCGGTTGCACCAGTCACACCTACTCCGGTACGACGCACATCGATGCTCGGAAATCAACATGGAAGCCGAACCTCCAGGGCGCCAGCTACCGAAGAAGCTCCGGCAACTCCAAGTCGATCTTCTACGTTGCCAGCTGCGGCCCCGGCAGAGGAGAAAGCGACCTCGAGCCTAAAAGTGATTGACGTTCCAGCGTCCAAAGTCTCTGAGCACTCTGTTCAGCAGTTGCTTGAAGAATACCTCCCAAGTGTACCAGATGCATCAAAATACACGCTGCTTACCAAGTTAAGAGTTGCAAAGGCCCTATCCAGTTCATTGGACACCCGTAGACAGATGCTTGCTGTCCGCCTTTTAGCCGTTACCAACCTGGCGTATATCTACCCTGAGCCCAGCTTCTTGGAGAAGGTCTTAAAGCAGGATAGCGACGAACCACGTCGCCTGCAGCTCATCTACCAACTGGCGGAGCTGATCCACCCTCCCGCCCAAGGAGACTTGGGAATCCCTAGGTCTCTCCAAACTATCGCTGTCAATGCCCTTGAAGGTCTTGCCCAGCACCAACACAAGTACCAGGATGTGTGCACGGCATTAAATACGAACGTGAACCATGGAGTTCTCCTCTATATTGTCCGAAAGGCCGTCGCGGAAATGGCTATCGATGAGCCTGGCGACAAGCACACTGAAAATGACGAGTGGCACAGTGCGTTATTTGCACTTCTCTCACACGTAGCCACGCTCCCTCGGGCTGGAAACGAGTTGGTCACGGCCGGTCTCGTCCCCATTCTGGTTGAAGTCCTGACTCTGCGCACCTCGGTGGCCGAGGGCAGCTACCCCAGAGTTCTCAACTTCCTAGATGCCATCGTCTTCAACGTCAAGGATGCCTTCCAGGTCTTGGCGAATGCCGACGGACTGGACGCTATTTCGAATCTGATTGTCTATGAGGTCCAGTCTTCTACGGAGGTGGCCAAGAAGGCCGAGGGTATGCCTGCAGACTATCGGTCGCCGTCAATCGATTACGAGATCCCATATTACCAACAGCAGTCTATCAAATGGCTGTTCAAGTTCATCCACCACATGATGAACCAGGCTGGTGGTTATGGCGGCAACTTTGACCGCCTTCTTAGGAATTTGATTGACTCTCCACAACTCCTTGGAAGCCTCCGAGAGATTATAAGCAATGCAAAGGTCTTTGGTAGCTCCGTATGGACAAATGCAGTCAGCATCCTGAACGATTTCATCAACAACGAGCCGACTAGCTTTGCAATCATCGCCGAGGCTGGTCTCAGCAAGGCCGTCTTGGAGGCTGTTCTGGGACAGGAGATAACTGCTCTAGCGCCCAAGGAGGGTGCGTCTCAACCCGAGTCGACCAATGAAGAAGGATCTCCGGCGCGAACTGATGACGACAGCATTTTCTCAGTTGTCGTTGACCAAACACCCCACCCGCCAACCCAGCAGATGCTTGAGACTCCTCGTCCAGGCCCTCTGGGCCGCGGAATCATGCCTTCTTCGGAAGCTATAATTATCGTTCCGGAGGCCTTTGGCGCCATTTGCCTCAACAATTCTGGCATGAAGATGTTCTTGGAGTCCAACGCCCTTCAAAGCTTCTTTGAGATCTTTGAAAGCCCCGCGCACATCAAGGTGCTCGATAATGACGCCAACAATCTTGCTACCTCCCTTGGCGCAACCTTTGACGAACTGGTCCGCCATCACCCAGCTCTCAAAACCGCGATCTTAAATGCTGTCCTGGATATGGTTGCTAGGGTGAGCTACCTATGCAAGACGAGGACCGAGAAAGAGAAGCTCGGCGCGAAATTGCTGGTCACCAACGCAAATGGGGACGTAGTCGTCGCTGATCGCAGTCTTTTAAGTGAGGCTTCTGATGACGACAAAGGAAAGGGCAAAGCCATTGACGCGGACGCGGATGTCGAGATGACCGGTGTTTCTACTGAAGCTGCTGAGCCATCGAAGGTGTCCAAGCCTGTGACACCGGCCGGGGATGACCGCGAGAACAATGTGACTCCATACATTGCAGCTGTCGCTAATTTCCTCTCTGCGCTGTTCAACAACGCGGGCATTCGTAATCTGTTTATGGAGAATGGTGGGGTCGAGTCTATTCTGGATTTGGCCGAGCTGCCAGTCCTGCCAACCTCACCTTCCGATGATCGTTCGCACAGAAATATGCATACAGTCATTGCCCTCCTCGCGGAGCAGAAGGCACACATCCTTGTACCTTCCTTGATCAAGAGAGCGCAAGCTGCAGCAGATACTTTGATGCCCTTTACTCAACACCAAGGTCCAGAGGCATACTTTGGCAAGTTCATCAAGGACTGCAAGCCTTCTAATGATCGCACCGATAACCTACTGGCGAGAGGGACATCATTGGTGGAGGCTATGGTGACTGCCCAGAATCTTTGCTTGGCGCTGCGTCAATGCATTTCTTCTCCTATCTACAGCCGCAACCAAACCTCGAGCTTCAGCTCCATGAACCTCGCCGACTACTACGTTAGATTGGTCAAGAGCCTTGGTGCTATCCTTGCCGCTAGTATCAAGGAGGATTTCAAGTTGATGAGGCTTGCTCCGAGACACTGGAGACGTGCTCGCCGCCAGTCCGCTCCGATGTTCATGATTGATGCGCCCGAGCCGCTCATCCCCACGATTGATTCCACCGAGGAGGCGCTGCATTCCCTGCTGCCAGAAGCACAGGGAACGGCCCCAATGGCCACGCTGGTGACGGATTCTTCTGGTGCCGAGAACCCGATTCATAAACCTCCACCTTTGTCACTCACGCCCGAGGAGAGCCAAAGCCCCGAGTTCAAGAACTTCAGGAATCTACACAATCTCCTCGGCAAGATGCCGATATCCATGTCTATCTTCTTCCAGGTTATTGGGAAGGGCCTTGTACCGAAGCGAACTCCTGACTCGTTCCAACGCCAGAGCAACATTGCGATTGCAAACGCCATTGTTGAGACCGTTCTGTCTCAGCTGACATCGGTGCGCGATGAGAGTTCAAGCGAGACATACACCTTCTGGGTCCTGATGTTCCGAACGGTGAAGGACATCCTCGTTAATAATGCGAGGACATCTGAGAGGCCACAGGAGTGCATTACCATTGTCGTTCAAGCGTTCATGAAGGCTGGTGGATTTAACACGATTAACCACATGCTGGAGCTGTTCGATGCGGAAGTGAGGAACAATGCGGATAAGACTGTCAATTTCAACGATGTGGACCTTCTTCTGAGAAATGACCTGGCTACTTTGGGCATCAAGCATATTCTCGAACTCTACGGTCCGCTTGTGACGGGAAAGAATGTCGGCGAGTCATTCCAGAGCACGACGCTACACTCTCGATCCGATAGAGATCGCAACAGCCCGAACTATTTCTCGGCTGGCCAATTCGTACTTGAGGTGCGTATGGCGATCTTGCCGGCAGTGCAGAAGCTCTGGGAGTCAGATATTGTCGAAAAGGGATCAAAGATTATCCCTAACAAGCTTATCGACATCATTCGCAATGTGATGGAGACCGATTTGGAGGAGGGCGCATTTAGAAACAGTGACAAGGCAATTGTGCCGTCTAAACAGGGGAAGAGGAAATGGAGAGTCAACAGGGAAAACCTCGTTAAGCTCCAAGCCGCCGATTATGACGAGGATTTGGCGGTTGAGGCCTTGTTCCGCTGCAACAACAGCTATTCTTCTGCACTGGAATACTGCAAGGCGCAACTCAGCGAGAGATCTGGTGGCCGCAATAGATTCGGACACGACGATTATGATCCAAACAATGGTGCCAATGATGCTCCTAGCCACGAAACTAGACCGTCTACAGGCTCTATTACTCCCGATCAAGGTGCCGCGCAGGGCAACGGCGGAGCCAACGAGGCGCCCAATGATGGTGTGCCGCCACCTGTGTTCACGCAGTCTCCAGAAGAATATGTGCCTCATGCATCGGTACCTCCTAATCTACAACAGATGTTGTTAGATAACATGAATAGAACCCTGGAGAATGCAGAGGCGGGCAACCTGTTCGCTGCTATCTCCGGCGGCGGCGAGCAAACCAATCTGCCCGAGCGAGTTCCCAACCAGCAGCCATCGCCGTCCTCGGCAGACAAGACCTTGGAGAGCCAGCCTGAGATCCCGACAGTAGAGCGCCTGAACGCCGAGCGATTGAAGATCCGATCGAACCTGATCGAGCGCTGCCTCGAGGTTATCAATGCACATGGCGAGTTCACCTTTGAGATTGCAGATCTTATTACCACGGTCATCGAGAAGTCCCCCGAGCAAGCAGAGATGCGCGCTACTATGGGCGGTACCCTGGTTGTGGCCTTGACGTCGTTCCTCAGTGGTGATGTTCGCGAGGTGGGGAAGAAAATCGCCTCGTATGCCCACCTGCTCGCTCTTATGCTCCAGGATCCCCAGTTCTACAAGGCTTCGTTGGAGGAGTTAAAATCTAACCTCGGGAACTTGCTTGAGTTCGTCAAGCTGTCGCCTGATCACAAGTCCGAGGAATCTTCGCCGTGGGTGGCTCATATTCTGCTTATCGTCGAGATTCTCCTCAGCGACGATGCGGAGCCCAGAGAGACTGACTGGAAGATCCCGACAAGTGAGACTGCGACCATTGACCAGCCTGTGCTTAAGGCACCCGAATTGGTCGTGTCGACGGAGGATCGGGCTACTTTGTTCGAAGCTATCCTGGACATTCTTCCCCGCATTGGAAAGGATGAGTCGCTTGCCTTGGCCGTTATGCGTATCTTGGTTATCTTGACCCGCACCAGACATATTGCTGTGGCCATGGGCGAGAAGAAGAACATTCAACGCTTGTTCGTCATGGCTAAGCAACTCGCCGGTGCTGCGACGCCGCGCATTCAGAGCCCGCTGATGCTTATTCTCCGTCACATTGTCGAGGATGACGAGACTATCAAGCAGATTATGCGATCGCAGATCAAGGTTTTCCTTGACCCCAGCTCGAGCCGAAGCTCGCGCCACCCTGATATTACGCTGTATCTCCGCAGCATGTCGAACTTGGTTGTTAGGCAGCCAGAGCTGTTCGTGGAAGTCAGCAATGAGATGGTTAAGCTGGTTAAATGGACCACGACCACAGCGGATCAGCCAGGCAGACAGCAGATTGAGCTTCAAGAACAATACAAGCGTTCCCGTAGAGGAAAGCCAGAGGATGCGGGCTTGCTTACATTAAAGCCTACGGAGGAATTGTCGATGGAAGATGTCAAGCCCTCTACAGAGACTGCTGATACGGAGGCCGGTGAGGGATCAAAGGCCGCTGTTGAGCACAAGGTGCCCATCGTTGAGAACCCTGATGGTGTGATCTATTTCTTGCTATGCGAGCTCTTGAACTATAGAGACGTGGAAGACAAGGAGCCTGCTCCTCCCGTACCAACTGAAGAGGCAGCAGCAGCGAGCACTTCAGAGACGGCGGCGCCAAGCACGTCGGCTGCTGAGGCATCATCGGCACCAGCTGCCGGGGCACCTCAGGCAAGCCCACCAACCCCCGCAAAGCCCGAGACGAAGAAGGCGAAGCCAGAGTTCAAAGCAGAGGATCACCCGATTTACATCTACCGCTGCTTCTTGCTTCAATGTCTTACCGAGCTATTGGCTTCCTACAACCGCACCAAGGTTGAGTTCATCAACTTCAAGAGGAATGCCCCGACTCACGCGGCGACGCCTTCGAAGCCACGCTCAAACGTCGTCAACTACCTGCTCTTTGATTTGATTCCATCGGGAAGCCTGGACCATGCGGAGACATTGGCGATGCGCAAGAAGGTTTCCACGTCCTCGTGGGCGGATTCGACAATCACTGCTCTTCTGAGCAAGACTGGCGAGCAGATCCTGGATAGGGAGCGTGACAACACCGACTCTGATGACGAGCCTGACCTGCTCTTTGTGCGCAAATTCGTCCTTGAGAACATCATCAAGGCATACAGGGAAGCCAGCACCTCGACTGAGCCTCTGGACATCAAGTACTCCCGCATGTTGTCGCTGGCTGATCTTATGAGCCACATCATGGCTGGGAAGGACAACATCGGCGGCGGATCGGATCCAAATGTTACTATCCGCTCGCAGCAGCAGCTCAAGCGTATTATGTTCGAGAAGGGCTACATCGGTGCCTTGACCGCATCCATTGCCGACATTGACCTTAACTTCCCGGGTGCCAAGCGTGCTGTGAAGCATATTCTTCGCCCGCTGAAGGCACTTACTCAGACCGCTATTGAACTGAGCGAGGTTGGTAAGGTTGCTTTGACGCCTGGGCAACACGATGAGGATGAGATCGCGTCTGCGTCGTCCGTTTCTGACGTCGATGACGACCGCGAGGAGACTCCTGATTTGTTCAGAAACTCGACGCTGGGCATGTTTGAGCCTGATCGTGATCATGAATCGTCATCTGAGGGTGAAGATGGTAAGTTTGAACTCTTGGCTCTCGATTTGGGGAGTACGATGCTAATTGTTTCTAGATGATGAGGAGATGTATGATGAAGATGGATATGAAGAGGAGATGGACGGTTATGAAGATGGTCCTATTGAAGATGATGAGGATAATATCAGCGATGAGGATGAAGATCTTGAAGGCATCGGTGAGATTGAGGGCCTTGATGGCGACCATGGTATGGACGTCGAAGTCATTATGGATGACGATGATGAAGATGATGAGAGTGGATCTTCTGATGAGGATGATGAAGATGAAGACGATGATATGGACGAGGATGATGAAGATGATCACGTCCAAATCATCGATAATGAAGGAAACCCTCATCCGCTCGCCGAATTAGACGATGAAGACGATTGGGAGAGCGAAGATGAAGACGAGGAAGAAGACTACGAGGGCATGGCTGCGGATGAGGAAGAAGAGGCAATGCATGCTGGTGGCCATGGTCCCTTGGGCCGTCTCGTTCATGCTTTCGGTGGGGATCCTCATAACCATGGCGACATTGATAATCTCCTGCAACGCATCGAAGATGAGCGCGGTGGAGATCCAGACATGGATATTGAGTATCTGGACGAGGACCACGAGGAAGATGGTAAGCTATTCTGCCCACGCAAAGCTAATATCGACGCGATGCTAATTGGTTCTAGATGAAGTTGATGAAGAAGAAGAGGAGATGGATGACGATGAGGACATGTACGAGGAGTACCAACGTACGTATATCGTTGATATTTGTTATGATATTATGCTAACTTTGTTAGTAGCAGATCCAGGAATGCCATTTACCTTCGAGTTTGACGAGCAAGAGCCTCCAATGATCATCTCAAACCGAGGCCATCGGGCGCATGCGGCCCCTCAACCATCACCATACTTTTTCGGTGCCCACCGCGACCCGCTAGGCGGTATGTTAGACCCTTTACTTTCACAATATCAGGATTTGCGACAACGCTTCTCAAACATCCAAGATTCGCTGCTGCGCATTGCTCCCCATGGATCCCCACTCCGCGTACCACTTCAGGTAATAGATGACAGCATAACTAATCTATTAGCAGTGCGTGACTACTACCGCGGTTCCTATCGTTCCCACCGACCCGGCCCAACTCCCCGCGACAACAACGACGGAACCAACCCACTCCTCCAGCGCAGCGATCGCGCCCGCGGCGATGCCGGTCTTCCAGGATCGACACCATTCATCGGACGCGAGACTCTGTTCAACATCGTGGGACGCGGACCCTTTGGAGGAGGAGAGGCAGGCGGCCCTGCTGCTATACTCAACGACCTCTTCACTCAACTACCATTCCCTGCTGGCGCGCTACCATCAGCCGGCCGCAACGGCGGAGCTCTGCATTTCCATGTCACGGGCGGACCAGGTGGAGCCGATGCCCGAGAGTTCCAGGCTATGTTTGGTGGGATGAGACCGGGGATGGCTCGCGGCCACGAGCGAGCCCCTGGAGCAGCCGAACCGGCCGCTGCTACAACGTTCACTACGCAGTTGACGGCGACGAGATGGACTGAGGAGGCTAGATTACTGTTTGGCCCTAGACATCCGGATATGGCGCTGAGGGTCCTTATGGGGCTCATGGCTGTTGTCGTCCCAGGAGCTCTTGAGGCTGAGAAGAAGGCAATCCAGGAGAAGAAGGAGGCCGAGGAAAAGAAGAGAAAGGAAGAAGAGGAGAAGGCAGCGCAGGCTGCGAAGGAGGCCGAGGAGAAGGCTGCCAAGGAGAAGAAGGAAGCGGAGGAACACGAGGCGGAAGAGAGAGCCAGAGCTGAAGAGGCTGCTGCTGCTGCGGCGGCTGCTCCTCCCGTCGAGGAACCCCAAGAGGCCGAGAATGCCCAGCCAATGGAGGGTGTGGAGTCGGGAGAGACTGCTGCAGCGGAGGGAGAAGGCGCACCTGCTGAAGATAGGCCGCGCGTGACGATTCCATTCCGCGATGGCACTCTTGATATTACGGAGTTGGGCATTGACCTCGATTACCTTGACGCTCTTCCAGAGGAGCTTCGAGAGGAAGTCATCACTGGAGCTATTGCCCAACGCCGCTCGGATGCTGCCGCTACTGGCGCACCGCCATCGGAGATCGATCAAGAATTCCTCAACGCCCTGCCAGATGAGATCCGCGCCGAGATAATCCAGCAAGAGAGACAGGATCGCCGCCGCCGCGAGCGCGATGAGGCCCGTCGTCAAGCAGCTGCTAACGGAGCTCCGGTTCCAGTGCCGCAAGAAATGGATGCCGCGAGCATTCTGGCAACCTTGCCTGCGGACTTGAGAGCCCAGGTACTTGCGGAACAAGATGAGGACGTGCTGGCTCAGTTGCCTCCGGAGTATATCGCTCAGGCACGCGCTTCCATGGGTGGCCACCCGCTCCGCGGTATGGCGGGTCTGGGGGGTCTGACGCACGCGCGCGTGGTTGATGGATCGAGACCACATCCAGGTGGAGCTGGCGAAATGGTCAAGCCTGTTCGTCGCAGCATCGTTCAGATGCTCGATAAGCCCGGCGTTGCTACCCTACTTCGTCTCATGTTTATCTTCCAGCAGGACAGCCTGCGGAACACGTTGTACCAGGTCCTCCAGAATATCTCCGAGAACCGTCACAACCGAGGCGAGGTCATCAGCACGATTCTGCATATTCTGCAGGATGGCAGCGCCGATATGACGGCTGTTGAGAGAAGCTTTGCGCACCTATCTTTGAGAGCCAAGCAACCTAAAGAGAAGGACCCGAAGACACCTTTGTCTCTCAGCCGAAAGAACACTGGAACTGGACTGGCAGCTCTTACAACTGTCCCCAACACGGACATTTCGCCACTGATGGTCGTCCAGCAATGTCTTGGAGCACTGATCTACCTGTGCAAGGTCAACCTTCATGTGCCGTCCTTTTTCTTGACGGAACACGAATCTGCAGTTAGTGGCCTCAAGCGCAACGCAAGCCGTAAGGGCAAGGGCAAGGATATCAAGGCGCTGAAGTTCCCATTGAACTCCCTTCTGATTTTGTTGGATCGCAAGTTGATCATGGAGAGCTCACCTGTTATGGAGTCCCTTTCTGATCTGCTGAGCCGCATCACGGCGCCGCTCCAGACCTTTGAACGTAAACAGAAGGAGGCTGAAGAGGCTGCTAAGAAGGCGGCAGAGAAGCCTGCGGAGACCGAAGGTGAGGCCGCGGGTGAGGCCGGGCCTGCTGAGCAACAAGCAGAGTCCATGGATACCGACCCTGCTGCACCAGAGCCATCGTCTACAGAAGCTCCAGCAACAGAGGCGGGCGCTTCGACCACCGACGCTCCAAAGGCTGAGGGCGAGAAGGCTGAAGATAAGGCTAAGGAGCCTGAGAAGAAGAAAGTGCGACCATTCGTTCCACCTGTGGTTCCGGATGCCAACCTCAAGCTGGTGATCAACATCTTCGTTGCACGCGAGTGTAGCGCCAAGACCTTCCGCGAGACCCTTTCGACCATCAAGAACCTTTCGTGCCTTCCGGGTGCCAAGGCTGTCTTTGGGAAGGAACTTATCGCCAAAGCACAGGAGTTGGGTGAAGTGATTCTTCTGGACCTTGAAGATCTTTTCCCGCAGATTCAGAAGGCTTCGAACAGCACTGAACTCCAGGGTGTAGCTCTTACTAAGTTCTCGCCTTCGGGATCAGACCAGAACAAATTGCTCCGTGTCCTCACTGCTTTGGATCATCTCTTTGATCCGAAGAATGCTAGGAAGGACCCCGCGGCTGATGCCGAAGCTGGAAGTGAGACTGCCGATACCGAGAAGCAAGATCTCCTAGCCACGCTTTACGAGAACTCTACCTTTGGCCCGATGTGGGAGAAGCTTAGCGCTTGCCTCAGTGCCATTAGACAACGCGATCACATGCTCAATGTGGCTACGATCCTGTTGCCACTGATCGAGTCCCTAATGGTGGTTTGCAAGAACACCACACTGAAGGACCAGCCTCTTCGTGGCAAGGATAACATGCTTACCAGCCCTGTTCCGGAGTCGCGCATGGAGAGCCTCTTCTTCACCTTTACGGAGGAGCACCGCAAGATTCTCAATGATCTTGTCCGCAACACCCCCAAGCTCATGAGCGGGACGTTCTCGCTCCTGGTCAAGAACCCCAAGGTACTTGAGTTTGACAACAAGCGCAACTACTTCAACAGGAGCATCCATAACCGCAACAACCCTACTCGCCAGTCATACCCATCGTTGCAGCTTTCGGTCCGCCGTGACCAGGTTTTCCATGACTCTTTCAAGTCGCTGTACTTCAAGAGCGGGGATGAGATGAAGTTTGGCAAGCTGAGCATTCGATTCCATGGCGAGGAGGGAGTGGATGCTGGTGGAGTTACTCGCGAGTGGTTCCAGGTGCTATCGAGACAGATGTTCGACCCCGGATACGCTCTGTTTATCCCCGTGTCTTCCGACAGGACTACCTTCCATCCAAATTTGACGAGTAGCATCAACCCTGAGCATCTTATGTTCTTCAAGTTCATTGGTCGCGTCATTGGAAAGGCCCTTTACGAAGGCCGTGTCCTGGATTGCCATTTCAGTCGTGCAGTCTACAAGAGAATTCTGGGCAAGGCTGTGTCGGTCAAGGATATGGAGTCGCTTGATCCCGAGTACTACAAGTCCGTTGTCTGGATGTTGGAGAACGATATCACCGACATCATCGCCGAGACCTTCTCCGTTGACAATGACAAGTTCGGTGAGGTTGAGACCGTGGATCTTATCGAAAACGGCCGCAACGTCCCTGTCACAGAGGAGAACAAGCATGAGTATGTCCGCTTGATGGTGGAGTTCAAGCTCACTGGATCGGTCCAGGAGCAGTTGGACAATTTCCTCAAGGGCTTCCATGAGATCATCCCCGCCGAGCTGGTCGCAATCTTCAACGAGCAAGAACTCGAGTTGCTCATTTCCGGACTCCCAGAGATTGATGTCGACGACTGGAAGGCAAACACCGAGTATCACAACTACACCGCTGCCTCGCCGCAGATCCAATGGTTCTGGCGCGCCATCCGCTCATTTGACAAGGAGGAGCGAGCCAAGATGCTGCAGTTCGTTACCGGCACGTCGAAGGTTCCTCTGAACGGATTTAAGGAGCTTGAGGGGATGAACGGGTTCAGCAGGTTCAACATCCATCGCGATTATGGCAACAAGGATCGCCTGCCAACTTCGCATACTTGCTTTAACCGTAAGTTTTACCACTGATCCCTTCCATAGATGGATACTAACAGTTTATACAGAGCTTGATCTCCCAGAGTACGAGAGCTACGAAATGCTCCGCCAACAGGTCCTCACGGCCATCACGACGGGAAGCGAGTACTTTGGTTTCGCATAAAAGAACAAAAGCCAGCCATTCAGATAGTCCGTTTTTTTGAACTTTAATTTTTTGCTCGTCAAAACACCGGAGAAGGAGAGAGAAATATTTTTATTTTTTTAATTTGGCATGAACCTGGTTTCGTTACTCGACGCATTTACAAAGGCGCAAAGAAATGCACGTGTTTTTTGCTCTCTTCGTTAGGATGGATGGGATCGGGGGGGGGCGGCGCGTGCGTGTGATATGAATATAGCGAGGAGTGGAGGGGCTGGATGGGAATGGGAGGGAGCTTGGGATTGGGGGGGATTAGTTAGGTACATTTGTGAATCGTAGCTTCTCTTCTCATTTTTAAATGGGATGGAGAGCTCGACGGAGGTTTGGCCGGGCGGTTCTTGGACCTTTTATGGTTGGGCGATGGGGGATGGATAGTGAGAAGTGGAGATCTTACGGTTCGGAACCTGTTGCTTGATTGATATTGGGCTGTGCGCGCTGGGCTGGGCTGAGGATGTCGGATTGTACAGTAGTTAGATAGACAGCTTAGATCGAAAAAGATTTGAGTGCATTTTTGGGGTCGATGCTTGTGATGTGATGGGAGGTAGCCGGGAGTAAATGGAGCAATTACAATTCAATACACAAACTGTGGATACAAAAGGCTGTGCGCGCCAAAACAAAATGCTATCGTTCTCAAGTGTGTATTCCAGTTATCATTTGTGATTGCCATAGTTTAAAATTCTCACTAATGAACTGAACGAGTCGCGACGGTGATGGAGACGTGACGAAGATCCTGTGGTACTGTGGAGAAACTAGCGAGGGTAGGGCTTATGGTACACAATAATCCTGATCAGTTATCAAAAATGGGGTTGTAACTCAGTGGTAGAGTGTTCGCTTTGCATTACCTAATCTTCGGATTAACATGATACTTATATGCGAAAAGCCCAGGGTTCGATCCCCTGCCACTCCAAATAATTTTTTGGATTTTTTGGCAACTTTGTGTTTGCAGAGTGTGAATATATTTCACGCGATAGGACAGCAGTTTTTTTTTGGTTTTTACTATTCACAGTTTTGGTGTTAACAAAGGAGGGTGGGAGAGGGGAGAAAGGGAGATGGCCTTTCGCCAAGAAATTTTCGACTTTTTGCGCCAGCCTACTTACTTCCTTCGCACCCCATAGCAAGCGGGTAGTGATTATAATCAAATATCAAATTATATTATATTGGATATTATTATTTCTCCCCCTCTCCCAGCCCAATTCCAGACACCCGATCATGATAATACACGTCTGCCTTGCGCCCTCCCAAAAACGATAAAAATATCGTTCCATCAAGTCCCTTCCCTTTCTTACATCGGCTTCATTTTTCAAATGGCACATAATGGTAAAAACATAACCCCCGAAAACACCATACCGCACACAATATGCTCCAAGTCCCAATAAATCCTCCAAAACTACCTTCCCCTAATGGTCTGGGTCCCAGTTTGGCCCCGCACACGGCGAGTTATGATCAATCCATTTCTGAATCCTCTCCACGAGCCACCCAGACTGGAACCTAACTTCCTTGCCCCCATCCTCCGCCTTCTCCGGATACCTCGGTTTACCCAACGTAAACGCCGTATCGAGCTTGCACGAGCCTCTGGAGTACACGAACTGGAAGCAAGTCGGGTCGTTCTCGCACGTCTTGCGGCAGTGGTTGAACGACCTGGTGGGGTCGTGCAGGAAGAAGTCGCCCACGAATTCGGGGGTGATGATGGGGTCCGTGAGGGCGGGGATGGGGCGGAGCTGGGAGTCGGGGGACTGGTTGTCCCAGTCGTCGCGGCGGGGGGTGGTCATGAGGGAGGCGATCATGGTGTAGTAAAGCTCTTCCATTAGTAGCGGTTCCTAATACCTGTTAAACTTGATTATGTGTGAGAAAGGGTCATGGATGGACGTACTTTGGTTGAGTTTCTCTGGTTCTCAAAGTCCCACATATCTTGGACCTCCTCGCTTCCTACATGATGCATCGTCGCCACGGGCGTACACCACAGCTCAGGCCCGAAGTTAAACTCTTTGGCCTTCCTTCCGTTAATCACCGGCCGCACGTTCTGCACCTTTAGACCTTTCTTAAACAGCGTCCTGCCCAACTCTTGGTCGCCACAGCATGCCGTCGTGGCGTTCTTATCGAACTCCTTGGCCAGTGACTTGCGGTCGTCTCCTACAAGTAGCTGCATTGCGGGCTTGCTGAGAAGGTATCCGCTGCCACCATGCGCGAATGGTGGTCTCCCAACATCGACCTGGCTGCCCAAGTAGTGCGGCTTGGTTGCATCGAGGGTAGCAAGCCACAGGAACAAGTTTGTCCAGCTGATATAGGTATCCGCGTCAATATAAAGATACCAATCGCGTTCGGGCGCCAGATCCCACGCCTTCTGCGCCGTGTATAAATTCTTATACTTGTCCAACCTCCACGCCGCGTCGTTCTTCCACTCATTGCGCAGCGAGCCCATGTCCTGGGCCAGACTGCGCAGCTCCTTCTGGTTATTATATAGGTCGAAATCGGGGTTTTCGTATGTGGCAGCCGCTGTGGCAGTGTCGAGGGAATCGTGTATGGCGAAGTTGCCAATGGTTCCCGCCATGTCGCTGAAGAAGAGGACGTTCTCGGGCGGCACGCAGGAGAGGTAGGTGAGAATCAGCGTCGGCAGCTTCGAGAAGGCCTCTGTCGCCCCCGTCTTCACCACAATAACCAAGCTGGCGTCTTGAGGGTAATTGGCGCATCGTGCACCGGGTCTCCATCCCGTGGAGGTGGTTGCGAAGTTCGCTGTAGCACCGCTCTTTCGCTGCTGCGCTAATATTTGTGGCAAAGGAATTCCTCCCTGGCAATTTCTCAGTCGTGTTGGCTTGCGTAGCTTCGCAACGAGGCCTAAGCATATGATCGTGACTAGCAAAACCGCCAGTCGATGTCGTGTATAAAATCTGGATACTCCATAGCGCCTCATGGAGGGTGTGCCATCCAGTTTCATTCTTCGAGTCTTGCTCTATACCGAGTAGCTTATCACTGGGCCCATGAAGCTCGAAAGCACTTAAAAGAAGTAATTTATCGTTTGAACAAATGAGAAATAGCAAGTAGCCACCAAAAAAAACGAGGGGATGATGACGACGAGGGGAGACGTAAGCTATGTAGCTAAATATCGTATAGATGAATGTCAGATCTAGGGACGACCCAGTCCTAGCAAGGCTCCCGATCGACCTCCCCAATAGGGAGCCATGACAACCATAAGCAGAGTGTCCCGGGGCAAGCGTAGGACAGGCGCAGGGATCTCAATCCATGTCTGCCAACAATGCGGCGAAGCACCCGTCACTCGTACGTGCGGAACGGTTCCCCGCATGATTTTTGTACGAACACAGGGATACGAGCGTGAAGAAACTTCAGGGGCGGGGCGAGCATAGTGTGTAAACAGAGCTTTTAGATGTGAGCCTCATCTGTCAATCACTGTCGGGGCATATAACTTACAATACCCCATACATTGCTAACTAATGTTAGGATTGGTTATATTATGCCGCCTTTTTACCACGGGTTTGTCACATGGTTGACAGGACGGGGGATAGAGAGCGACGGGGACTCTCCACGCAAGCTGTGGGATCGTCCCCCTGTCAACTTTGTCAGGAACGTCAGGGTCCAAATAGCGGGTCGGCCAAGGCCCTATTGCACGGAGATCGGTGATCGGGGCCGCCTCATCTATTGCAGATCTTTGTCCCAACTCCAGATGTCTATATATACTGGAGGTGACGACAGACAAACACATAGGCCAAGAACCGAAATTAATTCATCGGGTGTTAACATGTACGGGAGAGAAAATTTGAGCTCTCCGAATCCTCAAAGCTCCGAGGTCGCACCAGAGAGAAACCTTAGCGGTCAGCTTACCTCGTAAGACCAAGGCTGGAGGTACTTACAATGTGGAGTATTGGTATTTAAGCCACACAGCCTCATTAACGCGCTGCTCTTTTTGACAGCCCGACGATGTTCAGCAAACGGACGGAAGTCTGAGCCACAAAGCTTCACCGAGATTTAGACTTTGGAGCTAGCAAAAACAAAAACACACTTGCGAGACATAAGGGACTTTGGGCAATGAAAAATGCAGTCACGACCGTCACGAGCGCTTTCTTACCTGTGTAAGGAAGAATCGAACATGAAGCGCAAATATAGTCAACCCTTGCGTGCCTTTCCAATGCGTTTGAGTGCATTGGGCGTCAACGATAAGTAGCCAAAGCAAAGCACAAGAGTTTCATTCGATCATTCGAGGTTTATCAATGTAGCTCTCCTCCCACCAGCCAGATGCAAGTTGTCAATCTAACCCTTTAACGCCATTTGACCCATTAACCGCAGCTCGTTGCTGGGTATCTGAAACCGCCCGTCAGTGCTCAAATATTAATACTGCCCTGCCATAGTCATATCGTCGTTACCGTGAAGCATCAATGGAATAATTCCGTCCCGTTATAAAATAATATCGCACCTCATCGAATAACCTCACCCTCCTTGTCGATACCCTCCAACCCCTCCAAGATATCGCTGCCTCCAAGTAACCCCTCGCCCCCAGCAGTTGCTTTTTGGCCTGCACTCCAAACCTCGTGGAACTTGATGCTCTCATCACTTGCAGCAACAACAATGCAGCCCTCTTGCGCTGTACGAGTCAGACTGCTTCCACCCTCACTAGAATTGTGAGTATCATTTGGCCCGCCTGGATAAGGGATCGCATAAAGGGCTCTGTGCTCGCCTTCCCACGGAATCGCAGCCACCTGCTTACATTCCGGCCATGAAAAAACTGCAATTCGGTATGGATGCTCCGGCTGGGCATATCCAAATGTGGCACATATTTCGCGGCGTGTTGTTGACCATACGAGCGAGGTCACCTGCGCGGCAACGCTGATAGTCGCCAAGCAAGCACCAGACACGGCGTGGAAAAAATGGATGCACTTGTCATTGCTTCCTCCGCCGGTTGCGATGAGCCCATCTCTCCATGGGCAGAATGCGATAGCTTTGACGGCGGCCCCGTGAATCCACCTATGCTTTTCAGCCCCCATCAGGATACTCTTGATACGATTGTTGCCAGGAATAGAAATGGTGCGTTGAACGCTATCAAGGCCAGTAATGAATTCGTCCGCTTGTTGATCGCCTTCCTGAGGTATCGAGAGCTTATAAGCTTCAAAAAGACAGCATAGGTTGTCATTCCCTCCTGTAGCAAGCAATGATCCATCGTGTGACCACGCAAGTCCGCATATCTGCTGAGTGTGAACTGAAATACGGGCAAGCAGGGTCATGACTCCCGTCCACCCATTGCGATCAACTTCCCAGGCGTCTGGCCACTCGACAGCATAGTAGTAAACGTTTCCAACTTCGTCTCCGACAACAAGATCTTCTGTCTTAACTAGTTGGCCTGGCGTATGAGGGCTCCGAGATGGCCTCAATGTTACCGTGGGTCGCCAAGTGAGACAGGCAATGGGACACGGTTGTTGAACCTCAAAGCGAGGCAATGCGCGGTCGTAAAGAGACATGAGATTCAGGGTTCCATCCGATCTCCCGTACGCAAGAATGCATTTGCAACCTTGTGTGGATGAAAACGCAATAGACGTCAACCAAGTGCCGTTATTGCTTCCAGAATTGAGTAAATGAACGCCTTGCATTTCGGACCATGCGTATAGCAGAGAACCGAGTCCAACCGCCAAGGTATGGGATGTATGTGAGTAAGCCAGGACGGAGCAATAAAAGTCATCGCGCAAGTTAGGCGCGTCGAGAACTGTGGTCAATGTCAGTAATAGTCGTGCGTAACGTGGCGGCTACTTATTTAAAAGGAGCTGTAGGCAATGTCCGGGTCTCAGTTGATTTCTTGACTTCTACACAATGTCAGACAAAATCAGTATATAGTGATGGAGACTCTCACTGGCTTGAGAGCCACTAGTAACCCATTCTGTGCCTCTCCAGGTGGTCTTCGTGCCAATTTCACTATATCCTCGCCTCTGGGGATCTGCTCTCGGCGGCGAGATAGAATGGTCAACGAAATCGTGTATTCTCTGCACCCTATCAAGGTCCAATGCTTTTGCTAAACGGCCTTCGTGCTTCTCTCTGTCTTCCTCGTCCTTTGATACCGCACTCGAAAACGATGTCGTATAGAGGGGAGCATTTGTACCAGAGCCCGTCAACCCACCACGGCCATCTGAAACCCCAACGCTGAGTGGTGCCAGCCCACCAACGGCCCAAATAGAGCCAAGGCTGACCTTTTCATTATCAATATAATTTCACTTTATTGAGGCTAGGGTGGGTTATGCAATAACATACTTGACGTTCGCCATTGCTGGCGGTTGAATCCCGTCGAAACATGAGAGTGCTGGGCTCTGAACAAATTAGCGGTGATTTCGCAGTGGGGTCAGGAGACTTGCCTCCCGGGCGAACAGGTGTAAGATTTCCTCTATTCATTGCAGCAACAGGAGGATTTGGGGTTGTGAAATTCCGGCGGGGGCTGAAGGCATCTAAACTGGCACTGTCATCTCTAACAAGTTTTTCAGAAGGTGAAAGCTGCTGTGGATCTTTGTTGACTCGAAATTTCTGGACTGTGGAATCCTGGTTGTCGACTGAGGCCAAGAACCGGTCGGGGGATCTCAATGAACCTGAGGATCGCATTCCATTCGGTCCGACAGAAACCGATTTTAAGGATGGTCGAGGATGTAATTTTGACATGCCATTCTTTGAGTTGAGTCTTGGCATAGTGCAAATACCCAAAGGCCATCGTCGACTGTTTAATCTTTCGAGGAATATTTCGTGCTCTTCGTCGTTTGATTCCGCTGCGTCCTCAAAACTTTCGGCAAGTGGTTGTATTGGAGCCTCAGCCATGGGAACATCAAGTTGCTCAGAAACTGCTGAGAGGTGCTGATATTCGGTGTCGACCACTTCAGGCCGCTCAGTGGCTGCCGGTGCCGAAGCTTCCACATCAACGGTTGCAGGTTCTTCAGCAGCGGATGGAGGCGGTTCTTCTACGTCAAAGATAGAAAGTTGCTCGGCCGCCCACAAACCTGCTCCTTCTATGGAGTCATTGTCATCTATGTGAGAGGTGCAGGTATCATACCCCGAGTCTTCGAACACTGAGGAGATATCAAGGAGGGAGACTTCGTTGAGCTGAGAGACTTGCATTGCTGAATGACGAGTTCAGACCGTGAGAAAGAAAGGAAAAATGAAAGCCGCTGAGAATGAATTGAATGCAGTACGGAATATCAAGAACGAGCGAAGGATTGGCTGGGAAAAAGAATGATTGAAATGGCCCCAGGAATCAGATATGGCTGCAAACGGGCCCTGGGAGGCCCAATGAAAGAGCACACCAGCTGGTGTGATGGAAGGTCCTCATGGACCAAGTGACCCTTTGGAGGTCAATTATTAAAGCCGTTACCGTTAGAGATAGTGATTGTTAGTAGAGTATACTTGTAACCCGATATAATACGAAAGGCTCGATCGAGGTGGAAAGGAGTAGAGAGAGGGGCGGCGGGCGGGAGAGCTATATATTATGGCCCACCGAGGGGTAACGTAAACAACGTCGCTTATCGGGACCGCAATCGCGACTGCCTGGTCTGTTATCCAAGCTGAGTTTCAATCCCAACAAACACAGCACTGTCAAACTGATACATACGCAAAATGACAAGTGTATGAAATACTTATACTCTAGTTTCTTGTCCTGTGGCTGATCGAATTACAGCACGGTGTCCCGAGGATTGCGGCGACGGCAGTCCGGACTGAACAGCAACGTCAGGACGAGGTGGTCAAGATCGAGAAGTACCAAGCCTTAGTTGACTTGATTGAAACGAAGGTATATTGCATTTGCACGGTCTACATGCTCAGCGCTGACAGTAGCAGATACAAGAACACGAGTACACACTAGAAGTCCTCGCCTTGACCTCGAAACTGCTCACAAAGAACCCCGAATACTACACAATATGGAACGTGCGCAGACGCTTGTTAACCTCTGGACTCTTTTCCAAATTGTCGGATGGGCCATCGCGCTCGACTCAGCAGCCCTCTACTTCACAAGCCAAAACTACGAATTTGCCCTCCGAAAAGTTACCCTCTTCTTCCTCCACGCCCAACGCGGCCTCCAACGAGACCCCGCAGTCCCCGCCCCCCCAGAATCCTGGGAGCAATGGTACAACTCTTGAGCTTATTAAAGATGATTTATCATTCCTGGTGCCTTTGCTGAAGCAATGGCCAAAATGCTACTGGATATGGAACCATCGGATATGGCTGCTCCAACAAGCTACCTTAAGGTTAGACGTGCCGGTTGCGCGGAGGTTATGGGAAGAAGAACTGGGCCTGTGCAACTACATGCTGGTACGAGATAGCCGGAATTTCCATGGCTGGGGATATCGTCGGATGGTAGTCGAGAAGCTGGAGAGCCCGTCATTGAACGGGAAGAGCTTGGTTGAAGAGGAGTTTAAGTACACCACCAAGATGGTAAATGCCAATTTATCCAACTTTTCGGCATGGCACAATCGAAGCCAGCTCATTCCGCGGCTACTCGATGAGCGGAATGCAAGCGATGAAGCACGCAAGGAGTTTCTGGATGAAGGTATGTTAGACACAATCAAGTACACACTCGCCGCTGACAAGCTACAGAATTTGATACGATGCGTAATGCCCTCTGGACTGATGCTAGTGACCAATCCCTCTGGTTCTACCATCAATTCCTAATGGTTACCCTGCTGGATCAGACTGTATCCATCTTACCAAATTTCACCACGGAGCAACGTATAGACTACGCCAACTCCCAAATAGATGATTTAAAAGAGATGCTGGATGGTGCCGAGGACTGCAAATGGATTTACAATGGGTTATACGAGTATACACTGGCAATGTGTCGTACATGCGAACGCCAGCCAACAGCAGACGAGCTTCAAGATTTAAAATCGTGGCTGGGCGAGCTGAAGAAGCTTGACCCGGTGAGGATGGGGAGATGGGAAGAGCAGGAAAGATCTCTAAACCATTAAATATACCTAATATTATAAATAATTCAAGTAATTCGAGGGTAGATTGACAGATTCTGCGTTTTACACTGCCTCTATTAAGCTCATCAATATATCTCATAAGACATACGCCCATGCTCGCAGGGCATTCCTTCCCAGCCCACTCCATCACTGATGCCACGGGGGGCGCACGTACTACTCGTCGCATGAAGCTGTAGCGCGTAATGCCACCGTAATTTGCGCTGCGTGCGGGCTAGTACTCGGGACATTTCTCTTATCCTCAGCTGATCCATTGGGACTCCACGCTCCTCCTTGGCGAATACGGCTTTCCCCTGCTGTCCATTCTTTGGCGTAGTATGCATCCGAAAGGGCGGCTTTCAAGCATCAATAACAACATCAACAATAGCAGTTCCCACAGGTTCAGGCCGGTTCGAAAATATGATCTTGTACTTCACAATCTCCACAATCTCAAGCTCTTCAGTACCTGACTCATCCTTGGATGTGCTCTCCGTTTCAGACTGCGCTCGTTTCCGAATGATAGCGATGGCCTTTGGTAGTTTCTTGACCTCTCCCGTGAGCCGCTGATGCATGCCTACATAGAGATAGACGCGTTTCTGCCACGCCCCGCCTTCTGACGTCCCTGGTTCGTAGTCGGGGAAGACAAGGCGGCCGATTGGCGTCTCGTAACTTCCTGGCTGGTTCAACTCGTCATCTTCATCTTGAGTAGGGGGAGATGGCGTGTTGATTGTCCCTTGCATCTCCAGCAGAGCAAGCCCAGAAGGTGTTTGAAGAAGCTGGGGCAATGGGTTCTCCGAGGGCTTGTCGGCCGTTTTTGGTGACGAGTAGAGGGCCACCTTTGTAGCCATTCTTGCGGATTTTGAGTCTTTCTGCTTCCTCGTTGCAATCAAATCAAACCATCTTATTATTATTTGAGAATTCACAAAGTGCACACGTGCCACGACTTTGTGGATCTGGTTATAATGGCTCTCCTCTTTCTTGATATAGTTGGACGCGACGAGACGCGTTAAGCGACTCCAAGCGCGTAGAGTGAGTTAAATCTCTCTAAAATCATTCAATTATCCCTCTAATAAGAAAAAAGTTGATTAATACAGAATTACTTAAAATAAAGTAACCTCTCTAATAAACTAGACTCCCAGTTGCCTTCCTAACTGTGCATTGTCTAAATTTCCCCCATGGTTACAATGCCGCAAATACCAAACTGGAAAGAGCTACCCACTGTGTTGCTTAGTCATCTATATTCAGCCTTGCCAAATCAAGGAGTAGCGTACAACACTAGCTCCGAAATTTGGCTCGCTTATTCCCACAACTAGCGCAAAATGCGAGCACACACACGAATTTCGCAAAATTGATTCCCTTCTTGTTTGATCCCGATCGCGACCTCATCAACAACCACCGGCCTTTCGACAAATTCTTTAGCCGGCCATGAAGCTTAACATCTCATACGTAGGCGCAAATGCTATTCTGACCAAATGGACGATATACTGACGTTGCGGTAGCCTGCCAATGGCAGCCAGAAGATGGTCGAGATCGACGACGAGCGCAGACTCCGTGTCTTCATGGAGAAGTACGATAATTCGAAATCTCATGGGAACGAAACAATCTAACATATCGCAGGCGTATGGGCGCTGAGGTTCCCGGCGACTCCGTCGGAGACGAGTTCAAGGGCTACATCTTCAAAATCACCGGAGGCAACGACAAGCAGGGTTTCCCCATGAAGCAGGGTGTCATGCACCCAACCCGTGTCCGCCTTCTCCTCGCCGAGGGACACTCTTGCTACCGCCCCCGCCGCACCGGTGAGCGCAAGCGCAAGTCCGTCCGCGGATGCATCGTCGCCATGGACCTTTCCGTCCTTGCTCTCTCCATCGTCAAGCAGGGCGAGGCCGACATCCCAGGTGTCACCGATACCGTCCACCCCAAGCGTCTTGGCCCCAAGCGCGCCACCAAGATCCGCAAGTTCTTCGGTCTCACCAAGGATGATGATGTACGTTTGTCCATCTTCATCGCCTGTCCGTGCAAACGGTACAGAGTGTGAGCAGAGCCTAGGCTAACGGAATTTTCAACTATAGGTCCGCAAGTTCGTCATTCGCCGCGAGGTCCAGCCTAAGGGCGAGGGCAAGAAGGCATACACCAAGGCACCAAAGATCCAGCGCCTGGTCACCCCACAACGCCTCCAGCACAAGCGTCACCGCATTGCGCTCAAGCGCCGCAACTCCGAGAGGACCAAGGATGCTGCTGTGAGTTTTCCAATATATATACACCGCAAGAACGCTGTACTAATGATATACTAGTCCGAGTACGCCGCCATCCTCGCCAAGCGTGTCCACGACGTCAAGGCCGAGAAGGCCGATCTCCGCAAGCGCCGCGCTTCGTCGATGCGCACCACCACCAAGGCTTAAATTTTGTGTGACTTGGAGGAGGGTAGGAATGGGCGGGAATGAGCTATTCGAAAGAAAGTCCCATGTATACATGAGTCGCCTTGGGCCACTGTGTACCGAGGATGCTTGCATGTAGGGTCTAGATATTCATGGCATACATTTCAGCAAAGGCGTCTTATTCGATGATATCAATCTGGCTTCTTGGCGTGAGAGAAAAAATGAGCATTGGCATGTTAAATATTAAATTATGATCCCTTTGTTTACCCATATGGACGTGACTCCGTGATTGGCATGGAGATTGTTCTCCTTTGAGGCGGTAAAGAAAGGTTAGGATTCTGCCACGAAATATTTACTATCAGTTTGTTAGTTTGCTGGGCGTCAACTGACACACCCTTCGCTATTTTTCGCTGGCATTTTCAAATTGCTATTTATTATTTCTTTAACCAGTGCAGGAACGGATGATAGTATGTTTGTGCTGATTGCGCTGTTCGGTCCCTGATTATGTGTAACGTGACTAAATACCTGCCAAAAATTTCTTTGGTGGTGCGTCCATGTGCATGAGCGGCCGTCTCAGAGCTTATCGCCTCGGCGGATCAAATTCCGCGCTAATTTTTGTCTTGACAACTTTTGTCCCGCAAGTTCAGCATCAAACTTCTGGAACATTTTACCCCACACCGTAGCCTGTACTCTGGGCTTCTCATCCACGCCACCTCACAGAGTTGCATATCTTCTCACTCGATACATATTCTTGAAGAATTAAGCTCTTGGATAAATCCCGCTGCCATACCCTATAACCCGGGCAGCTTTCCGACCCCACGTCACGGCTCTCCCCGATACTCGGACGAATTCTCCTTGACGCACTCATACAAGATGGCGACAAATTCTATCAAGCTGTTGACTGGCAATAGCCATCCTCAGCTTGCCCGCTTGGTTGCCGACCGGTAAGGCACATTAGCGCCCAAACCCGGCGAGCATGGAAGGGCACATTGCTGACCGCGCATAGCCTCGGTATTGAGCTTGCGAAGACTATGAGCCTGAACTACTCGAATCAAGAGACATCAGTCACAGTTGGAGAGTCTGTTCGTGATGAAGATGGTATGAATCTATCTTACTCCCACGGCTTTGCTCTAGTTGGCAGTGCCCTAACACCTCAAAAGTTTTCATCCTCCAATCCACCGCCCCGGGAGATATCAATGACGGTCTCATGGAACTCCTCATCATGATCAACGCATGCAAAACCGCCTCTGCTCGCCGCATCACCGCAGTCATCCCCAACTTCCCCTACGCACGCCAAGACAAGAAGGACAAGTCCCGTGCGCCCATCTCCGCGAAGCTCATCGCCAACATGCTCCAGACCGCTGGCTGCAACCACGTCATCACTATGGATCTGCACGCCTCCCAGATCCAGGGCTTCTTCAACGTCCCCGTCGACAACCTATACGCTGAGCCCAGCACGCTGAGGTGGATCAGAGAGAACCTGGATGTCAAGAACTGTGTTGTCGTCAGTCCCGATGCTGGTGGCGCAAAGAGGGCAACGAGCATTGCGGATAGGTTGGATCTTGGATTCGCTCTGATTCACAAGGAGCGCGCAAGGCCTAACGAGGTGTCCCGCATGGTCCTTGTCGGTGATGTCTCTGACAAGACTGCCATTTTGGTGGATGATATGGCCGATACTTGCGGCACCCTAGCTAAGGCAGCTGAGACGGTTATGGCCCACGGCGCCAAGGAGGTTGTTGCGATTGTCACCCACGGCATCTTGTCTGGAAAGGCCATCGAGATTATCAACAAGTCCAAGCTAAGCAGGGTCGTAACCACCAACACGGTGCCCATGCAAGGCAAGGAGGAGTCTTGCGCGAAGCTGCAGACCATCGACATCAGCCCTACGTTGGCTGAGGCCATCCGCAGGACTCACAACGGAGAGAGTGTTTCCTTCCTGTTCACGCACGCACCCACGGATTAAACAGCGAATTTTGGTATGGAAAGTCAAGCGTTCTAGTTTGAGGTGGATTTTGGAGGAGGATACTTTTTAAAGTAATAGAATCAGAGGGCAAGTTTTGGGGGGGTGTTTTGATAAATTTCAGGCGCTTTGTTGGTGTAAGGTTGCAGGGGATATTTCAAAGTTCTGGTAGGCATATGTACAGTGCAAACGTCCCATTTTGGATATTCAAAAGTGAAGGGGAGCTTTAACCCCATTTTTGGGCGTGGTAGCATCATGGATAAGTTCTTGGAACTCCAGGTATCATAAGAGCTGCATAGAATAACAATTCTGATGCTGTTCTTATCACACTTTATGTTATTCTGAGCGTTATGTTGAAATGCATGTGATTTCAATTTTGTTGTGGCAAATTGATATATATACAGCGTCTATAAAGGACTTGCAGGTATGTTTATACAGAACAACGCTCAGTGCCTTAATACGATCATACAACTAGACATACGTATATGATATGCGACCTCAAAAGTCTGTCACCCGTCCATTATAACTCCAATCCCCTTCTCCTCCCCACTTCAACGGATCATTCTTTGGTCCTCCAACTTCCCCCGTCTTCGGGTTTACTTCTCCTTCAAATTCTGGCTTTGCTCCCCTGCGAACATCAGGATGTAGCTCCTCTCCCTTGCCGGAAGCTTCTATCCTCGCCGCAAGGGCCTCTGATGACTCTTCTGTCGCCGGGCTTTGGTTAACCTGCGGCTTCGATGCTGGAGACTGGTTTATTTGTGGCGTCGCCCGTGGTGTCGAGAATGCACCCGTCGAGGCCTTCTGTAGCCTTTCGAACTCTTCTTGTTCCTTGGGTTCGAGACGTGGCGGGGAGGGCCCAGTCGCGAAGGCGGGACGAACGGCGGATGTCGCGAAGAGGCGGCGGTAGGGCGCCGGGTTGAGGCGGAGGAGGAGACGAGGCATGGTTGTGTGACTCGATTAAAGCTGCTTATTCGTATATATGCTAAGGCTTGGTAATATCCGTACAACAGGCAATTTTGCTTCGTGAATTGGAAATGCGTGTGTTCTGGGAAATTCGTAATGGATGGTATCGGGCGGGCAAGGCTGAGGCCGGGCCGGGTGTTAGCCTATTAAATATTCTGCCAGGGCGGTGAAATGTATTTTGTGGTCGATAGTGGGATGGAGGGGCGACTTCGGATATTTCGTACATGGGCTGGCTTGACTCACATCAAGAGGACAACTCGCATATAAACAACCCTTTTTCCCGATACGAGAGTTTCTTACCTCAATATCACTCATAGAACCCAATTGACTCCCAAATATAATCTACAGCGAAAATGGAGGGCCTTAAACAAACCTTCGCACAATGCAAGAAGGAGGGGAGAGTGAGTCTTAACGACCCAAGGCTATGAGAGCGGTGAATTGATACTGACAATATATATATAGGCTGCATTAGTTACATATTTCACCGCTGGATATCCCACCGTAGAGGAATGTGTTGATGTTATGCTTGGGCTGCAAGCCGGTGGATCAGGTATGTTATGACTTCATTGTAGACCGAGTCAACAGTACTAATATTCCTACTCCAGACATTATCGAGCTTGGAATCCCTTTCACAGACCCCATTGCCGATGGGCCAACTATCCAGAAGTCGAATACCGTTCGTACAGCCCCAGTGGACTGCCATTACTCCGCTGACTGAGCTTCAGATCGCTTTAAAAAACAAGGTTACGGTCAGCTTGGTGCTTCAACTAGTCCGCGATGCGAGAAAGAAGGGACTGACAGTGCCCGTACTGTTCATGGGATACTATAACCCGATTCTGAGCTACGGAGAAGAGAGACTACTGAAGGATTGCAAGGAGGCTGGCATCAACGGTTTCATTATTGTTGACCTGCCCCCGGAGGAGGCCGTCACATTCAGAAACTTTTGCGCCAAAGCAGGGTCAGTTCTGCCCAAGGGAATGATATTACAGCTGCTAACTGCATCATAGACTCTCATACGTTCCCCTAATTGCCCCATCCACAACTGATGACCGCATGAAGCTTCTATGCGGCCTCGCTACTTCATTCGTCTATGTTGTCTCGAGAATGGGAGTCACCGGAGCTACAGGCACCTTAAGCACAGGTATCCCTGAGCTCTTGGCACGAGTCAAGGAGTACTCTGGCGGCAAGCCAGCAGCCGTTGGATTCGGTGTCAGCACAAGAGATCACTTTGTCACCGTTGCTAAGATCGCTGATGGTGTTGTGATTGGAAGCCAGATCATCAACGAGCTTGGTGGTGCACCAGCAGGACAGGGAGCCAAGACGGTCGAGAACTACTGTGCCAGCGTTTCCGGAAGGAGACCAGCCCCAGCCCAGCCCCGTGAAATCGGAATAGTCGAGGCCGTACACAGCGCGCAAGAGCCATCCGGAAACCAGGTCCAGGTCGACGCCGTCGTCCCTCCCCGCCCCGAAGGCGAAGTTGGCCTAGCCGACCAAATCGTGGCCCTAAACGCCGACGGTGCCGCCGACCCCAACCACATCCCCTCCCGCTTCGGCGAGTTCGGCGGCCAATACGTCCCCGAGTCGCTGATGGACTGCCTCTCCGAGCTCGAGCAGTGCTGGGCTTCAGCCAAGAACGACCCTAAATTTTGGGAGGAGTACCGCTCGCACTACCCCTGGATCGGGCGCCCAGGGCACCTTCACATGGCCGATCGCCTGACTGAGCACGTTGGCGGCGCCAACATCTGGCTCAAGCGCGAGGACCTCAACCACACCGGTAGCCACAAGATCAACAACGCGCTCGGACAGATCCTGCTCGCGCGCCGCCTCGGCAAGACCGAGATCATCGCCGAGACTGGCGCGGGCCAGCACGGTGTCGCTACCGCGACCGTTTGTGCGAAGTTCAACATGAAGTGTACCATCTACATGGGCGCCGAGGACGTGCGCCGCCAGGCTCTGAACGTCTTCCGCATTAAGCTCCTCGGCGCGCGCGTCGTTGCCGTTGAGGCAGGCTCGCGCACTCTCCGCGATGCCGTCAACGAGGCTATGCGCTCCTGGGTCGTGAACCTGGACACTACGCACTACATCCTCGGATCAGCCATCGGACCCCACCCCTTCCCAACGATCGTGCGCTCGTTCCAGTCCGTCATCGGTGACGAGACGAAAGTGCAGATGCAGGCGGCGCGTGGCAAGCTTCCCGACGCCGTCGTGGCGTGTGTTGGTGGCGGCTCGAACGCCACGGGAATGTTCTTCCCCTTCTCCGCCGACCCGAGCGTTGAGCTTGTCGGCGTGGAGGCCGCAGGTGACGGAATCGACACCCTGCGCCACTCTGCCACGCTGAGCGGAGGATCTAAGGGCGTTCTGCACGGTGTCCGCACATACGTGCTCCAGGACGAGCACGGACAGATCCAAGACACGCACTCCGTGTCCGCTGGCCTGGATTACCCCGGTGTCGGTCCCGAGCTGAGCCAGTGGAAGGACAACGACCGCGCGACATTTTTGGCGGCGACGGATGCGCAGGCGTTCGAGGGATTCAGGATGCTGTCGCAGTTTGAGGGGGTTATTCCGGCGCTGGAGACGGCGCATGCGGTTTGGGGGGCGGTGGAGGTGGCGAAGAGGCTGGGGAAGGGGAAGGATGTAGTGATCTGTGTTAGTGGACGCGGTGATAAGGATGTGCAGAGTGTGGCGGATGAGTTACCTATTCTGGGACCGAAGATTGGGTGGGATTTGAGATTTTAGAGGGTGAAAGGTGATATGAGCCCATATCGGATATATTTGGGGGTTTAAGGGGCCAAAATCAAATGATGATAGAGAAGGCGCGATATGGAGTGATGATGGATGATCTAGAGAAAAAATATTTTTATCACGCTGAATAAAAAGCAATTGGACTTATAAATATATCATCGTATCGTTATTCATTAAAGTACACTCTGATCTACTACTCCCCGCGCAGTAAATCTAATTCTCTACAACAAGCTATCATCTCCTCTATCGCCATGACCCTTAGCCTTGAGCATCTCCGACCCCTCATCCGGTCCCACAGTAGCCAAGTACTTCTTGAAGTTATCGCTCATCTCAACCACCTTCTCGAAGTGGTCCTGGCGGAGCTCAATCTCTAGCGGCTCCGTGCTATTCTTCGCCTTGCGCTTCTGGTCAGCCTCGTACTCGGCGAGCGCGACTGCAGTCTGGAACGCGTTCCTGATCTCACGACCGTTCCACTCGGTGTCGCGCAGGACGTCATCGCTGAGAATGTACTTCTTCGCAGCCGCCTTGACAGCCACGTCGTCGCCGCGCTCGCGCTCCAGCTTCGAGAAGAACTGCAGCCAGATTCGCTTGCGTCCTGCAGTGTCGAAGGGTGGGTATCCGATGTAGACGTGGATACGGCTGAAGAAGGCCGGATCGAAGTGACCAACGCGGTTGGTGGTCATGAAGAGGATACCGCGGTAGTACTCCATAGCTCGGAGGAAGACGGAAACGAGGCCGTTACGGGTGAGCTCATTGACCTCGCGGCGCTCGAGGTAGACGTCCGCCTCGTCGATGAGCATGACTGCGCCCCAGATCTCGGCGAGCTTAAACCATTTCGAGAGGTTCTCCTCGACACGGAACTCATCGGTGCCGATATCACCGCAGGTGAGGGACAGGAGGGGGCGCTCTGTGAATTCGGCGACGCACTCGGCGGTGAAGGTTTTTCCGGCACCGGGGGGACCGTGAAGGAGGAAGATCTGGCCTTCTCCCTTGTTGGGGATGGGGTCGGCGGCCCAGGTGGCCTCGTTCTTGGAAGGGTTGGTTTTCTTGGAGGTGGTGTATTTGTGGACGAGTGCCTTGATCATACCGAGCTTCTCGTTGGGGAGGACGAGATTCTCAATGGCCTCGGTCTTGATCTTGGGCTCACGGCAGAAATCGACGTCAAGAGCCTGCCACTTCTTGGACTTGAGGTCGAAACCCATGATGCGACGTGGGCACAGGAAGTACTTGTGGCGGTTGACGACACCATCCTGGATGATCTCGAGGGATGGCGTCTCTTGGGGGTCGATGTTTTCGTAAGTTCCCCACTTCGTGCTCCCGGATGCAGCGCGGCGTTTATCCATGCACTCGCTGCAGTTGCAATCGTAGTGCATGTCAGCCAGGATGCCTGAGTTGTCGTCGTCGACGCACAAAGTTGGAGCCGGGTGAATGTCGGTCTCCTCCCAACCTGCGTATGTGTAGAATGATCCCTGATCGACGACGACCCGACCCTCGTGGAAACGCTTTGGGCGCTGCTTAGCCGCCATGCTGTATCCCTTGTAATCCATCTGTCGGCCCATCAACATCTTGTAGAACTTCTCGCCACGTTCCTCCAGCTTCTTACGAGGAGAAACCTCCGGATCGCAGTCAAGGTAAATTGCTGGGATGACTTTAAGAGATGTGATTTCGCGCTCGCCTTCGAATGGGATGATAATCACTTCATGCTGTCTGCGGCCCAAGTGACGTCCGTCGAAGTCCATGAACCACATCATGATCTTCAATGGACTGAGCTGCCCCATTTTCGTGGCTTTGTTTACGTCTGCAGTTGGCGTACATGACTGCACGACGAAACCACCGCGCTGGTCGTCGATGTTTGCGTAGACGTCCATTCCTGGCTTGAACAACATCCACAGCATTTCAAAGGTCGCCACAGGAGTTGGGCGCTTGTAGCGCTCATCCTCCTCAAGGATCTTGTCGCCGAGGTTGTCCTGGAGGTACTTCTGCAGGACGCCAATGTGGTGATAGGTCTCCGCATCATCGCAAGACTCCCGATACTCATCGAGCTCTTTGCGGAAGTGAACGAGAATGCTGAACGGCTCCTTGATAGAGATTGTGTTTCCGAGGAGAGACTGGCCAGGGTAGTAATCAACGATGGAGCGGAGAGCCTTGATAATCGGCTCCGAGTGAATGATGAGTTCCTTCTCCTCCATGGACTTCTCGTCAAAGTCATCCATGTTCTTGGGAGTATCCTCATCTCTCTTCTTGTTGTTACGTCCATTCTTGTAGAGTGTCGGGAACCAAACGGTCACACTGTAGAGGACCTCGAGGATGGGAATACCAAGGTCGCTGTATGCAGTCTTCTTCATCTTGTACGGAGCAGTAAGCTCCTTGGTCCCCTTGATCTCGCCACCAAAGTCCTTGTACTGGACCTTATAGAGGATCTCCGGGCATTGTGGGAGTTCCTCCTTGGTCTCACTGTCGCTGGAGGTGGCCGGTGTCGCCGATTCCTGCTCTGGCTTCACGATGACGTACTTGGCCCCTTCATCTCCAGGTTTCTTGTCACTTGATTCACCCATGGTTGCGGAAGAGTGATGTTATGAGAGGGATAAGGGATAAACGTATGTATAAGATGGCGGGAAAGAAGTGTTGTTGGGAGTGTAGAGCACAGCTCAAGACGTGGAAAAGGCTGCGAGACAGTTCACCAAGAGGATGGTGAACGAGTGTGAAGAAAGAAAAAAAAAGGAAGGCATGAGGGAGTTCAGACTTTATAGAGCTTGGGAGCTGGTTGTTAGAGTTGATCTCACCTCACAGCCTCTCCCCACAGCTCAGCCCCAAGGCTGGCCAGGTAGGCAACCGTGGCCATGCATGAAGCTAATGCTCCATAATCCCTCCCCGAATCCCTCACTAGCCGCTATCAAGCACTGCATTCAAGCAATCACAGACGCTATGCGGCGAAAGAAGAAGGGAGCGATGCAACTCCCCGTCGCTGTGACTGGCACGGTATGCATTATTCGTCCATGCGCGCCTTGTGCGATTAGGTAGACGCTGCCGTCTTCGACGCCGTCAGCACGCCGTGGCCCAATGGAGGTAGAGTAGACGAGCATCCCATGCCTATCCTGCGCCCTATGAAGCTGCGGCGAAGGAGTCATAGCGGTCATCAAAATGCGGGGCCAGGACACGCCATGACCAGAGAGAGCTGTGGCCTGCAGCTTGTGGAGTTGTGGCTGTAACTTTCTGGGATCTCTAATCTCCACAATAACGAAACTCTTATCGTAAAATTCAAAATCACGTGCGAGGCGATAAGAGACCGCTAATATCGCCGTACGCCGTAAATTCCGTGGAGCTGCAAACAGAGCAAACCAGTTCCCAGTGTAAACAGTAAACACGTTCACCTCGGAAGAGAAGGTAATATCAACGATTGTTAATGTTACTCAGCAATCACAGGTCGGTGCTTCATTTATAACCGCCTCGAACCTCCCAGACCATGTTGCGGCGGTCCAGACCCGATCTACAGCGGGCCAGCTTTGTAAGAAGTTTTGGTGGTGCAGGGACGAGCCGCGGTCCACCGTCTCGCTTCCCATCTTCATATAAATGCCGAGAGCCCCGCATGAGGGGTTCCAACTCCCGCCACCAGAGATCTTTATTTACTGCCAGCTACAATCCTATAACTGCACATACGTCAACTACATCAAGTACGACATCTTTACATCCTAGTAATATCCAATCGCATATACAAACTCCCAAAAGAAACATAGCAAACATGGCATCAGCTACCTCCGTCTTCGACTTCAAGCCGCTCAACAGTAAGTCGCATCCTTCACATGCCTGGTTTGCGCCAGCGACGACATTGATACCCCCACCATGTCGCGACGGCAATGTGTTCCTACCATCAATTTATTTCGAGTTCCCACTACTACCACACGTTTGTCGCTAACTCCCAACAGAGAAGGGCGAGCCCACACCCCTCTCCGCCTACGCCGGCAAAGTCCTCCTCATCGTCAACACCGCCTCCAAGTGCGGCTTCACCCCCCAATACGGCGGCCTCGAGAACCTCTACAAGAAGATCGAAGCCTCAAACCCAGGCCAGTTTGTTGTCCTCGGCTTCCCCTGCAACCAGTTCGGCGGCCAGGAGCCCGCGGCCGACGACAAGATCCAGGAGTTCTGCCAGATCAACTACGGCGTTACCTTCCCCATCTTCGGCAAGACTGAGGTTAACGGCGACAATGCCGACCCGCTGTGGGAGTACATCAAGAGCGAGAAGCCGGGGTTGATGGGCATGAAGCGCGTGAAGTGGAACTTTGAGAAGTTCCTGATTAGCAGGGACGGGAAGGTCGTGGAGAGATGGGCCAGCACGAAGAACCCAGAGACGTTGGAGGGTGATGTTCTGAAGGAGATTGCGAAGAAGGCGGCAGAGCCAGTGAAGTCGGAGCTGTAAGCTGTGAAGATGGAACTTGGACGGCGGAGAAAGGCGGGATGCGGTGTGTGTGCCTACTAGGCGGCCAACTGAGCTGGTGCTGTGGCCGGAAGACACTGCCGAGCGGTGCAGCCTTGTTCTGCACCCTGCGGCAGACTGAACTGTTCTGTATAAGTACGAAATGCAGCTCTTCACCGTAGTTCCTACTATCACAACCTGCGTCTGTGAGTAATCGTTTGCGAGCTCATTTAGGGAGTGACAGGGAATTCCGTGGTAGCGAAGATCCTATGGAAGACGATCCTACCGTTTGACTCTTCAGTTTGACAGGGGCGAGCATTATTAGTAGGCATCCTGTCGCGACGACACCGAAGAACAACAGTATTGCCGAGAGTCCCGGAACTTGATACTGTATATATGGCCATAGACGCCTTCATATAGCCTCCGATCATTAATTAATTATCAATAAAGAGTAGATAGTGCGTACTCTTCATGGAGGCGGCATCGTCTTGATCTCACGCTTGATAGTGACCCTTAACACGACGGAAAAGACACCCATACAGGCAAAGCTACTCCGAAGAACTCAAATCCCTCAAATAGGTATCGCCAATGGTATCCAATCATGTTATTTACACTGCCTCCAGAATCTATCGATGTTGCTAATCACCAATGCCGTTATTGCCGCCGATGCTCTCCGCCGGCGGCCCGAGGGCGGCCTACCAGGACTTAAACGCCTTTAACTCCGATCCTCCAGAGCCAGCGCCAGAGGATTTCAGATAGGATCAACCAAATAAATCCCCGAAATGTCGCTCATAGAATCCTTAGTTGCATTGCTCTCATATAAGCCTTTTTGACACCCCTGGGCGTGCGCCACTTCCCTATAACCACAACCACGCCCACACCAACCAACTCTTATCCCCCATTATCACATTATCAGATTTACAAAATGGCTGCACCATCCTGTCCAAACTGCCTTACAGGCTACATGAAGACTGAAAAGCCCACCGGCACCGTCTCAACAATCCACGGCCTAAACACCTACGTCGCCACGCCCCCAAACACCCCTAAAGCACTCATCGTCATGATCCCCGACATCTTCGGGTGGGAAACTAACAACAGCCGCCTCCTCGCCGACAGCCTCTCCCAAGACGGCGACTTCCTCGTCTACCTCCCCGACTTCATGAATGGTATCCCCTAACCCCTCCCCAAAATTTATTACCCTCCACTAACACACTCCCAGGCACTGCACCGCCATCCGGCACAATGGAAACCATGGACGCCCTCCTCGGCCCCTCCCCCTCCCTCGCAACAACCCTCTTCTACAAGCCCATCTGGGCCGTCCAATTCGCCAGCGCCGCCATCCCCTTCATAGCGCGCAACCGGGACGCCGTCGTGCGGCCCCGCATCTACGACTTTCACCGCGCCGTGCGCGCGGACCCGGTTACCGCGCACCTGGGGTTGGGGACCGCGGGGTACTGTTGGGGGGGGAAGTATACGATTCACCTGTGCCAGGAGGGCTTGGTGGACGCGGGGTTCGCGGCGCATCCGAGTAAGATGGCGTTTCCGGAGGATTGGAGCAAGGTGGGGAAGCCGCTGGCGGTGGCGGTGGGGGATGTGGATATGGTGGTTGGGATTGAAGAGGTGAGGAGGATTGAGGCGTTGTTGGGGGAGAGGAAGGATGTGGAGACGGAGGTGAGGGTTTATGAGGGCGCGAAACATGGGTTTGCTGTTAGGGCTGATCCGAAGGATGAGGGGCAGACGAGGAGTGCGGTGGAGTCGCAGAGGCAGTCGCTGGACTGGTTTGGGAGATTTTTGACGGGGAAGGGAGAGCAGAAGTGAGGGGGTGGCTGTTATTCGGGTGGGTTTTGGACGCTCATTGTTAAGGAGATCGGATACCTAGGTTGCTTAAAGCTATATAGCCGTTTCTTGCTTTTTCTAAGCTGGCTATTTGTGACTTTAGAGAACATGAATTTTAAATTACACTCACAATTAAGTTGGACAAAAGTTACATGAAATCTATTGTAGTTATCAATAACTCACTTTGGCACTTGAAAATACTACATAATTGCGCCTCTCTTAGCTGGACTTAGAAAACGTATTAAAGCTTATCTCCGTGCTAGTTGCTAACTCCCTTGTTACGATTTCCCAAAACTTCCGGACGTTGTCGAAGCAAGGGGGATGGATCGGTGCGCATCGGCGGCCGGGCCGCATCGGCAGCGCGTCGGCACCAGGATGATTGGCTGATGACCTCTCCCTTTCTAACTCCGTAGCTAACAATTCACAAAGTTGCATACATATAGTATAGCACGAGAGAAGCCTAGTAGACATGGAGACAGATTCTCTTACAAGAGCAGCAGCGACGCGTGGTGATCCTGGGAGTACTAATATCTTGGCCCAGAGTAGAGATTACTGTCGTGATGGCCCATAGAAATGAGGATTTGGGTGAATCTGAGAACGGTGCTGTTGGAACAACACCTCAAGAGACAGATGCAGCAAAGGTGGTTAATAAGGAAGATCTGAACTCGCATGGGGGCCATGGCAACGAAACTTCTTCAGGGGCAGCAGCGCAGACATATGCTTTACCTGGCAGAGCCCCTGACAATGAACCGACATCAGAGGCATCTGTTGAGCCAATGGACGCATCTGGCGAAGAATACAGTGTCTTTACAGTCACCCAGAAAAAGATGATTGTCCTCACGGCGTCGTTGGCCTCGTTATTCTCCCCAATGGCTACTGCAATATACTGTGAGCTCCCACCCCCTTAATTTTGGAGAATCGAATGCTCACATAATTAGATCCATCCCTCACAACCATGGCCAAAGATCTCAACGTCTCAGACGCCAAGATCAACCTTACAGTTACTCTATTCCTGGCACGCCTTCCCTCTCCCTACCATCCAACCATCTAACCACACACCAGGTAATCCAAGGCATCGCCCCCGCCTTCTTCGCCGACATAGCCGACCGCGCTGGACGCCGCCCCATTTACGCCATCTGCTGCCTAATCTTCAACATTGCCAACATCGGCCTCGCCCTGCAAACCAACTACACCGCACTCCTCATCCTGCGCATGGTCCAAAGCGCCGGCTCCTCCTCCACCGTCGCCCTTGCCAACGGCGTCGTCGGCGACATTATCACCTCCGCCGAGCGCGGCACCTACATCGCCTTCGCCTCGCTCGCAGGCATATTCGGTCCTATGATCGCGCCGGTGCTCGGGGGCGCCATCGCGCAGTACGCTGGGTGGCACTTCTTGTTTTGGTTCCAGCTGATTTTCTCGTCGGCGGTGTATGTGCCGCTGCTGCTGTTTATGCCGGAGACGTGTCGGAGCGTGGTGGATGATGGTTCGATCCCGCCGCCGAGGTGGTCGAGGAATTTTACCGACACGGTGAGGCATCAGAATAGGGCGAGGAGGGGGTTGGTGGTAAATAGGGTTAAGCAGGAGGAGATTAGGAAGAGGTATCGGATTGGATTCCCGAATCCGCTTGCGACGCTGCGGGTGGTTGGTGATTTGGCTACGGCTATCATTCTTATATGCACTGGCGTTGGAATCGGTTGCTTCTACGCCATTAGGTAGGCTCTGCGCCCTCTCACTCATGCTGAAACTCTCAATTAACTCCAACCTAGCACGGGCGCCGCAACCGCCTTCTCTAAGCACTACAACTTCAACCCCCTCCAGGTCTCGTTCATGTTCATCCCCATCGGCGCAGGTAGCATTCTCTCCGCCTTCACAAGCGGCGCCCTAATTGACTGGAACTACCGGCGTCACACCAGGCGCCTCGGGATCACCGTCATCAACAATAAACGTCAAGACCTCCGCAATTTCCCCATCGAGGCCGCGCGCCTCCAAGTCGGCTTCCCGATGCTCTTCCTCGCCGGCGCAGCCGTCGTATCATACGGCTGGGCAGTGCGAGCAGGGGCCCCCCTCGCCGCACCGATCGTGGTGCTCTTCGTGGCCGGGTTCGCACTCACGTTTACTTTCCAGGTGCTGAATGTGCTGCTGGTGGATATGTGGCCGGGGAAGGCGGCGGTGGCGACGTCGGCGAACAATCTGGTGCGGTGCGAGATTGGAGCGGTATTTACGGGAGTTATTGGGCCGCTGACAGAGAGGGTGGGGGAGGGATGGGCGTATACTATTTTAGCGGCGGGGTTGGTGGGAGTGGCGCCTGTGTTGGTTGTGGTGATGCGGAGGGGGGTAAGGTGGAGGGGGAAGAGGAGGGAGAGGGAGGAGAGGGAGGAGAGGGAGGAGAGGGAGGAGAGGGAGGAGAGGGAGGAGAGGGAGGAGAGGGAGGAGAGGGAGGAGAGGGAGGAGAGGGAGGAGAGGGAGGAGAGGGAGGAGAGGGAGGAGAGGGAGGAGAGGGAGGAGAGGGAGGAGAGGGAGGAGAGGGAGGAGAGGGAGGAGAGGGAGGAGAGGGAGGAGAGGGAGGAGAGGGAGGAGAGGGAGGAGAGGGAGGAGAGGGAGGAGAGGGAGGAGAGGGAGGAGAGGGAGGAGAGGAAGGAGGGAGTGAGGGGGTAGAAGGAGGTGGAAGATAGACGGGCAGTTGAGGTAAAATAGAGGCAGCTAACTGCCCTTAAGATTTTAATGCCCTCGAACAATGTTCCTGTTATCCCATTTAGGTACGGGATGGCGACTCCGTCGACACACATGAAGTGGCCTCGTATCGAGACGCAATGAGTATGATATAACGCGACTTTAGATGGCCATAGACAACCAAGTAGTACGGATAGTCTAGCTGAGTGAGGGTGAACAGGGGCGAGCTGTCTGTCGCGTGGCTCTGATGACAGCTCCGCGGCAGGACCGGAAGGTGTTGGTGCCGTCAATTTGGTTCGCTGGTTCGTTTCGCGTCTGTGCACAAGATAAGGGCATGGATGAGAATCCAGTGCATTTTATGCCGAGGATCCAAGGCGCTTTCCTAGGCTTCCAAAAATGGAATGTCATACTCATACTAGTTACCCCGCTCCCGCGCCATCTCTTGGCAGGCGCCACCCCTGGGTCCATTTACACATCGAGACCGCCGAAGATGAAGTAGAACAAATGTAGGGTACAGAAGATCGCCTGTGTCATCTCAATAGCGTACATGGTACGTATACTATTGTTGTAATTCTTCTTTCTAAGGATGAGCCTCGGCCATAGTTTGCCGTCTTACTCATGGCACTGTGGCTAAAACTACTTGAGTATGGGTGTGCGTGCCTGTGTCTGTTGTTGTGCCACAATCCCACATCCATGTCTTTTAAGCCGTCCCATTACGTCTCCACATTTCTCAACCATCTCCTTACTTTTCAGTCCCATACTCTTCCTAAAACCACCAACTATCCTTCTCAACAAGCCACTGTGACGTATACACAAACATGGCAATATATTGCCACAAGAAAATTCGCCGAGTTCCAAGCCCCTTGTTCCATGTCGACTCGCATGAATATACTGTTGTACTGTTCCTAACCCCTTGTTCCACGTGGAGAACCCATAGTTCCTCGATGCCGGTACCCATTGTTGCACGAGCCCTTTCTTGCCGTCCCGTCCCACCATCGGCCATTCCTAGCTCGCACGCCACAGCGAGCTAGACTCTCTTTTCGGACGATGCATTGGTTGACTTATTACGTCCGTAAGAGTGATTGATCCTCTTCAAAGTGATGAAACAGTTCCCCATGTAACCCAAATCATGCACCCCGCATTTAGGTGCCTACAAGAAGGGAATGGCGTAGCCTCCCTCTCAGCACTGCACGGAAAGGGGCCTGGGCTGCAAGGTAGTATAAGAAAGTCTGGAACCCATCCATGTTGTTAGTGACGAACCTCTTGGCCGCTGTGATACGCGTTTATTGTTCTCTATATTTCTCCATTACAATTCCTTTCCAATATGGCTGGCGGCTTCCATCCAACAGTGGACGTCATTCGGGCGTGGCCGAAGCCAAATTATACCGACCCTCAATCCAAAGGAAAAGAATTGCTCGTCGTCACTACAATATCCACCATACTGGCAATTGCTTCTGTGCTTGCTCGAGTATGGGTGCGATTCAGGTATCAACGTCAATTCGGAGCCGACGATGTGATGCTGGTTCTGTGCATGGTAGGCGCCTTCCTGTCATTCTGTGAACCGATGCTCTGGCACGTCGAGAGCCTCTGGATACTAATTAAAATTCTGCTAGGTCCCGACGGTTGGAATTGCTGCGCTTTTAATACTCAGTAAGGCTGCGAAGTAACACCTGCTCCGAGTTTAGTTTACTGATGGGAATATAGCTGAAACGAAATTCCGTTGGTTCAGACACATCTGGGATGTACCACTCGGCGAGATAGCTGGCAGACAATATGTGAGTGAAGTAACTACATTATCCGGTACGCGCAATACTGACGAGGTTGCTGGTGTAGCACAGTTGGATCGTTCAGCTTCTGTATGTGGTTGGTATTTTCAATGCTACGTTACCACTTTTGAAATAGTATACGAGTCTGACTTTTGTCTAGCTTCGTTTTTTCTACAACTCTTAGCAAACTCTCGGCCGTGCTTTTATACAAACGGGTGATTACGGGAGTTTCAAGACCGACCTCTCTTTACCTCGTTAATGCTGTCATCGCCGCCCAGACCATATATGGAATCACCTTTGCTCTTCTAATGATATTCCAGTGTCGGCCAATAGAATCATTCTGGCTGCAATTCTCGTATCCGAATTTGTACACAGAGAAATTCTCTTGTTTTTATGAAGGTTCAGTGCCAATTAGCAACGCGTGTGTAAGCGTGGTAACGGACTTTTTTGCTGCCATGCTGCCAATGTTTCTCTTTCTACAACTGCAGATGCCCAAAAAAGACAAATACGGTCTTGGGGCAATATTCGGTGTTGGGTTCATGTTAGTTGCTACCACCCCCGTTGCAATGATCTTTTGTTGGCACATGGCTGACCTATCAATAGTGTCTGCGTCTGTGGTATTATAAGATCAGTCCTCGTGTATCATATCTTTTATCAGTCGTTTGATGCGACCTGTAAGCATCTATTCCTCATGATTAACCCCTAGTTTTGTCCACACATTTTTAGCATACGCTGACTTGGAGATAGGGCTGAGCCATGACATCTGGGTGTGGACATATGTCGAGACAAACCTTCTTGTTATCTGCAGTGCTATACCACCGCTGAGAGTATTATTTAAACGGCTCGTTGGAAACTCATCGTCACACAACACTACAGAAACGCCAGTTCGCAATTCGATATATGGAAGGAAGCCCAACTCACCAAAGAACGGGGATTCCACTGAGACTATTGCACTACATGGAATGGAACCTGGTACAAACCAGTCTCTTGAAGATCAGCCAAAGGCTACTCAACGAGTTGACTCAGGTGGTGTGAGTGGTCATAAGGCGCAACACTCACGGAATTTCAGTAAGATCTATCTCGACAAAGAGCTACCACCTATTAAATGACAAAGTCTAGCTTGAAATAAAGGTTGCTATGTGGGGTAATAGCTTTGTGTAGCTATGAAAGTTTGTTAATTAGCTTTGGGGGTATTGAAATGTTTGTGTTACTAAATACCCGTTTTATAAAAACATGCGACTGGAGTATTCGGTTTACGGTACTATATTGGAGCTAGGGGCTAAGGTAATAGCTATAGACCAATTATAATCATTCCAAACAGAGACACGGTGAAAATAGTTGGAGTTTTCATCAAAGAACGAAGTGGTATATAAGTATCGTCATCTGGAAACCAATTTATGGTTTATATCGGGGCCTCCTACCTTTTGAGTACAGCGTTCACCAAGCGCCACTCAAATACTTCATACATCCCAAGACCCTCACAGAATCCCTACTTGATCATCTACTCTCCTCTCCTCCAACGCCTCCCTAACCACCCCCCAATCTCGGCAAACATGTGCCACCCCAGCTCCATCCACAGAGCTTGACCTCACATTCCCAAAGTCATCATACTCCGCCTTCACAAACTCCAGAGATGTGTCTCCCGCACATAGAATCCCCTGGCGAACTACCTCTCATCAGTACACACAACGCCAACAGGTAAGGTGGGTAGAGACGAACTATAATCAAGGCAGTGATACGCGTGACCATCTCCTCCTTTTGCTGACTGGTCCCAAAATCTCGACGCGCTTCCCTTCCCAAACTGCACGATAACATCCCTCAACATCGCCTGCGGTCGTTAGTCCGTGCCTCATAATTGCCTGCGCCGGCGGCGGGGAAGGGCATACCAAGCAATGCAGCTGGTGCGTTAAAGAGACGGAGAACTCCTCTGCGCCGTCCGTGCCGTTGCCGCTCAGTTTGCTGGGCGGGAGATCATAGAGGCGTGCGTTCGGGACGCGGAGGAAACCTTTTCCCTCTTAAACGGAGTATCAGCTAGGGTCTCGCGTTTGGATGGAAGGGAAATTACTGGGCATCATGTCATTCCAGAGCTTATCTCCCGCGGGACCGATGTCCCGGTACGGAGTCCCATCTTCGAATATGACCGTTTGGAGCGGAACTGGCACTGTTAGACTGGCTTTCGGTGAGAGAACCCAAGGCGGCTTACTTGGCGGTAGAAACGACTGGGGGTCAAGAAGTCCCGTGCTATTCCCTCTGTGCGAGGAAGAAGGAGCGTAAGCCAGGGCAGCGTAATATGCGATGCCGAGAAGGAGGAGAGTCTCAAGGCATAACGCGGTGAGGAGCCAGACGCTACGGCGGCGGGCCCAGTGGGGTTGCCAGGTGGTGCCACAGGGACAGGTGTGGGCCGTGCCGGGGTCGGCGGCAAGTGGGGTGTATTTCTGGGCGCTCATGTCATGAGTACTTTCCATACGATGGGATTGAGCATGTTTAGGAGAGGCTGAGAGGGAGGTTTTGTTAGAATGATAGGAAGGGAGATGTGGCCTTGTTTGGGCGCGGGAAAAGTATCTATTCATTGTGTAAATCACTTTATATTGCGGTATAGTAGCAATATGCGGCGCGGGTCTGGGTGTCGCACTTTTCTATTCAACTCAAACAGCCTGAATTAAGCCGTGCGTGCAGCAAATAGCGCGGGACTTTAAATATTATTTTTGAATATACTATCTTGTACCAGCGCCTACATTTGCTAGCACATGCCAGACACTGCCGCGCCACGACCTCCGACAAATTGGAAAGTGCAAAACGTGACGATTACTCAAAAGTTTGTTCCGTGGAGTGCAGATCGGTACCCTAAAACCTCACGCTGGCGCCAAAGCCAACGCCAAAGCCAACGCCAACGCTAATTTTACCCACAGTAATTTTTGACTCACGAAAAGGTACAGTTCAGTATAGTACAGTACCTTTTTAACTTTCTACCTTTCGATTCCTCAGTAGCATTCGACCTAGCTTCGGCTAGAAGTCAAGTCTTTCAAGTGAGTAATTTGACATTTGACATAAACATACTGAATGACTCTGAACTAATCATTTGCAAGGATGAAACGGGGACATAGCCCGACCTCTGATAGGACCGCGTCGGCGTCGCCAACCCCCAAAAAACCCCGGCACCTTCTTGAATCCACACCATCGCGCGTCAATGCAGCAGCTCCCCAACGGGCGGCGCCTATTTTGAACCAAACAGACATGAGCGACCCACCGGCGGCAGCACCAGACGGATTGGTAGCGGAGGCGGTTAAGACCACTGTCGATGACAGCAGACCTGGTATGACACATAAGTATTAGTATATGGCTGTAATAAGCTAAGATAAAACGTTTGAAGTCGCAAGAAGACAGGCGGTTGTAGGAGGTGTTTATTTATCATTTTCTAGCCATGATGAAGCCCTCGAAGAAGGAGAGAGAGGAGTTTTACTACGGAATGGACAGTTCTGAAGCGAACCCCCCCGAGTTGATTGCAAGGAGCTCAACTTTTGTGTTCCAGCCATATACCAAAGAATCACAAGAGGAGCCTGAAGACTGGATGAAGACAAGGAACACAAGAACTGTATCTACTATCGGTAAACACAAGATCACAGCGCTGTACGATGACAAGTTGAGGGCTAGTGTTCGAGCTGTTCTATCAGACATCGCATGGCATGCTATAGACATCGTGCGCGTGGGGAACAAGGATGATGCTGTACATCCACCCGTTATTCTCATTACAGCTGCTGCTAGCGAAATTGACAATGATTCTGCCCAAATTGCCGTTCAGCAAATCCACGATCTGATGGTTCAGTAAGTACCTTAACGTTAACTTTTATGATTTACTAATTAAATTCTAGAAATGACCTGCCTGAAGTTCACGCCGAAATGAAGACTGGCCAAATCTTTCAGCTGTACGATAGTAGGGTTCGCTACCCACTAGAGCTTACGCGTGTGCCCAAAATGGGGTATAGCATCGGTAACGCTGAGCTTACCCGCTCAGGATCAATCTGCCTTTTCCTGAAGATTGACGGGGTAAACTACGCCCTTACATGCCAGCATGTCGTCATGTCATCCGGAGACCCGTTCGCGCCAGGTAATGGGAAAGAAGTTATCGTACAGCCGTCGAAGGTAGATCTTAAAGAGGATAGGGACAAGCTCAACGAGCGCCTTGCAAACGAACAAACCGTTCTCGATAACATCAAAGCATCTAAGATGAAGTTTGAGAATGGGGAGGGACTAGAGCCAAAGGGATACGAGAAAAAGGTTGCGCTGCTTGAGAAGCAGATTCAAAGTTATCTCAACGATAAGGTTGTAATGGAATCCGGCATAACAGAAGTTAGCCTACCATTTGGGACTTCAACGTATGCGCCGGGCATTATGCCACACCCTGTCACTAATTTCAGGCGCGATTGGGCACTAGTAAAGTTATCTACAGATCGATTCCAGAGCCTGCCCCCAAATATTGTAAGTTATTCTAGTTACCTTATAAAGTGCTTACTAACTTTATAGCTACCGCCAACAGACTTCTCAAAGGACGACAAGGACGGAATAATGTCGATTTATAAGGTACGATCCGCTGTATTCGATCTTGCACTAGACGAAGAGGTGACAACGATTCGGGTTCTCAAAGAGGTGAAAGGCGAACTCGGTAAAGGAGGACCACTTGACCACATGGATGAACATTCTCTTCGTGTTGTTAAACACGGCCGCACGAGCGGCTGGACAGCTGGGTCTCTCAATGAGATAAAGTCCGACTGTTCTTTGGGGAAGACAACTTCTGAGTACTGTGTAGTCAACGTTCCGGGATTAAATCGATTCTCCTACAATGGTGATTCCGGCTCATGCGTCTTGGATGTTGACGGAAACATTGTTGGCATGCTACATAGCGGTAACGGGGCAGATGTGCGATTCGGGCTTGAGATTATTTACGTTGCACCATTTGGGTGGCTCCTTGACGACATTATGGATACTCTCAAGACGCGTGATGTAGTCATTGGGCAGGGCAAGGAGGAAACTGGCGTTGAGAAGGCCGGGAAGGAAGTTGGAGTCGAGAAGGGTAACCAAGAAGTTTAGATCTGGTATGCTCAAGATGGATTATGTTGTCACAGCGAAAAGCGAGGTAGTTTAGGTCGAAACGCAGTAGTTACTGGTTGAGGCTAGACATACAATCTTCTCCATCAGAAAATGGAAGGTACCTACACATTCGCCACTTCGGGAAGTTTCTGACCTGCGGTGAGCGCCTCGTGCCTGGAATTTGATGATGATCTCCAAATCTGGAGGAGAGGTCTTTATCGAACAATAGTCGACGCTGCTCCTTTGCAGTGGCATCATGCATGAAATCAACCCGGATGCATTTCAGGTCCTATTAAGTATTAGCTGGCTGTCAGGGGCTGTTAGGGACATAGTTCATGTATATAGGCTCACATCGCACAGAATACGCAGACTTGTAATGTCAGACCCCTGCATTACTCCAATCCATCCAGCTCTCGGGTCCCCAAGCCAATCAGACGACTCATCCGAAGCATAACAAATACGAAGTGCCTTGATCCCGTAACGGCCAATTGCAAACGTAATACCTGTAATTTCTGACTCCTTTACTTGAATTTTCTCCGAACTCTCACTTAGTTCATTAAATCTCAAGGATGATATATATTTGTTGCCGAATATTGATACAGTCTTAGCGCAGAGCGTCCTGACATCTGAGTGGCATATAAGCTCAACATGCCGTTGACCTTGGCTGCGCTTGAATGCGCTGATAAGCGCAAATGTTATGTGGGCCACTGTTACGAGCGATGATAACTGATTCGAAGGACAAGCTTCTGATATCGCTAACTGAAGCTCTAATGGCAATCTAGACAAATGATTAATAAGCTCTCCTACGTCTGAGCGGCTATCGTTCTCATTGATGACGTCTTTGAATCCCGTGGTTGTGATATCTTGGCCCTCTGGTATATGAGTAGCACTAAACAAAGGATGTGTCGACTGTGCAAACTCATATATTGACCGAAGAGTGAGAGTCGGATCTAATAACCTGATCAATTTCCAGCACGGGAGATGAATAAGATGAGCAGTTCTATATTCATCCCATCCTGGGAATTTAATCCTGACTTTTAGGACTAAAGACCGAAAATTGCCGATATATGCTTTTTGCTCCTCGAAACAGATAGCTTTTGCAAGATCCCCTAAGGCAGCAACTACTCTAGGCGGCTTGTCTGCATTCCCGTAATTATAGACTAATAGTACACGCTTAGTGCCCATTTATTAAAGAGTTTGGAGATGTGGAGGTGTAAACTGACGTCCGACAACCTTGTACTTCCAGGCATCGTTCGGTGGGGGAACAAAGCCAATCTCGTAATTGGGGTCAGGTAGAGTCTCACGGCAGAGAGCACAGTAATTGCTAGATGAGAAAAGAAGCTTGCCCGCTGGGTCCCTTGGTACAGACATAGTCTCATTCGTATGTTGACCGTTGGTATGTTATGTTGGGCATCGTGATATGATGTGGTGTGGTTGAGGCGCTGACAGATGTTGATAGGGTGACAGCGCGTCACAACATGGAATTGTGGCTGAGGACAGTGTGTGGCTGGGGTTAGTTATATGGCCTATCCTTTCGGTTTCATTTGTTAGTAGCTGGTCTATTAATTGTAGCCCAGAGTCACTGTGCGCCTTTACTTGTATTTCAATTGCTGTAATTATTGTTGTCATCTACTGCCACCCTTCAGGCCTCTGGGCGGCACAAGTATTTTTGAAGCTGAACCATGCCGTTTTTATTCAATCGCGTGAAGGGGAACTACTCAGATATTGTCCGGTTAAAATATTGTGAGATTACAAAATCATAGACTCACTGAGATCACTCAACCCCGCAAAATACTTCGGCGTTAGATCTTCCGCTCCTTTTGTACTTTTATATTTGAATATGTACTTCCAACGGCACAGGGGCAAAATGAGCTATCGAAACGAGGACATTTCCATCGTTAGTACCGGTGATCAACGGCATCATAACCATTCGCGGGGTTCAGGCTAATTAAATGGTTGAATAGGAACAACTCCATCTATTTCTTCCCCACACCCGTTACTCCAGCCGGCAATCAAGTACCTTGCAGTCTTGCTTGTGGTATACAAAGTAATATGAGGGGCCCGGGATCGTTTGTTCTCTTGGTGTTCTAGCATCAAAACTATATTTTACCCAATTTACACTGGTATACCACGCCAATGCGCAACTAGCCCGGGCAAAATGGATAAAATGCACCACGCGAGATATATCCAGAGTAGCGGGGATGACGCTCATCCGGGGGTAACAAGACGCGTGGGAAGAAGCTCAAGGCGTGCCGCATATATACCGCTGCCATGGCCCTTTTTTCTCGTGCCAGTTGACAAGAGACTCACGGTCAATTGAGATGTTGCTCAAACTTCTCCCTTCTCTGGCGCTCTTCAGCGCTGTATCTGCGCTCGGCCAGAAGCAGACCATTGGCTTTACGGCTTCACACGATGCCTTCCAGCTCTTCGGGTCCTCCCATGGGCACCATAAATCCAGCGGGCAGATTCTTGTCTCTCCCGATGACTACTGGGGCGTCCAGAAAGCTGCCGGAGATCTTGCCACGGACTTCGGACGAGTAACCGGCACAAACTTGTCCTTGACAGCTTATGGTGCCAAAACTGCTCAGCCAGTCTACAAGTGGCATGCACCCACCAGCGACGTCGTCTATGCAGTTGGTCCGGAACAGCAGATTCTGGGCCCATTGTACACCAAAACTAAGGATTACAAGGATACTGTGATCATTGTCGGTACCATTGGCCACTCGACGCTAATTGACAAGCTTGTCAAGGACAAGAAAATCGATGTATCCAAGATCAAGGGCAAGTGGGAGAGCTTCGTCAGCCAAGTCGTGAAGAACCCTCTCCCAGGTGTACCCAAGGCTTTGGTTATTGCTGGTGCTGACGCCAGAGGTTCCATTTTCGGAGTAAGTAGGCCGCGTCTCAAATACGTCCAACACTAACACTGAAAGATCTACGACGTCTCGGAGCAAATCGGTGTATCACCATTCTGGTTTTGGGCCGACACTCCAGCCCAAAAGCACAGCGAGATCTATGCCCTCAATACAGTCAAGGTACAAGGGTCACCAAGTGTCAAGTACCGTGGCCTATTCATCAACGATGAGCAACCCGGCTTAACAAACTGGGTTAACAACAACTACGAGCCCGGGAAATACGGCCCAGGGATGAACCATCTCTTCTTTTCCACCATATTTGAACTCCTACTCCGCCTACGAGCCAACTACCTGTGGCCAGCCATGTGGAATGGTATGTTTAACGTTGATGATTATGAGAATCAGCCATTAGCAGATGCATACGCAATTGTAATGGGTTCCTCCCACACGGAGCCTATGATGCGTGCCACAAATGAATGGGGCAACTTTGGAGAAGGAGCGTGGCGTTGGGACACAAATAATGCCAGTGTTCGCCCATTCCTCGAGTATGGTGCTAAACGTGCCAAGCCATATATCAACAACAGTCTTTTCACCATGGCAATGAGAGGTAGCGGTGATACTGCTATTCCTCTGACAAGAGATAAGGCCATCAAGGCTGCCACCGACTCCGTCACGGCCCAAAGAGAAATTCTAGACGAGCTTCTCGCTGATGAAGGCAAGTCGGCCAAGGATATCCCACAGATGTGGTGTCTTTACAAAGAAGTCCAGGATTACTTTGAAGGTGGCATGTCTGTGCCGGAAGATGTCACTCTATTGTGGACAGACGACAACTGGGGCAATGTTCGCAGGGTTCCCGTTGGGGACGAGAAAGAGCGAAGCGGTGGAGCTGGCATCTACTATCACTTTGATTATGTTGGAGACCCAAGGAATTACAAGTGGATTAATACCATCAACCTCGCAAAATCGGTCGAGCAGATGAAGATAACCTATGAGTATGGGGCTGACCGCATCTGGATCGTCAACGTTGGAGATCTCAAGGGCCTCGAAATCCCAATCAACCATTACTTCGATCTTGCTTACAATATCGATCAGTGGGACTACGATAGCGTCCCACAATGGCTTCGGCTGTGGGCGGCGCGAGAGTTTGGATCGAAGTATGCCGAAGCTATCGGTGCCGTCACTGATAAATATGGTGTCCTGGCAGCGAGGCGCAAGTATGAGATGTTGAGCCCTGGTACATACAGCGTTATCAACTACAATGAGGCTGAGACTGTTCTTGGAGAGTGGGCTGCCCTAGCCCAAGACGCACAAAAACTCCATGATTCTCTCCCAGTCAATACTCAAGCATCTTTCTTTGAGACAGTGCTTCACCCAGTCACTGCTGGCTACACAGTATACAAGATCTACGTCAAGGCTGCTCAAAACGACTTATATGTGAAGCAGAGGAGAACCGCAACGAACAGCAAGGCTCAAGACGTCTTGACAGATTTCAATACAGATGCTGTTATCACCAAGAAATTTCACACTATTCTTGGTGGTAAGTGGGATGGTATAATGGACCAAGCCCATCTTGGATACGATTACTGGCAACAACCAATGAGGAACTCCGTCCCGCCTCTGGCATTTGTCCAGACTACGGAAACCTCTGTCGCTGGAAACCTGGGTGTAGGAATAGAAGGTTCCAACGCCACGGTCAGTGGTGATGACCAGTACCACGACAATGGCAGCGGCACTCTCACTTCTCTGCCTCTCGAGCCATATGGCCCAAAGACCCGCTATCTCGAGGTCTTTAGTCGTGGGACCGAATCCTGCAAGTGGTCCATCGCCTCCCCATCCTACCTAAAAGTCGAGCCATCCAGCGGAGTCACTGGCCTACAGCAGGGCAGCGATGTCCGCGTCCATATCTCCGTTCCCGATTGGTCCAAGGTCACCGAGACCCAAACTGCGATTCTGAACTTTACATCGTCGTGCGACTGGGGTAACTATCAGTCTCCCCAAATCAAGGTCCCCGTCATTCCCCGCTCGATCCCAGGCACATTCCACAACGGCTTCGTCGAGGCCGACCGCGTGGTCTCCATCGAAGCGGAACACAGTACCAAGAGCACAAGCGCAAAGGGTGCCAAGTACATCACCCTCCCCAACCACGGCCGCTCGCAAGCCGCCGTGTCGCTCAGTCCCATCACGTCGCCTTCGCTGCCCGCTGGCACCGGCCCAGTCCTCGAATATGACTTCTTCACTTTCACTGAGATCACTAGCCCCGCCAACATCACGCTATTCCTATCGCCATCGCTCAACTTCCTCAGTGTCGAGCGCCCGCTTAAGTATGCTATCGCCGTTGATGGTGAGACACCACAGACTATCCAGTTCGTTGGCACTGTTACGAGCGATAAGTCGCCTCCTGGATGGGGTGCTGCGGTCGCGGATGCGGCGTGGGGCGTTACCAGTGGCCGTCAGACCACAACGATGCACAGCATTGCACCAGGAAAACACACTCTCAAGTTCTGGGCTGTGGAACCGGGAGTGGTGCTCCATAAGATTGTGATCGATCTCGGTGGAGTGCGCAAGAGCTACTTGGGCCCACCAGAGAGCTTCAGGGCTGGTGTTAACAAGGTCGGGAAGTATGATGGGACGACATATCTTTTGCAGTGACAGGGGTGATGATTTGAACAGCTCTAATTATCTGATATAATATATACAATCGATGTGCGCTTTGGCGCAGTACTCATTAGCTACCCTATCTGTATTGTAGTGAACGTCATGTTGAAATAATATCCGCCTATTTTATAACTCCGATATCCTCTCCATCCGCCGACAGTTGGGTTTGAGAGCCAAGGCGCTGTCCTCAATCCCAGCAGACTGCATTGCGCCCTATGCCTTAACACCCCTCAAAAGGGGCTACATTCCGGGAAACTTTACCAGCCTCCAAAACTGATGCTGGCCTGAGCATAGCCGAGTGCACCGGCAAAAACACCAGATTATCGGCCGGGCACGATACCAGAACCAGTATAAAAAAAATTCCCTGCCACTTCCGTATAAATGAGCCAAACCAGAACGACCCCATCCACCAGCACTAGAGTTTGCTCCATCCGCCCCATAATCCCCCGCATCATCTTCCAGTGACCGACCCCAGGCGAAGTTGGCTCGACAAACGATAACTCCACGGCTTCTTCAGAAGCCCCAGACGTCAATTTCTTCCCGTACAGACGGAGCTGCGGCCCCAGTCGTAAAAGCAGAGTACTCTTGCTCTGCCTTTGCCATCTCCAATTTCATCCTCAGGTTGTATTCCTCCAGCGTCTCCTCGTACCCCCCTAAATTACCCATCCCTCCACTCCAACCAGCCCACGCCGCGCCACCCGCCGCCCCAGCGCTTGCATCCTCATCCATCTTGGCAACTTGTCCCTCATACTCATTGTCATCCACTACTGTCTGCGACTCCATCCACCGTTTCAGTTCGCCACCGTTGGTCAGGAACCCCGCGTCCGCCCTGATCCCGTCTTCGTACCTGAACATATCATTGTCTGCCCGTTCAATCAGGATATCCAGCGTCACCTTCTGGATCACAGACCGGCGCTTCTGCATTGGCATGAAAGGATTGCGCTTCTGTTCCTCAGCCGCCTCATCCAGTAGGCCTTCCAGCTTGTCTTTTCCGCCACACAGTCCCTCGGCGCAAACCTCGCAAAGCATCAGTCCGCACCCGACCTCCCCAACAAATCGGTCCGGGACGCAACACTTGTAGAACGCCGGCGCCACGCAGACGGAGCACCATTTCACGGTGCTGGCCGAGTTTGCCCCCAATCCCCTGTTTTGGTCTCGGAGGATCCTCGAGATCGCGTCTTGGTAGTCATAATCACTGGGGTGTTTGAGACCTGGGATTGCGCAGATGGAGTGACCATCTGTGCTTTGGGTGTTACAGAAGAGAATGCGTTGACGTTCGAAAGTGCAGTCGGTGCAGATGTAGGTTGGGTCTTCTTCTTCTTCATCTACATCTTCTTGATCTTCTTCGTCTTCTTCGCTTTGGTCGTCTTCTTCATCTTCATAATTTTCGGTTTTTCCTCTCCCATTTCTTTTTACCGTCGCTATTCTTGGAGTGCATTCAGTGTAGACGAAGGGATTGGCGGGGCACGGTTTTTTGGGCCCGTAGACCTCAATTTCCTCAGGCTCGCCGAGACCTAGCATGGGAAATGCTGTGGTGGTGTGGAAGTGGCAAGGTGTTTCCTGGTTGTTGGAAACGCTGAAGTTAATCGGGTGACAAAAGGAGGTCTTGATCGTCTTCCTGAACATCCCCGTTGGCGTATTATCCTTTTTCGGCGCAGGGCGAGGGCGTGTGACAGAGCCCATGACGAGTTTGCTCCTGCCCTTAGAAGACGCCTTGTTGGCCGCCTTCCCAACCGTCCCATCTTTAGTACCAGCTCTCCCCAATTTGATGACTTTATCCTCAAAGGTGCAGTCAACTTTTTTAGACTTGCATCGATTGCAAGGTCCCGTGTCATCTCTTGTCTTGAGCGAACAGCTACGGTAGTCCGCAGCCCGACATTGGGCGCATGTTATGTACTTCCTATTCTTGGGATTAATCTTTGGCGCCGCTCTCTGCGCTGCCAGCTGCACCAGATTCTTGCCATTCTTGCCATTCTTCTTCATCTGCTGTCTTTGCACGCGTGCTTGCTCCTTTTTCTTCTTCTTGGCATCGGCGAGGGCATTTTTTTTCGCTTCCTTTGCTTCGGGGGTTTTCGGATTCTTAAGGACGCAAGGAATGTTTTCTTCAGAACATGACGCGCAGGGGAATTGGTCGGGGTTGTCAAGAATGCTACACTCTAGGCTGAAAGTTTGGCATGCTGAGCATGGCTCATTTATTATTTGTGGCCTGCGTACGAGATTAGATTTTGTTGAATGGGAAAGGCGATATACTTACTCCTTTGCCTTCCCCTTGCCCTTCCCCTTCTTTTGTCCTGCCGCAGCTGAGGTCTTTTTCTTCGAACCCTTTCCACGTTTCGGATCAACAGAGCTATCTTCTGAAGAAACATCTTCCTCAATTGATGGCAGGACTTCCTCGCCTGTGGAGTCATATTGGATGGGTCCCCCTTCAGCTTGTTCCGACTTTACCGCCACCTTCTTCTTCGCTGGCCTCCTATTGGCAGCAACTTCTTCATTGGGATCATAGTTGCCACTCTCGTCAAGATCCATGGCACCAGACCCTTTAAACACCCTCCTCTCGACATTCTTTCTGAAGCCATACTGTCTGGCATTTCGGAGACTCTGCAGGACAGGTTTTCTGCCTCCTTGCTTGGCATGTCCGTCTTCCGCAGCGGGAAATGCTTGTTGGGATGGAAGCGTGGGAGAGGAGTTGAAGCTCGAGTTGGGCGAGCCGTCGGCGCCATTGCCGTACGTAGCATCGTTGTCCCAAATTCTTCGACCTTCAGCGTTGTCGGTCTCGGAACCTGAGTCTTGAGTCTTCTCGGGGATTTCCTTTGGTGCTGGGCTGGTCCCGTCCTCAATGAAGTCGAGAAAATCAAAATTGCCCGACATTGTGACTAATAATGAGAGTGTGAGCCGGTTGTTATGTTGTATGCTGGCTCAAAAACAGGCAACAACAGGCCTCGCCAATATGCATGCAACGTAATGAAGTAATAGTGGATGGCAACAGTATGACTGGATAGACTTTATGAGTGGATTTGAGATGAGACTGCCCGCTGCAACTTATAGTACGAGAACAACAGTTGAAATAACTAAATCCTCAAGGGTGGGAATTAAAGATGCCGTATATCCTCAAAGCAATTATGAGAATGATCGGAAAGTGAGGACGTGACTGAAACAGAAAATTAAAAGGAGAAGGAAGGTGACAATTCAAAAAGAGAAATATGCCTTGGCTAGCAGTTGATAGTAGATATCCAATTACAAGGTATCCCCCCGTAGTAAGGTGTGCCATCGTCGCAATGCAGCGAGAAATGTGGGCGCATTTGGCTGACAGAAAATATGCCCGCTAGAAGATATGGCACTGCCTGGGAATTGCTAATTTGTCCACCGTGACTGAAACTTTGGCGTGGGATGGAAATCCCAACTACCGAAGCCAAGTTTTCAAAGCATGAGAATGAATGTAATTACCACTTACCAAATATTCGATGAAGGCCGCTTTTGAAGTGAAGTCAAATTGTTCTTCAGCTCTGAATGAATTTTTGTGTAAATAATCAAGCCAGATTGCAATTGACTGTAGCAGTTCTGTCCTGAAGCTGAACAGAGTAGCTGAATGTGAGTGGCGTTGGGAGGCTGGGGTTGGTATGTATCATGAAGCAGAGAAGTTGGCCAGTGATATATGGTGGGTATATTCGGCTCCAAGCATAATAGATGTCGAAGTATTGCAGTAGCCACTTGCTCAGTGAAGCAAGTGTATGTTTGTGGAACGTAAATATAAGTTTGTTCTTCGAGAATATATGGCAGAGTAAATGGCAATGAAGAGGGTGCAAGATATTGCTTCCGAGCGACGAGGCAAGGAAGTTGGTAATTGATCAAGAGTTGAAAGAGGGCATGGAGCCAAGTATGGTCTTCGGTAGCATAGAGTTGAGAGGAGAGTAAACATGTTTCCAGGAGTTGGTAGTATGCTGAAAAATAAGAGGCGAGGAGTCGAACTGCTTTGTACCAGCGCTGTTGATTCGCATAGAGTTTCGCCGTCGGTATCGGCACTGTTGATGCGCTATTGTAATCAGGTTGGAGATTCAAGTACGCTCGAGAGACATCTGGCAAACTTGGCCATTTCAAGACTTGCATTCATTCTATCGCAATGACGATAATAGATCCCAGTGTGGCGATCATCTTATCAACTCCATGTTGTAAGATTCTCCAAGCTTCACTTCCCAATAACGCCTCGCCATGCTAACCCATATCAAACACCAACAATTCCACTTCTCCACAGTCAACGCACCTGTCATCATAATCACAGTGTCATCGTCCCTGCCTTCCAGTTCGCGCCAATCCTCTTCATCTCATCCGCAAACCGTCGACTCTCAATCTTCTTCCCCCCGTGTCCCGTCAAGGGACTGTGGTCGTCAGGTTCGTAGAAGGGATTCTGGAGGAGCCGGACATAGGCTGTCTGGATGGCTCGGAAAACCTGTAGAGTATGTCAGTCCCAATCCCCTGTTCATAATTTTTCGGCGATTCTGAACGCAACAAGCATTTAAAAGACAGGCAACAAACTCACGATTTTCATTTCCCCCTCCCTCAGCCCCAATCCGCCCACGACTCCCTTTCCCCTCCTCACCTCCTCCTCCTTCTCCCCACCGTTCCCCCTCATATCAACTCCCACCACAAACCTCACCCCGGTATTCGTCTCCCACCCAAACATCGCTAGCCGCTCATCCACATTCTTCAACAGCCCATAGTCAGAGCTCAATCCCTGTCCATTCAGCGCATTCGCGCGGGCACGAGCTTCAAAAATATCCAGCGTCGAGGAGAGCAGGAGCGAGGTCTGCAGAGGGGTAAGGAGCGGCTCTGGGAAACCGCCTGGAGATTGAGGGGGGCAGGTGGGGAAGATGGATATGTGGAGGGGGTTGTTCTGTCGGGGGTGAGAAGTCAGTTATAATTTCGCAGGTGTGGAAGGGGATAGAGGAGGAGGAGTATTTACGGCTTTCCCTATTATGCCTATGCAGGCTATGGAGGGCGTGGTTGCCATTGCTGTTGTGGGATGTGGTGGTGGAGCTGTGAGGTTCGGGGTGGTGGTGCGGCGCGAGGCTGAGGCTGAGGGATTGGGAGTGTTTGGGGATGTGTGACACTGGCGGCTAGGCCAATCATAGAGGGAGGCAGGCGGTCACGTTTTTGGGGACAAGCTTCAGGGGCACAGTGGTATACTCTTGCCGCCTAAAAATCCAAAGTAGGACAATCTTTAATTGAGAATTAATATCAGCATTTAATCAATCCCATAAAAATTAATATTTTTGCTCCATTTACGAGTGACTTGGGGGATTTCCCCGGACTTCCCGGCATACACTCCCGAAAGCTATATATAGCCGGCAGAACAATCTTCCGAAGCCGAGGACACCCGTATCCGCGGCAGCGCCTCGACTCTCCTAGACATTGTCGGAAACGTGGGGTTTCGGGGCCATCCAACCCGACCTTGCCAGGCGACGTCCAGCAATGCAGACCACAGCAAACGCGATGGTCTCAACAGAACACCACATTTCCAAATTGTGATCCCTCACCATGAGGTCCCTGGCTACGGGCCTAGCAGTTTCTCGGCCGGGATTCGCCAGCGAGGCCATCCTGAGATATGAGACCTTGAGCGCGATTCCTGGCCGGCAAGGTAGCCGTCCTCGATTGCAACAACCGCCATATGTCGGATCACAGCAACAGCAGCAGCAGCAGCGTTCCATAACGACAAAACGCCGGCCTCGCACCGCGCTCTTCTTTCCAGGTACCCCCTCTTTCTCTACCTACTTCGCGCCCCATCTAACGCGTCCCGTCCAGGCCAAGGAGTCCAAAAAGTCGGCATGCTCAAGCCATGGCTCGACGCCTTCCCTCGCAGCGCCGGTCCAACCATCGAAGAAGTCGACCACCTTCTCGGCTACAAGCTGTCTGCCCTCATTGAAGAAGGCCCCAACAGCGCCCTCACTGCAACGATTCACTCGCAGCCGGCCATCATGGCAACATCCATCATGATCCTCCGGGTGCTCGAGGCCGAATTCGGCTTCCACCCACCCTCGCGCTGCGACGTGACGCTGGGCCACTCGCTTGGTGAGTTCGCCGCGCTCGTCGCGGGGGGTTACGTCACTTTCCAGGACTCGCTGTATCTAGTCCGGCGGCGCGCGGAGATCATGGCTGAGTGCTCGCGTCGTGCTTCGGAGGAGTTTGGCGGCGAGTACGGGATGATTGCGCTTGTCACGGAACCGGACCACTTGCGCCCTCTCATATCTGCTATCCACGACTTCATTGGACACAATAATGCGGGCGTGAAGACGAATAGCGGGGAGGATGTCCCGCCGATTCAGCAGGTGTCCATTGCGAATATCAATAGCAAGAATCAGATTGTGTTGAGTGGGAATATTAATATGATCCGGACGCTGCTGACGCACGTGCGGAGCTTTGGGGGTCATGATCCTAGAGCTGTGAGGCTGAAGAGCGATTCTCCTTTCCATAGCCCGCTGATGAAGCCGGCGAGTGGGATAATGCGGAGGTTGCTGGATGGGAAGAGTAGGGTTGAGGGGCGCGAGCAGGAGGATATTGTGATGTGGCCGGGGGTTATGGAGATTGTTTCGAATGTATCAGCAAGACCGGTGACGTCGAAGGCGGAGTTGAAGGATAAATGGACGAGGCAGTGCGTGGATACCGTGCGGTGGTGGGATAGTATTAAGTACCTTGACCAGGAGCAGAAGGTGCGCCGCTGGATTGGGGTTGGGCCCGGGAAGGTGGGGAGGAATCTTGTGGGGAAGGAGGTTGGAATGAGGGGGAAGGATACCGTGAAGGGCGGTGGGGTGTGGGGGATTAGTGACCCGAAGGAGATTGAAGAGGTGCTGAGGGCGCTGGATGATACTGAGTTGATGTATTGCGATGATGATTGAGCTGGGAATAATACGTATCTAGAGCTCTCTCGCAACGAGCATTGTAAGATGGCGGCGAGGGTATACCACGGAGGGGGCCGCGGCCATCGAGGACAAACCTTAGCGTGGGCGGAGGTTTGTGTTGGAGATATTGAGCATTAGCTACACACGGCGCACTGGAACCTCGAATCGAGAAATGGAGGATGTATTTGAAGTAGCTTGGTGCTGCGGTAATGAAGTATATTACTATCACCTACTAAGACGCACAAGACTCAGATGACCGTCACCATTTCCAATATCTATAGCTGACTGAGATGATGGTCGCACACAGGTCCTCCGTATTCGCACTCTCATACATGCACCTCCTTATCCCCATCTTCCCCCAAAAGCCATACATAGTAAAGGAGCACAATGTGTATTAATTAATCATGATATTCGTACACCACAGCACCATCGCTAAGCCCAGGAAAACCCTATTATACAGCCCCATTCCCGAAAGCAAGATATCTACTTCTTCTGCCTCTTAGTGCTCTTATCACTAACCTGGCTCAACACACTCGCGCTCCTCTTATGAGCCGCCTGCTGAGCCTGAACCGACCCCGCCCTTGCCACCGACGCACTCCTCTCCTTCTCCACACCCTCGACCTTAACCTCCCCCTCCGCCTCTGCCTCTCCCTCCTTCTCAGCCCCCTCCTTCTCTCCCTCCTCGCTCTCCTTCTTCTTCCCCTCCTTCTTCTCCCTCTCCGCCTTCTGCGCCTCCGCAAGCTTAATCTCACCATCCAGCTTGTCCGACGCCTTCCTCGTATCAAGCAGCACATTAATGCTCGCCAGCAGCGCCTCAAATGCCGTCCCAACCTCGAGCGTCGGCATCACCAGACGTGGCGGGATCTCCAGCTCTGTAAGCACATTCGTGATACGGCCCGCCAGCACTGCCGATCGGCTGCTAACCATCTTGGCGATGCGGTCGTAGCGGAACTGTGGCCCGCTCTGGAGACGGTCGTGCGTCGATACACCGAACACGACGTGGTCTTCCTCGCTCAGCTTGCGGCGCTCAGCCGGGCCGGCACCACCCTTCTTCGTCGTAGCTGGCGTAGCAGCCGCAGGCTCGCGCACCGTGCTATCGCGGCGGTCAACGGGCGCCGTGCCTGGTCCAGCCGTTGGCGTCCCCTCAGGACCAAGGATTGACTTCCGCTTCTTGGACTTGTCGGCGTTCATGAGTTGCTGGACGAGCTGCTGCAGGCCGGCTGAGGTGGTATAGACGCCGACATTGCTGCTGCTTAGTGGCGCATCCAGGCGTGCGTACAAGTCCTTGCGCTCCTCGTTGAGACGCTCAGAACGTGCCATTATGCGCTTGAGTTCGATAAGAAGGCTCTCCTCCTCGCGGCGTTCCTCGGAGCTGCGCGACATGGCGTTCTCAGCGAATCGCTTACGCAGGGCTTCTTGCACAGGGTTGAAGGACGACATGAGCTGGTGTAGGCTGAATTCCACTTGGCTCATGAACTGGACGGGGCGGTGGACGGACATCATCTTCGCGGCGACGTCGTAGTAGCGCGCTTTGAGGTCTTCGAGGGTGCGGGGTTTGACTTCGGGGACGAGGGCGGTGCTTTCGGCGCCTTCGGTGGAGGGGGGAGGGGCGGGCTGGTATTCGTAGCGGTCCCAGACTAGGGGCCATCTGAGGTCGAAGTCGCGCGCTGTTTGCATCAGGTAGTCTGTCTCATCTTTGGTCCAGTCTTCGTTCTTGAGCTTGGCTTCGTACTGTTCGTCGTCGTACTTAGGGATGTTGACCTGTACATTGAACTTTGCGAAAGCCGAGTCGTCCAGCTCCTCCTTGGCCTCAACCTCCACTTTCTCTCCACCCTCCCCTTCTTGTGATTCCTGCTTCGGTGGCACCTCAACCTTCCTCCTCCAGTGCTTCAACGTCATATCATCCTCCCTCGCACTGTTCTTAAACGGCTTCAACTCCCACTTCGCGGCCGGCTTCCTGCTCACCAGCCTCCGCTTCTTGAACTGGGGAACCGCAGGAACAATCGAGATCGGGTTGTCCCCTCCTAGGCTCTGAACCTCGCGCTGCAAACCTTTCAGGTTGGGTCTCGCATTCGTGAGTTTTTGTTTCTTCGCCGGGCGCGGTCCTGCACTATTCGGCAGGTCCAGCATGTCGCGCACATCAAGGGACGTCATCGTGAATGGTCGAAATGCGCAGCTGCGCGTCGTGCTTTAATCGCGTACAATGTGTATCTCAATTGCCGTCCCCTTTGGCAGGGTTGAACGTGTTGCGACGATAAGAGGTAGAGAGTTGTGTCGTGAATGGAATTAATTATCGTTGGTCGAGCGATGTCTAAAGATTTAAAGGAAGTGTCAAGCCGGCCCAGAAACCGCGATTACTGGATAACCACATCCCGGTCTCACGTGACACAAACACCTCTGATCTCCACACCCCTGACCGCGCATTGGGAATCTGGAACCGTGGCCGCTGTCAAAATAGCACGAGAGAGAGCTACCAACCACACACGACACCTCTCCCAACTCCACCTCCTCACCATCACGCGCCTCGTCGTCAGACCTCCCAGAGTGCCTCCTCTCTCCCTCGCATAGCTACAGCAAGCAGCCCACCACCATGCGCTCCTTCCTGCCCGCGCTCTCGCTGGCGGCAGCGACGCTGCTCGTCCCCGTACAATCGCTGTACTTCTACATTGAGGGCACGAACCCGAAGTGTTTCTTTGAGCGGTTGCCGAAGGATACGTTGGTTGTTGGGCAGTACAAGGCGGAGGAATTCAGTCTTGATAAGAATCAATACGTCAAGAATGATAACCTGAATATCTTCATCTCGGTCGAGGTAAAGCCCTCCTTCCCCTACTCCCCCATTTGGTCTTCCCAATTCACCCCCTTCCCCCTCATCCTTGGCTATCTCTCCGGATTCTTAATTTCTTGCGAGGAAACAAGGTCTAACTCCCCCAACAGGAAGTCTTCGACAACGACCACCGCATCGTCTCCAGCCGCGGCCAATCCACTGGCAAGATCACCTTCACCTCCGCCGACTCCGGCGACCACCGCATCTGCTTCACCCCCTCGCACTCGACAGGCCACTCCGGCTGGCTCGGCGGCCAATCCCTCGGCGGCGTCAAGCTAACGCTTGATCTGGCTATCGGTACGACCTCGGAGATCGAGACGGATGACCATGGCAAGATCACGGATTTGGTGCAGAAGGTCAAGGATTTGAATGGGAGGTTGATGGATATTAAGCGCGAGCAGCTGTTTCAGCGTGTACGTTTTGCCCCAGCGGCCTTTTACCGGATATGACACCGGGAGAGGTGAGAATAGGAAGAGTTGAGGAAGCATGCTAACGATGGTATAGGAGCGTGAGGCCGAGTTCCGCGATCAATCCGAAGCCACCAACTCCCGTGTCGTGCGCTGGACGCTCATCCAGCTCGCCGTCTTGGGTATCACCTGCGCATGGCAGCTGTCTCATCTACGCTCCTTCTTCATTAAGCAGAAGCTTACTTAAGCGTGTCCCTCGATTTGGAACGAAGAAGTTATAATTGCAGACGGGAGAAGGGGAGTCTAGAAGGAGGGTTGGACTGGTCGGGGATAGAGATGAGAAGAGAAGGAGAAGAGAAGAGGGAGGCGGTGGGGCGAGAGGGGGGCATGAAGGGGGTAATGAGCAACGCATACCGGGTTTCCATAAAATAGGTGTTTACATATAGTATCTGGGTTGTCTGTCTATCGGGCGGCCGGTCGGTGGCCGTAGTCTCTGTTCTATTTGGCATTTCCCTCGGAACCAGGGGAAGAAGAGAAAAGAAAAGAAATTCAAAAAATATAACTAGAAACCACCAAACGTTTCTTCGCTCACTACCACATAGATGTGCATGCGCCCTTGATGGTAGATCGGGTGATTCTCACTCCTTCGGTGTCATGCACGAGCTGTGCCTGTTGTGTTTACGCTATGCCCATGGATCGCAGACATCATATCACAGCACATCACACCACACACCAAGTATAATTTGAAATACATCAACATTCCCCTCTCTACTCTATCTACCACTCCCACCCTCATCTACCTCTACCCCATCCCCTTTCCCTACCACCCCCTCCCCCATCTATCCCCTCCCCACACCCCTCACTGTAACACCCTCTCCGCTTCCCCTCCCCTCCTACCCGCTATTCCACTCGCCCACATTATCACCCCCCTCAACGAAAACAAACAAAAGAAAAAACATTGAACACACACAAAATAAAAAAGAACACCCGCTATAACACCCAACGACACCAGACACCCGCGCTCCAACAACGCGAGTTATAAAAAAAGAGAGAGAGAGAGAGGTCGAGACTATGAGAATGTTCGAGACTGTGGCTGAGAAGACTGTGACTGTTGTGTATGTAGCAAGCTCTGTATGTCCGTTCAGCAGACGCCCCGCGCTCGTGACAAAAGTCTTTTTAAACCGAAAAAAAGGAGACGAGATATTAATGCTTTCGGATTTCTTCTCCACGCTTTCTTTACCCGAGTCTAGTCATGAAACTTTACACGGAATGGAGTTGCGTGCCCCCGTCATCGCCGTCTAGAACGGACAGGAGGTGTATGCGTGTCCAAGTCGGGAGTGCAGCTGATGATCGAATCGAGACTGATGATGATGAGGCTATGAGATGCGTAGAGCGTGCTTTTTGTGCAAGGCGACTCGGCACTTTTTTGGCGAAACAACTGAGTAAGAGAGGATCCATCATATACACGCCCCCCTCCATGCCCAAACGTGCCCGTCCATGTAATGCCTCGAATGAAAAGTCGCGCGCGCCGCTCAGACCATGCAGAAAAGGAACACAGTGGGAGATATATGAAAGTTTTGTTCGATGTTTGTGTCGGTGTGGCCTAGTTTCTTGTTTCCTCGTCCGGCGGGGTTGTTTTTGAGGACCAGGCTGGACTGGGATCTGCTGGATAGATGGAGAGGACGGAGTGGTGGTTGAGGGCGGCATTATACATTTAATTGCGATTTTTTCGGGTTATCTAGAGTCATGGGGTCGATCATCCTGTTGCTTAGTTAGTCACTGCATTTTGCCATCTTGCCCACCCAGAAATAAACTCACTGCAACATATCGTCTTCAAAAACTTCTGGAATCCCTGGGGCTGCGCCTCCTCCTCCACGCGCCCATTCGCCATTTGCTGTGCAATCATGTTCGGCTGCTGCACCATCCTCTGCGGCAGATTGTTGTTCGAGTTCTGGAACTGCGCCTGCGTCGACCCTGCCGGCGTCAGCTCGCCTCCGTGTACCCCCACCGCGCCGCTCGCGCGCTTCGGCGCCAACCGCCCAGGCCCGCCGCTTTGCTGGTCGCGCATCTTCCCCCCGGCCTTGGCCGGCGAGGGGGGCGGGGGCTGCGCGGCGTTTAAACGGGCGGCGGTGAGGTGGCCCGGCGTCGAGCCCGTCTGGCGCGTCGTGCCGTGGAGCTCGCGGTTCGAGGCGCCCTGCGCAACGTTGGCTTGGTGCATTAAATGCTGGGACGCGTGTTGCTTGGTGGCTTCCCAGCCCTTGCCGTTGTTGAGCTTCATCCAGTCGTACTCGCCGTCCTCGATCTCGCCGGAGCCCTTGAGGGCTTGCGTGAAGAGGTCGCGCAGGTAGTCGTAGTCCGGGGTGTCTTCGAAGCCGAGATTGCGCACGTAGCTGAGGTACTTGTTGAGTTCTTCCGGGAAGCCGTTGCAGAGCTCGGGGATGGGCGTAGTCTGCTTCTTCTCACCGATCTTCTCGTACTTTTGCTTGTTCGTGGCGGCCTTGAGGCCCTGCCATGGCAGTCCACCGCGGAGGAAATACATGAACACATGGCCGAGGGCCTCGAGATCGTCTCGGCGGGATTGCTCGCGTCCCAGATGCGTGTTGATGGACATGTAACGTGCGGTTCCGGACAGAGATTTCCGCTCGCGGTAGGGGATGTGCTGCTTCGTCTTCGGGTCGCGGTATTGCTTGGCCATGCCGAAGTCGACGACGTGGATGACATTGGCCGCCTTGGAGCCGGACCTGCCAATCAGGAAGTTGTCTGGCTTGATGTCTCTGTAGATGAGGTTCTTCTCGTGGATTGTTTGGACTCTCGACAGCTGTGAAAACGGTTAGGGGTTGACGCGTGGCGGTATGGTGAACTTAACATACCATCTGCTTGGCCACCATGACCACGGTCTTGATTGAGAAGCGTCTGTTGCAGTGGTCGAAGAGATCCTCGAGGGAGGGACCTAACAGGTCGATAACGAGGATGTTGTGGAGGCCCTCCTGGCCGAAGTAGTAGACATTCGGGATGCCCGCTGTTTCATTGTCAGTCATGGTAGAGTGTGTCGAGGATGAGGTGTACTCACGGCATCCAACCAAGATCTTGTACGTCCGGTACTCGTCACGCAGCTGAGGAGCATCGCTCTTGCGTGGTTCCTAGAAGTTGAAACAAGCGTCAGCAACATCAACTTGTAGGCGAAGTGGTGAAGCCGTGGAGGCCTTTAATAGACCGTCCATGCCCACCGCCACTCAATGGAGGATCAATGTGTGTGTCAAACGTACGAATTTGATAGCGACCTGCTGGTTGTTCAACAGGTTGGTGCCTTCGAATATGACACCGAAGGAGCCCTCTCCAATCTTCTTCCCGACGCGATAGTGAACACCAACGACATTGCTGCTGCTTGACGCCATTGATGGGAATACAAGCCGACTCCGGATGGGAGTCCTTGTCGTTCGCGGTCGGAGAGGGGTGGAGTGTGTTGTTTGTGTTCGCTGTGTTGGAGTTGGAGCGGTTCTTTCTTTCACGGATGGACGTTGGGGTTTGGGGTGAATCGGGAGTCTTTGGGGTGGGTGTTGTCGGTCAGGGAACCTCCGCTAGTAGCGTGGATGGTGGTTGGTGGTTGGTTGTTGGGCGGTTTGGTGGAGGTTGTAGTGGCAGTGGACGTGGGTAGCCGAGTCCGGGGTGGTACATACAAAAAATGCGCTATAGCAGGGAAGAAAGAGGAGAGGAGAGGAGGGAAGAGGGAAAAGGGAGAAAGGGAGAAGGGAAGAAAGGGAGGGAGGAAATGGGATGGCCCGTGTATAGTAAAGTAATATAGTAGTATAGATTAGTAGTAGTAGTATGGGAAGTTTAGAGTGATCTAACGGCGCGACGGGGATGAATGGATTAGATGTTTCCTAGTAGTTGAAGATTGAAGTTTAATCGTGTTAGTCGTATTAATTAATTAGCCGTAGTCAATGGCGAAAAGAGGCAATACAGATGTATACAGTATGCCTGCACCTGCAGTATTGGAGTATATTTACGAAAAAGAGGCTATACACATGTACGCCTAGTCTAGTACACAGTGCAGCTGCTCAGCCTTCTTCTTCTCTTCTCTACTACCGACCTCTACCATACGGCTTGATTAATTGAATGCCTCGCCCGCCTCGCAGTGCATACAGCAATACATCCTCTCCTACGGCGCCTCCTCTCCTCCTCCTAGTACTCCTCGTCCCCTTCCCGTCGATGGCGGTGGCTGGCGGGACTGCGGATATGGAGGTTGGTCGTACTGTACTAGCTAGCATCGTCTGTGTTTCTGTCTCTCCTCTCCTCTCCTCCCCCACCCATCTAGTACGCCTTAGCATGTCTCTCTAGCAAATCGACGCCGACACAGCGATGGAGCTCAGACGGCCGAAGCGATACGGGTGGACCTGCGAGTACTCCTGCACCGCATCGCACCTATACCTAGCAAAAGACGACAGGCTAATGCGCTGTACAGCACTCTCTTCGCTGCCGACCCTATGTATGGTTGGTCGATTGGCAGTTGTTCTAACGTCTTTTTCACGGCCTCCTGTCGTGTCAATCGTGGCAATCCTCAAAGAGAAGAATACGGCCCTTCCCCTTGTGCCTGCTCCCTCCTCTCCTGCTACAGGTTAAGAAAGCCTCTTCCCTCCTCTCTTCCTAAACCCGTGATCACTCTACTGCCACCTCACCTCAGTATTTTTGTATGTACTCTTAGTATAGCACAGCCCGCACATCACGGCCATCTCCCGCCACCGCGAAACACTCCGACGCCCAAACCCGCTCTTATCCCACAGGGAGAAACATTGTGTCTCGGAAATTCACCTTTTTGCGAGACCATCAACCTAGCACCAAGACACACACAGTCCAACTATAATACAGCAGACGGTCTAATTCGCCTCGCACTCTCCGATACCATCCCATATACAAAGATACTAGACTGCTAAAACCAGCTCTTAATTTCCTCTTCCAGCTAATCCCATGCTTAAATCAGTCTAACCCACAGCTCATTTCACATATTTTTCCTCCCACTGGGACGAATTTTTTTCTCTCCTCCCGCCACGGCCGCGCCGTTGGCTGAGATGAAGATCTGCCCAGCCCAGACAGCCCGTTATCCTATTTTTGTCTCCCCCATCCACCGTCCACATCCACATCCACCATGTCCACCGTCCAGCCACTCCCCAGTCTCCAGTCTCCAGCCTTCCCTCCTCCCTATCACCATCTCCTCGCCCCATCTACTCCCACCTTTCACGTGAACAGTCCTCATCACCACCAAGGAACAATACTCACACCGACCCCGTCATCCCCTACCATAAGCACCTACTCCCTCCCCGGCCCAGGAACCCGATCAACGCTAACCCAGTCACCGATCTCCTCCCTTTCCCATTCTACTGCCCGCAAATCGTCAGATTACACCGATTCATGCACCGACCAGTCCAGTCCAGCCCATCTACTGGCGAGGCACTGGCGGTGCCGGAATACGAGGGATGAACACGCCACACTACACACCTAGACGCGCCCGCGCAGGCGGGGGGGGATAGGCGATGATCTACGGTATCGTAGAGCTGGTGTATCACCAGACGGACGGGTATGAGAGACATTACGTAGATCCTGCGCGCGCGCGTCTGCTGAACTGACACGCTCTCACGCTCTCACTCACTCTACGTCTTCTCAGTATCTCATGCCATGCCATCCTATCCCACGCCACCAGTTCGCCGGTTCCTCACAACTATACCGTACCTATACCATACCCCCCCTCTAAATTACTATAGCATAAGAAACGACACATAATCCCACCGAAATTACTTCTCTTTCGAGAAGCTCCTTATCCCCTTCTCCACTCTCGAGGTTTTTTTAAGATTACACATCACGTGTTCATCAATTCCGTGAGAGCCGAGAACACACAGACGAAAAACATAAGACGAACGAGACCATGCTCGCCGATGCCAAGGAAGAGAGTAAGTAAACACGCATTTTCAAGCCGATGGCCGAACTGTCAGTGCTGGGGAGTCACATGCACCAGAGGGGAGGGAAAAGACTGACCCATCGCAGCGCGCTAAGTATTCCCATCGTATGCCCCATTCTCCGTGCCCCCTCCTCCCCTATCCACAGCTACACTCCCCGCAGTCCGCAGTATTAACTATCACCAACACAACTTTCCTCCAACGCAACCCCCCATCATCCACCCAAGCGGCTTTAGCTCACTTGGGAGAGCGCCAGACTGAAGTTGACTTCGGTTCCGATATCTGGAGGCACTGTGTTCGATCCACAGAAGCCGCATTTCTGCGAGTCGAGGATTACCTCGATTAAACGAACACTATTTTTTTTTTTTTTGCCTAATTCTTTTTTAGTGCGTGAGGTGTGTGGATGAGGGGATTTGGGGGGATGGATAAGGATACCCCACATACGGGAAATAAATTTACAGGTGCAGGAGAGAGAAAAATGTATATATATATATATATCCACGACAACCAAGTGGCTAATTATCTCCACAACGCCCTATTCTGTTCTGTTCTGTCCCATCTCGATCCGTTTTTACAACTTCCCCCTCCCCCAGCTTCTAAAAAACATACAACCTTCCCCTCCACGCCCTACACTCTACCCCCCCTAGGCCTACACCTTAGCATCTCCCTCGCCACTCCCCTCTCCCTCTCCTCAATCTCCGCCTCAATCTCCTTCAACCGCTCCGCCACCTCCTGCAACCCACTCTCCCCCTCCTCCTTCTCCTTCTTCTCCTCTTCCACACTCCGTTTCGCGAGGTCCAAGGCGCCCTCGAACCACTTCCCCAGTCGCGCGTGGGTGATGTAGGATTTCAACGTGTTGTCTTCGGAGGACAGGTCGGAGAGGAGGGGGGCGCGCACGCCGGCGTCGAGAGAACGGTAGCGTGCATCGAGGGTGGTGGCGGGGCCGCTGGCGAGTGAGGAGGGTGTAACGACGCGTAGGCGCGAGGGGGATTCGAAGAGACCTTTTCGAGCGAATTAGTATAGTCCAGACAATACTAGAACAATCTCCTTGCAATAAATGCAGAAGGGGGCCAAGGTAAGGAGTTAACGGGGGACAAAGAAAAGGACAGACTCACGATCCCGAACACACCCTCTCAACGTCTTATACAACGCCGTCCCCTCCAACCTCCACCGTACCTCCTCATCACTCTTCGCATCCGTATCATTAATCGCGCCCCAATCATCCCTTAACAGACACCTCCTCCAAACCCCCTGCTCCGCCAACCTAAACTCCTCCGCCTCCGTCGGCCCCGCAGCATTAAGCGCCAGCAACGCGTGATGGAACTCCTCTCCCCCTAACACACCTCCTCCCTCTCCCCTACTATCCGGACCGAGGAGCGTGAGGAGGTCAACTAGATCCAGAGCGCCCATCGCTTTGTGCTCTAATAGCCACCCAAGCTTCTCGTGGAGGACAGTGGCTAAAGCGGCTTTTCCGTGCAGAGAGGGGTTGTCATACACCTCGAGCGCAAGCTGGCGCTCAGCTGTATCGTCAATGGCATCCTTCACCGCGGAGCGCACATGTTTATGCACAAGCCCTTGGATCCTAATAATCTCCAGCTGCGCCTCCGTCTCCCTCATCTCCTCGCCATCCGGCAGCACCAGGCCATTCGCAGCATTGCGTCCCGCTAACCGCGCGAGTTTCCCGATGCTAAGCTGGATTTTCTTGCTCCACAGGTCGCGTTCGCGGTGGAGTCCCAGATCGAGGAGCTCCGCGGAGGCGCGGTGGTAGTCCTTCTCCTGCGTGACCTCGTTGATCCACGACACCTTCGCGTACTCCTTTTTGCTGCGCAGGAAGGCGGTCAGGTATTTCTGGTGCGAGTCGTTGTCACTCAGCAGAGCGAAGAGCTCGCCTTCTTTGATGTAGTAGGAGTACAGCGCCTTGGCCCACTCCATGCCGAAGAGGTCGTAGTACCCCTCCACCTGTGCTTGCAGGCGGGCGACGCGGGCTTTGAGGTCGACGGGGTCGCCGCCGGGTGTGGCTTCGGTCTCGGCGATGGTCTCGTTGGTGCGTTGGATTTCCTCGACGATGAGGGGCACGAGGGTGTCGAAGACCCTGTGTTTCTCCGCTAGTTCGATACCCTCGTCCACGAGCCCGATCTCGGAAAGGTTGTAGATCTGCGACTCGCGCACTTTGAAGTACGCGTGCTGCATCTGCAGGCCCTGGTTGTGCTTCTTCTTGTCGTCTTGGTCGAGGTACCAGCGGTACTTCTCTGTGGTGGAGCGGCAGGCAAGATCGAGCATCTCGGGACATTCGAGTCGGACCTTGTCGATGAGGTCGGGGTCGGGTTGGTTTTCGCCGGTGGAGATAGGCCAGAATTTTCGCACCATTCCTATGGCGAGATCAGTCTGCCTCTTTGCGTTGTCCGCTACGTAGAGCTGACATGTCCAGGGCTCCGGAATGTCCTTGTAGTTTTTCATCAGGATCCCGTTCTGGACGTCTTCACCCTGGAGCCCATACAGAGCCAGGTTTTCGGTCCGGAAGGTATAGGCGCCTTCCAAGGCCCCGATCAGGAGATCATTGGCCTCACTGACGAGCTCGAGAATCTTGGACTGGCCAAGCTCGGATTCTTCGTACCTCACCTTCACCGCCTGGAAGGCCCAGGGCACCACCATCTGGAAGCGATGGATGTCGTGGACGAAGTAGTGGCGGACACGGTCTACCTCCCCAAATTCCTTCGACGGCATTACCTTGTACTCTTCGTGCAAGCACTCGACGATGTCGTTCCATAGGCTGCGCTTCTGGCCGGCGGGCTTGGAGCTTATGAGGTTATCGTAGTTGCTCCATGCACCCTTGGCACCATTTAGTTTCTCGGCATCCCACAGTAGCTTCCATTTCGTAAGACGGTCAAGCTCGACATTCATCTTCTTAATGTGCGTCGCGAGACTGTGCAATGCCTGTGCCCGTACCCGTAGGTTCTGTTCAATCGACGCCGGGATAGACGGAATATGCGTTGTCGTAGAACTCAAAACTTCATGACTGAGCTGCAGGGCAGCCTGGCCAACTTCCTCGGTTGAGAATTGTATTTCTGGTCGTCCAGAAAAGCTCAACGGGTTGTTCTCGAGAATGCCGAAGAATACCGCTTGATCCAGCTTGCTCTTAGCCGTGACCTGTGGCGTCTCCCCTGTTGTAAACTTATCCGGGTCCGTGGTGGCGATACGGATTATCCCGCCGCCCTTCACCAGAAGAACCACAGCAGGAAATTTGGCCTTGTGGCGCCTTGAACGGTTGTCCTCTGCGCCGTGGGAGGGTGTATGTGGTTCTTCCATCCCAGATCCGGTAATCTCTACACCAGCGTCTGTCCTGAAGTCCACGACATCCTCGAAATACTTAATCCCCATACCGAGTTGTTGGTCTGGGGAATCTGGCTCCTTGGCCATTGATGTCACTACCACAGCACGGTCGAAGACGACAAAGGCTGCCACGCTCGGCTTTGGCAGATATAGTCTCGGCTTGGACGTGGAGGTGCGACTGACTGGAGTAGAATAAGAGCGAAGGTGGTGAACGGTGCCGACCTTGACCCCCCCTTGACTAAGGAATACCTGCACAAGGGCGTAGTGACAAACACCATGGCCACCAAGAGATGTCAGCATGAGAAGCTCCGTGCCGTTGTCGTCGCGGTACGTCAAAGCCGCTGAATCTTTCCTGTCACCAACTTGTGGCGCAAATGAAAAGTCGAGGACTTCGAATGACTCAAGATCCAGGCTGGCAAGGCTACTGTCGGAGCGCTTAATCTCGTCCACAATCAACTCCCTGGTATCGCCTTCCGCCTCAAGCGTATTGTGGCCGCCTCGGTGAAGACACCAGGCCTGTAATCTACCCTTCGCAGATGCGCTAACGATATCGCGCTCCCCAGGCTTCAAGGATGGACCAGCCCTAGCTGCTGCCAGGTCACCGCGCCACGATGAGCTGCTGAGAGCATTCCTAATGCTTCCGAATATGCCCCCATTGCCTGCACCACTCGTGCCGCGCAAAAACTGTACAGATACCGCTGGTCTCCCCTGGCCGTCTCGTACGCTCATATACGCCAACCTTCCGCTGCTGAATGAGAGTAAAAAGCCAGCCGACTCGGCGTTTAGGATCTGGATTACCACCTCTCCATGCAGCAGGCCCGGAATTGTAAGTTCGACGCCGTTTCGCTGCTGCTGTATGAGGTCTAGGGTGGCTGCGCTCGCAATCGATTCCCAGTATGTGATCTTGCCGCTCGAGGGCATCACCACGACCAGGCCAGGTTCGGGGGTGCTGGCGGAAGCTGAGACTAAGGAGCCAAGGGGGAGATGCTCGGATGTGTGTTTTGCTGGGTAAGGTAGGGCGAAGGTGAAGGTCTCTGGGTTCGTGGTGTTAAGAGCGTACGGCCAGACAAGCGCATGGGTGGTAGTGAAAGCGAGCGCGTAACCGCTGTCGGAGTATATAGCGCCATGTTGTCTACCTGTACATCAAAGGGTCAGTTCATCCTTTATTCAAAACCTAAGATATCCATACCTGTAGTCGTAGATTGTAAGCGATCTGGTAAAGCAGGGAGCCTGCTAACAGTGTAAACGTCATTGCTTGTCTGTGGGCCCCGTTAGCATTCAAATCCAGGCTGTCAATTCAATTCGATCATTTACCAAAACTGTGCTTCCATCTCCTTTGCCGCTTCTCTCAACAGACTTGGGCTTCTTGCCTCTAACCGTGAGATCGCGTCTTATTGTTCCCTGAGGTTCTGCGATGCTTTCGTGCCGGGCGACTCCCACCGATGGCTTCTTCGCCTTGACCTCCTGCATCTCAGAGGCGGCATCGGGGGCAACGAAGGTATTATCATGTAAACTGCTGCGTTGCCGTTTGGCTTTGGGTTGCAGGGCGATGTTCTCTGAAGATGCTGGGCGCGGCCTGCGCCTGGCGTTGCGAGTATTCGCAGCTGGGGTGCTGTTGACGGTCGCTGGTGAAAACATGGCGAGTTTGGCTCTTTTCGTGGGCGATGAAGTTGTTCGACCAGAGCTATTGATAGCTAGAGGATGAGGCGACTAGAGAATTCGCATTGTTTGTGTCGAGATGTCGGTGGTTGGTTCTGGTGTTTACATTGGTTTGTGTCTCGAGCTCACAACAGACCAATATTTCTTGGAGCCAAGCGAAACCAGCGCAACAAAAGTATCATCTACAACAGGCATAGCCCAATGATCCCGAACATAATAAATCGTTGTGGGATATACAATTACTCTGCCATAATTGATACGATGGTATATCTTAAAATTGTTGATTTGGCATTAATTATGGTTTATTCTCCTCTTTATTTCTGCCTCTCCAGCATTTCTCCAAATCGTCGTCATCATACACACAATGGACTACAGGCGCAATGGAGCCTCATGGATTTCCAGGGTACACCAGCCTCAACAACGCATGGACCCGCTCAAAACAATTCATACCAGGAACCCTTTTTCACAAATAATTGCCAACTACAAGCAATTATCTAAATTATATGAGCAATAATAATGAACCTAAATAGTAACAAGAATATGAAGCATACATTAGCTCTCTAAGTACCACACTTGTGCCGTGGGATTATTGATGTCCATACCAATGCTTAAATTATATAAATTCCTCCATTTAAATTACAGGCGATAATATAAAATATAATAGCAGCGGAAAGGTGAACATATTCGATAGTGAACCAAACAAATATATACTCTCTTCGGTTGGAAATATATACTATTAGCTTCCAAAGCAACGCTATCTATCCAGCAATCCAACTATTTGCCTAGCTCTTTTGTTTTTCGGAGTTGAGACTCGTAACCATAAATACAGCTCGCAGACATGACCCATCATATACCCATATATACACCCAACAGCACAATTGACCATTCCCCCCTAAACGCCTTCGCCAAATCTAACAGAAACCAATCACGTCAGAACCTATAATCTAAGACTCCAGCCAGTCCAAGAAGCGCGGAGTGAAGTACGAAACAACAATCGTAGCACCAGCCCTCAGAATTCCCTCCGTAGACTCAAAAGCCATGGCCTTCAGATCGAAGACGCCCGCCTTGGCAGCTGCGTGGATCATGGCGTATTCGCCGCTGACCTGGTACGCAGCGACCGGCATATCCTTTCCGATCTCCTTGGCGTCGCTAATGATATCAAGGTACTGCCCAGCGGGCTTGACCATGATGATGTCAGCCCCCTCTGCGATATCTCTGTGCATCGCGCGGCGAGCCAACCCGCGTCCTCCGGGGGGGAGTTGGTAGCACTTCCTGTCTCCGAATGATGGGACAGATCCAGCTGCGTCACGGAATGGCCCGTACAAGCAGCCGGAGAACTTGGCTGCGTAGGACATCAAGACGACTCTGTGAGAAATGCCCTCTTCGATGAGCTTGAGCTTGATGGCGCGGATGCGGCCATCGTTCATGTCCGATGGAGCGACGCAGTGGGCGCCGGCCTGGGCATAAGCGACAGCGACATCGGAGATGCGGTCGACAGACAGCTGGTTGTTCAAGCTTCCGTCATCGCGCAGGATGCCGCAGTGGCCGTGGGATGTGTATTCGCAGAGGCAGACGTCAACGACGATGAAGAGTTGAGGGAAGCGCTGGCGGAGGAGACGGATGGAGGCCATGACGGGGCCTTTTGGGTCGTCGGCGGAGGTGCCAAGGGCATCTTTGGAGCCGGGGGCGAGGGGGACGCCGAAGAGGATCACGGATTTAAGGCCCTTGCGGATGAGGGGCTCGAGGTGGGGGACGAGTTTGTTGATGCCGCGGCGGTGTTGGTCGGGGAGGGAGGGGATGATGGATTCTTCGTCGTCCTGGTCGGATACGAAGAGGGGGTATATGAGCATAGACTAGAGGGGGATGTTGTTAGCAATTGAAGTCGTCATTGGGGGAATGGTCGTGGTGGACGAACCTTTGTCAATTGCCTCTCGGCTTGCCACGAGCGAGCAAGGGGGTGACAGTATCCGCCGTGCAATTGGCTTGAGATGTCTCCCGCGATGCTGACGCTGGTTGCGCTGGTGCTGGCGTATGACATCGCCCTCGAGACGTGTGATCTCCGATCATCAATGGTAGAGGAGGTTGAGAGAGGAGGGCGGGGAGGACGCCTCTCGTCATTGGCGTCCCTGAAGGACAGATCGTGAACGAGGCTGGAGAACGACATGGTTATAGCGCGAAAGCGACGAGTGAATGCGACAATGAAGGGATCGGGAAAGAACTTTGCAATGACTCCAGAAAGCGTGGAGTTAATAAAGAAGTCAGCGAACATGCATGGAGTGATGGCGAAAAAATGTCGTTTCGGTGACAGCCGCACTCATTGGGGTTACAGGCGGACGGTGAGAGCGGAATGAAGTTGCCGGGCTGACACTTGTTGGAATTCACCCGGTTTTAATTGGCCGAGGTTTCCGAAAGGTACGTACCACTCTATGGCCACTCTACAGGACTGGACATCGGCACAAGACAAAATGTGATTTGCGGAGAACTCGTTCATCAACATTTTCCAAGCCGAGTACCCCGCAAACTAACTACCGAACCAGAACGAACAAGAATACGAAAAACACGGGGTAGGGAGGAGTAAGTTGGGGATAATGATGGTGATAATTGTATAAAGAGGCTTAATTTCTCAGTTTTTGTGAGGTTTAAGGGGCTGTTCCCAGTCAGCCTCGCGATTTAAGACCTACTACGGATATATCAGCCCCAGGGACTGGTTCTGGTAGCTTTGCTCATCATGTGTCTGATAACGACGGTCCCTTGCACATGCCCAATACGGCATCTTGCACAGTTTTGTGAGGCCTCGGAGGGTTTTATATAAGAGTATACTACACAGCAGGTTGGTAAGCCTATTCTTCTCTCCGCAACAATAGGAGGGGATGCCGTGGAACATTGGCTCCAAGGGCAGCAAGTGTGCTGGATATTCTTTCTTTTGCATCAGCCATAGCGATTGTTACACTACCAAGACGAAAAGTGATAAGTTGTAAATATATGTGACAATTTTGTGGTTTAAAAGCTGCCAAGATCATCCGAGTTTTGACGAAATATTCGATATCGGTAGGCAAGGGAACACTTGTCTTTACATAAATTCCTATTTTCGCAATATCTACGCGCAAGGGAATGTTGTCTTAGATGGAGAATCAAGAAATGTTGTAATGTAATGTTTTGTGTGAATGTGATAACAGGGTCTCGGCCGTGCTACGCGGTGGCGACAGCGCCTATCATCCCCAAAAACCTACCCGAATAGTGACAATCTTGAACATGCCTCTCCTCTAAAAGAGATCCACCACCCACCTACCTCAAAAATTCCAAATAATTTTAATATTCCGCAATCCCCAAAACGAATTCTCTAGTCACACAATGGGACTCATCAACGACGCCTCCGGCGCCATAAGCGGCGCCGTCGCTCACGTGAGCGGCTCCCTGAGCTGGGGCGTAAAATTCGACACCTCATCCATCCCCTCCCAATCAGGCAAAGTTATCCTAATCACCGGCGGTACGTCCTTCAGCCTCATCTCGCCCCGAGCAAACCACTAACACACATTGTAGGCAACGTCGGGCTAGGCCGGGAAACCTGCCGCGTCCTCGCGGCACACCAGCCGCGACACATCTACCTCTGCGCGCGCTCCGCTGAAAAGGCAGAGGCGACCATTAAAGAGCTGAAGGACGCGCAGCCCGATGCTCCACTCAGCTTCCTGCCGCTCGACCTGGCGGATTTGAAATCCGTGCAGGCTTGTGCGAGGGCGTTCGTGGAGAAGGAGGATAGGCTGGACCTGCTGGTTTGCAATGCGGGTATCATGGCGATGCCGGAGGGGCTGACGAAGGATGGGTACGAGGTGCAGTTTGGGACGAATCATGTGGGACATGCGCTGCTTGTTAAGCTGCTGTTACCTGTTCTGGAGAGGACGGTGGAGAAGCCGGGGGCGGATGTGAGGGTCGTGACTGTGTCGAGTGTTGGACACCATTTGGCACCGGAGGAGGGCATTGAGTTTGCGGCTCTTAAGGGGGAGATGGGACACCTTTCCACGTGGAATCGGTATGCGCAGAGCAAGCTGGCGAATAGGTTGTTTGCGAGCCAGTTGGCGGAGAGGTATCCCGGGATTATGAGCGTGAGTGTGCATCCCGGGGTTGTGACGACGAACCTCTATGATGCGTTTGTGGGAGATGTGGGGCTGAAGAAGGCGGCGTACTGGGGGTTTAAACAGCTGGTATCGGTGTCTGTGGAAGAGGGATCCAAGAACCAGCTGTGGGCTGCTACGAGTCCGAGGGTGGGATTGGTGGCGGGGGAGTACTACGTTCCTGTTGGGATACTGGGCAAGGAAAGCCGGCAGGGCGCGGACAAGGAGCTGGGGAAGAGGCTGTGGGAATGGACCGATAAGGAGTTGGAGGGATATACGCTGTGATGCAAATAGAAATCACTACGAGCATCTTACACCCGTGACTGGCCCTATTGTGTTTGCCTAGAGCTTACTATAACGCAAAGGCAGCATCCTCCCGGCATGTGTGCTCACGCCGGTACTCGAATTTACCATCCCACATCAGCCACAACTCTCGTATATGCCTGATACTAGCAAGCTATTTCGGAAGCCCCAACAGCATCTCGATGTTTCGCTTTTAATTCTGGTAAGGTATGACAGCATGCACCCCGACCCCCTCCACACTCCGTATCCAACGCCCAGGTCCCCTCGTACTGATTACCAGGCTCACCCCCAATGCGCTGATCTCAATTCGGAGCGTCATGTCGCACGGCGTAAGCAAGCGAGGAACAATCCCTCCGAAGGGTCTGACTTTGCCGATCACCAAACAAATGCTACGGAGCCCCGTGAGAAATCTCACCGGATCCCGTATCTGTGTGGTGGTGGAAATAACCTTTATTTAGTGCACCGCCTTTTCGGAATGGGGGAAAGGCTTGGGAAGTCTCTCCAATCAGGCCGACCGCCGACGCCGATCCACCACATCTGAACATCGAATACGAGAAGGGACTCACGTCAGAGGGTGCTGCGCAATCTTGGGCCCGAGGAGAGTGGATGACGAGAAACAGTAACACGTAGTATTCCTGTTTTCTCGTCATCCACTCTCTCGAGCTGAATTACATTATGCCCGAAGTAGAGTTCGAGGTCACTTGGTCGGTGGCGTGAAGGAGGGGGAGAAAAAGTATATAACCATGGGCTTGCTCGTGGTTTGGATATATCTCTTCATCCACAGCTCACACACCCTTCTCACGCCTTCAACAAACCATATAAAACTTCAATCAGCCTCAGCTTCAATAGCTAATATTACCAAACCGCAAATATGGTCCAAATCGCATTCACCCTTGCCCTCGCGGCCGTAGCTACCCTAGTCAGCGCCTCTCCCGTGGCCCTCGACAAGCGCTGCGGCACTACTACCCTACCCCAATTCCAGATCCCGCTCAAGCAGAGTGAACCAGATACTTCCTTCCCCAACAACGCCAACACCGACAAAACCATCGCCATCTCCCAGGGTCCCAACGGCTCCGGTAAGCCCTCCCCTCCCCCCCCACCCCCTCCCCTCTCCCCCCTCCCCCCTCCCCTCGCACTCCACTCCAAATCCCTTAGATACAAAGAAGCTAACACCCCCTCAGATAAAGAGAACGTGCTAATTGGTTTCACCGGCGGCATCGGCGCCTACGGCTGCTCCCTCGGCATCACCTTCCCCGCCAATGCCGCCATCACCCAGCTCGGCGGTCCTCCAACCCTGAACGTCCACACCGTCCCCGGTCCCTTTCCCAAGCTACCAACATACAACAACATCAAGCCCGAGACTTTGTTCGGCACCGTGACCGTGTTGGCTGGGCAGAGCGCCGTGATCAACAGCAGGTCTTGCGCCGCCACTGAAGCTGAGGAAGGATTGGGTTTCGTTTTCAAGTATGCGGATTGGCAGACGCAGGAGAGCAGTGTGGAGTGGGTTAATGAGCTTAATGGCGGGGGATTGCATGGAGTGCACCTCAGCTACAACTGCTAAGTGGTAATTGTGGGCGCTAGATGGGAGGGGTGGCGCTAGAGAAGGGAGGAGGGTCAATCAGATTGTTCATTTTCTTTGGGGGAGATGGGTTTACGAGACGGGTGGTTTGGGGAGTTATTTGGATTGGTAATGTTTTGGAATAGATTAAATTATATCAGTTTTGGTTCTAAACTTTTTTGATCATGCATAGTGTGATAATTCATCTGAAGATATGAAGCTAGGTACCACAACCGACGTGGATCGACAGAAGCTCTTCTAGACTTCTTTGACTATGCACAAACATGATATTTTATGGTGGCCGTGTATCCATTTGTCGGCGGTTTTATGTCGATCCACGTCGGTTGTGGCACCCGAGGAATATTCTACATCTTATGTGTGGGGAGTCAGACGATCAGTCTCCGATGAATTGGAGATGCCGTGTATTACTGTCTGAACTCCGCGGATATGTCGGGCAGTGTCACGTAATACTACGCATAAGTAACAGACCACCAGTATGGATTCCTTCCAACCTTCCTTCTCACCCTCTCTTACCAGCGCCAACGCGACGCCATGGCCACGGAAGTGCGCGCTTACGACATGCCAAAGTTGTATTTAGCGTTTGTAGACGTTGTAAAGTACGTCGATCCATGTCGTCTGTCGTGTACCACTACTCTAATTTAACACCAATACCCTCCACTACAGCTTCTTCCATATCCTGTTCTTATGTGTAGTACCGTGTCTCAGCACATAGCGGAGCGTGATCGGAAATGTGAAGAGCGCGCGGACATGGAGGCAGGTAATGGAAGGTAAAGAGAGAACGGTAAGCACTTGCTGAGCAGGGAGGGAGGGAGGAGAGTTGCGAGATAATAAGATCCTGTATTGGAGGGGCTGAGGATGACGTCTTGGCACTTGGGAGAGAGTCTCAGCCACAGAAGTTCATCCTTCTTCGTCCATGGATTTTGGCGAGGCTATTTATACCACAGTAGGATTCGAGTGATTCTAATAAGACATATATCTATATGGGGATCTTCCAGGTGAGCATAATGAAGTACGATCTGGGGTTAAAACCGACTTTGGAATGTCAACACCATTATGAATACGCTGTATATCTATCAACATCTCTTCTATATACTACATGATACCTAAATATTTCCAAATTTAACATCATTCTCTTGCTCATCACCACCACCCACCCTCTCACGCATGTAACCAGATTCCTCACCTCACCGCGACCATGGCCGACTTTAAGAACAATATCCAATCTACCATCATTACCCATCTCCTCATCCAGCTCACCTTCCTCTTCGTCCGAATCCCTTCCCTAGTACTTTCCCTCTCCACCTTCGCATGCTTCTATTATTTCTTCGGCCTCCCCGCCGACACCATCGACCCCCAACCGACAGTAGACACCATATACATCGCAGCCTACATCAGCAATAACATTGCCGTATGCTCTCTCCCCTCGCTTTTCCCTAGCACTATAAAATCAACTAAAACTTTCAGTTCTTCTTCGCCACCCTCAGCGACCTCATAGCGCTATACTTCGCCCTTCCCTTCCGCAAGCCCTTCCACGCCCTATCCATCCGCCACCTCTCTACCCGCATCCGCCTAGAGAAAGTGACCTCCTGGCTCCTCATGTGCTCATCCGTCGTCAACATCTACTTTGAACTTCAGCAGCGCGCCGCCCTACTCGCCGGTCTGCCCTCCTATGAGACGCCGAAAAGCTGTTCGAGGTTATTAACCGCCATGTTGTAGGTCATTCTATCTCGTCTCTAGTAGTATCACTGGGCTAACGTATGCCTTCTACTGTAGGGTCGTCCGCATGTTGTTCGTAATTTCTACTCAAACGTTGGAGCAGCTCGTAGAGGATTGTGAAAAAATCATAAGGGATGCGAAGTTGTCAGAGAGCGGTGAAGAGCTGCTGAGCTGCTGAGCTGAAAAGGGGAGAGGGGGAAAAGGTGCATGATAATAAGATCCCGTACGAGCGAGGCTGAGGTATGCACCGGGCTCCATGTACAACATATATAACTACTCGTCAGGTCACCAGAGAAGAATAATAATATCGAGGCTGTACAGGGACATCAGCGTGGCCACGTTATATGTGAGGCTATCATTTCTCTACTATTTTGTATCTAAATCTCCCAATCCAACCTCCTCCACCTACTTCTTCTGCTCAATCACTCAAAGACATGTAATACACGCTCCCACTTCACCATGGGACACCCACATTCGCCATTCAAACGATCCTGACCTTCCTCATCTCTTTCTACAATTAATTCACCCCCCTCCCTCCTCCTTACCTTCGAACTCCTTCCCCCCCCCAACCAACCAAAATACAAGGCATCTAACCACACAACTTTTTATATACCTCCGTCCCCCATACTACTAATTTAGTTGGGCGTTGGTCTCCTGGACCGCTACTCCACGAACCACGCCAGTCATTTATGATAATTTCGGTGGCCGATAAGACATTTGCCGTAAAATGAAACAAATAGAACCATATTTTAATCTAAACTAATGGCTTCTTTGCTAACATTAGGTACATTGGCGTGAATATCCCTTCTCGTGCACCAGCGACAAGATTATCCGCAGCTCCAGCCAACTCATCCGCAGTCTGTGCCGTACCTGACGGAGCCAGCCTCACGGATTCCATGATTTTTAGCAACGTCCGCATACCAGTCCTACCAACCTTGGTGAGTCTAAGAGCCCCAAACAATTCCCACAGATTATTCACATTCCGAAATTCCCCCGAGAGCGGATAATACCACGGCACGCGATCCCCACGGGTAGTGAGGTCCTCGTGCTCCTCCAGTGTGAAACCAGCAGCTTTGATGGCTTCAACAGCTTCCGCACGTGAGCACATATTTGCTATGCCATCACCACGCTCAATTCCTAGACGAATCTCCCGGTGCCGCGTGTCTGTGTCATCGTATTTATCTGTCATGACCCATTCGTACACGCCAAAAGTTCCACCTGGTTTGAGAACGCGGAAGATTTGCCTGTACACGCCTTCTAGCGTAGGAGCGTGTACGGTAGCCTCAATTGAGTAGACGGCGTCGAACGTATTCTCAGGAAAGCTGATGCTCTAGTTTAAGGCTAAGTTAGTTGTGACTTTCAAATAGCTGTAGCTAATAGGGGGTAACCTGATTCGAGGTGGAAAATAAAAAGGCTATAAACGGCTTACCATAAAGTCTCCTTGAACAAACGAAACTCTCCCTGCCAGTTCAGCCTTTTCTGTATGTGCCTTTGCTCTTGCAATTTGATAGTTGTTGTTGTTTAGGCCAACCACACTACATCCTGAGAAAGTGGCTATTTCTCTAGCTGGCCCTCCCACTCCACATCCAACATCGAGAACATGCATTCCTTCTTTAAGGCCAATCTTGTGTGACAAATAATGCTCATGTCGTGCCAGCGCCTTCAGAAATGGTTCACCAATTGCAAAGCGGCAGAAGTGGAATGACTGCGCCCAGGCTTCTTCGTAGAAATCGGTTGCAAGATCATAGTAGCTAGTTTATGATAAGCGTAATAACTTTAATGTGAAAATTGGAAGTGTAGGGAACCTTACTTGTTAACTAGAGGCTTATAATTCTCCTTCCTTTTCTCACGCGCCTCGTCGTCATTTCCAGCTCCATCATTCACGTCCCATCTCCTCACATACTCGTCGGTAATCATTCGATGTGCGTGGCTATCTTTTGATATCATCGAGATGAAAGCGTTTTCTTTCTGGGCTGACCTGCCGTGCATAACTTTGACAAATGCGGCATCGCGGTCGACATGTTCTTGTGCGAGAGCTGCGGGAGACATTTTCCTGGTGATTATGAGGAAAGGCGAGCAGCAAGGAAGAGGTGATCATTGTAAAGAGGAGAAGATGAAGGGAGTTGGGAGACTTTATACTTGCACTGGACACTAAATAAGAGGGTCAAATAAATCCAATGCATATGATTAATCTGTGACTAGCGCCGAAACTTCCGTCCAAAATTCATATTGTGCTCTCGTCCGTCCGGGCCCTAATTACACCTTGACATACATAGAGCCAAGGTATCACTCTTTGTACTAGCCACTTTACGGCAGTAAGTAGCTTGAGCGATGTATTTCGCAATTGCCCCGTACTACAGTTGGCAAAGGCTGCGATGTGTCGGTAAGAATGAGTAACCGAATAAGAACACGAACGGACGCGAAGGCGAAGACGAATACGCTCCTCATATTCACTAACACAAATAATTTTCGCATATCGATCGTCCATGTCTAGCTTGAGCACCACTGTTTTAGTTAAAATCCCCAATATGGTACTAACGCAAGTTATTACGAAGGAAAAGTGTAAGAATCATTCACTACAATCATTTGGAGTATGATATTCTACGTCTATACTAAGCGCATCTCTGTGGAGACCCTAAGGGAATAGTGGTATGAGTACGGCCTCGTAATTCTCATATAAGAAGCAGAATAACTTAACACTTAACATAACCCCTTCTCGTCTACTCGCATCAGATACTGTCCCCCCTTATACGGACGCATTTTCCAATTCCAAAGCGTAAAAACCCCCATGTTTGTACATGTGCGCGTATATATCATCCATACTTACAACCAACCCACAGTAGAAGCACCAATTAGTGCTGCAACCAGGTATAACGCACGACACATGATCACACCCGCCCATCTTTTCAGTTGGAGTTTTACATCCAGGACATGGCTTAATGGTCGCTCTAAACTTTAACTTACCCTTCGTCCAGCATTCGTCACAAGTCCACTTGCTCACCTCGGCTGGAGGTCCAGCTGCACAGTCGCGGACACCCAACCGCTTCGCAAACCCGCATCCCCAGCACCAGGCGTAGACCCACTCGCCCGACTCGGCGACGGCAGTGGCCAAGTCGCCGAGGAAGTTGATGTTGTTCGCGAGGCCAAATGAGGACACAGTCTTAGCCGTCGGGCGCCGGCGGCAGAAGGGACAGAAAAGCGCTGCCACGTTTATGATCTTGCCGCGCTTGTTGAGTCCATACCAATCACCTAAACAGCCACGGCAGATGCGCTGATCACAGCCGGAGCGGTTGCACACTGGACGCAGATCGCGCCTGCGGTACGTGGTAAAACAGAGATTGCATGTGCTGGGCTGCGCAGTACGGCGGCTGATCCATGTCTGAAGGGTAGCGCTGAGATCGAGTTTATTGCGCACGAGTTTGCCGCGTATGTTCAAGGATATGGTGTCCGATTGGAGGTCTGGGAGTATCTCAACCTTGTCAGTGAATCCCTCCGTGCCGGCAGTCGATATGGTGTGGAACAAACTGCGGCCGTTGAAGGGCTCAGCAATCTTGATGTCGTCGTTTCGTAATATCCAGTCGATCCCGTTGTCCTTCGAGAGCTTCCTCGCAGTTGTTTCAACTTCGACGATCGTCTTCCGGCTATCAGTACATGCCGGACAGTGGAACTCCGACACGCCATCGGAAGGGCGGTATTCCTCCGGCCAGATGATGCGACTCAGGCACTTCACGCATTCGAGCCACGGTGCTAGGTCAGAGTTCTGTTGTTCTTTAGAGACCTTGCTCTGCTGGCGGCAGAAGTGACACTTGGCTCGAACGTTAAGTGCATCTTTGTCATAAATAACATACTGTGCACGGCAGCTCGGAACGTAGCACTCAACCCAAGAAATCTCAGTTTCCTCATCGTCTTTCTCTGAAACGCTGAGCTTCAACCGCTTATTATGAACCTCCTGGTTTAGGCAGTCACAACTATTCTTATCACACATGCCGCATACGTTGCCTTTGCCCATAATTGTGACTGATCTAGGAAAGTGGCATACGCGGCAGGTGACAACTGGTCCAACTGGTACTCTAGTTTTGTCCGGTCTCCAGCCCACTTTGGCCTGGAGAGTGGTGTCAAGGTTCATCTCGAGAATGCGGTAGTCGACTAATGTGTTGAACAGCTTCCGGTCATTGTCGGTCAGGAAAGCCTCGTTAAGGTTCGCCTTAGCAGTACTGGCCTCGACACGCGTCCGGTAGTTTTGGTCAGCTTCGAGAACGAGGGATAAGCAGTTCTTATTCCATATCTCTGGGGTATCGATATTGTTCCAGCCCTGCTTGAAGTATAGCATTTCGGTGTCGGCTACTCTTGTCAAGGATTTCATGCCCATCCACAAGCTCAAGGCAGCGAGAAGCGCCGCTGGACGCGCCGTAAGCATCGTGCCAGGAACAATGAGATGCAGAAGGACTTTCCAAAACCTGCGCTTGTGCTTCAGAGAAGCGAGGGCAAGGGGAAGCCGAGGAACTTCTTCATCAGGCATGTTCTTAATGTGCGAAGGAATATCCTCCTCCTTGTCCACATACGTTAGGCACGTAAGCACTTTGCCTAGCCGTCGCAGAATGCGAAAGTCGCAAGATCTTCCAATTTCAAGGAGTTCATCTCTGGTGAACCACTTGATCCGTTTCTTCTCTTCCGCATTATCTCCGTCTCCGGCTACGATGTTGCCCTCGGTCTCATCCTCTTCAGACGCTAGCCCAAAGTCAAGAGTGGGGTCTAGGTATACGCAAGGAAACCGTTCATCCCTAGGCACAGCCCTGATTGTGTCGACTATCTCGGCTGTGTAGTTGTATGACTCTTCAAGCCATGCCTTGAACTTGGCCTTGTCTGTGTCGGCCATCATGTCAACCTTTTGGCTAAATGCGGCTAGCAACTTCTCACGATCCTCATTCTCGCGGTCACTGCAAACGGTGCGCCACAGGCTGCCAAATACAGGGTTACTAGTGATTGCAGCGACGTTGGTGTCAATGATGTCGCGCAGCTGGTCGACTACCACTTTGCGGTACTCGGCGTCATCCTGGTAGTTACTGGAGAAGTCAGGCATCGGGGGGTCTCTCAAGATGATTTCCGACTTAAGCTCCTCGAGAGATATCTCTCTCTGACTTGTATTTTCCCGGACGCGCTGCTCGTATTCCTTGGTATCCTTCGATAGAAAAAAATGATTGATAGTCTTGCCAGTCTCCGAACTAAGTGTCTCGATGCCGTCCAGCGATTTGTACTGGACAAGTTTGGCTAGTCGCCGGCTGTCGGGCGCTGTGCCTGCCTTCTCGACACCCATCCAGTTGATAAGAAGGCCAATGGTGAGCTCAGCAATGAAGGTGTCGTTGACAAAAAAACTGTCGAGTCTCAGGCAGAGGCCCTGGGTGGAATTGGTGAGATAGAGATACGGCGAGAGGGTGTCCATGAGGTGACTCTGAACAATAGCAAAAACCTGGGCTTTCTTCTTGCCTTGAGTGAGCGTGTGGGTGGCCGAGATCCAGTCGAGAAAAAGATGACCGTATCCACCAAACTTGGTCTTGTCAGATAGAGCTTTACGCTCCTTCTCACGGTTTGAGCCACCAGTAGCTGGCATATGAGGAGGGGCGTCAGTGTACAGCAGAATCAATGTCTTCGCCTCGGCTCTCATGACCTCGTATGCCTTAGCAAACCCTGTCTTAGTAGCTTCAGGCCAGTCGCCGCCATGCTCCGGAACGAGCTTAGAGACCATATTAATGAGACTGTTGCGGGATATAGTACCGTGCTTTCCATACCAGCCCGACCACTCGAGAACGTCGCCCTTATTGTAATCGCGATAGGCCAAGACGCCAATGTTCTGGAAGCAACTTGTCAGGGCCGAAATGCGGATAATGTCGGGCAAAGCCTTACTCAAGCCCCTCAGGTAATGGTCCATGGAGGCCGTTGCATCAGTCAGGATGAGAAGGTCGTATACGACATCCTGGGGAACCATGTTGACGGTTTGAGTCAAGGAAGGGTATCGGTGTTCACTGAGCAACAACAATGCTAATGGATGACGGATAGGTTGATGTGTCAATCAGTCGACAGCGGCCTAGTACTTGACATCAATGGCCTGAACAGCAATCGATAGTCTAGTAGGAGAGCTTGAAGGGGGCTGACTGTGTCGAAAAGACGAGACTTGAATTTGGTTTTAGGGTTGCAGGTGATACCGGTTCGGGTGTTGGTCGTTGCTTATTCCAAGCTAGGACCTGTCAAAGCACGAAGTTAGAGTACGACGCATCAGAGAAAGAGATTGGGTTCAGAAAGGCAACGTGGAAATATCTATAGCTGCGGGGGAGTCATTCGGCAGCCTCTTCGAGACAAGACAGATAAGATGCGGTAACTCGTGTTGCCTAAAAGCGCCACAGATGGGATCGTGCGCAAACACTTGGCGTTTTCAGTGCCAATATGAAAATGATCACCAGCCCGCGATGCCAAACCACAGTAAAACAATAACGACTGCTGTAATGACCCCGACGTAAAAAGGCAAAATTAGATAGTTGAAAAGAGTTATACGAATGAAATATCATTACCCTCTGCAGTTTTTCCCACTGTCAACTGCCCAACGTCAACTGCGATACACCATTCCAATCTGTCTTTGAATGACGCGGATGACTGTTTACCATCCATCCCAACCTATAAGTTACAAAAATGGCTTTGTTTTTGCTTTCTCAACCGCGCTGCCATCCTTCAGCTCATAGGTATTTACTTGATCTTTAAAGTAGTCAAATGTCTTCTCTAGTTACGATCACTTGATTAAGAGACAGAAAAAGAAGAGGAAGAGGAAGAGGAATATATTAGCTCTGTAAACTTATCTTTAGGGTTGGAATCTGAACTGGTTACTGTTGTGGAGCGTAGAACACGTTCATCGGGGTTCGGCCACGGGAAAATTGCATTGCTAGCGCTGTAAGCAGGTTGCAGGCGACAAGGCCCACAATGCAAGTCAGCTGTTGGCATATAGTATAATGCCCCGCGGCCCCCGCACCCTACTAACAGTCGTTCCTGTCTTCGTCGCGACTCTTCAATACTGTACATAGCGTTGTTGATCGCCTACACTTCCCTTGCCGTAGGTATTTGCGTGGAAAATAGATCGAACTGGGTATGGAGACTGGCGTGGCTTGTTGGAGTGTAGATGGTGACGATGAAAGTGCTTACGTTCCGTCAATACCACTGGAGCCAATGCCACAACAAATCGATGTTCTTTCACGAGAAGATGATTGGACGGGGCTATCTTCTCCTGCACAGCGGAAGCGGCTGCAGAATCGTTTGAATCAGAGGGCACATAGTGAGTATTGGTGAACGTTGCGTAGCAGGAGCTGATACTTTTAGGGAAACGTATGGCGAGTAAACTAGGGGCAAACGGCAGTGATGTAGGGACTGATACTCCCGCCGATAGCGAAAGCGTACAAACTGACTTAGACCTCGCACTCCATAAACTGAGGCGGACACACTCAATCTGCAAGTTGACTCCCGCTGAGATGCAGAGAATGAAACACCTCTTCGAGAGATGGGCCAATACGAATACGAACCCTGCGCTTAGCTCTCCAAGAACTGACTATCTCCTTACGCTGGTCAAATTCAACGTTCTTAGGGCGATGTTAACAAACTATTCTATTATCGGCGTATTGGTAGAGGAGGGGATGAAAGACGACGCGATCTCTCCTTTCAATTCCAGTAATTCCTCCCAATATTATTCCCATCTACCACCTAGCTTGCATCCGACTAGTCTCCAATGTCGCATTCCTCATCATCCTTGGATCGATACGATACCCGTGCCTGGTATACGGGACAATATTCTGCGGGCCGGCGATTGGTTTGATACGGTAGAAATGGAGCTCTGCAGCGATCTTGTTGGATTCTTCAGCGCGCCAACTGGAAGAAACGCTGTCGTCGTTTGGGGCGAGTCATGGGATCCTAGAGGTTGGGAAATCACCGATTCCTTTGTAAAGAATTGGGGCTGGACTATTACAGGCTGCAAGGAGATAATTGAACCGACAAATTACTGGCGATTGCGACGTGGCGAAAGGCCGCTAGACCTTGACAGTGCGATATGTTAACGAGCCATGTTATAGTCCTGACAAGAGACATGACTAATATCAACTGCTGCTGCAACTCGCGCCCCGGTCATTATATCGCCTTTTCTACTTCAAATTTAGCTTATCTATAGCTGTTTATAAACTGTCCTATCGTGTTTGACCAAGCACCTACTAAATAACCGGATCTAGATTAGACCATAAGATCGCTTGAAGCTAAAACGTATTGGCATAGGTTGCTCATAAGCAGGTTGCATGAGACCGACCGCTTAGCGAAGACTCACATATGATTGATTCTAGCACAGCCCATTTTACCTTTCATGCGAAAGTTGTTGCAAGAACAGGCCAAGATGTTGAAATACATATGCGATCGGTGCACACTCCACACCCTAATTCCGAGGAAAGATGCTCGTTAACTCCGGTACTCCACACCTGCGTTAACTCCGCTAGTAGCCTAGAGCTGAAGGTTTGCTGGCCTGTTATCATTAGAATAAAGCTGAAGAAAGGGAAAATAGAGTTTACTCGTTCGAACAAGTACTTTGAGGGGCAGGGATACAGACTAACCCAGGATTGATGTCATATTGAAATCTGAATTCAACGTAGAAGAGGCAGGGTTGTAGTCTATATAAATACCCAACATGATTCCTGCTATCCAGTAACAAACAAGCACGAAGTCCAAACTAACGGTCACCACAAGCAGCAAAATGGTCAAAACGATTACCTTCGGCGACATTCAAGTCCCATCGCCTGGCTTCGGCGCCATGGGTCTTAGCTTTGGCCTGGGAAACAATCTGAGCGCCGAAGAAGCCGAACCAGTGTTGCTGAAAGCTATTGAGTTAGGGTGCACTTTCTGGGACACAGCGGTGAGTGAATGGATCGCGTTTTGATACAACAATGCCAGGAGGGCTGACGCATAAGGGGGAAGGTTGTCTACCAAGCTGGTGTCAATGAAAAGCTCCTAGGAGACTTTATCAGGAAACACAACGTCCGCGACAAAGTTTTCAGTGGGTTATTGGTGTCCCTATTTTAAAGCGAATTATTTCTAACTACTTCGACTGGCGGCAGTTGCCTCGAAATGTGGCTTCAACGTTTTCTCGGGAGATGGTAGTGTCACTAATTCTGCCTCTCACATCAAGGAGTACATTGAAGGCACTATTGAGCGGCTCGGCTTTGCTCCTGACCTATATTATTTGCATCGGATGGATCCAAGTGCGTTGGCTAAATATGTTGGCAATGTTGAGTGCTAATTATTTGATAGAGACCCCTCTAGAAGAGTCTATCTCGGCTCTTGATGAGATTCGACAAGCAGGGAAAACTAAATACATTGGTCTTTCTGAATGCTCTGCAGCAACGCTGCGCAAAGCCAGCTCAAGTCAGTCTATTTCCTGTTTATTTTTATCAGATGCCTTCCGCTAATTCTACCAATAGTCGCCAAAATTGATGCTATTCAAGCAGAGTACTCAGCTTTCGAGACATTGCACGAGACGGATGGCTTAATCCAGACGGCTAACGAGTTAGGCATTGCCTATGTAGCTTACAGTCCGCTAGGTCACGGATGGATTGTGGATGACTTCCCATACAAATCTCCCGACGACTTTGCACCTGATGATTTCCGCCGAAGGGGTGGGTCTTCTTTCCCTTAAGATCTTACAAGTGATGGGCTGCTGAACCCTTTCATCTATAGTTCCTAAATTTCAAGGAGACAACTTCTACAAAAATCTTTCAATCGTAGAAGAGGTTCGAAAGCTTGCTTCTCGAAAAGGTTGCACAACAACTCAAATTGCACTCGCCTGGGTTGCTGCTCAAGGTATGATCGCCATTCCGGGCACGACCAAGGCACATCGACTGGAGGAGAACTGGGCATCTAGGGACATTGATTTAACGGAGGAAGAGAAGCAAGAAATGCGACGGATCATCGATGCTGCTAAGCCATATGGAAACAGATATGCTCCTGCTCAACAGGCCTTAGTGGGACATTAGAACTACAACTACAAGTATCTAGTTGTGAAATATAATATATAATGAGTTTAAAATATTTAGGAACTAAATTATGTACCGGTGTTCCACGAGCAAGCGCCGCCTGGTGCCTCTCCACGCGTTTGCAGGCAACACTGGACATGTCGCGTGAACTCAACATCAAGCTTCTGAAGCATACATCACCACATGTAACTGGCATCCCTGTGATCATGGGTTTGATCTCGAATTCTCCCGCAGATTCGTGGCCATGGTTTCTATACGATGGATTGTCTCAAGAGTGCGATGTCTGCATTCCTCTCCATACAGTGTATGGTGTATAAATAGCGGATTACGCGGGTTGTTAGTGTCGACAGCCCTCGGTTGAAACAGAATCACCGAGGCAATAGGTGGTTACTTACTAACTAGTTGTACCAAACCCAAAGCTGGGGAAGCATAAAAGGTTCTAATTGCTACCTTGGAGTAAATGAAACAAACAAATAAAATAAAAATATCTAGCATTGATAGGCGGATCTCCTGAACCGTAACATATTAGATATCACAGCTACGAAATTCTGGTCGAAAGACTGGTGAAAATCCCTACCCGCGCGCAATACAAATCTGATTTGGTTGGTGACCCCAGAGGCGGGATATAGAGGATATTCGTAAATATCTCTGTTTGAAATTGAACCATGTGGGGGTATGCTGGTGGTTAAATGTACTCTACAAGTACTAAAGTGGATAAGTGTTAATGGTTGAAGCGGATACAGTTCACCAATCTAGTTATTGTGTGTTTGTGATTACTAACCTTTAGAATCTGGGGTCGAACTATGCCTCGGCAGTTCTCGATGTCGGCTGGCATGACCTACTTAAATAGCTATCTAGAACCTCTCGATAACAAAGCTATCTTACAAATATTCTCCCTACAACATTAAGTAAATACCGACCTTTGCTTTACAATTAATATTGTACTTTTAACTCTTAAATACTCTTCACTATGGCCGTTGACGTCATTGCTACTATTTATGCCGCCCCCGGAAAAGTCGACAGAGTAAGTTTACGATGCGTGTCCCTCTTGACCATCCTTTTCTCGGCTTCTTTGAATGGGCTAGGATCTGAAAAAACATATAGGTTGCAGAACTCCTCGGCAACCACGCGAAATGGGTCCAAGCTAATGAGCCAAGGACGCTCCGGTACGAGTTAAAGCGACAGGTTGACAGCAAGACCAAAGTCGAGGAGTTAGTCATGATCGAGACGTAATTACATTCTAGGCTCCTCCGATTATACTACAGTATGCTAACACAAATAGCTACGCCGACATGGAAGCCATAAAAGAACACGGAGGGACCAAGGAGTTCCGGGCACTTGGAAAGATACTCAAGGGGGAGGGCCTTGTAACAGCACCTACGCAGATTAGATTTGTGAAGAATGTTGCTGGCTTCTCTAGACTTTGAGAAATTTCATCAAAAGTGGCTAGAGCTCGAATGTGGTTGGATGTATACTGAGGGAGTAGCAAATTTAATCACATAAGTAAGCTCTATAAACGGTATTTTAAGCCATCCTATTTTACGAAAATTATCATACATAGGAACTCAGCAAGAGTGTGGAGAGTGATACGGAAGCATAAAGCGGTGGCGGATTATTAGATGTCCTGCCATTCTCTAGCATGTCAAATGATTATTCCATGAATCCATCAAGATCTGGCTTCTCAATCGTTTATCTGATGGAAGGACAGCTGCACCAGGAGGAGGAGAAACTTAGAAGAGTAAGGCCGAGACACAGAGGGAGATCATCGAGAAACGACAGGAGCTTCTCGTTCGTGAAAGGCAGCCCAAGGAAACCGAGACCCGGATGCATATTGACCAGAGCGTACAGTTTAACGCCGATACCAGAAACTGCTACGCTAAGTGCTGACAATACTAGCGACTATTATGGATACTCATTGATTTAGTTTCCATTGTTTCCATTGTTTAGAGATGAACCCCGGCAAAAAGCCAACCTCGACGGTTCTCTTCACACTGCCTGTCTGGAAGTTTCAAGAAAATTCTAGAACCAACAAGTGCTTCAGCAAAATGTCGCAGGCTAAGGCGGAGCTTATGTTAGCGGCCATCCTGGGACTTTCTTGCCAGCGGCTTTGCGGATTTCTGAAACTACTACTAAGTGCGGTATATCAGTTACCTTGGCCTTGAGTATTCGTTGGTACTGGAGGCGAAGTTTCGGACACAGTTGGAGCAAGCGGTGGTGGAGGACAAGTACCTGTTGGATCAGAACATTGATTTTTATATTATTGCCGTGCTGGGTGAATCGGGCACTTGGCGGTCTGTCTGATGGTTTTGCTACATAATGTTCAGTTGCCCAAACCGGGAGGGGGTTTGATTTAGAGTCGCCCTGGGTTGACTTGACCTGTTCGAAGCGTTATACATATGAGAGCAACAACTTCATCACCTTGGAAACCGTCCTTAGGACCTCAAACTGTTTGTTGGATAATTTTATCAGCAAAGAATCCTCGGCGCTAGTTGACTTCACTCAGATACTATCTTCTTCTTTGGTCCAGATGGAGTAGAGTAGGCGACCAAAAACTCTAGCCTGTGCCGACTATGACAAGGGGCTTCGAGACGCTAGAAGCTATGCCATAATGCCAAGTGGTACTAACAATCTGACAAGTTCCACACTGCCCAAAGCCACTAATCAGAAACCACACATAGCGAGCCTCGCTGAGAAGAAACACAACAAAGTATGGACCTGGTGCAAGGTTAGACAACCCCACTCCGTTCGGCGATCGTCATCTCTCGCTTCGTGTAAATAAAGGACGTCCGTAAATAAACTGCACAGCACATACAAGGGCATAGCACCATCCTCATATATTGCAAAACATCTTGTTCATTATCAATGATGTCTTTCCACAAGATCGAAGATTTCACACTTAGCATCCATAGAGCTCTTCAGCTTGTCCAACAGCTCTCCAAAAGAGCACACGCTAGCCAGAATGCCAAATTTAATCTCCAACGTCTTGTTAATGGGCTTAGGTTTACGACGGACTCTTTAAACTATTTCAAAGAAGAATTCGGTGCAGAGAAGTACAAAACATTGCTGTCGACTGCTGGATTGAACTCGACGGAAGATATCCTGGCAGAATTTGATGCTGTCGTCGGGGAAGTTGAGGAAGTGGTTGAATATGCCCACGATGACGAGCCCGTGGCCTGCATGGACCTTTGGGAGTCAACGGCTAATGCCCTGTTGGTCCAACTAGATGGAGTTAATTCAAGGGTGTTGCTCATGTCAAAAGTTATTTGCTACGCAGCACAGATCCAAGCGGGAGAGAGTGAGTCAATACTCCAGAGGCAAGAAGGTGATATCCGAGCTCTTCTGGACACAGAGACAATAATAGATAAGGATCATGAAGCATCCGCTTCGAAGTATACCACTACGGTGGGCCAAGTAGCTAATTCATTTCGATCACTTGGCTTCAAGGGCCAGAGCAACGAAGAAGCCCAGGACACTAGCTCGCCTGAAGCTCCTACCAATACACCAGATTCCCAAAGTGTGGTTACAAAGTCAAAGAAAAAGACAGATTTAATAGTTGTTGGAATTGACTTCGGCGGGACATCTTCAGCTGCTGCCTTTGCTCTCGCGGATAGCAACAAGCAAGAACCCAAGGTTCTTGACCGATGGCCTGAATCCGTACAGTGGTCTATCGATGGAGTACCAAGGGGGGCGCAGATTCAATCTACCCTATACTATCACCCAAGTCTAAAGGTGGCTGGCTGGGGGAAGGACAAGTATGAAGCAGTTAGTGCAAACACGACGTCTTATGGGCAAACCTTTGGCCGCCAGCCGAAACCCGGAATACAAGCTTTCCGAGACATCAAGTCGGGGTTAGTGAAAGATGTCGATCTACTCTTTCCGCTGCCGCACGGAAGATCGGCGGCAGATCTTGCCGCTGATTATCTGTGGCATTTACGACAAAGCGCATCTTTGCAGATTAAAGATCACCTCGGTGCAGACTCCGATAGAGCGCAAGCCAATATTCGCTATGTCATGACTGTGCCTGCATCCTGGGATGAGAAAGCCCAGAAAGAGCTTCTTAAAGTAGCTAAAATGGCTGGTTTCTGGATACAATCCAACGAAAGGCCTGCCTTTGTTCAGGGGCCGGAAGCTGCTATGCTCTACTTCGATTCTATTGACTCCTCGGCCTTTGAAGTGGGAGACAACGTCCTCGTCGTAGACTGTGGCGGTCACCTAGTGGAAGCAGTTACATACGAAATAAAATCAAAAGACCCTCTGAGACATGGGAAGTGTACCGCAGTCTCTGTGGCGTCATGTGGATCTGCCGAGGTGACCCGCCGCTTCATGAGCATTGTGGAAAGCAAAATTAAGAAAATGGGGCTCTCAGACTACAACATAGCCAAAACTAGAGTGCGTGCAAAATGCAGATCGCAATTTGAGAAATATGTTAAGCTTGAGTTTGGCAGACCTGACTTTCATGCCCCGCCAGACATTCCAAGAGGCTGCTGGGCGGCAGATGTGGGCTTAGAGATAGAGATTCCAGAGGCTGATCTTGAGGAGGGTTATTTGATGTTTAGCGACGCGGAAATCTGTTCTTGCTTTGATCCGGTTATTGAGCGTACCATGGAGCTCATTGGGGACCAGGTCACGGCTGTGCGGGCACAGAACAAAGAACTACAGGTGAGATGAGGAATTCGGATTCCCCAACACGCAGAACTAATTGAGTTCATTATAGACCTGTCTCCTTGTGGGTGGTTTTAATAAATGCGCATATTATGCCCAGGGGGTCCAGCCGCGAGTTGTAGATCATGGGGTTAAAGTTATCCAACCCGACCTTCCCCTAGGCTCTGTAAAGGGAGCAGTATTAGCCGGACTTCGAGATATTCGTGGGGTGAGTCAGTTGGAAGGAGATGTCGAAGGAAGAATTGTGCGAGATCTGGTTATGAAATGGACCACGTTGAGTCAAGAGCATATGACGGCTTTATGAATTTTATGAATTATCATCTCCATATGACTTATTTTGCAGAGACTAGCCCGGTGGAGCTTGGTTGTGAACCTTGAGAGTCATCTCGGTCACTGCTAGACATCTCGGAAGACTCTGGTATACATAGATCTTCGGGGGGTCATTATGCAGACGAGGCGGGAAATTCTACTTCTGAGAATGATATTACGGGATATGTTAGTAAATTTTTTATGTTACGTATAAAATCAGAGACAGGGTCAACTTGGCGGGCAGGAGAAGGGGGTTGGCAATTCATACAAGGCAATCTAATAATGGTACAAGCGCGCAAAAATCCATCCTTGGGTTTTGTATAACCCTGGCGATAAACCCTAAGAGCATTACGATGATTGTAACGTTACAGAAAATTTGAACAGGAGCCCAGCCTTTATAGTAATGCTAACTAATTCGTCGTTCATTGTATACTCGTCTACCACCCCTGCAACTTTTATTATTCAGCCCTGCAGACAACTCGAGAAATATACGCCACTTTGGCTTCAAACGTGGGAGGTATCGATAACAGCTAACAAGCGGCGGTCATGGCCGATACATATTCTACTTGTTATTCGATGCACCACACTTTAATTTCAAGGTGTGGCGGACTGGCCTCAACATAGCTCCGCCGAGGCGAGCTTGGCAGCCCTAGGGGTCTGTCTCCGCCTACCTGTCAGCGCTTGTGGCTGCGCTTAACAGTCAGATATTTCACGAAAGTGACCTCGGCGACCTTAATCTCACTTGCGTGATTGAGGTCGCCGAGGTCTGACAATGTAATGGGTCTGTCAGCTTACGGGTCGGTGTAGCCGGAGGCCCACTCATCGTTTGAATCACTCTGGGTGGTTAGCATACAAAGTCGTGTTGTTACTAACTCAAGTCCAGGCCTCAAGTGGCAATTCCATGTTTTCTGTTGCTCCAAAATAAGCAGCGGGGTATATGTATGTGGACTCTTCCCAATTCCAGTAAATAACCTATAAAGCCCTCATTTTTGGACCCCTTTGCAGAGTCTTCACTACCCGGACTCAAAACCAATATTCTCTTGATGCTAAACGTGCACAATAAATCGAAACCTAGCACTCGATCTCAAGGCCATCACAATGGCTAAATTCGCAACTCCAATCGTCGATATGGAATCTGGGTCCCAAGAGGATGTCCCTGAAGCCATATCACTGGACTGGGACGGCCTGGACGATAGTGCAAACCCGAAGAATTGGCCTTTGGGAAAACGAGTGTTCAACACCATCCTTCCTGCGATATTTGCCTTTGTCATGTATGTATTGCACTAGAACTGTACTACTTGATGTCATGAAAATAGCTAAAATGAAGTCAACAGAACCTTTACAACATCCACATACGTACCAGGTATTCCACTTATAATGGTGGAATTTCACGTCACCCAGTTAGTAGCTACACTTGGATTAGCACTATATACTTTCGCCATTGCGCTAGGTCCTTTGATATCTGCCCCCTTATCAGAACTGCTAGGCCGTAAACCTATGTATCTTGTCACAATGGGACTGCTTTTGGCATTCGTAGGAGGAGCTGGTGGAGCTCAAAATCTCCAGACGCTGCTTGCTTGTAGATTCCTCGCTGGATTATTTGGATCTGGCGCTGTTGCTATCGGAGCAGGTTTGCACACTCTGCTCTAATTTACATAAATTGTACTGACGATGTGCAAGGTACTGTCGCAGATTTATGGGATATGGCCACAGATGGTATGCTTCGAATTTAGACTCCCTCGTGCGCTTATCTGCTGATCATTGTTTAGGCGGGCCAGCATCTCTTGGATTTATCATGGGGCCATATCTTGGGACTGTTTTAGGTATGTTTGTCCCCTCTGCTTCGTTCAGCCAGGGATTACTGACATTATTGTTAGGCTACATTGCAGGTGCATATATAATCGCCGGCCAAGACAACGACTGGCGCTGGTCAGCATGGATCGTCTTACTTGTTGGCGCCCCCGTCTTCGTCCTCGCATTTTTCCTGAGCGAAACCTCGAAACAACACATCCTCGAACGGCGTCATAGAAAGAGTAACAAGTATACTCCACCTAACGCGAACTCCACAGGGATATTCCTCAAAGAACTGCGGAAAGCAGTCGTGCGACCCTTGCACATGATGTTTACAGAACCAATCGTGGCCTATGTCTCGATCTATGGGGGGTTTACCTTCGCCATGATTTTCAGCTACTTCGCCAGCTATTCATATGTTTTTGCTGCTGTGTACCATTTCAATGCCAGGGAGATTGGGCTCGCATTTACTGGCATCTTGCCAGGATTTTTGTTGGCGGTTGTGGCATTTGGTGCTTTTGATAAGACCATTTATGCCAAAGCCAGGGATGCTGCGAATGGGAAACCAGCGCCAGAGCACAGGCTGTATGCGGCAATGTTAGGAAGTCTGTTGATGCCCATTGGCTTGTTCTGGTAAGTCTTACTCGCGGGTATAGAGATAGGTTTCTGGGCTAAATTTTCTCAAGGTTTTCCTGGAGTGCAAGAGAGAGTGTGCATTGGATTGTACCTGTTATGTCGGGGATACCTGTTGGCTGTGGAATGTTCGCTATATTTGTGAGTTGTCTCTATGGCACTTACTATCATTCACTTTCAACTGACAAAAGAAGCTCTCATCAACCACCTACTTGATGGACGTGTATCTCTCCTCTGCTGGAGCTTCAGGTAGGAACTCATTCTGCATAGAAACTGTGGCTTATTTTCTAACAACGAATATATAGCCCTTGCAGCAAACGGGATTTTAAGATATACATTTGGAGGAGCCTTCCCTCTTTTCACCATTCGGATGTATGAAGCACTTGGAGTCGGCTATGCCGGTTCAGTGTTTGCCCTTTTATCTGTTATTCTACTTCCCATTCCCTGGGTCTTCTTCAAGTACGGCAAAGATTTGAGAGGTAGAAGCGGCTACGATACGATTTAGGTTTAGGGAAAGGCGGGATAGAAAACTGCAGGGAAAACAATAACTAATGACTCCCCGTTCCCTGGGTCTTCTTCAAGTACGGAAACACTATGAGGTGGGATAAGTGGCGCCAGGGCCTGAAATTATCTAGGGCGCTGAACGGTGGCTGAGGGCGTTGGTGTACATGTTTTGGTGTTTTGGTGTTGGTTGATAAAGTTTGTTGCTAAAAGTTTAATGCTATGATACTAGAAGAACGGAATATATATATAGAATGCTTAAAAACACAATGTCCAACCATGGCGGAGCTATAAATGAATATACCAGTTTCTAGGACTTCAACTGCTTCCTTTACCTTTAGTCCCAAGTCCCAAATTCCCAAATTGTTGGGTCAGAAATTATGCACTGCAGGAATAGTATCTGCGTGCAGTAACTTCAGCTACGAAAACCAACCTTATAATCTTTCTGGCTACTATGTCGCAGTAGTGCATGCTGATAAGGTAAGCGCGGCCTCAAAAGCGGGTCGTCGTAGTGAGGTTGGAAGTCGAGGCCGGCCATGGCGGCGTAGTCGTAGTTGTTTTGTTAGCGGTAAAGAGGAGCATAGAGGGCGTAGAAGGAGGAGGGGTCGGAAGGGCGGTACGAGTGCGCACGTATGGTTGGTTCCCTTTCAGCCTTGCAGCCAAGAGCGCCACACAACCTGCGCCACAAACGCATCATGGGCCCACACGCCCCGTCCCGACACTTCACCACACCCAACGTAGTCTAGCAGCTCCTTCGGCCCTCTCAGTCCCTGCTCTGGCAAATCAGATGCCATAAAACAGCACTAAGAGGCGTGACAAGGGAGAAGGACAACGGCGATCGTGGCATTGGTAGCGAGGTGATGTGATGATATATCAAGGTTCAACCCCTGATATACGGCGGCTTGATATGGGGGCGAGAGACGTCGAGATGTTCCGGAGTGGTCGCATGCGAGCGGGGTTGAGCAACGGCGACACCGAAAGGGCTGGTAGTTCGAGGTAGTCGGATGGAGATGGTGAAATAATGCTCATACAGAGTTAGGCAGAGTGAAGGGAGCTAGCGGACGTATGAGGGGTTCCCATGAGCGAAGGAGTGACTTGGTGCCCGTGATGACCTCACAGCGGGTGCCCGCCTAAAGTCAAGCCCAAAGTCAAGCTCAGAGTCAAGTCGGGAGACACAAACACGCCTTGGGTGATAAATGGGGCATATTGGGGGCTACTACGCTCAAAGCGGTCTCATTTAAGGTGTCGATACCTTCTGCACCTCAACGTTGTGCCGGCTTGCCATATTATAGGGCTCAGGTACCGAAAACCAGCGGGTCTCGCAGTTTAACGCTGAGAGCATGGTCCCGTGCCCATCAGTCTTCGGGCTGGAGTGGGGTTGAAAATATTGGCAGCGAGTAGTGCGTACAATCCGTACAGTCTTGAGGTACTTTCTTGCTTCGATACAAGGAGATTGTGGTTTGGGGCCTACGGAGCGCTTTGGGCGTGGCAGCGAAGTCCAACCCGTCGTCCGGACTGCCCCTGAGGCGTTCATCAACCCTCTCCTATCTCAACACCAGGCACTCGACATCGCTGTTCCGCATGATGATCATCGTCCACGTTTTCCGGAAGATATAAACGGCTGGTACGCCAGTCAGAGTTGTGCGTCCATCGCTCACTCCGCCCCTTCAGCCGCAAAAATTAAATCCGCTTACAGCAAAGTTATCTACGCCAAGATGCTTACGCCAAGATTTTCACGTCAAAAATCTGCGATCTTCGTCCTGTATCGCACCAAAGCTGTTGGATCCCTGGAGAAGGAGTGTTCAAGCGCACACAAGTGGGTGATTGGCAGAGTAAGCGCTACCCCTGAAGCACGTATCCCCTTCGGCGCTGGTCCATGACGGCTACAGCAAGCGCCTACTGCGATGCTCATCTTTCCAGAACGAAAGAGTCCATGGTATCTAACAGCATCTCCAAGACAGTTATTGGTGTCATTTCTAGATTTGAAAACCTGGGCATGGCGATCTTTGGGGGTGTCATCTCTCTCTGTCGCTATGCTATTAAAAAAAAATACCCAGGTCAGTGTGTATAAAAGCCAGTCGATGTCCTCGATATGTGACTGTTAAATCGACCATATCTGAAAAAGGCCACCTTTATATCAGTTTCTCTGATAGTACAAACACGGCTTAATCAATCAACCTTCACCATTTATAATATACAACTCGACTCATTGTTTCCTTCAAATTCACCATGAAGGTTTTCAGCATTCTCTCTCTTATGGCGTTGGCTCCAATAGTCCTCGCTATGCCTACGGAGCTAGTATCCGATCTTGAGTAAGTACTGAATACCTATTAACGAGTGGCACTGTTGCTGACTGCAAATCTCTAGGAAGCGAGTTGGCAACTGCGGAAACAAATGCCCAGAAAACAAGAAGGCAATTGTAGCGATGAGCTACTCGGATATCCATGGAAATGAGTATGGCCCGACTGTTGGGATACTCGACAGGGGCATTGACACGACTATTGATTCGAAACGGGAATCTACAGATGATGTATGTGGAAAGTATGAAGACGGGTTTATCGTCAACTGCGATGGGGAAACAGTCAAAAGCCTCTATGTTCCCACCAGCGGCAATACGTGGGATTGCGAGGTGAAGTCGGAATCTTGTTCGGCGACTACTGGCTTCAGCTCTACCTTTTACCAGATCCACGCTTGCTGTTAGTAAGATATAATTAAGGCTGTCTAGAGGTCAAATAGTTCTGGTACATATAATATAAATAACATACTTTATCTTTAATTTATACGTATATACCTTCTGCCTACCTTTCTCTATAGTTATTGTTACCTCTACTTCCCGAATAAATGCATTTTGCAAAGATAATAATACTTAATTTTCAAATCCAAAGACGACACACAAAGCAGATCAATTAAGGCAATCTAAACCATATTAAAACCACATCAATACAATAATGGTACAAGCGCGCAAGAGTCCTCGGGTATCATATACATCCTCGCCTCTCATCTCTCATATCTCATAATCCCACCCCATCCTAATAATGCCTCAACTCCCTCACCCCTCCCTCAGTCCCATTCATCCTCCTTGCCCCCCTGACCTCCTGTCCTCTCCTCCCACTCAAGCTGCCCTTCAACCTCATCATCGCGCCACTAATCTTATCCCCCAACGTCGGCTTCTTCTTCTCCACCACCACGGGACGGTGGCGGAATCCGAAGCGCGAGCGGCGCGCGGGCGCTACGACGACTTTCTCGGTGCGGTGGCCGTCCGCGGTGCGACGCCCGGTGGTGGTGGCGCCGTGCCCAAGGCCGGTGTGCGCGGCTGTGCCGTGGGTGCGGGGGACGGCGGCGGCGCGCTGTTTGCGGCCGAAACGTGAGGTGCGTGCGGGGCGGACGGGGCGGGCAGAGCGGGAGAAGAAGGAGCGGCGGGGCGGGGCCGTGGTAGTAGTGAGGTGTGTCATTGTTGGTTAGGTTGGTTGTTTGTGTTTGAGATCTCGCTGTGAAGTGAAGATCTTGATGTTTGTTGTTTGGTATGAAGAAGGAAGATGAAGGGATCGGGGAGGGGATTATATGCATTTCAGAGAGAAGGGAAACTGGATTTCGGGGATGGACAAGGAAATGGTGATATGACGGTGAGCACGTAGATAAGGAATCTTGATCTATGCGTCGTACAATATAGAAGAGCTCTGTTACATACTTACCTGGTGATACCTGGCGATATCCCACATATTCGCAGGTTCTGGAGTTCTTGATATATTGCGCCAAGCCTGAAATGACGATGGTTGACGTTTGACGTCCGCTTTGACAAGGGTCAGGACAGGGGTCCAACCACTTCGACGCAGGCAATGACGTCAGTTTCGACATCGCATCGAGTTTGGAGTTCGGCCATGGAAAAACCTGACGGATTAACGGAAGAACTCCAGGAAGTTGGTTGGTTCTAGAAATATATGGATGAGAATCTACCCCGTATATGAATATTTATATTTAGATACCACGTTGGTATTTATTTGTATTTATAGCAACAGTTACACATTTTCGACTCTAGGCACATCAGGTTTGCATCTGAGCCCGGACAAGCGTCTGCGGACCTTCTACAAAACTATCCAGACAAAAACCAGATCATCAGTGCGAGCCAAGCAGTTGCAAAAACGAGAGTAGCCGGCGATCTTTGAAGTTGAGAAATTCGCGCAGGCCACCGGCCAGGTTCAGGAGGAAAGGAATACATCCATCGCGCCCAAGAAGGAAATTGGCGCCCCGTATTAGAACTGGCAGTTAAATGCCTAAGACCAAGGCACTGGTTTAATACATTCACCATTTAGTGAGGGTTATGTAGTAATTATGGAAAATGAGACGCGGAGACATGACATGGATGAGAGTTGCGTATTATTATCTTACAGAGAATGAACTCCAGTCTGAGTCGCAGCCATGACCATGGCCATATCAACTACATAATCCGACATTCGACCGACATTCGTCCAACGTTGCCGGGAACTAAAGGGGGGTTAGTAGTAGTCAGCGGTGACAGTAAAATCGACTGCAACAACCCAACGGCAGCAACAAGGATCGACAACAAAACCCCATCATTCCTACGCCCACATGTTATCAGCTTTTCACCTATCCTGAAGACTCCGTAGAATCGTATCCTACGCGTGGGATATAGGCCTCTCCTGCGTGGACTTGGTTGGAGTGTTGTTTTCTCTCCCAAGACTGAGGTTCATCAAAGGTATATATATCGAAATTGCCAGGACCGAGAGTACCGCCAGACTATGCCACACTATTCGGAATTGAGTTCCTGATTATGTAGGAGATGCATAATGATACACTCTCCCAGCTCAATGAAACGACATGCAAAATAGATCACAACACCAAGCATCATCCCGTTACCCCTCCTTCCAATATCGTAAAAATCCTGGTATTGCTATCACAGTCTACCCTAAACAAACCCAAGGCCACCCACCCATTACGCCCTTCACGATCCTAAGGGCTCTAATAAAAAAAGCAAAATCCGGTGTCCGTTCAGTTTACTCGTAATGATTATCTCGGGGTATCACCTTTGCCAAACGCCGTTCTCCGTCCCTAATCTCGTGCCGTTGAATTCAAGGCCGACTGGTTGGGGATTGTCTTGAAGCTGCATCTTGTCCATGCTTTGAGGTTGAATCCTCAAAGCAGCTGACATATGCATACCAATCAAGAACACTCCCCTCCAGTCCGCCGCACAATCAGAACCCCTCAAGCCTTCGCCCCCTCCTTCTTCTCCGCCTCAGTCTTCTCAGCCTCCGTCTCCGTCTCATCACTCTCCGCATCCGCATCCACCTTCCCCCCCTCAGCCGCCACATCCGTCACCTCCCCCCACCCCGAATTCGCCCTACTCAGCCTCCCATTCCCCGCCGCGGCCTCCCTCTCCTTCGAGGTCACAAGCGGACTATTCGCACCCGCAATCCCCGCAATACTGCCCGTCACGCTATCCGCCCTCCCATGGCCAAGGCGCCCACTATTAATGCTGCCGCCATCTCCGACAATACTCTGCTTGTTGGTGTACAGACTGTTCCGCTCGCTAGGCAGCGCTGGCGCGACACCAGTGGCGGAGTATATGCTCGCGCGCTCGGTACCGATGCGCGCCTGCAGCGCGGCGTTGGTGGTGGCACTGGGAGGCGCGTCGATGTTGGCGCTGAGGACGCTGAGGGGAAGGGATTCGCGGCTTCCACCGAAGAGCGAGGAAGGGGCGAGAGCGCGGACCGAGGCGTCGGTGTCCATGGAGCGGCGGCGGCGGCGCTTGGAGGAGGAGGCGAGGGTGAGGATCGAGGCGTTGTCGGTGAGGAGGTTGTTGGCTGTGGCGGTGTTGTAAGTTGCGGGGTGGCCGCCGCTGCCGATGGGAGGGACGAGGTGGGTGGGGAGGGCCGATGGGGGTGGGGAGGTCGGGAATTGGTGCGTGAAGTGCGTGGGGTTGGTGCTCTGGGTATGGCTGTGGTGGGGTTGGTTTGGTCCCCCGAGAGCTGTTCCGGTGGAGTGGACGGTTGTGAGTGTTGTGGTTAAGGAGCGCAGTGATGGTGCTGGTGAGGAGAAGGTGCTGTCGGCGCCTCTGCTCATGCTGGGCCCGCCGATGGTGGGGTTTGTGCCTTCGGCCGATGATGCGGCATGCGACTGCGCGGCGACAGAGCGTGCGGCATCTCGTTCGGTCGATACGGTCGGCGCGTTTGACCTGTATCCGACGGTGTGGGATGGAAGGTCATCGATCGACGATCCGAATGATGGCTCGCCGTTCCCATTGGAGGAAGCGCTCGCCGTACGTCTTGTCGGAATGGTAGAGAGAGAGTGGCGCCCATTAGGCGGAGACGACAGATATGGGCCGTTGTTCTTTTTCTTGGATTGGGTCTTCAGAGCGTACCCATTGCGTTTTCCGTTTGAGCTGTCGTTTGCGTCGGAGGATGAAGTGTTCTTAAAGTTGGCCAGTTTCTTCATCCATGATGCAAAAGGTCGTCGGCGCCCTTGTCGGTCTGAATCTTGGTCAGCTTGACTCTTCATTTGTAGCTAGGTGAGCTGTTGCGCTGGACAGTTCTCGGAGTTGATTTGGGGAGGGGAGCTCCGATAGAACTTACCATGGTGAGGCGGCGATGCCTTTGGTGCTGTATCGGTTGTAGCCATGATTGCGAGAATAGCCTTTATTGCTGCTATCGGCCGTACCCTCAAAAGCGGGAGACGTTCTAGGAGGTTTCGAGGAGTGAGAGTGATGATCAAAGGTTTGCGACAAAGATGCGGCCGGAGCGCACGGGTGAACTGGTGGTGGTGTTGTGGTCATAATAGAGTACAGTCCATGTGGATGCAGGGATTGGCTCGTTCTCTCTCTTCGATGGTTGGCGCTAGCCTCCACGCATGAATCGAAAACCACTTTTGGTAGACAACTTCCCATGTAATAGATGCCGACTGATACAGTTTATTCCCATCGATGGGATTAATATGCTCCAAGATTTGGCCCCTATGATTTTAAGTGTGGAGGCGCGTTGGCACAGTAGAAAGTCTTTTATTTATACCTGTCTCTGCACTTGGCCAGCTTACAATTTCTATCTATACTTATCTTACAGAATATTACACTATCTGACAAGTCTACACGTATCCTACTCTGACTCCAACTTTGACTCCGGCTTTTCGTTTCCATAATATCGGATCAAATAATCCGCTCCCATTCCCGCTGAGGTGACGCCACCCGTATACAAGCAGCCATTGACAAACCACCACCAACAGTTCTTTGCATCCTTAAGATTGACCCTCTTGATCATCACAGCGAGCGTCACAGCAGCACCTCCACAGCTACCAATAAAGAAGGCCGGCCCGGACCCAGCCGCGAATCCAGCGGCAGCTAGGAGCCCGATCTGAGTGACGGCCAACCCAGAGAGAATGGCCTTGGTATCCTTATCGTGGGCGAGAGCGATGCTTTTAATTCCAGCCTTGACATCGTCTTTGATGTCCATATGCGCGTAGATCATGTCGTACAAGACAACCCACGCGTTATTCGACGCGTACAGCAAAGCAGCCGCAGCTAGGGCCGCGTTGTTTTGTAGCAAGTCGACGCCAAGGGCTGGGAAGCCCATGATGGCGCCCCAGGAAAAGGTCAATCCCAACACAAGCTGGGGGTAGTATGTGATGCGTTTCATGAGCGGGTAGCTCGCTACAAACGCTAAACTGGGGATGCCGTACCAGAGGCACTGCGTCGGGAACTGTAAGAGAATTGCGAGGCCAGCGAATAACTGACTGCCAGTGAAGGCGAGTGCATTAAACGGGGATATGGCACCTCGCGCTATTGGCCGGAGACGCGTACGGCGCACGTGTGGGTCCAGATTCCTATCCCATAGATCGTTGATTGCGCAGCCTGCGCCGCGCATTATGATGGCGCCACTGAAGAAGAGGAGGGAGGTCCCGACAACGGAAAGGGGCGTGGCCATTGGCATGGCGAGGGGCGCAGCGAGGAGCGTGGACCATAGACAGGGCCAGTAAAGGTAGTAGGTCCCCGTCGGCTTGTCCAGGCGGACCAGTTCTGCGTATGGCACCCATGATGCGGGGAGGACGGAGAGAAGGCCGGTCGTTGGTGGAGTATAGGGTGTCACAGGCAATGCGTCAGGATCTGATGCATCTGCCAGTGCTGTTGGAGAGGCTGCAGTCCGTGATACCGATAACTGGCGGCGGCTAGTGATTGCGGTACAGGCAGAAGCAGCCGTAGGAGGCCTAGCCCGAGAGACATGGTGGTTCCTGGTGACTAAGGAACAGAGGGGTTTTGCAGCCCTGATGTGTGCTGGCCGAAGCAGGGCATTGCTGTAGCCTCTTGGGAGGCCGCATAGTGCCTGCTTGACCAACATGGCCCCTATCCCCTAAATCAGTGAAGTTAGAATAATGCTTTATTGATTGGACGCGACGAAGGTGATGGCGCTGGACGGTGGCTGAGTAGCCTCGTAGTAACAATCCATGCAAAAAGTAATAACATGCACTGTATGGATACATCCTCCATATCCAACAAGCTTACCAACGAGCCTCCAGTAACTTTTTAAAGATCTTCTGGAGCTCGTCTCAAGCTTCCCCATCCTCCTCCGAGAATTCCCGTGACTTCAAAACATGAATTGAGAGCCAGAAGCTGGCCAAAGGACACAGTTAAACGCTATTATATCCTGCTTAAATGCACATTTCAAGTAAAGAGCTATCCACTTACAAAATGACAAGGTCCTAGTGTCGGCGATTTATGGTTTTAAAGCTGGAATTCGTCGTCCCATTATTGAAGATTCCCAGTTGTGGCCAAAGCGTTTCTGGCAAGGCTCAGGCTAGCCTCATTAGGGTGCTCCAAACATCGCGATTCTTACCTCGAGGTGACAGGTACTTGCCTCGGTGCCAAACGTTTTATTTCAATCGCATTGCGCGAGCTTACTCTCCGAATAATCTCTGCCTATATAAAGTGTTCACGGTCTTGTCAGTGGGCCTGAACGCGCGATTAACACGAACTTTACGCTATAGTGCTCCCTCGACAAGTCCCAACTTGATAGACAACCTTCAACGGCGCAACCTCAGCTCAACTTCACAACCGCAAGCTTGTCGCATTCACTTCCGACGTCGGCTCTACCTTTGCGTCCATCACCTCATCTCTAATGAATTACTCTTCGTCATAACTTTTGCGCGCTGAAGTGAGGGGGGCTTGCCCGGAGATGAGACTCGTAATCATCCAAGTTGCGCCTCGAAGCTAGGGTCCATCAGGCAAGATGCCTTCCAATATCCACCCACAGGCGATGTTCGATCCCATACCGCCGGATCTCGACCTCAGCGCCCTTGTCGAGAAGACTCCCAACTTCGACTATGTGATTCGCATCTCTACCGACCAAATCAGGGAACTGGGCCTACAGGAATTCGAAAAGCTGGTCCTGCTACATGTTATCCAGGGCGGCAAACCTCTGGTCGTGGAAGGTTGGGAGAATGACCTGCAGCCATGGCTGTACAGCTCAACCTGGATGCAAGATAACTTGGGGAAGAAGCGTTAGTCTGCCCGCCTCTCTCCGGTATCATTTGCTAACATGAAGTAGAGGAACAAGTTCGAGACATTTCAAATCACACCAACATCCCAATGACAATCGGCCATTACCTCAATTCTCTAGAAAAGCTGACGAGGCAATGGACGCCTACGAATTTCCGAGACCCGAAACGGCAGCGCCTCTACCTCAAGGACATCGATTGCCCGGAACCATGGGATCACCAACTACGCGAATGCATCCCCCAGACGCTCCTCTACCTCAACAACTGCGTTGGAGAGAAAGGCGGCCCAGGATCTGTGCACGAGAGAGACAAATATAACCATCTCGTTATGGGGCAAGGAATCGCTCCGGCCGGTGACCTGATGAGCAATCTGCCACCGGATATGCGCGCGGAGAACATGATGTGCTATATCGGCCACGAAGGGACCTACACCCCCGCCCATCGAGAGATGTGCGCAACCGTTGGGCAGAATATCATGGTTGAAACATCAGATGTGAGCAAGGGTGAGAAGCCTGGAAGCTCCATCTGGTTCATGACCGAGACGAAGGATAGGGAGGTTGTTAGCGAGTACTTCTTGTCTATGCTTGGCCACGATATTGAGGTCGAGAACCACTTTGCGCAAATCGTCGCGTGGAAAAAGGCTCCCTTCCCGGTCTATATAGTTGAGCAGAAGGTGGGAGATTTCATCCTCATTCCGCCGCTTGCGCCTCACCAGGTTTGGAATAGGGGAACGCGGACCATGAAGGTGGCCTGGAACCGCACGACGGTCGAGACGCTTGAGATGGCGCTCTCCGAAGCTTTGCCACGTGCTCGCATGGTTTGCCGTGATGAACAGTACAAGTGCAAAGCTATTGTATTTTACTCATTGTTGAGATACTACACTGATCTACAGAAGGCGGAAAAGGAAGAGGAGTCTGGTTTCGGCGCTTATCAGTCGGAGCCAGTCAGGTTTGCGCCGAGAGTGAGACAGCTACAGCGAGACTTCAAGCGCCTTTTCGCACTCTACAAGACGATTTTAGTCGGCGAGATGTTCTCGCCGGACATGCCAAAGGGGAAGAATGTCGAGTTCATTCAGTTTGATAGCAACGTCACCTGCTCTTACTGTCGGTGCAATATCTTCAACCGATTCCTGACTTGTAAAACTTGCGTTGGGGAACTCGATAATGGCGAGGAGGACACGTATGATATATGTATGGATTGTTACGCCATGGGACGGTCCTGCGCCTGTTTATCAAATCTACAATGGGTTGAGCAGTGGCGCTGGACTGAGTTAACTAAGCGCTACGATTTATGGCGTGCGATGGTTTTGTACATTGATGGATATGTCGATAACAATTCACCTCAAACGTTGGAGATAGAGAGGAAGCGCTATGGCAAAAAGCCGATTGCTCAAATATGTCAAGAACAACTCAAGAAAAGGCCGTGGCGCGACATAACGAAGCCGCACGTACTCGACCCGCTTCCCGGCGACTCCGACGTCGAGCCAGAAGCCGACGATGAAGGTCGGCCAAAGAAGAGAAAAGTCACCAAGAGGCAGTCCCTCGCTGGAAAGAAACATCTTTCAACTTGCCATATCTGCAAAAAGCTTGAGGAGGACTGGAAACTTGCTTTCTGCACTACCTGTCCGCTTTCGTACTGCTACGGTACCCTTTGGCGGGCGTTTGACATCAAGCCAGAGAAGATCATGGAGACGCTAGACTGGCAATGCCCGAAGTGTCGGTTGATCTGTTCGTGCGGCGCGTGCCGTAGACTGAACTCATCCAAGCAGATTCCCTATCAACCGAAGGGCACATTACTTGGTCACGATACACGCATGGTCGCTGATCCACGCAGTGTGGAGAGCTTGGTTGATTTCAGCCGCACGAACCTCGCGTGGTTGAGGGGGGAAGAGGATACAGCGCCGCAGGACTCTGTGAGGATGAAGAAGCTAATGGAGAAAGCGCAGGCTGAGAAGTCTCGTGATGAGATGCTGGAGGAAGATTCCGGTATGGGTCAACATATGGACATTGAGCCTACCGGCGATGCAATTGACCCCGCACTGCTGTCTGGTGGGGATGGAGGGGCGCCTACTACACCAATGTTTGGAGGTCCTGCCATTTCCAACCTCCCTTCGATTGACGTGGACGCGAACAACGCCTTCGTATCCCCGGCAGACTTGATGAAGGAATCAGACTACTCCATCTACCCGGATCCTCCCCGCGAGCGCATGATGGGAATAGGGTACTACCAGCAGCGCAACGACGCCGACAAGATCCTCTTCGACGCCCCGGACGCCTCCGCCGACGACGAGCAGCAGGATGCCGCATACCCCCGCCTGCAATCCGACTCCGAAGATGGCCTGCTCGTGCGCACGAATAAGAAGCGGCCACGTGAGAGCATGAAGGGACGTGTGGATGAGGCACATTTGCAGTTCCAGGCTGCACAGAAGAAGCAGAAGCTTGCTGATGCGAAGAGGGAAGGGAAGGTCTTCATGACGAGGAATAATCTTGAGGGCGGGAAGCCGTGTAAGGTTAAGCTGTTGCTGCCGAATCATAAGGATTTCTTGGGGAGGCTGGAGGTGTTCGGTGGGGGTGAGGAGGCGCCGAGACATAATCCGAGGCCGGGGAGGAAGGGTTTCGCGAGGAAGGAGGCAGTAGAGGTTGATTCTACGGTCGTCACTTCTGATGTTCGCGAGGATCCAGTTTACTTCGATGATGAGGAGGATGAGGAGGAGCCTGAGATCAACACCATCGTTGCGGTGAAGCGTAACCAACGTGCTCCTCCGATATCCGCTCCAGAGCAAGAAGAAGAAAGTGTAGTCGAGCCGCGGAAACCGAAAGGACGACCGCACCAGTCCCGGGTTTCAGCATCCGCTGCACCCGAACCTAATCTCAGCAGTCCAAAGATTCAGAAGCGCGGACCAGGTCGACCGCCTCGCGAATCTATCGTTTCTGACCACCCACCTATACCAGACCATCTCGTCAGCAGACCAGGGAACCAGAGATTCATACGCGGTGGACCGCGTAGATCTGAAGTTTCTCCCGAGCCCACTCGCAACAACAGTCCAGAAATCCAGAAGCGCGGACCTGGTCGCCCACGTAAATCGGACGTTGCTGTTACCACAGATTACGCGCCTGAAAACGGCGCCACCACAACAGCAGCAGCTGGGGCCCGAATTCAGCGATCAGGGATGATTCAGAAACCAGCAGCACTAGCCCCAGCTGCAGCTCTCGAGCCCCCAAGCAACCAAAAGAGACCTCCAGGACGTCCGCGCAAATCTACGTCTTTGGGGCTGGGTGAGGGACAACCACAATCCAACAAACGTCCCCGCTCACCAGGCGCAGAAAATGGGGAGGAGTCTGCGAGACCGGAGAAGAAGCGGAGGGGGTCGAGCTTGTTCGTCTCTGATGATAGTGATGAGGTCGAAGAAGTCACCAACTCGTTTACGGCGGTGAACTCTGTTGTCGTTAAGACCGAGGCGAGCGCGGATAATCCACCGGCTGAGACGACAAGTGCTGAGCCTATCGTCATCTCCCCACCCCGCGCAAGCTCACCGCAGAAAGACGCTACTGCAAACAGCCCGGGCGCGAGGCCGAGTAGCAGGGACATGGACGGTAGCACATCTCTCTCCCCCCGTCCCGCGCCTGAGAGTCGGGGCGTGAGTGGGGGGAGTCCGTTCCGCCATGACGACTTCAACGATGATGGCGCGATTGTGTATAACGACGATAACGACGATGGGGGGTTTTTCTCCAACCACTCCTCCCCGTTCCGCTCGCCTACGCCTGAGGTCGGGGAAGAGGAAGAGCAACACCCATCCGCCTCGGCCTCAGGGTCAAGTGCTGGTAGTGCCGTGTCCGATGGCTACCAAAACGCCAAGATGGAGGCGATGCGTCTAGCTGAGGAGGAGATGGAGGAGGAGATGGAGAGGGCGAGGATTAAGAGGGGTTGTGCGCCGAAGCCTCTGGTTGTGAGTCAGGGGACGGCGAGTTTTAAGGCGCAGATGTTCGGAAGTGGGTCGGAGGAGTCTGATGGGTCTCAGTCTGGGTCCGAGTCGCTGGGCCTTGCTGAAGCGACTACTCCTCCGACGACGATGGGGGGTGGGGAAACAAGCGCGGCGGGGGCGAAACCGGTGCTGATGCCGCCGCCGGTGCTGGGGAGGGGGGAGATGCAAGTACGCCTCCCTAGGAAGAGGGATGAGAAGGGGAGTGAGGGCCCCTCCTCCGCATCATCATCAGATGATGAGGGCGATGAAGATGAAGAGATCCCTGCTAGGAGGGTTGTACCTGCAGGGAGGGGAGGGACGGTGGGGTTGGGGTTTGCTAAGAGGGGGAGGGGACAGGGAAGGGGACGTGGAAGGGGACGAGGGCGGGGGAGGGGGAGGGGGGTAGGAAGAGGGATGTGATGGGGGTGGTTTTTTCTCGCCTGGGGGGGGAGTTATGATGGGTTTGTGTTTTTTACGGGATGGGGATTCGATGGTTGTTTGCTGGGGAGGGGTGCTGATACTGAGAGATGAGAGTTAGGTTGCGAGGGTGAAATTGTCGTGGATGGATTATTCTACGATAGTAGGGGTAGTGGGAGGTGATTCAAAGCATCATCTCAGCTTTATGTGTGGTCTGGCGGATGTATAAATGCGCGGGGATGGGTGTCTCGCGAGTCAAAGGGGGGGTATACCAGGGCAAATCAGATAAGGTCAGAGGAGACCAGGGGTTGATTGTAGATATACTGGATGTTTAGCTTTCAAAACAAAACTGCGGAATCAATGGGTTAATAAAGCAAGTTACCACCGTTAGTACTCCCCGCCGTCTATGAAAGTGACTCGGCTTACCAGCCTTCTCAAGCTCCAGCTACAAGAATTTCTACCCAGAGAAAGAGTAACTCCCACCCCTACGTCTCCAACCGTCCTAGCTAACGCAAGATCCAAAAAAAAATGCGCACATAACAACACACCCCGCTGCTTTGACTGACAAACAACGAAAAACTCCCCTTCCCCCCCTCATTCTCCCCCCGCCAAAAAAAAAAAAAAAGAGAGACCAAAAACGGCCTCCCGCACCTCGGAACTCCCAAACGGGGCCTCCCAGCAAGGAAGCAGGAGGTGCTAAAACACAGAAAGAGACACCGAGGCGGAACACCCCAACCTGTCATCCCGCCGGCGGGTAACTGCAGGAGCCAAAAAAAAACGCGAGATAATAAAGATTTGTACCACACCGAGGAGAGGGGAGCCGTTGCAATGGGACGGTGTTGCAGGAAGAATAGGAGGTGGTGGGGTGGGGTGTCGGTGGGGGGGATGGATTGGTAAAGGTGGTACAGAAAGGACGAAAACGTGCATTCCTGTAGAAAGGGGACACCGAAACGGGGATATACCGCTGCAACGGGCTCGCACTGCAGGATAAAGCGCTGTAAAGGGGTTTCCGGCGGGCGGGACGCCGGAATGGGCGCTGGGAGGTAAGGGGCGATGGGGGAGGAGCGGGTTAACAAGTAAGAGGTGGTACAGGATGGGGACGTTGAGAACGTGTTGTCCTGCAGAAATTGGGGGGGGGGGATGCAGAAGAGCTTGGAGAGGCGGACATGGCCGTATCGCCGTAGTACAGAGTGAAGATGGGGTGATGTGACGGGACGACCTCCGGCCGCCTCAACGTATGTTGATGGAAGTAAGGGGCAGGGAGATATTGGGTTGCCGATCCCCCATGAACTATGAAATGCAAGAGGTAGTAGGATAGTGATACCGAGCTCCAACCCTCACAGAACGCGTCTTTCCCGCGGGTACTAGCAGGAGCCGCCAAATAGCGAAAGGTGGAATGGATGTGCGGTCTCCCCTTCGAGGCAATACCGCCGCACCGGGATGCCGTAACAGGCGCCTCCCAAGCAAGGGAAAAACAGTGGGGCGCGATCGTGATGAATGCAGAGGAAACGGATGCGATATTGATAATGGGGATACCGATCCGAAGCTCCCAGAACGTGTCGTTCCACGGGTAGGGACAGGGTGCGCGAACGCTCCGAAAGAGACAATACCGCCGCATCGTCTCATCGCCGCTTCAGGCGTCGGGGAGGTAAGTGGGTGGGAGCTTGCAGATCCTATCCTAACACCGGTGGGAATAAAACGTGTGATTGTGATAGTAATACCATTCCGAGCTCCCCAACAATGCTCAAAACATGTCTTCCCGCCGAGAGAGATACAAACGCCGAACAAAATAATACCACAGCATCGGCTTGTCACGGTTCCGAGCACCAGGACGCCGTAACGGGCGTTGGGGAAGGAAGGGGCTAGGGCGCTTGCCGATCCCAACACCGGTGAATGAAAAGGGGGTGATAGTGACGGAGCTACCTTACCGAGCTTCTGAACGCCCAAAACGTGTCGCTCCCGCGAAAAGGGGGGGGACAGGAACGCATGCCTACCTCGAACGGGAGAATACCGCCGCAACGGCCGTAACAGGAGAAGAAATCCGTTGGTATGTGTGCACTTACCAGATCCCAGGACGCCGTAAGCAACGGACGCTACATGAAGTAAGGGGATGGGCGCTTGCTGATCCCAACACCGGTGAATGAAAAGGGTGTGATGGTGATAGAACTACCTTACCGAGTTTCTGAACGCCCAAAACGTGTTTTTCCTCGCGCAGAAGGGGATACAGGAACGCACGCCTACCTCGAAGGGGGAATGCCGCCGCAGCGGGTCCGCACCGGGACGCCGTAACAGCGTTGAGCGAAGTAAGGGGTCGGTGTTGGGGTGGTGATCCCAACGAACGTGAGAGTGCTACGGAGCTTCTAGAGCTTGGGGATGGGGTGAGGTGAGGTGAGGGGAGCTGGGGAAGTAAGGGGGGAGGTGGTGACAAATGCAGAATTCCAAAGAAATACACACCGTGAGTAGTATGGCTGAGCTCCTGGACGCCCAAAACGTGTTCACCCCTCCAACCGAGGAGTTGACAAAAAGAGAGATGTGATACCAACAAGGCAGGGACGCCCACAACGTGTCTTCCCGCAGAAGAAACCGCAGAAGAGACATAACCTTTTGGCGATATGACAGACAGCTATGATAGACAGCCCCCCAGTACCCCCGAGAGCGGCCGAACACAAAAAAACGTGTCCTCCCCTTGCCGCCCACAAAAGAAATGTGCAATACGATAGCCCGTACCCATAATAAGGCCGCCAAAAACGTGTCTCCCCATAAAGAATATGAGATGTGATAGCCCACACCCCGAATACGGCCGCCAAAAACGTGTCTCCCCAAATAGAATATGAGATATGATAGCCCACTCCCCTCATACGGGTGAACGAAAAAAACGTGTCCTACATGCCCCCTTTCCATCGCCCAAAACACAAAAATGTGATATATCACATCACTCCCCCCGCCCCACCCCCGAAAACGGCCGAGGAAAACGTGTCCTCCTGAGCTGGGAATATGAGATGTGACCCCGAAAACGTGTCTCTCGGCTGCCACGAGAAAGAAGAGAAGAAAATATGAGATGTGACCAACCTCCCACCCCCCAGCCGCCCTCACCTGCAGCCCAGCGACCCCGAAAACGTGGAGAACGGACGGGGCGGGTTGGGGGCGGTGCAGTGCAGCGTGACTGTGAAATATTGAAATGTGACAAAAAAAATGAAAATGTGACAACTGACAGCTCCCACGCATCGTATACCACCACCGTATCCCACACGCCGTATATAGACCCGAGCCCCCTCCCTCACCTCCCGAGACACGGGTTCGTGCTCAGTCAGTCACCCACCTGCCGCGCCCGTGCCCACGACTACGGGACCGGGTGACCCGAGCGAGGGAGCGAGGACACGGGCTCGAGGCGCCCGGCCGGTGAGTGAGACTTTTAAGATTACTGGGACCGACCCACGCCAATAGGATGGGAGTCATACACCCGATATATCATAACGGGGAAAAAATAAAAAGAACATACAACAGTGGGTATTCGCTGGTGGTCACCCACCCAACTACTAATCCACCGATCTCAAGCTTTTAGTGGATTAATACTTAGGACAGTGCCATTTAGACTAGCGGGTAAGCGTCGCTACCCTTAAGTTTTCAATGCCTTATAATAATCTAGTTATCCCCCTTAGCTTCCTAATAGCAGCTACGTTAACATGTACAAAGTAGGTTATGTATTAAGACGTAATGAACGCGATATACTACAACTTTAGATAGCTATAGATAATCTAGTACCTAGGTAAGTAAAGGTAAGCAAAGGTAAGTAGGGTAAGTAAGGGTAAGTAGGGTAAGTAAGGGTAAGCTTAAAAATGGTATAAAACGAACGCTCCTACTATGTTTAAATTTCGAATTCTACTATCTATAACATTATTTACTTTTAAGGACCCTAGAACTATAGGATAGAAAACTCTCTCTAAAGAAGAATAAGCTACTCTAGCATAGCTATAAGGCTACTTTAAGTAGAAAACATCTAAGGAAAAGAATGAAATAAGTTAAGTTAAATAAAAATATCTCTCTAGTACTACTAAAGTTAGGCATATAGACATAGGAGAGGTATTCTAAAAGTACATAAGACTTAATACTATATATAGTAATGTATTTTATAAGTAAGTAAGCTATATAAGTAAGTAAGCTATAAAAATACTAAAATTAACAATTACTACTACTACTATACTACTACCTTACATAATAACCCTTATTTAATTATAATTAAATCCTTATGCCTTATACATATATAAGAGTTATAGCCTATAATACTATATAAGCTATAATGCTTCTATTAGCCCTTAGAGCCTACCTACTAACTACTCTTACTTACTACCTCTATATAGACTTAAGCATTAACCTTAGTACTTTAAAGGATATCCTCTCCCTCTTATATAGAGAGACTACCCCTTTACATTATATACCTCTTTTACTTCCTTTCCCTACTCTTTTTCTATTTATTAGCTACCTATAGAGCCTTAACTTCTACCTTAAGTAGAATAGTAGAATGCATTATTATTTCCACCCCTTTAATAAAGTAGCTAATAGCATTATTAATTAAGGTAGGAGAGCTATTCTAATGTTATATAATGTAGTTCTTAATATACTCTATTTAAAAGTTAAGCTCCCTTATAGTTTATAGAGTTTTAAAATCTAACTATTACTCTTAACTATTAAAGGAGTTAAAGTTCTTAAGTGTAGATTTAAGTAAGAGAGGACACTCTATAGCTTATATAGAACTAGTCCTATAGCTTAGAATCTACTTTTAATATTCTACTCTATAAATGTAGCTTTAAATGCTTCTTTAAATATAGAGAGAAACTTAAGCTTTATAATGTAGTTTAGCCTATTCTATATAAAGGTTTTAATCTACTTTCTATATAAAAGCTTTAGTAGTATAAAGTAGCTTATATTAAGAGGCTAAAGAATGTATAATAAGTATAGTAGCATATAGAGGGTAATTATCTTCTATTCTATATAGTAGTGTTAAAATTAAGTAGAGAGGTAGCTCTTATGTCTATTAAGAATAAAAAGGTAATAGGTTCTAACTATATAAGCATTTATGTAATGCTAGGTCTTAAACTTATAAGACTTATAGAGGTTTTGTTATATAAGGTTTACTTAATAGAGGAGGTAGGGGATTAATTATAAAGGCTTTTATAAAACATATTACTAGTATATAATAAATACTATATTAAATTAAGTATAAAGCTCCTATCTAAGAACTAACTATCTACTTATATAGTAGCATTATACTAAAGGATAGTTAAGATAGTTAGATATATGTTCCGGCCCAACCACGAGATATGCCCGCTCGTGAGCTGGCCGGCCCGCTCACGAGCTGGCCGGCCCAACCACGAGATTTTCCGACTTTTGGTTCGGCCGGCCAGCTCACGAGCGGGCCGGCCCAACCACGAGCCCAACTACGAGCCCAACTGCGAGCGGGGTAATAACGTAGAACGTAGGAAAACCTTCAAATCCTACACCTATTTACAGTAGTAATTATGGCTACTATTACTTCAATAAACCCATTTCCGTACGATGTGCGCACTGCTTTTGAAGCCTATAGTAATAGTACAACTTACTATAACCGTGAGCAATTCTCACTCGAGAAACTACACCATATGCATAGAATACTCGAAGATCCCTCTGCCTATATATCACAGAATAAGGGAGCTGTGAACCTTAAAACCCGTACGCAATTAAACTTCATACTTCTAGACCATAAGCTCTATCGAAAGAGCGATATACGCCACCTACAGCCTAGATATGTAGTGCCAAAAGCAGAGGTGTTTGATATCATTGCGCAAGAACACCTTAAGCTCCTACATGCAGGCCGGAATAAGGTGTGGCCTACTATAGAGCAACGGTTCTATGGAATAAAGCGAGAGGATGTAGAGTTCATACTCAAACGGTGTAAGAATTGCACCTTAAACAGACCAAATACTACAAAAGCTCCATTAGTTCCTATTATAAGTGGACGGGCGTGGGAGAGGGTTCAAATCGACCTAATTGATATGCGCCACGAGCCATCAGGGCAGTATAAATGGATTCTTCATATAAAGGATCATTTCTCAAAATATACACAGCTATACCCATTGAAAAGCAAGCACGCAGAGCCTATTGCAGACTGCTTTGCTCAATTCATTGCAGCTTTCTTACCTCCTAAGATTATGCAAGCTGATAATGGAAAGGAATTTAAGGGGGCTCTCCTTATTCTACTACGGAAGTATGGAATCCAGGTAGTAAATGGAGCACCACGATCGCCACAAACGCAAGGCCTAGTTGAGCAGGCAAATGGGGTTGTTGAGAATAAGCTCCGGGCATGGAAAATGGACCATGGGTCTACAGAATGGAAGGATGGGCTACTCGAAGTGGTGCTCGCTATGAACACCCAAATCCACTCTACAATTGGGTGTGCGCCAGCTGAGCTCCTATTCCGAGAGCGTAGCTCATATATCGACTGGCTCAATAGTCAGGCCCGGAAGGATCTGTCAATTGGAATTGAGCAGGAAGACCCAACCATGGGCCCGATATTTGAGAGCGAGCTCCACGAGCTGGGCTCGGAAGCTCTACTCGACCTACAACTTCAGCAGCGAGAGCTAGAGCGAGAGCAAGAGCTCGAGCTCAATTCTAAGCTTTCGCTCAGAACCAGAGCTGGAGCCAGAGCTGAGCTCCGGCAGGCACTAGAGCTCAGAATTGAGCTCTCTGGCTCGGAACTCAATTCGGAGCTCAGCTCTGGTTTTGAGCGAGAGCCAGAGCGAGAGCTCAATTCTAAGCTTTCGCTCAGAACCAGAGCTCGAGCCAGAACTAGAGCTCCAGCCAGAACCAGAGCTGGAGCCAGAGCTGAGCTCCAGCAGGCACTAGAGCTCAGAATTGAGCTCTCTAGCTCGGAACTCAATTCCGAACCCAGCTCGGGTTCTGAGCGAGAGCCAGAGCTCAATTCTAAGCTCTGCCGTCTAGCTCCTACTCGAGCTCAGGCTCGAGTACTAGCCCAGCTCCAGGCTGAGCCTGAGTTCTGTTCTGAGCTCGAGAGCTCAAGGCTTCAGACTCGAGCGCCAGAGCCTAGAATTGGGTTCTCTACCTCAGAACTCAATTCCGAGCCTAGCTCTAGCTCTGGCTTAGAGCCAGAGCTCCGGCGTGGGACCCGGGCCCGAGTTCCAGCTCAACCTAGAACTGAGCTTCAGGTAACACCTGATCCTGTAATTGAGAGAGCTATTGCAGCCACTCAACGAGCAAGGATTTCTATGGTGCGTAAATATACAAAGAAGCACGATATTCAGCACTTTGATATAGGAGCAATAGTCTCTATTAAGGTTCCTCGAGTGGATAGAACCTCAACTGATAATAAGAGGCTATTTGCACGAATTCTAGAAGAGCCCTACCCTCATAGGTATCGGATTCTTACAGCTTCTGGTATTATACAACGCCTTATTCCTACAAAATCACTTGGAGTTGTAGAGCAAGCTCTATGGAGTGATATAGTAATTCCTACTTCTACTAAGCAAGTAGCCTTAGGGCTTGCAGCTAGAGAGGCTTCTACAAGTGCTCGGGTTGGAATATCCTGTCAATGTAAGGGGCAGTGTAGTACGAAGAGGTGCCGGTGTTATAAGGAAGCCAAGGAGTGTAGTGTACACTGCCATAACGATGACCATAACTGTGGTAATTTATCAGGCCTTACTACTCGTACAGAAATAGCTCTAGTTGAGAGGCCTCGTCGGAAACGAGCACGGGAAGCGTAGTTATAGATCAATTGATTACTTCTATTTCTAATTACTCGTGGTTGGGCCGGCCCGCTCGTGAGCTGGCCGGCCGAACCAAAAGTCGGAAAATCTCGTGGTTGGGCCGGCCAGCTCGTGAGCGGGCCGGCCAGCTCACGAGCGGGCATATCTCGTGGTTGGGCCGGAACATATATAAGAATATCCTAACTATCTAACTATCTATTATATAATATCTTATAACTATAGATAATAGCGCTAAACTAGAATTACTATATAGCCTATATAATTCCTAAGAGTGCTCCTACTCTTAAGATCCTTTCTACTCCTAGACCCCTTAGCTCTAGGAGTCCTATACTTCCTAGAACACTTATTCCTAGAAGTCCCCCTAGTCCTAGGTGCCCTACTAGCCCTAAGATCCCTATAGAATTTATAGCTATAACACTAGGTCCCTCCTCTAAGGCCTAGTCCTATAGGCCTACTAACTAAGAAAATTACTAACTACTTAAGTAGTATTATAGGTAGGAAGGTTAGTAGCTATGTTAGGGGTAGAGCGCCTAGGGGACATAGTAGCTTTATAGATAAGGTTATAACCTAAGGCTACATAAGCCTAAGGTAGTATAGAAAGGCTATATAGGCTAGTGCTATGTTATAACTAACCTACTTATATAGGCTAGTACTATGTTATAACTAACCTACCTATAGGGTAGTCTATATATAAGTTAGCTAAGCCCTTATTAGTAAGGGCTTAGAGTTTAGTTCATTAAATACTATACTAGTTACTATTACTTACATTACTTATGTTATCTAATAAACCTTAATAAGTAGGGTATTACCTACTTATTTTACTAGGTAGGTTATGCTACTATTATGCCTTCTAATAAACATACTAAACTTAAAGAACGTTAACTCCTTACTAATTATATTAAAAGAAATAGAATCCTAATGCTACTATACTCTAACTACATTTATAGTAAACGCTCCTATATTATTACTCCTAGGCATTATTAATATAGTAAGTATACTTATTATAACTTAAAATGTAACACTTATAGCCTATCTACTACTAAATGGGAAAAACTTTATAAGGAAGAAGAGCGCCTTAAGGTAGAAGAGAAGGCTACTACTACTTAGGAGTAAGAGGCCTATACTTACTACATGTGTCTTTAAAAATAATAAAAGGCTCTTAAACTTTATAGTACTAAGATACTTTACTATAGTCTTAAATCCCTAGATAAGCTAGAAGAGGTTAAGGAGTATAAGTAATATAAAGCTAAATCTTATGCTTATCTTCTTAGTCTAACTATAACTAATTCTAAAGTTATTAACCCTATGTATAACCTTTACTAGGGCCTTTCCCTAGGGTTCTTTAATTACTTAGGTACTAATAGTAGAACTCTACTAGTAACTCTAGGTAGCTAAGGTTTCCCCTTAACTCCTATAAGTTATCTATAGGTTTATAACCTCTCTATTTTATTAGAAACTCTTCTTAGCATCCTACTAACCTTCTATCTAGGATTACCTTAACTTTATATTTAATAATCTTGTTCTTAGGTTAGAGTTTAATATTAGTTATAATTAGAGCATTTTCTCTTACTAGTTCTAATAATAAGATATAAAACACTAGGTAGAGTCTAGAGTTCTTAGATAGTTATAGTCTATAATTAACTAGGCTAAATTTCTTTAATATCTTAATTAGTCCTAATTTCTTAAAGTCTAACTTTATGCTTAGTCGTTTCGTTTTAATGTATTTCTAGAGTAGATATACTTTATCCTCCTTCTTAAAGCTAGGTTTTATACTATGCTTCTTATTTATATATATAGTAGATTGTTTATTTAAGAATTAGATATCTATTATAAGCTATTTATAGAATGATTTTAGTTGTTCTACTATAATCTAGGCTTATTCTACTTATGATTTATCTAGTCTTAGTTACTTATATGCTTCTAGCTAGTAGCTATAGTTAGTAAAGAATAGTAAGACTTTCATTACTTCTATTATTATGCTATTATATACAAACTATATAATAGGTAAGATCTAAACCTAATTATCCTACTAATAATTAACATAATGTAACGCTAGGTCTTAAACTTATAAGACTCATGGAGGTTTCGTTACGTAAGGTTTACTTTAACAGAGGAGGTAGGGGATCAATCACAAAGGCTTTCGTAAAACACGTTACTAGTATATAACAAATACTGTATTAAGTTGAGCACGAGGCCCCTATCTAAGAATTAACCATCTACTTATATAGTGGCGTCGTGCTAAAGGATATCCAAGATATCATGGATATCAAATATCTAACATATCGTTTGTTATCCATCACGTGGTTCCTCTGACGTGGTTGGTTCCTAAGACCTAAGGTCCTTAGAGCTAACCAATCCCACGAGGTCCCCTGCTCGGCGGACCGCGGGGCGTAGGAGCTACTCGGTTCCTACGCTCCTAGATCACGCGCCCTGCTTAGTCCCTAGACCCGATTAGCTCTAGCGCCACTAATGTTCTAGCGCTCGGCTTAGTCATTCGACCTAAAGGGTCGTATAATGTCGAGATCCCAGTATGGGTTTTCCTGTTCTAAAACCGGAAACCCACACGGCCCATAGTTCCTCCGAGAGCCGTAACACATAACTTTATAAGTATTATTTAAGGGTTTAATTTAGTCTTTCTATTTAGCTATCTATCTAAGGATAGAAAGCTATTAATAGCTTATGATTTATCCCTAGTAGTACTATTAATGATTTCTAGAATTTTAAAGTAAAGAGCTTATCTCTATCTAAGATAATTTCCTCTAGCATCTTATAATTAGCTAATATAACTCTAAGGAAGGTATAGGTAAGTACTTTAGCATTACTAGCTTCTAAGTATAGTATAAACTTACTATATTTCATAAGTCTCTCTATTATAACTAGGATAGAGTTATATTCTACTTCTATTAATAGGTCTCTAGATAGTAGTAGCTTAATAATAAAGTCTAAGGCTATTAATTTCTATGCTCCTTTTAGTACTAGTGTTAACTTAAGTAATCTATATAGTAAGTGCCTACTAGATTTTAACTTACTATAAGTGTTACATTCTCTTACTACTATTTCTATTTACTTCCTTAAGCCTAGGAAGTAGTAGTGTTAAGTAATTTGTTTAAAGGTTTATGTTACTCCCTAATGACTATATGCTAGTAATAAGTGTTGTTCTTATACTAGTAGGCATCTTATCTAACTTAGGACATATACTAATCCTTTATATTAAATTAATCCTTACTTATTAATAGTAAAGTTACTATTAGCCTTATCTAGGACTTACTTTATATACTTATCTATAGTATAGGCTTTCTTAAGTCTCTTCTTAAGTTCTATATCCTTAATAATTAATATTATTACTAGTAACTTATTATACTATATTCCTATATCTATTTCTTTTAATATTACTCTAGGTCTTTCTTCCTTTAGGCTAACGTAGTTAGTCCTTCTACTAAGAGCATTTACTCTTATGTTCTTAAAGCCTATATAATAGGCTATTATAAAGTTATAGGCTATAAGAGTTTCTAACTAGTAGACTTATCTATAGTTTAAGACTTTAGTTAACGTAAAGTATATAAGGTTCTTATAATCTATCTATACTTATACTAGATAGGTAGATCCTTTAAGATATACTTACTATTACTTAAAGGTAATAATAATAGCTAGTAGCTCCTTATTATAGATGTTATAGTTAAGTTCTATAGGTAATAGTTTTCTAGAGTAGTATATAATTAGCTTAAACTTACTATTCTTATCTAGCTAATTTAGATAGGCTCTAATTATAAAGTTAGAAGAGTCTATTTTAAGGATAATCTTCTTTATAAGGTTAAATGTAATAAGGATAGGTGCCTTTATAAACTTCATCTTAAGTTCCTAGAAGGTAGCTTCTACCTTAGCTATCTATTTAAACATAAGGTCTTTCCTAGTAAGCTCTATAAGTAGTTAAGCTACCTTAGAGTATCTTATAATAAACTAATAGTAGAAGTTAAAAAGGCTTATACTTCCTTAACTATAGTAGGTATTAGCTATTCTAATACTACTATAACCTTTACTTAGTCTATTTTAATGCTATACATTCTAATAATATAGCTTAAGAATTTAACTTAGCTTTTATAGAACTTACATTTTTCTAGTTTTAATAGTAAGTAGTATTCCTTTAGTTTCTTTAGGATAAGTTTAACATACTATATATGTTTATCCTTATTTACTAAATATACTAATATATTATTTAGGTAAATAATAGTAAATATGTCTAAGTATTTATATAAAGCATTATTTATTAAGCATTACATAGATATAGAGGCGTTAGTTAGCATAAAGGGTATAACTTAATATTTAAATAAGCTATAGTAGGTATAGAATGCTATTTTCTACTCCTTAACTTTAGCTATCTAGATTAGGTTATATATATTATATAGGTCTAGCTTAGTAAAGACCTTAGCTCCTTAGAACCTATTATGTAATTTGTTAATTAATAGTAAGGTGTACTAATCCTTTATTATTACATTATTTAATCCTTAATAGTCTACGTATAGTTGTTTACTTCTATCCTTCTTAGGAACCTATAATAAGGGACTCCCTACTAGTAACTTAGATAGTCTAATAAATCTCTTCTTAAGATTATTATTAATATATTCTTTTAGAAGTTTTAGCTCATCTACTAACATCTAGTATATTAGTCTAAATAGTAGATTTTCTCCTTTCTTTAAAGGTATTACATAATCTTATAGTTAGTACTTAAGAAGTACCTTATCTTTAAGGCCTTCCTAGAATAACTACTTATATTCCTTATACTCTACTAGTATACTTATTAGTAAGGATGCCTAGGCTAGGTTATTAAGCTCTATAGAGGTTATATATATCTTACGTTAGCCCTAAAGAGGTTTCCTCTATTTCTATATAGTATCTATTTATATATACCTATACTAGCTTATTATAACTTCCCTACTTTACTAGTTAATCTAGGGATTATGTTTTTTAAGCTATAGTATACTAAGGATGTATATATAGTTATCTATATATATAATATTAAACTAAATTATTTCCTTATGTCTATATAGCATAAGCATTATTAATAGAACTATTTTATAAGTTACCCTCCCTTTATTAGTTAAGATAGGTTCTCTATCTACTACCTTTAGTAAGTAGGGGTTAGCTTTTAACTATAATCTAAACCCTTACTTATCTACTACTTTCTTTATTATAAAGTTACCTATTACTCTAGAATCTATTATTATCTAAAGATGTTGTTTTTATACCTTAGTAACTATATATAAGTATATGCTACCTTATATAGCATATAACTAATTTATACTAAGCCTCTTTATGTTACTTACTAGTAGCCTACTATTAAGAACTCCTAGTTTTTTAACTTATCTAAGGAGGGATACCATTTATCTACATCTAATAGTAGTCTTAGAGGAGATTGTCTCTCTATCTTTACTACTTTGTTTAGTAAGTATAGGTAATTCTTATATACCTATTCTTTCTTAATAGGTAAGTCTCCTTTAGACTAGCTTTATCTAAGGGTATAGACTTAGTCTACATCTTAAAAGTATATCCTAGGTAAAGATTAAGGAAATAACTAATACTAGTATTTCTTTCTCTAGTAGAGCTTATAATTATCTTTACTATAATACTCTTAGTAGACATACATATACTAGGGATAATTAGTCTCTATTATGTCTAACGTTAATAGTTCCTATTATCCTTTTGTCTATTTACTATCTTTCCTTAAAGGTATAAAGAATATATCTAGTTACTCTATAGCTCTCTATTCTAGTTATATAGTAGGTCTTATATTTTCCTATTAGATTATATCTCTAGCTTTCTCATTATACTTCTTTAGGGCTCCTTTTTAGTCCTAGTAGTAAAGTTTAACACTTCTTATATTCTTTAGTATAGCTATATATATAACATCCTTTCTTAATTCTCTTACTTCCTAAACTAGGAAGGTTTCTATTTCTACTAATATACTAAGCTATTTATGCTTATTAGTTAGTATATTATAGTATCTCTAGAGGTCTTACTTATAATCCTCTACTAAGCATTTTAGTAAAAGCTTTTAGAGTAGGTTCCTATAGATGCCTTTAATAGTAGGAACTCTCCTCTAAGCATTAGGTCTATTTCGTTTATTACTAATCTTTATATAGGCATGTCTAGTTATACATCTTATTATGTCTTTATACTATAGGCTTATTAGTCCCTTAGGTATAAGCTTATTAAAGGTTTCCATTTCTAAGATAGTAAAGGATTCTACCTCTAATTCTTTATCTAAGCTTTTATCTTCTAGAGTGCTATTACTATTAGTGCCTTAGTCTTACTTATTTATAAACGTAGCGTTTAGCTACATTCCTAAGGAATTAAAGCCCCCCTATCCTTACTAAGTAGTATTAAGCTATTTACTAAACTTCTTATTACTATTCCTTTTCTTTAGTTATCTATAGTCCTAGGCTATATAGCTAGGCTTATTATAGTTAAAGTAGAGTTACTCCTTAAACTACCTATCTTTCTTTAAGTTATAAGGTTTTCTTATTTTAAACGTTATGTTAAGTTCTATAGCATCTAACTATTAGTTATTATAAGGGTAGTAGTCCCTCTTATAACCTTTATTCCTCTAGTACTTATTATACCTCTTAGAGCTATTATAGAATTACTTTTCTTTTTAGAATTTATATATCTAATTATTAATCCTAACTATATGCTTAATTAGAGAGACTATGTCCTTAGGCTAGTACTCTATTTATATAAGCTCTATTTAGACATAACTCTTTAGTCCTCTCTTATAGTAACTAAGTAGGGTGTAAGTGTTCTATCCTATCTAGTTACTATACCTCTAAAATTCTATAAAGTAGGCAAGAGTACTACCTATCTACTTTAGTACATATAAGTAGTCTTCTATAGTCTTAATCTTATTAATGTTACTAAACATATAATAGATTTCCTTCTTAAATCCCTTCTAGGTGCTAAACATAGTCTATGTAGCAACTATTAATCTATATATATCTTTATACTTAAAGTAATCTTTAAGGAATAGTTTAACCTATTAAAGGGCTTCCCTACTAAGGTAAGATAATGTCTATAGTCTATAGCTTTTATTAGTAGGGAACTTATTATTATTAAAGTATAAGTAAAGTCTAACCTAGAGTAGGAATACTTTAAGTTCCTTCTAGTTACTAGAATAAGTGTTAGGCAACTTAACTTATAAGGTTTCCCTAAGTTTAGAGATAGGTAGTATATTAAGCATTTCCTTATTCTCCTTAATCTATAATAATAAGGGTGTAGGCATCTTAGGTCTACTAATAACGCTTCCCTTTAGGCTAAGTATGTTCTTTAATATAATTACTTTATATATAAGCTAGTACCTTATAGAAGTAGTACTTAAAGTATAACGCTAGGTCTTAAACTTATAAGACTTATAGAGGTTTTATTATATAAGGTTTACTTAATAGAGGAGGTAGGGGATTAATTATAAAGGCTTTTGTAAAACACATTACTAGTATATAATAAATACTATATTAAATTAAGCATAAAGCTTCTATCTAAGAACTAACTATCTACTTATATAATAGCATTATGCTAAAGGATAGTTAGGATAGTTAGATATATAAGAATATCCTAACTATCTAACTATCTATTATATAATATCTTATAACTATAGATAATAGCACTAAACTAGAATTACTATATGGCCTATATAATTCCTAAGAGTGCTCCTACTCTTAAGATCCTTTCTACTTCTAGACCCCTTAGCTCTAGGAGTCCTATACTTCCTAGAACACTTATTCCTAGAAGTCCCCCTAGTCCTAGGTGCCCTACTAGCCCTAGGATCCCTATAGAATTTATAGCTATAATAATTTATATGCTAATTAAAGTGTTAAATCCACTTATACTTAATTAAATTTAAAGTCTACCTATTCTTACTTAGTGTAATTACTTAATTGTTTAGTAATTCTAAGTCCTTATACTATATAGAAAGGTAATTCTATACCTTAAAAATAATAAATAGTAAAAGTGCCTATTTATATAAATTAATACCTTAGATAATTAATACCTATTCTCTATTCCTAGGCTATATAGTCTTTAGATAGCTCTTTACTTTTAAGCTTATAATAACCTTTATAGTAGTAATAACTCCTATTATAAAACCTACTTTATTAAAGTTATAGATATCCTACTTTAAGATTCTATATTTTATAACTATGTTCTATATAAGGGAGAACTACCCTTTAATTATCTTAGGATCTTTATATTTTACTTATTTATAGTTATACTTTTAACTAAACTTTACTTTAAGTTCTATATAACGCGTTATAAAGTTAGTAGTCTAGTTCTTTCTAGTAAGGCTCTTACCTTATTTAGAGAGTAGTAGGTCTACTATCTCTTACATAGCTTATAGCTAGGGTAGAAATCTATGTAAATCTAGGTTAAGGATATACTAAATGAGAGCTAACTCTTTATATAGAGTTAACTTCTATATATTAGGGGTAGAGTTACATTAAGAGGTTATTCTATTCATTCTATTAGTAAGGGTGCTATGTAACACGCTATATAATAATGTAGCAGCTTAGACACTCTTAAATTAATGTTCCTTTAGTGCCTAAATAGCTAATAGTATTCTACCCTCTTAATTAGAGGATTAGGCTTATGTTAGTTGTAGCATGTTAACATTTGTTAAGTTAACGCGTTTTGGTGTTTTAGTAGCCAACTCGCTTAGGTGGCCAACTCGCTTGTGAAATACGTTATAGACTATAGATAATAAACGTAACTTATTATAATAAGCATAGCTTTTAACGCACTAGAGAAGAGCAGAGAACATCATTCTAGTAATACAATTACCTCTTAACTTAGCGCTAAAGAATAGCGTAAGAGATTTAACGCAGAAGTGGCTATAAGAGAGGCTCTAGAGGTCAAGATGATGGGTATTAAAGGAGAGAATGCGGAACTGCTAACTGATATAAGAGTCTTAGCTTCACAAATAATTCGAAGCTCTCACTCGTCTAAACCGGACCGACCACTATCGCAATTCACGACTCGGACATTCACCCACCATGGGTTGCGATCAATCGCAAGTCAGCTGAGACGTGTCTAGCTTAACCTGCCATTCTAACAAAATAGGTAATACCCCTCCGGACCGCGCTCTCGATTGTGACCAACCGCCAGGCACCAGCACCTCGTCCACTTTTGCAGAAGAGTTAGGTAGCAGAAGCGATCACACCAGAATAAGCCGTGTCTTATTTGCTGTCATGTCTCACATTCGCCGAACGATGCAGGGCCGATCTGGCGGCTTGGGTGCATGGCGAACCTCAGTTGGCTGGTAGTTTCCATCCAACCCACCGTCCTCCGCAGCTGTTATGTTCGCGATCACGATTTGACCAGCGATTCTCGCCTTACACGTCATCGATTTCATCGATGTGTCCATGCGACAACGGCTTAGATGACATGTCAACAAACATGGGGGGCCACAAGTTGAACAAAAAGGTGAGCCATACAGCACTTGGTCTGCACTACCTATCATCCATTGTCCAACAAGTTAGCATGTCCTTCTGTCGCGTAGAGATATTGAAATGACCTAATTGCTAACTTCATTAGTGCTCCATACAGCGCTAGTTTAAGTCCATTAACGATCCTATTCTGACAGCGACCAGCCATCTGGCGGATTCTGATTGTCAAAACCTAGCCAACCAACAAGATAACGTCGGAAACATTTTGTTATTTGCTACGAAGCGAAGGAACAACCTAACCCGATACAATGGGGAAGTACTTCGATGGGGTGCTCGCATTCATGTTTCGGCAGCTTTTCTACAAGATCCCCGCAAACCCGAAGATAGATCTTCGCGAGAAGACTTTCCTTATCACCGGAGCAAATACTGGAGTTGGCTTGGCCTGCGCAACGCAGCTCGTGAGCTGCGGAGCCCGAGTCGTGCTTGCAGTCAGGAGTGTGGCGAAAGGACATTCTGCACGGATCGAAATAATAAAACAACATCCTGGCGCAACAATAGAGGTAAGGGAGTGCGACTTGGCCTCCTTCCAGTCTGTCCTGGGGCTTGTAGATGGGCTCTCCAAGGATAGTTTCAGCTTTGACGGAGTCATATTAAATGCTGCGGTGCTCTGTCGGAGTTGGGTCAGGTCTCCTGAGGGATTTGAAATGTCACTTCAGGTGAGGGACATAGCACATCCACTGCTATCTTGATCTGACGTAATAACATGGTATAGGTCAACGTCCTCTCAAATGCTCTCCTAGCTCTGTCACTCCTCCCACTCCTTCGAGGAAATTCCCCGACTGAAAATATAGGCAATCCTCGTCTGGTCATGGTCAGCTCCGAAGCGCACGCAATTACGTCATTGAAAGAACGTTCGGAGGGGAACCTACTGGAAGCCTTTAACGACCCAGCCAGGTTTAATGCCGCCACCTGCTACTTTTCATCAAAACTACTCAACTTGCTCTGGACACTGTCCTTGTCGCGAAAAGTGGATCCACGGAAGTTGAGCGTTGTCCTTGTGTCTCCTGGATTTTGCCGGAGCGAGCTATTCCGCGAGATTGACCGTTGGTGGGCAACGGATGCCATTTCTTGGTGTTTTGCGAGAACTGCTCAAGCTGGAGCGAGAATGCTCATGTTTGCATCGGTGGTGGCGCCGGAGCAAGAAGCTCATGGCTCTTATTACAGTCAAGGAATGAAAACTGCGTAAGCTTTCTTAATTCTAAGACGTAGATTGAGATTAACAAATGAGCAAGGACATCTGAGTACAGCACGAGTGTGGCAGGACTTGAATGCCAAGAAAAGGTTTGGGACGAGGTGCTTTCGGTGCTGCGTCAGGTGAAGCCGGACATTGACCGCATGTCAAATTTGTAGCTACTGATGATTGGATTATCACGGGCACTCATCCACGACATTGAAATATCAACAACACTTGTGCCTATACTAGATTTGCACACCAACCGTAAAGCGCTAAAAATTCCACTGTTTCATCCAGATCGCCATCCACTGCGGCCCAACTACTTCTAATGCTTCCAAACTATTGCTTGCAGCTACAGCTTGCTGCACGTCCAGTCGTGCAATACTCCCCGACCCCGCCGTGCTTTGACTATGGTAAAATTCTAGTAGGGTGAGCGCCGGGTTCCTCGTGACACGGACGGCCAGCCCTGTGGCGGAGGCCTGCAGGGCGTCTATCCATACCGTAAAGGGCACAATTTGGATGTTTGCCTGCCCTTGACTGAGATGAGCCTGTACGGTTGGGAGAAGGGTCTTCCAGCTCGTGATGCGTGGATTCACGACATGGTAAACACGCGGTTTGACAGGCGGCTGGATATCAGAGGCTCCTACCAACTCGACGATGATTTTCGAAAGAACGTCAACGGGAATCCAATCCACCGTGTCGATAGCACCAAGGGTCTCGGGGAGCAAGCCAAGGTACTTGGAGCTGGACACTAAACTCGGGAGCCATTCTCGCTTGCTCCACACGCCCTGTTTCTGAGTCGGTCCAGCGATTTGGCCAACGCGAATCACAGTTACGAGGACCTCGGACCTAGCACTTGCAAGATCCAGCAGGTGCTCTGCAACGTGCTTTGACTCACAATATCCAAGGGGGGTAGCGGCACTGTGGTCATAGATGATTTCCTCAGGGACCTTGCCAGTATGATGTTCAAGCCAATTGGTGACAGCAGAAGCGCTAGAGATGAAGTAGAAGTTTGCTGCCTTCTTAGACGCGACGCTAAGATCAATTAAGTTCCGCACGCCACGGATGTGAACATCGAAAGACTCAATCGATGATATGAAGTCGACTTGCCACGCGTTATGAATAATGTGCGTTGCGGACGACAGCAGCAATCTGTACTCATCTGGTGTCAGACCCAGCTCACCCTCATCCAGGTTGATCTGATAAAATTCTACGCGGTCGGCTGCGAGATTGGTGGTCAAACCACGCCCGGTGTTGATGTCGACCTGCCGTTGGTGACTACAAACAGATCGATTGAGGCATATGACCTTACCCACCTTGGGATGCGCGAGCAAAGATTCTAGTAGATGGGAGCCCAGGGATCCAGTAGATCCGGTCAGAATGACGCTCCATGTATCATCCTGCACCGGTGAATGCCGAGCGACTGGCAGATCCATCGAGTATTTCTCAATCAGTGCTTGCATCTTTTGCGCCCGAGACTCCTCCACTATGTTTCCCGAGTGGCCAACACGACCTGAGTTGATCTGGATGCCTTCGATGCCTTCGCCTTCTAATATGATCGCACTGAGCAACTGGGACTTCAATGCAACCCTGCCAGACAGTACGAGGAGGGAAGTGTTTCCGAGGATCTCGAACAACGGTACATCCGCCTTCATCTCGCGCAACATCCAGTTGCGAAGCTCGACTGCGACGAGGGAGTCCACACCATATGCTGCTATTGGACGGTCTGAGTTGATATCGTCCCTTGGTATCATGAGAGATTTGGACAGCTTAGCTATGATCGCCTCGCATACGATCTGTGACGCCTCGGTGGTAGTTTTGGCTCTCTCCAACGAATGGCGAACGCTTACAGCTGTATCAGTGGGCTCGCCTAGCAGCGTGGCCGACCTAGGGAGGAGATGAGAGAATTTGGGATCTCGAAACCAGAAAGGAATATCTCCAGTGGGCGCGGTCTGGCCAAGCTTCGAATCTAGTATTTCGCGCGTATACAGTCCGGTGATGATCTGACAAGCCTGATCTCCGCCACATCGAGTGATTGCAGATTGCAGTATGGCCATTAGTTCCTCCACGTGGATGTCGGCATAGCCTTGCCTCTTTAGGCTTGTCCGAGCCCCTACATTCTCGGACACGAACCCCGCCCCTACAATGACGCCAAGGTCCAGAGTCACTGCAGGAAGCCCTTGTGCGGTCCTGTAATGTGAAAGGGCATCTTGGAAGGAGGATGCCGCCGCATAGTTGCTTTGGCCAGGGTTGCCCGATACGCTGACGGCAGAGGCAAGCATCACAAAAAAATCGAGCTCCGACTTGGAAAGTTGTTCGTGGAGATTCCAGGAACCTTGGACTTTGGGACGAAGAACTCGCTCGTAGTCTTCGACTCCCATCTTCTCATACAGGGTATCCTACCTAGTGTTAGTTAAACCGCGATAGTGGATAGGGAAGAGCGCACCTTCAAAACCATGGCGCACTGTATAACGCCACGGATTGCAGGCATTCGCCTGGCGATTTCCTCCAAAGCTTTCGCCAACTGTGCTTCACTACTGACATCGCAGTTATAGGTTGCGACGTTCACCCCTCCTTCCTCGAGGTCCCTCACAATCTGCCTCGCGCTCTCTTTATCTAGACCACTGCGAGAGAGAAATATGATGTTCTTCGCGCCGTGCTGCATCATCCAACGAGCAGTCGCTCTCCCGAGACCACCCAGTCCACCCACGAGCAGATAGGAAGCATCGTCTCGGAAATATGGCTGGACTACAGCTCGTGGGATAACCTAGATAGTCAGTCAGATTCTCATTTGGAAGTGGGATATTATACCTTGACTTGATCCTCTGCCTTTGGTATCACGACTATCTTCCCGGTATGCTTCCCCGCTTGCATCAGACGGAAAGCAGCCTCTATTTCCGACATGGAGAAGACAGTGATCGGCGTGATTGGGTTCAGCACCTTTCCCCGGAACATATTCATGATTTCAGACAAGGTTTTGGCTCCGTGAGACACCCTGTGGTAGAAGATGGCCTCCAAATCAATCGAGGCAAACGTCACATGGCGCATAAACGGCGCCATTTCCAGACGACTGTTTGCAATCATATCACGCTTGCCGATTTCAACGAACCTACCAAACATGGCCACACAGTTCCATGTTTGTCGAAGGGCCTCGCCAGCCAGGGAGTTTAAAATAACGTTGACGCCCTTATTGTGGGTCATCCTCATGATCCCAGCGGCGAAGGAGGTGTCTCGACTCGAGAAGATATGGTCGCTAGGAATACCATATTGTTCCATGAGGAACTTCTTCTTGTTCGCCGTGCCCACAGTGACAAATATCTCAGCGCCGATCAAGCGGGAGAGCGCAATGGCAGCTTGGCCAACGCCCCCTGCAGCACTGTGAATCAGGACCGACTCCCCTTTCTGGAGACAGGCGGTGTCATACAACGAGATGTACGCCGTACAGTACGCAACGGGTATCGATGCAGCCTCTTCAAATGTCATATCATCGGGTATTCGCTGGACGACGGCTCCAGCGGTGCGGAGAGAGTTGCTAAATGCACCGCCTGCCCAAGCACACACTCGATCACCCACGATGAAGCCTGCGACGTTCTTTCCAAGCTGGGTGAGAACGCCGCTGCACTCGCAACCTAAAGGCTCTTCTGTGATCTGGCCCATGGATATCATGATATCGTGAAAGTTGAGACCGCACGCTCGTATCTCAATCTCCACCTCGTCGTCTAGCAACGGAGGAGCCATTGTTGGATTATCCACAAACCTGAGCGTATCCAAGAGGCCGGGTTTTTCGATCTCCAACCGGATAAAACGGTTTGGTTGTTGGAAAGATTGGATTTCAGCGCTTGGCGGCCTAGTAGCGGCCATGACAGACTTGTTCATACAGATATCCTCGAGGACGCGGGGAATGAGGATGGCCCCATTCCTCTCAGCAAACTCAACGTCACAAACCTGCTCCTCGGCATTGAGATCGAATGCAGATCTGAAGACGTCAAGAATGACCTGCGCAGCTTTTTGCTCATCTAGCTGTCTCTGGGCATCAAGATCAAGAGTGACAAATTTCGAAGCTTGGCTCTCACACCTCAGTGCACGTGCCAGTCCGGTGATAAGACTGACGGCTGGTGTCTCGCAGAGAACAGTACCACCACGAGACAGCCACAATACACCCCTGGCTGTTGAGAGGATACCCTTGATGTAGTTAAATTGGTCGGGTTGAGGGTGCCTCAACAGCGGCGTATGCAGTTCGCTCAGAAAAATGCAGATTTTGCCATCTACCTGAGCATCTCCCAATGACGAAACGGTAACTTGCTGCCCAGTTAGGCTCTCAAGGGATGCCCTGAGAGCATCGAGAGCCACTCCCACCGGCGATCCATCGTGAACTACTACAGCCGCGGGATATCTCGGCTCGTGGCCGTCAGTGGCTGTTGACGCCATCAGGCTCGTTAGATGATCCTGCTCGCTAGGATAGTCCCATACGCAAACATCCAGACCAGTGAAGCCTTGTCGCTGAAGCAAAGTCTCCCAACTATCTTCCGACAGGGTAGGGCCCATCTTTCGGCTCTCTTCTGTACCTAAAAGGATAGTTAGAGAGGAGGAGAATATGAAGTGGTCATCTCTTACCTAGCCACCAACCTGGCAGGGTCCCAAACACCACCGATGCACGTAGCAGGACGTGAGTAATCTCAAGGAGGATAATCATTCCGTTTGGCCTAAGCAGCTTCCGGACATTCTTCATTGTGTTGTCCATATCTCGAGTTGCGTGCAGAACATTGGCGGCGATAACTAAGTCGTATTTGCCGTTCTCGAAACCTTGGGTTACAGGATCACACTCAATATTGAGCTTTTTGAAGCTGATCAAGCCCCCCCAGTCACCGAACTTTTCCTGGGCCTTTTCAAAAAATCCGCTTGAGATATCAGTAAAGTCGTAGTGGATGAAGCGGGCGCTTTTGCCACTATAACCTCCAAGTGTTTGTAGGACTGGCAGTGTGCTACCCCCTGTGCCCGCCCCTATCTCTAGAATACTCATGTTCGGCCGCTTGTGGGCAAGCTTGTCGACATAGCTGGCTACTTGGATAGAGTAGCGGTCTGCACCGATGGCTTTACCATAAAACTCGTGGAGAAGGTCATCCTCGAGCATCAACGCCAGAGGCTGGATTTCTCTCCTCAGGATCCGAGCCAGGCTTCCGCCTACTCGACAGAGCAGCTGACCGTCGACACTTGAAGCCTGTGCCACGCTCAAGGTCTCTTTTCTCTGCTCGGGAGCAGCTGCTAAGCCAAGCGCAGTTACGTGCTCGAGTCCTCCCTCCGTCGCCAGCTTGCACTGGTGTTTCATCCAATTGTAGAAGAGCTGATGATGTGCCTCCATACTCTGGTAATCCGCACCCGTGAGGACTTCCAACGCATCTTGCATGTAGTAAACAGATGCGAGTTCAAGATTGGAGATGGTGGCTGAGTCAGTTAGATTTTGTGGTGCGCCCCACAGTCTCATAGCGGTCTCGCGCTTGATTGAGTCGACGTCCGGCTCCCAACATAGCTTGAAGCAGAGTCTTCTGGCTTCCTCCTGCTCGATAGGGTCGTTGTTTCCAAGAAAGACGCAGGTCAAGTCCTTTATCTCAATAACGGGCTTCGAATTCAGCTCCGAGGCATCCACGACACTAACCGTAGCCTTGGCTTCGCGAGCGCCATTGCGAGATGCAGACGCATGCACGAGGAATCTGTGTCCAGGAGAGTTATTGATATCTCGGGAGATGAAGAGCTCCCCAATGAATGTTGGCAACACGGGATCCTGCAGCTGAGCATTCCCTTGAGTCAATGCGGGGAAGATAGCTTGAATAGCTGCATCGAGAGTTGCAGGATGCACGACGTGGGGATATTCAAAGCGGTGAGGCATGATGGCGCCCGTGTCAGGAATTGACACGGTACAGAGAGCTTGGTGAGGACCTCGTCGGATGTTGACGAAATTTCGAAACGTATCCCCGAACTGGACCCCTGCGGACTCGAGCGATTCGTAGACATTCCCGATATCGACGGTCTCTGTACAAAGTGACGCAGCATTTGCAAACCTTAGATGACTCGAGGTCGCTGCATCTTCCGCCTCTCGACCTCCATCGACCTCTGTAGCTCGCGAGGCGATCTGCGGCAAAATGAAGCCCCGGCAATGCTCACTCCACCCTTCCTGTCCATTGTGTGAGAAGACGCGAAACTCCTGCCACGTCTCCAAGGAGCTGAGATTATTGTCGGTAGATGGCCGCAGGGTGAAGCTTGTTTCAATGCCCTCAGGGGTTTCTGGGATAACAAGCGCTCTGCTAAACCTGACATCTCGCAGCCTATACCCAGTGACTAGTTCGTCCTGCAGGCCTTTACATTGGAGAGCGGCTTCGATAGCCATAGCAACAAAACCTGCCGCCGGATAGAGAATGCTCGACTGTATTTTGTGGTCCTTCACCCAGGGGATGTCGGAGACGCGAATGACGTTTCGCCACTTAGGCTCCAGATCGTTGAAGTCGGGGACGGGAGCGCCAAGAAGATCGTGACGAGGATGCTGTCTAAAGCGGTAATTCAAGCTCAGGCGAGATTCGTGCCAGTGACTAGCCAAGTGGTTCCACGGATATGGAGGCAAGTCGACGATGACCTGCCGAGACTCGGCACCATTGGGAAAGTTGACCGCATCTAGATCGACCGGATATCCATTCGCAAACAAAGTGCAGGCTAATTGCAGCGCTGCTCGTACTGCATCTGTATTTCGAACCAGCGTCGGTGCATAAGCAATTCCAGCGCCCTGCAACTCCAAAGTGGCGAGGATTTGTTTAATAGGTCCAGCGAGCGCAGCGTGTGGGCCAATCTCAACCAGTAAGTCAACCGCGACTCCCGAGGCGTCAAGACGGCGCTGGCTATTTCTTCCAGGCTCAAGGCATAAATTACGCAGAGACTCTGAAAAGCGCACTGGCGAGACCATGTGTCTCACCCAATAAGGGCCATCCAGCTCCGTTGATTCGGTAAGGTTGCCGGTCACAGAGCTCCAATAACCGATAACCGTGGAGGGATTGGTGCTCAATTCTCTCAATGCCAGGAGATAGTCGTTTTCAATGCTTTGCATATGGTGGGAATGATAAGCCGTGTCAATTTTGAGCTTCCGAGCGAAGATTCCTTCGGATTCCAGCATTTTGTGCAGCTCATCAACAGCGGCAGCATCTCCAGAGACCGTGACACTAAGCGGACTGTTGATACAAGCGACAACGATCCGACCGGAAGTTATAGTGGATATGCGGGTCTCAGCATGCTCTTGCGACAAGCCAACAGCCATCATTGCACCTTGAAGCTGTGGGGACTTCTGCCTCATAGTCATGGAGAGAAGTCCTCTAAAGTAGGATATCGATATAGCCGATTCCATGGTTAAGGCATTTGCGGCGTAGGCAGCCGCAGCTTCACCACTTGAGTGGCCCACTACTGCGATAGGTTTAACACCCCATGAGGCAAGTAGGTCCACCAGCGCTATTTGGATCGCGGTCGACAGCGGTTGACTTATGGAGGCAATATTCACACGTGTGCTTTGTGCATCCCGACTCAGTTCATCTGAGTCCTCTATTAGCTTATGCAGAAAGGTAAGAGACGAGACGGACGTACCAAAGATGGACCAAGTCGCCCCGAGGATTTCCAGGTGACTTTGAGCGGCGGCCAAAGCGGATTTAAATATGGGATATGCATCGATCAGCTCCCGGCCCATCGCGTACCACTGCGCCCCTTGGCCCGTGAAGACAAAACCGAGCCTCGGAACTTCCGAAGTTCTGGTAGGCTTGATTCGTCCTTGGAGTGTCTTGAGCAAGTCGGCTGGTGAATTTCCAGGAACTGCTACCTTCCATGGCAAGGCAGAGCGGCGTTGACCAAGAGTGTACGCAAGGTCGATCAACCAGTTGTTTGGCTGGGCGTCGATTCTTTCCTGAAGATAGTCTGTCAAGTTTCTAACGAGCAGCTCGCAGCAGGGCTCGTCGTTTGAAGTCAGGACGAAGACTCGTCCTCGATCGTCGCCCCCACATACCGGTGCGTCCTGAGCAGCAGCTACCAGCGGTGGAGCCGTGCGATGGGATCCTTTCAAGCCGTGCGAGGACAAATAGTGGTAAGAGTCCTCCAAGATCGCGTGCGCATTAGTGCCACCGAATCCAAAACTATTGACGGATACCCGACGAGGGCCAGCGGACGGCCAGGGCTCCAGATGCAGCGGTACCTTTATAAATTAGCTCTCGTATTAGAGTGGAAGGGCCGGTATACCTTCAGTTTCCATTCCTCGAGCGGGATTCGCAAGTTAGCCCGCTCGAAATTCAGGCTAGGCGGAATGAGACCTTTCTCAAGGATCATGACAGCTTTGATTATACCAGCAAGACCGCTAGCACCCTCCAGATGACCAACATTGGTCTTGACAGACCCTATTCGGAGAGACTTGTCCGCCGGCCTTCCAGGCCCAAACGTAGACGCGATCGCCGCGGCCTCGATCGGATCCCCAGCCGGTGTTCCCGTGCCATGCCCTTCAACGTAAACTGTGTCAACAGGATCGAGACCGGCTTGAAGATATGTCGACTTAATAAGACGTTCTTGCGCCTCACCACTTGGCAGTGTGATACCGGCTGTCCTTCCGTCTTGATTCACTCCGCTCTCTCTAATCACGGCTCGGATTGGGTCGCCATCACGGATGGCGTCGTTCAGGGGTTTCAAGACAATACATGCCACACCCTCACCCCGGGCATAACCCGTTGCACGGTGATCAAAGGTGTAACACTTGCCATCCGGTGAAAAGAATCTGCCATTCGTCGTGAGTTTTGGATTAAACTTCAAACGCGTTCATTCTTTTCTTACCTCATTGGAGTCATCTTAATCATCATATCAGGGCTGAATATCAAGTTTGCGCCCCCGACAATTGCTTGCTTCGACTCTGCGCAGCGTAGGCTTTGACACGCAAGGTGCAACGCAACGAGGCTTGCAGAGCAAGCAGTATCAACAGCAATGCTTGGGCCATTAAGGTTGAAGAAATAAGATATGCGATTAGCCATGATTGATTGGGCATTCCCGAGGGTTTGATATAGAGGGCCCCTTTCCGGGTCACGCTCCAGCATTTCCGTGTAGTCTTTGGTGAATGATGCCGTAAAGACCGACGTGTTGCTTCCATTGAGATCTTCTAGTGGAATTCCGGCTAGAGAAATATTAGAGAATTTGCATACGCAAAGACGATTGGGACTTGCCATTTTCTAGAGCCTCATACGCGCACTCCAGCTGTATCCTCTGCTGGGGATCCATTGCCTGAGACCATAAGTAATGGACATGCCATCATCACAGTATAAACCTCACCTTCGCCTCATTTGGACTAATATTGAAGAACTGAGCATCGAAATGAGAGAGATCTTGCTTAAGAAAATAGCCTCCCCGAGAGTTCATCTACAGGTCAGAGTTAGACGCAAAATAGGAGACTGACAGGAGGGCCATACGACACCGTTTCTCTCAATATTTGGATGGTAGAACGCGCTCGCGTTAAAACTATCCGCTGGAAACTCAGACCAAGCATCCCGAGCCTGTGAGCAGAGCTCCCAGAGTTTCTCAGGGTTGGTAGCATCACCCGGAAAACGGCAGCTCATACCTATAATGGCGATAGGTATCGTTGCGTCCTTGACACTACTGTCGGAGGCATCGTTACGTCTGCCAGCTCCTCCATTAGGACCATTAATGGTAGAGATAGATGTGGCCACGCCGCTGGCATAGTCATTCGTCCCTCCTACAGGGCTAGGTATCTCATGCGCCTTGAAGGGAGGGCAATCATCAGCGCCAACGCATTGAGCTTCACTTAAATGTTGCATAGTTGAATGCACTGATGGAATCCTGCGATCAAAGCTTTAGAGGAATAAACTATGGGATTGAATTTTTCCCAGGAAAATAAAAGATAGCAATGATGGGGTGCCTAGAAAACTTGGTACTTGCGATATGGAAGACTACTACGACCGCCTAATATAAGGATGCTCTGTCGACTTCATCCCTGCTCTCGAGTGGCAGGATTGAAGTGTCCCTAACCCTTCACAGCCAGACCACATTATCCATCCACATGCTGACTTCCACCAGAGAGACCCTTGAATCCACTTGAGCCATAGGAATGTCTTTTACAGTTACATATCTCTGCCGCGCATCGGCACGTTAAAAGTCTCTGTGACCGTTGCAAGACACTCGTTAGAAGGTGTATCACTACGTGTCGTGTCTCGGCTTACTGTAAGTCCTTCTAGTCTCACTTATACACCACACATCTAGTCTGCCCTATAGGAATGATCATAAAGTGGGATAAGTGGGCTTTCCATGATGTCGACTCCAGCACTAGTCACAGTAGATAAGAGTAGAGCGAACGCACTTGGTGCCTGAATTGCTATGCGAATGGTACATGGCTCTTATTTCGGGGCATATGGATTGCGGCTACTTCACAGGCGCCTGACTAAAGATAATATTCATACGACCTTCCCCTATACACATATACATCGAATAGTCACTCAGAGTTCAGGACACCCTCTTCTTAATCTGACAGATATTGGACGAGGATCTTCAGGGTCTTCGTAGAAGATATCATCTACTGTGGTGAGTGACAAGGATCACATATCCTGGACCTCCGTATATTCCTCTGTCTTTAGGCATGTATGGCGTAAAAGCATGTTGCTGTAGATCTTTGGTTGGCAGAACTTTCTGTCAATACTAGGATCTGTGAGGCACTAACTTCAAATTTGGAATCGCAGTCCTTGTTTATGGCGTTGACCAGTTACCTTGTTCATACGTCTGGTGTATCGCTAACACGCAAAATAGAACTATGATTTGAGCTAGTGCACTTGTCCATGTTGTGTCACATCAGATGTGAAGACATTGGTTGGGGTACAGGGTATAGGCTCAGAATGGTAGACTTGTGATGTAGTAAAAGACTCGTATTCCAAACTGGGGACGCCATTTTATGGCCATAGACTTAATTATACCAGATTAGAACACCATATTGTTGCAGTAACACGGGTTAAACACCCCATTGCGAACCCATTGCAGATGGACTAGGCCGCTAGGGAATGAACAGCTCCGAGTATGAAAGCCACATTGCTCTGCTGGCCAGTGGGTGATTGCAAGAGGGAAGATCTACGGCCTGACGCGACCTGAGCTATGCGGGACTGCCTGCAGATCGGCCTTATTTTAATCCACGATCCACTTAGTTTATTAAGCACCGTGTAGCACTATTGAAGTTATGCCCGCACGTAAATGAATTTCAAATGTTACAGTATGATCTTCGCAGACCTATAATATTGCCCGAGACCTAACCTTACCCTAGACTTCCAAACTCGCAGCTGTTTTAGGATAGGAAGTGTATTTCTGTAAAGGAGCCTACCTGCGACCCTAGAAGTTGGTAGGATGTGTCTTCAAAAGGATGCATTAGGGAGAAGCCGCCTTAATAGCCCCTAGGCTAGCAGTTTAGCAGGGAGTAGTGCGCACTAGCTTTAGGTAGCTATATGGAGGGTAATGCTACACTTAACTAAGGATAGCCCTAAGTAGTAGTAGTTGAAACAGAAGCACTGAAAGTATTCTATTATCTATCCTACTTAGACATTTAATAGTAACACTAGACCTCACCTATTGCATCCTTTAGTCGTAGCTTTTTAAATTTAAATAGTTAATAACATAGTATAAGGGCGTAGGTCCTATGTTACATAGGAGTTTAGGGAACTAGATTAGAAGGTAGGAATATAAGGTTATATATTATAACAATAGGTCTACCTAAATATAGCAACTATTAACTAAAGTCCTTAACTAAGGATCTAGCTCCTAATATACCCTTTGTATAGTAAGCCCTAATAGCTAGGCTATACCTTTACTATAGGGCTACCTTTAGCATAAGACCTTATATGCCCTTATATAAGATCTACCTTACATATAGACCTTAAGTAGCATCCTATTACTTAGATGTAGTTAGTAAACACTAACGTCTATAGTATTACCTAGTATAGTGTTACTATTACTATAAATAATCATAAGACTAAGTAATTAAAAACTATTATAAATAATGTTAAAGGAATAGTAAATGCTAGTTCGTTTATCCTATTAAGGCTTTATAATGTTACTTCTTAGGAACTAAATAAACTAATGTATATAATAAGGGGAATGTTATGTACTAATAGGACCTTTAGGGAGCTATAAGACTATACTCTTAAATGTTCTAGCTAGGTAGCCTTCTAAGTATAGAAGCATTAATAGCAACATTCTTATTAATAGAAGTTCTATCTTATAGTAAGCATTTTACAAAATTAGCTACTTTGTTAAATAGTAAGATGTACTCATTAGAGCTCTAACTATTTTTAAGACTCTATTATTTACCTTATAGCTTACTATGTAAGTAGAATCTCTATACCTAAGAGTTTATATATATGTAGTTAGATAGAAGCTATATACTAACTAGAGGAATTAGTTTTTTAAGGAGAGATAAGCGTTTACTCTAGATTAATGCTCTCCTTAAGTCATTTAGCCTTATTTACTAGGCTAATATAGTCATTAGAACATTATTACATAAGGGCATTTTAGATAGCTAAAAGTAGCACCTAGTAGTTATAAGATAGCTTATAACTTTACCTAAGATCCTATTTCTTAATAAGCTAACCTCTAGGCTTAATTCCTTAGCTAGCTTTAAGGTTGTTTAGTACTTATAAGCTATAATAAGGCATAATAATCTTATTATTATATGCTCTATCTACTAGCCTTCTATACTAACTATTAACCTTTTTAACAAATTACTACTAGTTACTATAGGTAAGCTATATTATTTTAGCACTATATCTAACGTCTATAAGCATAATAGAAACATTAGCATTAACATCCTATAGTATGTAAATCCTACTAACTTTCTTCTTAAGCTAGTTAATACTAACTTTACATAACATAAAGTAGTTATAATACATTATAACATAACTAAGCATTAGGAAAGTAACGCCTAGTACCCCTACTAAAACAAGGCCCTAATAATAGCATCTTACTATAGTTTACTTCTATTAACTATAAATGTACATAGCTAGGATTTTGAAAGAAAATCATAATTTCTAAATTTTCTATTTTATAGCTTAATGATTTATAGTAATAGAGGGAAATGTACTACTACATTAAGTAAGTTAGCTCCTTAACTTTTTGCCCTAAATAGAGTTATCTAACATAACGTCTACTACTAGATAAAGTAATATCTTAACCCTAACCCTATAAACTTAACCCTAAGAATTAATATTAAGGATAGGTTAGTATATATCTAGTAAGGGTTCATTAAGACTATTAGGTAGTAAGAGACAATTAATATAATTAGATAAGGGATAATTAGGACCATCTTAGCTAGATTAGTAGGTATATAGCCCTTTAATTTAGTAAGGGGCTATAAATGTTAATTAGTAGGAATAGCTCTAGGAAAAATGTAGGACGTATATTATATATTATAAGATAAATAGTAGTATTATTAATTTAAGTTATAATTTAAACTATAGCTTAAATTATAGGTGTAGTTACTAATTATAGCTAAATGATGTTATAAGGTAAGCTATTAGTATAGTATAAATCGTCTTTACTCTAAAACTAAGATTATATAGTTCTAAAATTATAGATTTAACTATAGCTTAAATTACGCGTTACATCTATGCCTATAAGTAATAGTAGTAATTAGCTAATAGAGATAAATAGACTATAATTTTAGAAGGAGTAGCTATCTGTAACGCTAGGTCTTAAACTTATAAGACTCACGGAGGTTTCGTTGCGTAAGGTTTACTTAACAGAGGAGGCAGGGGATCAGTCACAAAGGCTTTCGTAAAACACGTTACTAGTATATAACAAATACTGTATTGAGTTGAGCACGAAGCTCCTATCTAAGAACTAACTATCTACTTATATAGTGGCGTCGTGCCTCATGGACTCTATGGAACTCACTTGAGTCCTTCGAGTCCTGGACTCCTAGGACTCTTCTCATAATCCTGCGAGTCCATCACGTGATACCTCCGGAACTACTATTCTCCGCTGCCCCTCCAGGTACCAGGGTCGGTCTCATGCAACCTCCTTCCTTTCTGTCCTGTAGTTGGCCAGCCTTCTCGTTCCTTCGTAACACTATCTACTAGTTACTACTTAATAATACTAGCTATTAACTATAAACCTTAATTTTCTACTATAAAGTACTACTATGTGTAAGTAAACTACTATAACTACGTAAATATAACATAGTACTATAGTAGTAGTAAGATATATAATTAGATTTAGAATAAATTACCCTTAAATAAGTAACTAGAAAAGGGCTAAATAATAAACCAAGTATAAGGAGAAGTAGCTAATTACATTTATAAGTATACTTAGTATGTAATAAGCTATATCTAATTATGTTATTTAACTAGACTTCTAACTTAAGCTTATAATTCTCTTAACTAATGTTAAGCTTATAATAAAATAAGAGGACCTATATTAATAGAGTATCTTAATAACTAGAAAGGCTATATTATTTAATAAATAATAAAGTAAGCACTTAACTAAGGCTTATATTAACTTATATAATAAAGTTAAAGTTTATTTTAAGGCTATATTAGGAAAAGGTACTATAGACTATAAATAAGATATATAACTTATTATAATAAGCATAGTTTTTAATATACTAGAGAAAAGTAGAGAACATCCTTCTAGTAATATAATTACCTTTTAACCTAGTACTAAAGAATAGTATAAGAGATTTAATGTAGAAGTAGCTATAAGAGAGGCTTTAGAGATTAAGATAATAGGTGTTAAAGGAGAGAATATAGAACTACTAACTAATATAAAAGTCCCTTATAAAGAAGAAGTAACATAGACCTAAGATCTTAAAAAGGCATAGGAGACTCTACTAATATTATTACATATACTCTATAAATAAGCATTAAAGGCATCTAAGGACTAATAGAAGATTATATATGCTAAAACTTCCCTAAAGCTAGAAAGTAATCTATATATATAGTCTTATTTAAAATAAACTACTTAATACATTCTAATTAACTAGTTAAAGTAGTAAGACCTAAATAATACTACTAGAGAAGTAAAGACTATTAGGTAGATCTAAATATATAAATAGAGTATATAAGTTACTACTAAATTATAAAGTTTTAGTTTATATTACCTATGTTATAATAACTACATATTATGTTACTTATTCTTTATATATAGTCCTACCCTCTTTCTTTTAGTAAACCTATTCCCTTAAATAATGTAATGCTAGGTCCTAAATAATAGGACTTATAGAGGTTTTATTATGTTAGTTTACTTAATAGAGGAGGTAGGGGATTAATTATAAAGGCTTTTATAAAATACGTTACTAGTATATAATAAATACTATATTAAGTTAAGTATAAAGCTCCTATCTAAGAACTAACTATCTACTTATATAGTAGTGTTATACTAAAGGATAGTAAAGATAGTTAGATATATAAGAATATTCTAACTATCTAACTATCTATTATATAACATCCTATAACTATAGATTATAGTACTAAACTATTATTACTAGTAGGCCCTATATAACTTCTAGAAGTACCCTTACTTCTAAGATCATTCCTACTCCTAGACCCTCTAGTACTAGGAGTCCTATGCTTTCTAGAACACTTACTTCTAGAAGTCCCTTTAGTTCTAGGTACCCTACTAGCCCTAAGATCCCTATAGGATTTATAGTTATAATAAGAGTAAAGAAGGGTAGGCTGTTTTATAAGATCTATATAGTTTATATATTAATAATAACTAAGTAGCATATTAACTAGATAAATAGCCTATTAATAGAGTATACCTTTATAACAACTATCTAATAGTTATAGTAAAGTAAGTATAAGATATAATTAAAGCTAACTAATTTAGGTTAAGTCTTCTAATACACTTAAAGCATATATATAATTACTACTAATGTAAGCTATAAAATACCTAAAGTTAACAACCTATCTTATACTCCTACTAGCTTTAGAACTAAAAGCTCTTATTTACTAAGTACTACTATATATATTATAAATAGAGTTATAGTAAAGATAACTAGAGCAACTATTATAAATAGCATCTTAAAAATCTAATAATAAGATGTAAGCTCCTTACTTTTTACTATATACTTGCTATTATAGGTTACTATCTATTCTATATAGGTAATAAGGTACTTTATTATAAAGGATATAGTAATAGATAACAAAATCTATACTACTTAATTATATTAATAAGCACTTTAAGATTAGTGCAAAAAAGGAATGTTTATATCTCTTATGTTATATACTACTTATAAATGCTTTAGACTCCTAGACCTATTTTTAGGATGCTTATTATATTAAAGAACTACATTTAAACTATATAAGTAGGAAACAGAAGAGTAAGGAAGATAAAGGGGGTATAAGACATAAAGGATAAGGTGTTACGAAGGAACGAGAAGGCTGGCCAACTACAGGACAGAAAGGAAGGAGGTTGCATGAGACCGACCCTAGTACCTGGAGGGGCAGCGGAGAATAGTAGTTCCGGAGGTATCACGTGATGGACTCGCAGGATTATGAGAAGAGTCCTAGGAGTCCAGGACTCGAAGGACTCAAGTGAGTTCCATAGAGTCCATGAGGCACGACGCCACTATATAAGTAGATAGTTAGTTCTTAGATAGGAGCTTCGTGCTCAACTCAATACAGTATTTGTTATATACTAGTAACGTGTTTTACGAAAGCCTTTGTGACTGATCCCCTGCCTCCTCTGTTAAGTAAACCTTATGCAACGAAACCTCAGTGAGTCTTATAAGTTTAAGACCCAGCGTTACATAAGGCTTTAAGCTATATAAGTAAAAAGGTAAAGAATAAAGATAGGAAGGTAGAGGGGGGAAATGTAGAGTCTATGTTATAAGAGATAAATAATATTATTATTGTTTTTAGAATTACAATTTAAACTATAGCTTAAATTATATATATAGTTAGTAATTATAGCTGATTTCTTAGATAAGGGTGGCTCTATAAGCATTTGTAGTATTAGTCATTAGCTATACTATTCTAGGTTAGGGATTAGATATAATCTATAGGTGAACTAAAATCTTTAGGGTCATATAGGCAAAGGGCAACAAATTGCAGTCTGCTTGCTAATTGTGGCTAATGATGTTTAAGGGAAGTCATTAACGATGTTAGCGTGGTGTAAATCGTCATTACTTAGAAACTAAGATTACATTCTAATCAAATTGCGAATTCAACTATGGCTCAAATCGCGTGTTGCATTTATGCCCGTGAGTGGCAGTGGCAAATTAGCTGATATGAATAGGCTACAATTTTGGAAGAGCAGCTATCTGCTGGCTACCACCCGATGATACCGGTGAACACGGCCCTCAATTTTCTGCTGGTCACCACCCGGTGATACCAGCTGTTGACCACACATCTCAATTTTCTGCTGCAAAGTGCCACCACGCGTACTCCAGAGTTTAAAGTCTCAACCGTCTCGCGCATCAATTGTAACACGAAGACCCTCAAAGAATCCATGTCTGCCGAAGCCCATTCAGGCGAGGTGGGACGCTCGCTAGATTAGCGAACTTATATGGATGGTCATACTTGAAGTAGTGCGTCAGGCCCTTCCGCCATAATTTTTCGGGAACGCGAGGCTTGTCCCGGAGGTGGGAGGTGACTTGCGAGCGAGCAGTAGAGACGGAAAAGCTGCACTCTGCATAACACATGAGCATAGATTAGAGTAGAGGACGGATGATAGAAAAGTTACGATGCGAAGGGCGAGAGTTCCCACTCGCCCCTGACGCGTGCCCTAACCTGAGCGGCTGGGGCGATTATAATAACATTGATCGAAGTGCTCTCTATTTTGAATTTCACAGAAGTTGAGATAGTGTCGTGGGAAGGGGCTTTTGACGAGGACAATTTGAATGTGACTATTGAAAATCCGTGGGCCTAAAATGCTATTCCTTTATAAAAATCCAACTTATCCCTTCGTCTCTCGGTAACACATGCTTTCTCCGCGTTCGTAGACTTCGCCTCTCTCTAGCGTCTCCCTACCCACCTAAATTGCAAAGCAGTCCGTACGATAAGAGCTGATTTGATTATCCGCACCGAAGTTACTAGTATCGGCAAAACGGTTTCTGCACCAACTTTGGCCAAAGGAGCCGGCGGAACAGCCAGTCCCTTGATAGAAGCTGATACAGCAGCGTGTGGTAGGGTTCGTCTCGGAATTGTCCGAGTACCAACGCACCGAGGAGATTTTGTTGTTTAAACTACCAACGCTGTGGCAGGCACCACCGGTTCCTCCTGGTCCGCTGGCGGTGATAGATGGGCCTTCTCCATCCTTGAGTTGGTAGAAGTAGACCCTCCAAGCAGAGGTAGTAGGGGCGAGGGCGAGAGCGGCCGTAGTGACGAGAATAGAGATCTTCATTCTAGCTACTTCTACAAGGTTAGTTTTGAAAAAGCTTCTTGAGTAATCTAGACAACTAACAGGTTATCGACAAGAAGGTAAGGGTAGAGATAGATCTTTCTTTTAGAAGTTGCTGATTTTCGATCTAAGTAAATATCAGTCAATACTCGTAAGTAGGATTGCGTACCTAATACCTTCTATAATTGCAAGTCTGCTACAGTGTCTAATCTTGTCTAGATCTCCGTTCATTGATATGATATTTATATTTCTTCATAGGCTAGCTTTGACTCTAGTCTTCACTACAGCGTGGTCTCATAAAGAGTCTCCATTGGATAAATAAACCATTGCTGTTCTATAGGTTTTGTCTGTATTATATTATAATTGCAAAAATAAGCAGTAGCAACCGTATAGCCTAAACGAAGATATCGATAACTGTCTCGGCCTGTTTTATAACCCGATTCACAGGGCTTATGTTGCTGTGAAGCCTTAATTAGTTAACGCTTGGTAGAAATGTGCTATAAGACTCTGTATTTATTTGTAAGTGCAGGAGTAAGCAGTAACTACGTACGCATGGCCTAAGATAATATATCGACGACTTCCATAGCTTAATCGGCTTCTTACATGACCCGACCCGCAGGGAAAGGTTGACGCTTGGCAAGAACGTGCACAAGGGACGTAATGCCATTTGTCCAAGGATTTAAATTCCTAAGACATTGTGGAAGTTGGGTTATGAAACATACGTTGTATTTGCATGTTGGGAAAAGGAATCGACAGGTAAGCACGATTATAAACTTGATATAGTTGTAAACTTCAAAGGGAGAGACTGCCAGGATGTTGTCTTTGATGAATAACGCTTGCTGTTGTCCAAGATGGAGGGGCAATCAACAACCTTGAAAGTGAGGCGCTCACCATCGGCGGTTTTTGTCTAGAACGCCGACCACGTGCAATATTTAATCAGTTTGGACTCAATCTGACCCTACAATGGAATAGTTTGACACCAGCCTAGCTTATCGAATGAACTCCTGTGTGATCTTTCGGATTGGGCGTACTATTATGGCCCGAATAGCGCTAGATTCCTCTTAGAACTGAGTGCCTGAGTTGATCTCGATCGGTGTAGGGTCGAGGTGGTCGCGATCACAAAATAAGGGCAAGGGCGGCGAGGCTCACTAGCCAGGCTGGATGGCAGCGGTTTAACTATTATCCAAGTATTTGCTTGCGTATCCTCTGGATAATTCATCCACGGAAAATGACACCTCATGAGTGGCAATCAGGCATACGTATACAACGCGAGTTCAGGGAATCAACCTCATACGTCTTGCCCAAAGAAGTGAATGTTAAAGGCTGATGTGCAACTATATATCTCATCTTTATGTCAACCTCTCCTTCCTGTTGTAGTTTTAGATCATGGTGATTTTTTGGGGGCCTGGTAAGACAGAGCGTAGCCGATTTGAGGGCGACTACCGGATGGTCCTGGAACGAATAGATGACTCCATATGTGGCTCAGGAAGAACCACCACTATCTGTTATAGATAGAGCACAGTATAAATGGGCGATGTCAAGAAGTTGAGAAGAATATTTGTCGCCACAAGTTGATGTAGTAGTCCGCAGTGCGCCCGTCAAAACTACGTATATTGGGTGGATCCGTAGATGCGCAGCTCCTCGATTTAGTAAGGGGGCCGCGAGTCTTGATCAGCACGGGCCGAACCAAAAGGAAAAGCACACGCCACAACCTGGCCTGGTACGGAAGAGTGTGACTTGTTTTAGCTTAGCTACTACGAGATATTCTTAGTACTCATTACATTAGTACCGGACCTCGCCTGGTGCATCATCCATTCCCCCACCGATCATGGCAGACGGAGTCAGCGAGGATGTAGAAGTCCGAAGCTAGCTCAACGGTTTTTGGCGTGGATGAGTTTTATCCTGATTAAATAATTGAAGCATGCCTGATATGCCGGCCGATGGGGTTCAATTTTAAGTACGGCAATGTTTTCAGCGTGGACTTCTATCTACAGGGCGCTGTGGTGCTGAGTCTCAGTGAAAGATCGACAATACAGAGCCTTGTTTTGTCATATCAACTTCACTGCTACTGTTGTGGAATGCATGGTCAACAAATCTACCCCAACGGCATTGATTCCCTAGATGGCGAAATGTTGCTACTGACAGCCTGTTCTATAATTTGGCACGGCGAAGTCGCACGTCGTGTCTTAGAATTTGGAACAGCTAGGGATGCAATTGGAGCCACGTTGTATGCAGAGCTTCGCTTTGTTGCTGTAACACTTACATTGTTTATCGTCGAACATGAGAATTCCCAATATTGCTGCAGTTCTGATTCGAGCGCAGGCTCGCAGTTTGTTGGGGTTGCCATAGACGTCTGAGTATCGTGGTTTGCCAACTGGTGGGCCGTAACGCCATGTGACTTGCACTCGACTGAGCGCACGGACGTAGCCTCCAACACCTTCAGGCTGCAAAAGTTGTTATAAAGCTTGGTCACGACTCGTTCTGGCACATTCAATCATCTAGTGTACTAAGAGCCAACGGCGATCGCAAAATACTTCGCATAAGCAGATGATGCTCCGTTAAGGATGCACGCGTGTCATCATCAAGTTCGAAGGCATATGGCAAGAATCCATGTTCTGATCCAGCAATCCACGAACCTCGATGATGGTGTATGCACCTTACATTGCATGCAGGACTAACTTTATAGGGCCAAAAGTGCTATGATTGGACCCGGTTGGTCCATGTATCAGTGCCCAAAAAGGCTAATCGTTTTGGCGCTATGCAGCAATCTTTCAATCTGTATCTACCATTTCGCTTTAAGAACTGTTTCTCTCCCACTAGTCTTTTGATCGATTTCTAAACTTATGATTTAACGCTCATGCCATTATGGCGTATGCATACTCCCACCCTGTTGATCCCTCTATCCTGGCAAGCAGAGGTTGCTTCACTATACTTCCAGTCCGAAAAAGTGATTATGAAAGCATGGCTGTCGCTACCTCATATGAGGTATTCGAGGAGTATAATCGGCTTGTTGGAAAGGCAGATATTACAGCAGGTGTCTACGATCCTCGAGGACATGCGATCTCACTTACATTTCCAGAGTGCATTCCGGAACGGATTGATGTCGCCACACGCATGCAAGAAATTGGTTTTCTTCACGACGGTATGTCCGCGACTTGCTGCCTCGAAAAAAGTTGACGTTGCCAGATATGGTCGACGCTGTTAACACGGCGGGTGAAGTGAGGCCTGAAGTCCTCTGTTAACTATGGCTGTCTAGCTAATGTGCGGCAGGCGAGAGCTCTGAACCACACCGTTGCCGATTCGTATGGACTGGAAGCAAACTCCGCTCTTCCAAGCCACAAACTCACCGGCATTCGTGGAAAGAGGCAAATGGAAGCCAAGATGTTCCTGCAAGCGATGGCGATTGATAGAGAGGGCGCTCTCGGTATCATGAAGAAATGGAAACGGTCGCTGGAGCTGGGGAGTGGGACACGTGTGGCAAACGAGTTTGCATCGTTCGATGATTGGATGCCTTATCGCTACGAGGACGCTGCACTAAGGTACTCGTATCATCTATCCTAGACTTGCTTGCACCGATCTAACGTGAACAAGTCTGACACACGAAATTGCCTCATTCGTGGCAGGGATAAAAGTCTCTGACGAGGAGAAGCTCGCTGTAGAGCATATTGTGCGCCCTGTCCTCACGGTTGTTGCTTTAACAAATGACTATTATAGTTATGAGAAAGAGTACACGGTGTATTTGAGGGAGCGCGGCACAAACGGTGTAACAAACTCAGTATGGATATTGATGAGAGAGCATTTCGTTGACAAGGGGGAAGCGAAACGGTTACTTGCCCAGAAAATTACCGCTTTCGAGCGGGATTACTTAGCAGCCAGAGAGTTGTATGAGAAAGCTCATCCAAACTTATCCCGGCTAGTGAAGTCTTGGATTGACGCCGCTGTTTTCATTGCTTCCGGATCCCATTACTGGAGCACTTATACAACTCGGTATCATCGACCTGAATATTCCGGACTTGCTCCTGTTAGATCTAATGGCCCTGGAGATGGGACTATTCAATCTACTCCCATCCCGGATAAGGACAAGTCATCCGTTGATAAAACAAGGGATGAAATGGGTAGAGATTGCGAGATACAACTGGAACAACAATTGCCGAATGACGACTTGTGTCCAGTCATTGAAAGCAGTATTCAAACCCTAATCTCCGACAATGAGAAGGCTTTGTCCTTCACAGACACGAGAGTAAGAGAAATTTCAGCCGAGGTATGAAAGCTTTGAATCAAGTCCAAGATATCCTGAACTTCAGCCTAACTTTGCAATAGACTGTGCTGGCACCATATGAGTATCTCTGCTCTCTGGGATCTAAAGGAGTCCGCCAAGCCGCTATCGAAGCCTTGAACATCTGGCTTGACGTACCAGATATGTCATTATCAGCAATCCGCAACATTGTCGATTACCTTCACAGCAGTTCGCTCATGTAAGTGGAATGCACAACGTAGAGCTCCAGTGTCCATGGATGACCCAAATTAATTTGCTTGTTCATTTAGGATTGACGATATCCAAGACCAATCCACCCTCCGTCGTGGCAGTCCAGCAACCCATCTCTTGTTTGGCGAAGCCCAGACCATCAACGCGGCCAATTTCCTCTTTGTCCTTTCACTGGAAGAGCTACGCAAGCTTCGCCATCCACAAAGCACGGCAGTCTATGATGCCCAACTGCGGCGTTTGCACATCGGCCAGAGCATGGATCTGTACTGGACGCGGCACGTCGCCTGCCCAACTGTGGCCGAGTACGTCGATATGGTGGACCATAAGACCGGCGGTCTCTTTAACCTCGTGGGCGGGCTGATGCAGGCTGAAGGGTGCTGTGACCATCACCTACCCCTCAACTCCATGATGACGCTCTTGGGCCGGTACTTCCAGATCCGCGATGACTATAATAACCTCGTGTCTGCCGACTACATTGCGGCGAAAGGCTTTTGCGAGGATCTCGACGAGGGCAAGTTCTCGCTACCTCTGATTCACGCGTTGCGGATTTCACAGAAACAGAAACAACGCCTTCGCGCTATCCTGCAGGAGCGGAGGCACAATGGCAGTGGTATGTGCGTCGAGATGAAGAGCTTAGTGCTTGAGATGCTGCGGGATGCTGGTAGCTTAGAGTATGTAAGACAGGTGCTTAAGGAATTGGAAGATGCTATTGACGCTGAGATCCGGAGGGTAGAGGAGATCGTTGGTGAGGAGAACTTTGTTTTCCGCTTATTGGTCGAGAGACTAAAGGTCGACTGAGAAAACCTTTACGATATCTCGCAATGCATTTCGCGAAGTATGTAGGGATCGGAAAAGCTTTATTCCACCCATCTACCAGAATGTTTATGGTACTCTAGCCACAAAGACTAGACGCACTCTATTGCAGGGGTTAATATAGCCTCAGTCACCTGCGACGCATAGTTGGTCTCTATTTAAGTTATATTTTCCATGTTTGATCTCCTGCAATTATAGTGCGCAGAGGTGCCGCATCAAAACCACAAGAAGCGCGTGCTTACTGACTAATTTATGATAGGGTTGCTAGGGTAGATCGTGTATAAAAGTTATTAGACTTATCTGGCTAGTATAGCCTCCCCTGGCATCTAAGACATCATCCTTAACGATAAGATCTCTTCCATGAGCTACTACTCCGACAATTCTCAGCAACATCTAACTTGAAGTCGCAGAGCACCATCCATACTAGCGCCTTCTCATTTACCACTCACACAATCAAGTAGTAGGACCTGAATGATACCGTAGTGGAGTGAGATGTCTTCGCTGGCTTCGAGGTCCCGCACGCTACAAACGTCAAGAGCCTGCGATGGCTTTCACCTCGCGGTAGTGCAGGGCATGATTGTCCAGTAGAAGGAATTGCCATGCCTGTGAGAAGTTCGAATGTCGTTGGTTTTGTTGACTGGTTCCTTCTCCAACCCAAATCACGTGAAATTCACAATGTTATCACCCGCTGTAGCTACTTGCGGTCTTGATGTGGCACTTTTTTGGGGCTCAGTTTACGTGGTGGATCACAGAAAATAAGAGCAAGGCACATGAAACAAGGTACGTAGGCTAAAACGGCCACACTCCGGTACTATTACGAAATTGACGCGAGACTGACACGAGATTGACACGAGAACGTCACATCACCTCACCCCGCTCACCCTGCTCACCGCTCAGCTCACCCTGCTCACCCTGCTCACCCTCGCTTCCCCTTAAGGCGGCAAGGGGCTCAGATTCCACGCTATGCCTATTGGCACGATTGAGAGCATCAATCCACTGAATTACAAGCTTGTGTATGGCAGAGCGGACGGGATGCCCAATTCTCTTGAGTCTATGGTCGTATGTGAAAGATACTCGCATACCCGTCTTGAAGAACCTACACTGTCTTGGCCATCTCGCTCGCCTTACAGACCAACGCAGTGTGGGGATTATAGCCTACCCGCGCGCAGCGCCGTTGGGAGGGAGCTAGGTACAGTACATGCACCGCTCGGTCACGCCGCTATCCCATCACACCCGCCGCGAGCCGCTATGGCAGCTCGTCACATCCCATCACATCCCTCCTCCCTGGCCCCTGGGTCGTAGCACGGTGAGCTCTCAGCCCATGACCCCGAGAGCGGGAACGCCATTCTGCGCCGGCGAATTTGGGATCTTGGGACCCGTCCAGGCGCCATCGCGGGGGGGATGGTCTGATTGGCCCAGCGTCTTGCGTTGTGTGGCGGTTCCATTAGGGGGGGGGTGGGAGTAACCTGGGACGGCGGCGATGGTTGTGGGACGCACCTGATGCTGGTTTTGGGACGGGCTGTCGAAGGAGGGCTGGAATAGGGGCGGGGGCTGTTGTGCGACGCTGCGGGCGTGGTGTGTGAGGCTGGGGAGTGGAATGGGCCGTGGTAAGCTCAATGGGCGTTTTTTGTGCGACGCAGCGGCTGGATCGACTGTCAGCTTCAGGTCCTGTAGGGCGCCCGATGCGGACGGTGAGGGGTGGTATGAGGGTGATTGGGGGGAGGCCGTTTGTCTCGGGAGGGAAGGGGGATCGGCGGGGGCTTGTTGCACAGTCAGACTATGTGTCTGTCTGTGAGCCGGTCGGTCGGGTATTTTGTTATTATGCGTGCCGTGCGTGCAGGAAGTGAGGGAGGCAGGAGTAATGAATTTGTTTTCTTCTTGAGGAGGAATGCGGACGGTAGGTGCCGTGCCGTGGTGGTGATGGTGATGGGGATCGCAATGGCGATGACGGTGTGATCTGTGGGGAGAGAGAATGTCACTCTGTTTGAACTGCCGGATACCACTGTACGATAGGGTAGGAGTCGCTGATGAGTCGCTGATGGAGTCGCTGTTCCGCCCCTTCCTCCACCTCGACACATCAATTCAATGCAGCAGTGCATGGCCATAGTGGTGGCGCACCAAAAAAGCAACTCCCACCTCCCACCCCTTCCCATCTCACGGCTATCCCCGTGATCACCAGCGTCGCAAAGTGGTGATCACCCTCATTCCCACCCTCGTCCTCGCCCTCAAGCCACCAACCCAGCGAGACGGCCGAGCTACCGGCTGCAGGCCTGTCATGCAGCTCGCCCATTCAAGCTCGTCGTCGGCCACCTGGGTAATCTGCGACGGCCAGCCATGTCATGCATCACTGCATCACACCACGCATCCCATCCCCAACATCCAGCTTGCCCCCAGCTCATCTGCCGCACATACCACGCCAAGGGGCCACCACCAGAGCGATCAACGATTAGTCGCAAGCATCCACCTCATCAAACTGGCCAACGCATGTCTCCACCAACATACCCCACCCAATACTTTTGCGAGTTTGATGAGGAGGAAAGACGCGTTCCCCACAATCCTCTAGTACGCCCGTTTCAGATGCCGCGATGACAGTTTATAATTACTTCTCCACAGTTCCCCAGGTCGATTCGTGCGCTACCCCGGCTCGAGTTGCTGTGCTTGCTGTTTTGTTCCTCCACAGTTGTGATGCCGCTAATGTCAGTTAGTTATGCTACTAAAAAACTGCTAACACGACTAACGAAACGCTACTAACACTACTAACACTACAAACACTAACCCACAAGACTTACCAATCTTCACCTCTCTCCCCCCACATTCCTCTCCACAATCCTCGCTCACCCCGAAGCCACACCCATCTCCCCCTCTCCCATCCCTCCATCGATCCTCCTCCTCCTCTCTCAAGCTAGCACCACCATCCGCACCGTGCACGCACCCCAAGCCCCTACCCCGCGTCCCCATTCACATCAATTTTCAATCCCAGCTCGCCAAGCGCTCCCTCAAGCTAAACATTACTACTTTACCCTAACCCCCTAGCTCCCCTCCCCCTCCTCCAAGACGGGAGGAGAGGGGCCTGACATAGCCACGCCGCGCTCAGACACAATGCCAAGACACGCTCTCGAAGCAGCAGAAATACGCGAGCTGGGAGGGAGGTGTTTGAGCGAGAGACACGGCGGGACAGATTGGGGACTGTGCGCTGTGCCGGTGTTGCCGCTGCAGCCGTTTGCGGGGGGGATGGCACGGGAGGGAGGGAGGGAGGGGGAGGGCGCGTGGGAGGTGGGAGGTGGGATGGAAGGGTGAGATGTCTTATCTCGCCTATATGCGGACGTGGTGGGTGCTGCAGATGTGAGAGATACTTTGCTTTGTCTTACACAGTCGTATTGCGCCAGTGGATTATACGGCGCGCCGCTGCTGCCGCTGCGGGAGGAAGGGATGGGAGGGAGGGAGGGACTATGCGAGCGCGTGGGAGAAGGATGAGATGTCTTGTCTTGCATATGCGCATATACGAAGTAAACGAAGGGTACTTTTGCTTTGTCTTATTGGTGTCCTGCTCAGTAGCGGCAAGGAGGAAATTACCACCGATTTCGCACTACGAGTCGCTTTGTGTGCAAGTTGTTGCTTTGTCGGCTCGGATTAACATCCGGCTGGTTTGAGCAAATCATCGCATGAAGAGCAATGATTGCGTGCAATCAGGAAGTGTGGCAGTGCGCCTAAACTATGATGATTCTTTGCTGTAATAGATACCTGTGAGTAGTTGTAGAGAAACGTCCTGCCGCTCACAGCGGCTGACGCTGAGAGCGCGCAAAGAGTGCTCTTTCCGCGTTCTTGGAGAAACCTTCTGCCGCCTCATAGCGGCAGACACCGAGAGCGCGCACATAGCAGCACAGTAGGCGCTATGTGCTCAAAATGAATAAGGTTTGCCGCTAAATAAAAGCGAGCCTATGGGGTGGTATAAAGGAGGGGCAGAACAGAGCGGTGAAGGGGGTGTTTAGCGTGCTGTGAGCTGCTCTGCCGCTCACAGCCGCCGACACGCCGAAAGTGCGCAAAATCGCACCAAGGCGCGCGCAGGAGTGGCGCCTTGCGTGAGGCGCCACACCTATCACCGCCATGGGGATGGATAAGAAGGGGAGAGGAAGAAGGGGAGGAAGGGGGAGAAGGGGGGGAGAGCACGTGCATGGTGTGCGGTGGGTGGGCGGTGGGTGGCACAGCCGCCGACTCACCGAAAGTGCGCAAGTTCCTATGAACTTGCGCACTTTTCGGTGTGTGGCGGCACCCTATGTGAGGCGCCGCCATAGGCACAGCCTTCGACTCACCGAAAGTGCGCAAATTCCTATGAACTTGCGCACTTTTCGGCGATGTGGCGGTGTAGGTGTGGCGTCTCATGTAAGCGCCACACCAAACACCACCATGGGGATAGGTAAAGGGGGAAAGGGGGAAGCACGTGATTTGTGTGCTGTAGGCAGCACTGCGGCCGACACGCCGAAATATGCGCAAATTCCTAAGAATTTGCGCATTTTTCGGTGAGTGGTGGTGTAGCGCCTCACGTAAGCACTACACCACCACTGCTATGAGGATAAGAGGTGGCAGGGAGGGGGGAATCACGTGTATGGCTGCCGCCCATGGCAAGCCATACACGTGCTTCTATGTCGGCGGCTGTGCATAGGCGGCACAGCTGCCGACTCACCGAAAAGTGCGCAAATTCACGCGCTAGGCGACGAATTTGCGCACTTCTCGGTGTGTGGCGGCGCATACCACACGTACGCCGCCACACACAGCCTTAGACCAGCTAGCCTTGCTAGTCTGAGGCTGACATGGTCGGTGAAGGGGGGAGCGGGGTGGCAAAGGGCTGTCGCATTGCTGTGAGCTGCCGCCTTGCAGCTCACAGCTGCCAACTCACTCCCCGAGAAGTGCGCAAAATCATGCGCTAGGGGACGATTTTGCGCACTTCTAGGGTGTGGCGGTGCAAGCTGTGATTTAACGCCACACCTTGCACCGCCATAGCCTTGCACCAGCCTTGTTGACCGGTGTGAGGCTAGTAGGGGTAAAGGGAAGGCTGAGAGGGGGAGGGAAGGCTGTGGCGGCGCATAGCGGCTGACGGCACTGAAAACGCGCACAAGCGCATCTTAAATGGCGCTTGTGCGCAATTTTCGGCGTCGGCCGCTGTGAAGGCGGCAGAGCAGCCGGCAGAGCTAGCCTAAGGCTAGTTGGTATGATGGGGGGACAAGGCTAGGAGGGGCGGGGAGACAAGGCTGGCACCGCACAGCGGCTGACGCCGAGAAGTGCGCATAAGCGTCACATTATGTGCGCTTATGTGCACTTTTTGGCGTGTGGCGGCACGCATATGCCGCTACACGCTGCTACTACTTTGACAGGCCTATATATACATAGCAAATGGGAGGGAACAGGACAGGCGAGGGTGTGAGAAGTGTGTCAGGCGCCCTCACAGCAGCCGACACGCCGAAATCGTGCAAACCACAGATTTCAATGCACTTCTTGCGCAAAAATACAGGTGTGTGTGGCGGTGCACTAACGTCAGTGAGCACCCGCCACACCTGCACCTACTTACAACTGTGGCTGTCAAACAGAAGGTATCACACACACAGCACGCAACACGCAACATAAGGACAAGGAAGGATAAGGAACCAAGTTTCCCCCCCCCTAATGTGGGAGCACAGCAGGATCGATGGTGAGCTTATCACGCTCTATTGTATTGTATGTGGGGGTATCAATTTGCTCTCTCACTCATACCTCATACATACTACATATACTATATATATTTTCAGTCAGTAGGGGGGGGATATATATTAATCGAGCCATTTAATTAAAATCACTCATCACTCACTCCTCACTCCCATCCATCCACCATCCATCCATATTTTATTCCTAGCGACAGCGATAGTGGCCATACCCGGTACTCCGCTCCTTCCGATCGATCGATTGCGCGTGCATCATCTTGGCTGCACCGACCACCACCAGTCTCGTTGCATCTGCCGCCGCTGCTGGTGTCTCATGACACTCCCTCCTCACCAGCACCACCACCACCACCACCACCAACCCGCTCGCTGGCTCGTTCCCTTGACATCGTGTACCGTTTTGCCAGACACACAAATATCAACACTACCAAACATTTCCCTCAACATTTCCCTCACACCCACACTCCTCTCCTTATCGCCACTCAATACTCCCCCCCACTTCCTACTTACACATCCAATATATCCAACAATATCCCACCCCCATCCCACCCGATCCCGATCCCAGCCCTCCCTAGCCCTCCCACAAAACAATTTTTTCTTCCCCCTCTGCCCTATTGAAAAAAATCGTCATTATTCGCCACCCTCACCCGATTTCGATCCGATCCCCCTATATTTCCCTCCCATACAAAAGTCAAGTATCCCAGTCAGTATAGTACCCCGTCCGTCCCGTGCCGCCGTCTCAATTTCCTCGCCACTGCACGGACAGGGAAGGGACGCGACGGGCGGGCGGTCGATCACGGAGCTTGCCTACCCGTTGTGTTGTGGACAGTACGTCGCTTTTTCGCCTTTCGCCTTTCCTTTCGGCCTCTTCGTACTGTATGTACAGTATAGGAGGGAGGCAGGGAGGGAGGCAGGGAGGGATACCCTGCGTACAGTAGTTCAACGGGAGAACGTCCGTATAGTGCAGTACAGGAGACGTGCGTGTCCTATTTGATAATGCGAACCGATCCCATCCCGTCCCAGCGCAGCGCATAATAATCCCTCCCTCCCTCCCGGCGTCGGTCAGGGTCGGCAAACCTACGCGAACCGCACCGCACGAACTGTACGAACACCCCCCCCCCGGCCAATCCGTCGCCGACGCACTCGCCTATTCCAGGAATACACAGTACTGTACTGTACTGTATCCCTAGAATGGGCGCTGGTAGCATAAGTGTCAGCCAAGCACGTATACCGTATAGCCAGCTGCCTGGAATAGGATAAGTCCCATCGTGTTCTCTGGACAGGGGGGGGGGGAGACAAGGACAGGGTAAGGAAGGGAAGGGAAGGGTAAGAGAGCAGGCAGGGACGACGACGCAGGACAGGGCAGGGCAGGCAGGGTCATGACGCGCATCGTAGCTGAAGCGTGTTAGCGCCTCGCTCACCCATGGCGATGGCGTTCGAGGCGTCTTGTCCTGTCCTGATCTGTCTGGTGAAGCCGGGATGGGGTTCGGGCTCGTGGATGGTGGGATTTGATGGTGTTGATTCGGGGTATGATACTTTACGATGGGATACTTGGGGGTGGTTGGCTGCGCGATGGCGATGGCGTGGGCTGAGTACAATGATGTGCAGTTGGGAGGGCAGAACGGGGTATCCTCACTGGTCCCAGCGCTCGTCGAAGGTGTCAGGAGCGACGCCATCGCGCGCGTTAGTTAGGAGCGACGCCATCGCGACCATCAGCCCTCACGATACTGCAGACAGGTGACGGAAGGCTTGGGGGGGGGGTGTTATTCGTCGATACTAGTATTGACACGGTCGTGGTATGCGACGATGGCACCACCGATATCATGGGTGGTGTTAGAAGGGTTAGAAGGGTTAGAAGGGTTAGAAGTGTTAGAACTCCCAGAACTGCCAGAACCCCCCTCCCACCAACGCACCACAGTGGACCCCCCCCCCCGGAACGAACGCCTTCGGTGCAGATGCAGCATACACAGATGCAGCGACTGTCTCTCTTCCTAGACGAGGTGCAGTGCAGGTGAGACACTTTTCGTTCCCATGGCGTCGCCCGCGCCTTGCGTTGTCTGGGTTTGGGAGTGGGAGTGGGAGTGTCGTCTACCTACTGTACATGGAGAGGCCGAAGGCGTCAGGTCAGATCAGGTCAGCGGCGTTGGCGGCTTGCTGAGTGGCTGGCTGGCTGACTGTGGGCGTCTGGGATGACAGAGTGAGAAAGGGAGGTAGAGTGAGAAGGAATGTGTTCTTTCCCGATGCGGATGTCTCGTCTGTCTTGGGCGTTCTATCTTGGGCGTTCTGTCTCGCGCGTTCCTGGCTGTGGTGTCGGTTCTGTTCACTCAGCCTCTTGCAAGCGAAGGGGTTCAGGTAGGCAGGGTAGGTGTAGGCGTAGGGTAGATAGATAGATAGATGAGGCCTCTCTAAGCGATCGTCAAGTCATCAGTATCAGGCCAGGGCAGGGCAAGGCAGGGTAGGTAAAATCTCGCCCAGCCCAGACCGATGCGTCGAGATTTGAATAGAACCAGTCCGTATCCCCGTCCATCTCGGCGTAGATGCTGGAATGAGTGAATAACTCGGGAATAACCCCAGCGCATCGGCAATACCCATCGCATCGCATCGGCACCAGCCATCGCCGAACGAACGAATGATCCGCACGGCCCTGGGAAACTCAAATCAACGGTCGAATCACTTCCTAAACCCGTATAGCGCTCGCTCGCCGTCCGGGATGGTCGGTGCTGTAGATTACCACTCTATCCCACTCTATCCCACCTACAGAGTATACAGCCATCAACAGGTACGATTTAAACCCACACCCACACCCGCACCACCGCCGCCGTCGTTGACACTCGAACCAAACCACTCAAACCACTCAAATCCAAACCCACACACCCTGATCGCCCATCGCGATCTCCGCCCCCCGTTCCCCCCACTTTCCCATCCACACATCCAGGTATGTAACTGGACAAAGCCCGCCGACCGATGGCAGCAGCAAGGGACCCCCACTTTTTTCGTACGTACGCGCCTCGATCGGTTCGGCGGTATACCAGGGGACCCTCCATCGACAGACAGGCAGACAGACAGCGCCGTCTGTGGGTGGGTGTGTGCATGGACCATTCTTCGCGCTGTGCTGTGCTGGGGGGGGGGGGGGGGAGTATCCGCGCATACCGCGCGTAGCAGGGGAGGGGAGGGGAGGGAGGGGAGGGAGGGGAGGGGTGAGAGTGATTGATGGCTTGATTGATTGATATTGATGATGACGAAAGGGGGGTGCTGGAGATGAGCAGCTCGTGGGTTGGTGAGATAGCGAGGGGACGTATGAGGTGGGGTGGGGAGCGCGTTTGAGGGTGGGATGTTGTGTCTTAGCCGTTCTGCGTGCTGGTGTTTGTGTTTGAGATGCATCTATTTGCGTGGGATTGATAGTAGGAGAGCGGGGGGGAGATGGGGGAGGGTGACACTACATGTCTTCTATCTATCTTGCGGGTACGATATCGATATTCGATAGATGCAGTAGATACTGTAGATACTGTGGTGGAGAGACGACGGATTGATTGATAGCCGGCTATCTATCTGTGCAGACAAACCCAAGCGGGCCCTCTGCTTTGTGTGGTCTGGTCTGCGCGCATATTCGCGTGCGTCCTGCTGGTGCTGGTGCTGCTGCAGAGAGGGAGGGGCAGAGGGGGAGGAGCGTTGTGTGGCTGCTTGATTGATTGATTGCTCTAGTTTCCTTTGCGTTGCTTTGCTGCTTTGCGTTGCGTTGCTGCTCTGCTGCTCTGCTGCTCTGCTGCCCTTTGTTGCTCTACTCGTCTGGTTTGTTAGTCTGGTGCCGTTTAGCTGTATTTGCCCTCCCCACATCAACCACACACCAGCGCACAGAAGCACCAACGTCGAACATCGATGGCGTAAAGAAGGAAGGGGAGACGGACTGGCGATTGGCGACGTCGACGCCACGACACTGTGCACTGCACCAGATACTAGAGTAGATAGAGATGGTCCCCCACTCCACTCCCGCCGTCTGCGTCTCTGGCTGGGGTGGTGGTGGTGGTGCGTATCTCGTCGAATCTCTCAAATCCACTCTGGACAGTACACAGCATCAACTCACAACACAACACAGCAAAACATCCCCCACTCCCATCCACGCGCTTGCATTAATCAGGTATAATGCAACTCACCCCTCCCTCCCTCCCTTCCCTCCCATCCCTCCCATCCCAAACCAACCAATCACACCTTCGAACCTCGCACACCCCCCTCGTGAGTCGCTCGCTAACACCTCCGCCTTCTCCTGTGTGGTGAATCAATCACTCTCCTAGCGCGTATAGGGGATCGCAATACTGCCATCCTGGTCCACCCCCCACCCGCATCCCTGCCCTGCAGCTGAGCAGTTTCGCTAGTGGAGCAGGTATGAGTGGAATGGGCGCCGTGCAGGTTGCTGGGGGTGGAGACAGGAAGTCGCTTAGTGGGTCCTGGTTGGTGAGGGAGTGAGTGTGAGTGGTTGGAGGGGGTTGTCTGAGTGGCTGTGGCTGTGGATGTGGGTCTGACCTGAAGCGCAGGCATGTCGACACGGCTGCGGGGACGGGGGGGTGGATTGGATGGGGGAGGGGGAGGGAGGGGGTGGAGATGGGAGCGGGGGCTTGTGACTGGCTGGGTGGTGCTGGTGTGGGCAGACGTCAACGCCATCGATGGCGCCCTCCACCCCACCACACACACCACACACAAGCTGTCGATGCTGATGCTGGAATTTCTTTGTACCACCCACCCACCATCACACACAAATAGTATTTTAGGAGTCTACCGCGCCAGCCTGGCCCTGTTTCTGCTGTACCTGGCTCGCTGCGCTGCGTTGCGTTGCGTGTTCGGGGGTGGGTGAGACAATCCTTGCGCGCTTTTTGGGATGGGTGTGTATCCCCTGCAAGATGTCTGTCTGTCTGGTCATACCCTTGCTCGTGTGACCCTTGTTGGTCTTGGTAGTACGGAAATGGATGGCCTCGTTTGTGGTTGATGTTGGTTTGGTTTGGGTCGTGGTTCTGTCTGTGTCTCGGTGTGTCCTTCTCCTCCCCTCCCCTCTCCTCATACTGTGCTAATACTGTCCTGTGCTACCCCGCGCACAGGCCCTCACGTTTCTTTCTCCTCCTCCCCCATCCCCCATCCACTATCCCCCATCCCATCGCCAAGACTCTGTCCTCTTGTCCCCCTCCTGGCCACTTTTCTGCACTACTGATGCTAGTCCATGCTCTAGTCCCATCTGTCCCATCTATCCCATCCATCCCCACTCTTTCCTCATTCATGACCCCACTATTTATCTACAAAGGTACCCAACTTTTCTGCACCATTCCCATCTTGCACCCCACCCCCCCTGCCAACCCCCTTCCCTTCCCTTTCCCTTCCCTTTCCCTTTCTCCCTCCCTCCCCTCCCCTTCCCTCCCATCCCGCTAAACTATTCCTAGAACAGTGTCGGTCGTCCTGCAAGCTGCACCTGCCTACCCTCATCCACGACGCCATCCCCACTCTTACTCTAAGACCCACTTTTACTCTGAGATCCACGCTTGTTCGATACCCTGTCATGCACTTGTCTGCTTTCTTGTCCACGCTTGTCTATGCTAGGCTTCTTTTATGTCCATCACCCCATTTCCCCCCGTCACCCCCCAGTCACCCCCCCAGTCACCCCCGTCACCCCCATCACCCAAAAGTACCTAAAAAGCACACCAGAGAGGAGAGAGAGGGGAGAGAAAAGAGAGAGAGGCATCCATACATCCACTTACTGTACTTGCGAACATCCCACCCTCCCCCATCGATACTACTCAACCGCCTCCACACATCCACACATCCACAACTCACTCCACCCTCCACACTCAACTGCTCTCTCTCCCAATATCCAACTTTTGTATATCTTCACCCTCGTCCCCACCCCGTGAAATCCCACGATTATTTCCACCTCAAACAACAGACACATATTCGCCACCCCCCCACTTCACGCTCTGACTCCCAACCCAACAACAATCAACCCGTCCTCACCCACAAAGAAATATTCTTTACCACTTTTTTCTCTCGTCGCCTTGCTTTAATATACTCTTCATCTCTCTCTCTCTTTCTACACAAGACGAAGACATCTACACATTCACATCACATCGCATCGCATCAATCTCTACCTGATACTGCCACTGCCGCTACTACCGCCGCTACTCTACACCTGCCTCGCCAAAGGGAATGATATCATTTGCACCTCGCCTGTCGTCAATCTCTCTCTCCAGCCTTGCCTGTTCGCCATAGCACGCACAACACAAAGTGTCTCATCACCATCACACCAGCTTCACCATCGCTCACACCAGACATACTTAATCAACCCTCGCTCCCACCTCACCTCACCCTCACCACACCTACACCACCACACCCTCCAACAACCACCCACCAACCCTCACAATGGCCCAAGAAATCGACTGGTCCCCCTCCTACTGCCTCGCCTGCGACCGCCAAACCGACACCTCAGCCTACTGCTCCGAATCCTGCCGCCTCGCCGAATACGAATCGTCCGCCTCCCCCTCCTCCTCCCCCTCCTGGCCATCGCACTCCCACACACACACCCCCTTCCAGCTGCCCTCCGCCTACGACTTCTCGCAGAAGACCACCTCCTCCGCCGCCATCCGCCCCGCCGCACACGCGCGCGCACACTCTCAACCCCAACCCCGCCAGCAGCAGCAGCCGACGTACTCGGTCCCGCGTCTCCAGACGAGGCCGGTGCTGACGCCGAGTTCGAGCCAGAGCTCGCTGTTCTCGATGCAGAGTGGGCAGAGCGTGGGAGAGGTGGTGTCGGACGAGGCGAGGATGCAGCTGAGGGGGTATGCGAGCGCGTTTGACCAGAGTCGGTACCAGAGGAGGCAGAGCGCTTCGTAGAGGGGTTTGAGGACTCGGGACGGACATTGTTTCGTCTTGGTTATTACTACTCTTCTGCGACTACGCGGTCGGCTTTTCACCACTCACTCACCCCTCCACCCACCATGGGGGGATCCACGAACGAACTTGTTACAGCTTTTAACTCAACTCTTTTTATACGACTTTCCATACGAATCTCACGAATCGGCGCACATCTCCACACATACCCATACACACAACCACGCGCCATGACACGACCACGCACACACACCCCCGCCATCCCATCATCGTATGGGATCGTGGGGGGCATCGCATCGCATATTTTCCACTTCTAAACCATCTTGTCTTACATTTATCATTTATACATCATCTATTCCCATCGCCCATTTTCGGGAAAGGGGGGAAGGGGAGGGGGAAGGAGGGTTCCCATCCCAACCTATCTATCCATACAAACCGGGCTGGCATCTTTTGTTCGTTATAGACGCCGACGAGAAGAGATAGAACGCGAAGGGAACTGGGAATTGGGAATACAGGCGTTTTAGCATCATCGGAAACTTCACCACTTTTTTTTTTTTACACCAGACAGACGGAAGATCACTTGTTTGTACCGCATACCCGGCGTCATCATCACTCATCATAAAAGCACCCCCGCCCCCGGCCCTCACACACCAGGGGGGCTCGGGGTGGGCTGCTCTCGCATCGCATCGCATCGCATTTTCACCTCTCCTTTGTTTCGGCCGGCATCTGTTCATCTATCTATCTATTCCTCATCGGTATCGGTTTCTTCTTTTCTTCTTCATCATCATCATCATCGGGGCATCAGGCATTCATCATGGGGGAGGCATAGGGCATAGTTGGGGGGGGGGGGGGGGGGGGGTTGGATTGGGATCGGGAAGCATTTGTTAGGAGATATCATCTTTGTATTGCGCGTGCGCGCGCGCGGAAATGGGGAATTGATTTTGGAGATTGCTGGGTCATTGGGACTTGGGAGAGCAGAGGGAGGGGAGCTGAGAGAGGGGGGTGTACGCATACCCTTTGACGACGTTTAGTCAGTCAGTCAGTCAGTCAGTTGGCGATCTTTAGCTTAGTAGATCGGATAGGCATCAGCTCAGTTCAGCAAGCGATGTCAAATGAAGAGAATGATTTAGTCTCCTCACTACACTGTCTACCTGTTTATGACTTGCACTGTGATGTTGATTCCATACCAACCCAGCCTATTCCTGATGAATATGACACCCCGCGTCCCCGCCATACATACCGCGGGGATAGACGAGGAGAGAACATCCCCCCGGAACCTCCCCCCTCACCGGCGCAGAATCTCCCCCCCACAACACCACCGGGAAACGGGAAAACTTCACTTCACATCTCACAGCACCTCATCCACTCCGTCTACCACCGACCACCGCATTTCCACATCCGTCCAGCGTCTGTCTGCGTCCACGCCCGCTCTGGTGTCTTGGTTACTGTCTGGCTTGACTCCCTGCCTACTATGGTGGGTTTTGGGGGGGAAAGGGGGGGTTTGGAGATGTGTGGGCTGTGGGGTTGATTTGGGGGGGGGGGGTTGATGGGGGTGTTGATGGGGTGGGATGGGGTGGGATGGGGTGATAGGTAGGGTTGATGGGGCTATATCTTGGTGCTGGTAGAACGGAGTATCAATCCTCACTTTTCTTTCTTCTTCGACTTCGAGTCCCCTCTCGCTGTCAGTCTGTCTATCTGTTTATTCATCTCTCTACAACAGCGCCCATAACTTCACACCCATAATCTAGGCACCCTCACTCACCTCGTCTTGCGGTACACCGGGGCCGGGGCGGGGTGGCCGGGGGGTTTGTGTTCTTAACCCATCGCACCGGTGCTTGGGTTGCGAAGGGGGAGGGGGCGGGCGGGGTGAAGCGGAGGGGGGGTAGTTCTGGTACTTGGTATCGATTCCTGGATTTGGATTGATGGATGGATGGATGGGGAGTTTGCTAACACCCGCCCGCGCTGGGGCCCTTAGTTCCCCCATTGTCCTTGCGAGGGTATAGGCTGGGCCGAGGGGGCAACTCCCATCCCATTCCAGCAATCCCATCTCTTCCCCCCCCCTCTCTCCTCTCTTCTCACGCCTCCGGCTACCGGAGGCCGAGGCGGATGGGGTGGTAGATACTTCACAATACCAATATAACGAGTCACCCAGCAGTACCGTCCCCTGTTGTCATGTAGAAGCCATCACACATTCAGACCCGTGGTATTAATGGATTGTGATGTCGGCGGGTATTATCACATTCTGAAAAAACACAGAACAAGTCACAGGTGCCACCACCAGTGCTTCACAGTATATTGGAAGGGCTGAGAAGGACAAAAGTTTTCATTCGCGTGAACTCTATGGCGCTATGCGTTTCCGACCAAAGACTGTCACCACCACAACGCCCGCCTTTCAACCGCCTTTGAGAGGACGGACGATGTTTTGATGTCGTCTCCGAAGTCGATGGATGCCTAGAATTAAACCATGGCATCTTCGTACAAGGTATCGTAATCAGCGCTGGCGGAGCAGCCCTGGCGCACACACATCCAGTTCATCGTTGTTGGTCGCGCTGCTGCAAAGCTTTTGTTGCTGGGCCGTGTGTGTAGGCCTGCTAGGTTGGTAAGTTACAGCATGCATACATACTTGGACATCATACATACATGCATGCACAGCTCCTTTTGGTGATACCAGGGGAGGGGAGGGGAGGGGAGGGGAGGGGGCTGCATCGGACCCTTGTCGTGCTTTCTGTCCGATGTCTTGTCTGTCGTCTTGTCTGTCGTCTCGTCAGGGCCAGGCTTTAACGATCCCCCCTTTCTTGATTCTGAATTCTCTCGCCACAAGTGGTGCAGTATCGTATAGGCTCGGAAGTAATTCTCTGAGCTGATCCCCGCATACAGAGTGTCATCATCGTGACCCGTATCGACTGGGAACCTCTCTCTGTGTGCCTCCACAATAGCCCGCATCGCTACCAACCAGGACACGTAACCCCTGTCTGATCCCCGGGTTGTCGGATATAAATCCGTTGGGAGGGGCAGACCGCGGCTGAAGACCTCAGGCTCCATCTTGTCTATCTTGTCGAGAGCCCCAAAGATCGACAGGATAGGATACATTTTCTTGATGTCGGCTCCCTGGATGCCGAATCCATTCTGCCTGCCACTGGACCAAGCCTTGGTTACAGGCATTTCGCGGGGTGTTGTCTTAGCTTCTCAACTCGTTTCGGGGGGGGGGGGGTCTCGGATAGCTGCGTTCTTCGGCGTGCGGGGGGGTGGGGGAGGAGGGGCTTTGGTAAGCTGGCGGGTTTCCAAGTTAGCTGTATGATGTGGGGTGTGGGGTGTGGGGGGTGGAGTGGTTATGAGGGGGGGGGGGTGAGGTGAAGGCGGGAGGTATGGTATGGGGGGAATGAGTAAGGTGGAGAAAAAGGGGGGTCACGTGCATAAATGGGTATTGGGTCGAGAAAAAGGGGTCAAAGTGATTACCTACCTAGCAAGCTTAATATGCCACCCTATAGCCTCCCTCCCTCCCTCCCTGCTACAAAGCCGCCCGCTCTGTTCTGCTATCTTGTCTTCCCGGCCTTTCCCTTTGGATCGTAGCGGTAACAAAGCTCCTTTCTGCGTTTCTCGCTCTCGTCGAATACTATCGCGCGGTCATGGATGGAGCAGTAACGGTCGCTATTGTCGCTTGCACAGCCCCCCACAAAGAACGCGCTCCTTAGTCTTGGAATCCACCGCTCTCCGTCTCTGTTGGATGGTACGACTACTGCACGGCACCTGAGAAGGCACGCGGCTCTGTGGCGGAGCGTGCGCTCTTGTCAACTCAACACTCCTGTTTGGGATTAGCGGATGTAGTCGTGATACCTTTAGGTTCTAGACCCTAGCGTAGCTATGCTGAACCCTTCATGCTCCGTAACTGACATAGATTTAGAGCTGGAGGGTGCACACGTCAAGGAGACGCCGTAAGAAGAAGTGGCTGCTCCGAGCCCGCGACAGCGGGTGCGAAATGATTGTTCACCGGTATCTCCTTGAGACAGCTGATTAACATGCGGTGATCTTCATCCCTGACATCGCTGAAGAGATGTTCGGCATCGCTGATGAGATTGTACCGAGAACGCTGAGCGGCGATGAAGGGGCCATTCCATGTCGAAGCACAATTGAGGAAGTGGATGTGCGAGGCACATGGACGGGTGCCGTGGCTGAGAGCTGTGTGTCTATGGGATGTAGATTCTCGCGTTGCAACAACCGGAGCGGCGCTGGGTTCTGTGGTAGAGCCTCTGATGCGGATTTTGGGACCGGTCATGGGGGGCGCACGAAGCGGCTCGGTGCGATGCAGACGCTCTGTTCATGGCGTACTAACCCTAAGTAATTTCTATATCCCATAATCACTAATTACAACTCCTCAATCGAGTTTAAAGCTGATTTTTAGTTGCTTGGTAGGGTGAGAGAGTGAGTCGGCTGTAGCGACATCCACTCAACCCCCATAACGAACGCGCAGAGTAACCTCTACGCCACCTCCTCCGCTGTCTGCTTGGATAGCTAAAAAGAAGCGCGAGCGCAGAGGGCATGATCCAAGTGTATATCATCACCCCTAGCGTTTGGAGCTGCGGCGGGGCCTTGACCTGTGGTAGGTATCAAAAACTGAACCTTTAGAATGATAGGAATTATGAGATTCAATATTGAAGACGTGTTGTACTTGGTCTCTCCTGTTATCGTCCCCTATGTCGAAGAACCAGTCGTAACTTTCCCTATTACAGTAGAGTAGGTACAGGGCTTTGTATTTACTGTATAAAAGTTTTGCGAACTCTTCAAGGCGGTCTTTAGATAATTGAGTGATTATTGCATCATTTATGCCATTGATCTAGTAACTTGTTAGTTAGATACACACGCGCTGTCATCTGTCACCATGAATACGAACCCACGCCCATAATTGGATTCTACCAATAGGCCGTTTATGCCCCCGAGCTAGTCAACCTGGCACCGCCTAGGCCAGCACGTCCAGATGTCCTCGGTGCAATCGGCAGCGGATTGATGAATCCCTCCGCGCTGCGCACAATTGCAAACGTGCCACCGCGCATGCTATCCGCCGAAACTATACCTCCATAGCTGTACTCCGCTCGTACAGCAGGCTCCAACGCCACAAAGTTAACATCTAGAGTTCCCATGCCAATCCCGACGTGATACGTCGGGACAGCGTTTGGGTGTGGGATTGCTGTTGGGTGAATCTGAGGGGTGCGTGGAATGGTGGTGTGGGGTGTCCCTCGTTTTGGAGTGGATCTATACAAGATAGTTCAATCTTGCCCTTCTTGGGGCTCATCTTCTGCTTTGCTTTGGGAAGTATGGGATCCTTCTTGTCGCTAGCAACCTTCTCTTTATTTGAGGTGACATCCTCGATCCTCGAAGATCCGTCCACATCGCTGCCGTCATCGGCCCCTCCACTTTGCATTCTCGAAGGAAATCGTTCCGATGTGAAAGGGTTCGGTAGGTTGTCCTTGTAGCGTTCAGCGAGCGTTGTTGCTGGGTCGTCTTCCTTGTATCCCCGGACGAGCTGGGCAAGCGCATCCGGGTGCTCTTGCGGGGTTACGGTCCTATCTACCGAACATGCCTTCGATCGATCGAGGAGGTCCCGACCCAGAGGCGTAGGCTCATCTCGGAAAATATCTTGATTTTCATTCGCTGCTTTCCGGTTCGCATCTGCCCGCCCCTTTTGTCTCGTACCAGGTGATTTCGATGCTCAGAGGTACTCTCTCAAGCTATATGAATTCAGCGAGATTGACAAATGGTTCGAGGAACGTCTGACAGGCGTCCTTCAGACAGACAGTGCCGACGCCGGACACACGACTATTGTAATTTATTGGTTTGTTGAATTCTCTCCAGTCTGGGGGATCCCTCCTAATAGCATGGGCCTTCCTTCATGCCCTGCCAGTGCCGAGTCCGCGCCTGGCTGCAGGGCCGCGAGACTCGAGACGGTCTTTTCAAGGCCAGCGTCGTCAGCAAACAGACCATTCCTAGCCTATGCCCCCACTCTTGGGAATTAATGGTTTCGCCACGTGGAAACTATGCACAAGTTAGATATGTGCATATTTATAATCAAATAGTCTTACATTGTGTGCACTTTCTCTGTGAGTAACAAGCATATTCCGTCTCTGAACGTGGTCATCAAGCAATGAATTATTAGACCTCCCGTGTCTACTATCGCAGAATCCACTCTGGGCTGGTGCTCTCCTAGGGGAGCACTGTTGCATTCCCAACTGTCGGCTTCGTCGGATCCAATCCCAGCACCTTACATGACTCCTCGTAGCCGCACGCCCTTGAGCTCACCTGGTTGAGTTAGTTCGTCTTCCTCTGAGACTTCATCGTTGCTTGAATAGTTGTCAGTCGTTCGTGATGTTGAATATATAGCCATATATAATCTTTCGGGGCTCATGTGGCGGTATAGAATGGCAGATTCTTGACCCGGTGATAAACACCGCATCAAAGCCATCTAGTGATCTCCACCCAGGAAGCTGCGTCGAATGGTAAGTAAGATATCTCTGCTTCGTTCTGTCCACTCTAGGGGAGTAGCTGCCATAGAGTCTAACATGTCTCCCATGTATCTCCGTACTCTCTCTGAGTGTCGAGTATGGTTGTGGACGGACTTCCGCACTTTATGCCATAGAGTCTAACATGCCTTCCATGATATCTCCGTACTCTAGCTAGGGATGGACTTCTGCTAATCTACAAGTTTTTGAAATCTCTCGTTAATATCTGTCTTAGCGAGCTGACCCTTGCTATGTAGTTTTGCTAGCAGCGTGAGTTCGTACGTGTACCTATGAACTCCATATTCGGCAATGATCTGTTCGAGGGTAGAAACGCGGCCTGGGTGAAATATTGTAGTCGAGAAATACGCCATTACCTTTAGTGGGTAACTGGCAGCAACTGACAGCGTGAATGGCTTCTTGTTCTTTAAGCCGCGAGCTTCAAGCAATGAAACTTTTTCTATGGCAGTCGTCATCCTTGATAGGTATGATGCCCTATGTTCGTGGAGGTATGCTCTCTATCCCAGTTTACAGCCCTAGCCCGGCGCGGCGGAGGGCGCTCTGGTTGCGGGGGCGGCGAGTAAAAAGGGTTCCCTGGAGAACGCGGACGGGGAGGCGCACGGGGACGTGGGCTTGCATGCGGCGTGGGAGCGGCGCGGGGAGGGGGAGCGGCACGGGTGACAAAGACTGAGGGATCCCCAATCGCCCTCTCGGCGAAGAAGGTTCGGCCCTCCCGGCCCCATCTCCTAAAATTCGTGTCCCCACGCTGGGACGCGGCCGGCTGTGCGCACACCTGAGTGAGATAATCCCGGCTCATACTGACCTCCGCCATTGTTGGGAAGGCTGGGGGAGCGGCGGCGCGGAGGAGGTGGCGCTGGGCGTTGCGGTAGTGGCGCCCGATCTCCCCCACCGTGTACACGGCGATGGGGATCCCAATCCCATCGTAGGGGTTGTGGGGCGGTACTCTCTTAGGCCCTCGTTGGGGAAAATCCCCGGGCTTCATGCCCAACCCAGACGCGTTCTTCGACATCTCAAGGGAGAGTAGGGGGTGGCGCGGCGGTGGAGGGGGTGGCACGGCGGTGGTATGGCCAGCGGAGATTGATATTGTGGAGTGAGACTGAAGTACCACCCGGGGCTGGCACGGGGATGCCAGTCGTAGTACGGGCCACAATCCGAAAGTTAAGGTGGCCGCGGCGGTCGAAAATCCCAATCACGGCGTTGGGGCCCGAGCGGCCGGCACCGGCGGCGGAAAGCGCCCAAGTTCCGACGACAATCTCCTCTCCGAGGACGGAGTTTGCGATGGGAGCGGCACGCCCACGGGTGGCTCCAGTCGAGCGATTCTCCCGAGGCGGGGATGAGCCTGCGCCACCGCTGGGTGGAGGGGGAGGGGGTGGACGAGGAAACTGCGGGCTGGGAGGGGGAGGACGGCCAAAGTTCTCCCACCTGCGCCAGTGCCGGCGCCACCGCAGGGAGGAGGGGGAGGGCGTGCGCCAGCGCCTCGGGGAGCGCGGCTCGGAGTTGGTACTCATCCATGTCGTTGTTGGAGGAGATGTGGTAGGGATTGTTTGTCGTCGACCCAAATGGTGGCGGTAGTAGAGCGATTAAACAACTCTTAGGTCTCAGAGCGGACAGCACTGGAATAAGCCGCGCGGATGCTGAGTACCGGGACGCCGATGGTGTGGAGGAACAGTTCTACCAGCCACTGGGTTGCTAACCAGCTAGTGAAGATGATCAAATTCTTGCCCTTCTCCACGCATACATCCAACGCAATCCCACACAAAAACAGCAGTATTTAGGGCATCTTCCCAGTATATGGGGCTAGACCGAAGTTAGGATCCCTGCGGGATTATGTCAAGCAGTTTGAAGTTCTGCTCTATGACATCTTGATATTTTATGAGATTGTATGATATATATATATACGTGCACTTTAACCTTAGCTGAATGAAAATGAAATTGGAAGAAAGTGTAAGTCGAAAAGGTTGGGGATTTTATATATAGGGAGGTAGAAAAACGGTAGGTGAATATATAGTAGAGGAGTCTGCTTGGGATAAAGGTAGGTGCAAAAGGAAAATGTTGGGAACTTTATAAGAATTTAAGGACCGCGGTTTGGTTGCAAGTTAGATAAGAAGGTCAGCAGACATTATGCAACTTCGAAAATAGAAAACAACAAACTTATTTTATCATGGAAAACTAAGATGTCATGTGGTTAAATTTGTAGTCACTGACCGCCAAATGGGGGAAACATTGAGAGTATATCACATGGTAACAAACTGTATCCGTAGGGTGACATTCTCGATTCTCAGTCATGGAAACGAGGAGGAAAACAGAAGAGAATCCACAAACTTATGTGGGCTTGTGACATGGACAAAAAGGTGGAAACGAGTAGGGGATGCTTTCACTGCGAGGTAAGAGTTTGGTGAGAAGAGTTTTTATTAGTTTCTCATCCTAAGAATGTGTTTGGGGTTTTCTCCGTCAGATCGTTGTTTCTACCGTTGTCTCCGGTGGCTGTGAAAAAAAACCATCCGATCTTGATATGTTTCGCCGATGATGCGTAGGCGTGATGAATTCTCTCTTCCGTCGACCTCGCAAACCCTCCGCTGGTTTTTGGCAAGCTCGATTCCGCATATCTTGGTGTTTCCGGTCAATGAGGTGGTGGGTGAACAATCTCTTCCATCGGCCTCGCAAGTCTCCTGCTGGTTTTTGGAAAGCCCGATTCCACGAATTCTGGTGTTTCTGGTCAAATGAGGCGGTGGATTTCTGACCATGTCGAGGCATAAAAAACAAACTCAAATTGAAAAATGACAAGTGAAAAACTATGACATTCCTCCGACGACAGTCCTCCGCAGATTTTCCAAGTTCCGTTGCTTATCTCTTGGTGTCCCTTGGCGTTTCTAACCAGCTGCGGTGGTAGATTCGTAGTCATCTCCGGGTGACGGGAAGGAAAGAAAGGAGAAAGGGCTGTGAAACCCAGTGAGAGTATTCGCCGCTCGGAGTGTAGCGAAGATCGGAGGATTGATTTCTCGAAAGTTGGAAGAAAGAAAGTTCCAATGTTGCAGAGGAGAGGTGACGTGCTGAGTGTTCGACTAGTGAGAGGCGCGATATTGCAAGTTCCACTGCGTATCTATGCTAACTATAGTTTATGAGGAGCGGGATGCCAATGCTTTGACTATGCTTCCGATCTGGGTGCTTTTGAAAGTTAGCTATTAAATCTTCTGCAAGAATGAAGCGGAGTATATTTACTGGAGTGTTTCGCTTCCCCATGACCATAGAGACTTTCCGCCGACATACGACCAGAAAATATCCGCAATCCCAACAAATACGAGTAGGGCACCATATGTGTATAATAGTGCCAAAAACCGTCCACGCGCTGTGCAAGACGTAGCCCAAGATGTAGCCTGTTGACGCTGAGTGCGAGGTTTTGCAGCTACGAGCTCATTGATGGCCTTCCGCATTTCGTCTATATCGTCTTTCATAGCCTTTCTTATTCCTTCCATTTCATCTTTCATAGCCTTTCGCAATCCCTCCGTTTCATCTTTCATGACCTTTCGCATTTCTTTCGTTTCATCCTTCATGGCCTTTCGCATGTTATCCATGTCATCCTTATTAACCTTTCGCATTTCATTCATCTCCTCTACTATCTCTTCTTTGACAATGTCCCGTATACCACGTCGGTTCTTGATTTCCAATCGATCGATGTCTTGCTTTATAGCAGAGATTATGCCTAAGAGTTTGATCTCAGTCGCATCAGCAGCTTGTTGTATCATCGTTCGAATTTCTTCCATGTCGCGTCTGCTCATGTCGTGTCTGACCATCCCCTCTTCCTCGTCCCTTGGTGTTGACATCTCAGCTGTCGGCGTCATGGTAGCTAGGCGATGCCCATCTATCGTATGCTTAAGTTTTCTCCCCTGGTTCATGATCTTTGTTTTTTTATTTGTGTCTTTGTCTCTTAGAGCTTATCCATTGTTCCTTCCTCGCGATTTAAAGTGAAGTTGTAGAAATCATGTGATAGAGATAGGCTAAAAAACACGCCACTGAGTGAACAATGTGCCTATGTTTAGTCTTGACCGAGTTCTACGACCAGCTTTCTTGAGAGCGTTGTAAGGTTGTATCTAAAATTTGATTGTTAGTATAGGCTAAGAAAAAATATATTCATAGATAAAGGGAAACGGTTGGGAGGCCTAAACATACCGAGTGAAATCGAGGTTTTGAGATTTAAGTGAATTCTGAACGATGACAGACTTGCAGTGATGGTGTGCAAGCTGTAGTCTAGATACTAGATGACCTGAAGACTTAAAGGTAACTGAGGACGTCTGGAAGAAGATGTGAACTTGATAAAGGACCAGTCAACTTAAAGGTACGAGAGGGTGTTTTAAAGAACGCGTAAGTTCAAAAGGTGTGAACAGAGGACCAACCGACTTGAAGGCAAGCGAGGTGGCTTGCAAGAGAGTCCAAGTTGAAAACTTAATGAACTTGTCTAGGGTGTGAGAAGACGTCCCAGATTGTGTGATGGTTGAGATGTAGGGCGGATATAGAGAGAAGAAAGTAAATGATAAACCGGTCCCATACAAGCAAATTCGATACCGGAACCTAAAGCGTTCAATTTAATCTACAGTCACTGACTGCAAATATAAATGCCATGAAAAATAATTCGAATCTTGTGGGTTGAATCAAAAAATAAAAAGCGATACCCTGGTGTGTTCTACTCACGCAAACGGCCACAGTTCTCACAATGCTGGAGCTAAGGCTTCCCAGAAAACGTATTCTCCACATAGACATTAGTTAGTAATGTAGCATTGGTGACAAAGATTTGCTGTTCAGCAGAAGTACGAAATCGTCGCTGTATTTTCTTCTCCATCAAGTTTGGCTATAATTCCGCCAACGTGAGCCGTGGGTATATGATCCGAAAACGCCTGCAAAACAATATCCTCCATTCCCAACGCCTCCTGAACCCATCATGCTGGAATTCCCAAACACGCAAAGCGCCCAACTGCCTACTCCTTAGGCTCCTTGGGCTCCTTCTTCTTGTACTTCCCCCGCTTCCCGCCTACAATCTGGTGCGTATCGGCATCATCGTCCGCCTCCCCCAGCTCCTCGCCCACCATATTTTCAACCCCCGTCTTCGTGATCTTGTCATCGCTCACATCGACTGCCTTACGCGCGGCATCAATTTCTGCCTTGCGCTCAAACACCTCCTCAATCTTCCCAAGCTTCAGTGGGTCCTTGCGGCACGCGAACTTGAAGTCCTCGAGCTTGACTTTCTGACGACCGGCAAGCTGCGCGGGGCGGTCTGCTTCGAAACACAGCTCGATTATGAAGTCGGAGAGCATTTCATCAAGCACGCGGATTGTTCCGGGGAGGGAGTTTGGGACATCGCCGTGGGCGTAGAGAAGCATTTGCACTGGACGGGATTAGTATTCGAAGCCGGCGACGGTGGGGGGGAAGTACACACGTTCTTGGTCGGTGAAGTTCTGCTGACCGCGATTTTTGGCGGCGCGAGCCCGGGGCTCCATGGTGAAGTTAGCGGCAAGTAATTGTACAAAACCGACACATGTAGAGGTGATTTGATGGTGCACAGAGTATAATTTACAAAATCGCTTACCTCGTTCTTTGGACGTGGTCGAGGGCCCATGATGATGACGTCGGCGTCGGCGGGACGATTGTCCGCGTCGCGGTGAATTTGTTGTTGCGGTACCGAGAGGCTGAGAGGCCAACTTTGTTGCTTGCAACGAGACCTGCCTGGGCAGCAGACCAGATACAAGAAACAGCTTCTCAAGATGGTATGTAGGCGTACCTTTTAGACCCAGGAATTTGGCACTGACAAAGAAGTAGACTGCTCTTTTTAATTTCCAGTCTTTGTTGCTGGTATTCCTCCTCCTCGTCTGCACAAGCGCGTACGCCCACCAGTTGTTTCCAGGGATTATGGACAGGAATAAGAATGGGTATGTCGCACAACCACAGGTTGAAGATTGATGATTGATGATTCCAGTGTCTTGGGTGTCTTCTGGAAGTGCGCCCGGATAGGAGAACGGCTGAGCCCGTATATAAGTATATGTTGCCTACTTATGGCTGTAAGTCATTAATGCATCCTCCCATGGCCTAAACTGACATGATACAGGGCTCTCTTCTCATTGGCAACTAAAGCGACTACGATTAAGAACATTGGCGTTTGGGAATTCACATGGGAGATATACCATTATAGTACGGTATCGATGAGCGACTTCGATGAGAGCATCATAATGTCATAATGAGAACAAAGATATTGTGTACATCAGTGTATACTATCGCCTACAGCCATTGAACTGTGCTCATGCTTTGATTATTATTGTGGTATCGTTTCAGTTGAGAGTGACGCCTCGGAGTCCTCCCATATATCTCTGCTCTCCTTCTCTACGGCCTTCATCGCATCGGCAACGTCTTGCAGTTTCGCTACCACATCAAGGACTCCACCATTGACCCGCTGGAAATACTCGTCGTTGGCTTCTCTCCTTTGGCGGGCCAATCGTGTGTCTGCGTCCGTCTCCTCGTCCAACCTATCCAAATTCACATCCATTGGGATGCTTCCGGATACACCACTTTGACTGTTTCTGGCACTCCTTCCCTCGGTATCGTCCCTCCCCTCACCTGGAAACACGGAGCCTCGAAACCCCATAGCACTCCTGTCAATGGTTTCGACTGCATCGTCGGCTCCGCTCCTGACCCACGCCTGTGCCAATGCAATCTGTGCGCTCCGTAGACTATCCAGCGCCTTCGTATGCTCTGGACCAAACACTTGCATGCCATCGACCGCATTGAGCTCGACCTCCTCCAGCGTAGATTGCATCTGAGCCCACAATGCATCCGTCTTATCCGCCTGTTTCTGGCTCTCAGATTCGATGCGGGGCAGAGGACGTGGGATCGTAGAAATGTTCGTTGCGTCGTTGAAGCCATCCCCAGTCACACGAGGGACATGCCTATTAGATCTCTGGCGGGTAAGTGGAATGCGGCTTCCAGCAGAGGACGCTGTCATGGCACTTGTGGTTTGCGCAAGGTTTGTGCCCATTTGGGAGGGACCCGCTAGTGAGATGTTGGAGGCATTTTGAGATGGTGGCCCCAGAAATAGGGACGGAGGAGGCTCCCTCAACCTGCCCTTATTTGTAGGAGTTTGCGACATGGCGAGTCGGGTGTCGTCATGTCATTATTGGTTTACATGGTCGTGGGCAGTCCTGCTTCAATACGAATTCCATACCTTGGGAGCTTGACGAGGCTGCCAAGCACTATTGCCTCGCGAAAGATCCTTGCCGAGCCAGGCCCCAATTTTTATCGAAAGCACGTGATGCTGAGGAACCGAAACCCTAGTCCCACCACCGAATATTCTTCGCGAAGTTGTATTTCGAGAATCAATCGACAAACGCCAAACCACACCCTCCATTTCTCGCGATCAACACATAAATCGGTATGTAGCGCCTGCATATCCCTCATCCCCAAAAGACATTATTACTTGCGTCTTCAAAATCTTTTCGCCCGCCTTCGAGCAACGAAACCCCCCCCCATCGAAAACCAGCCAAGAGCCGCACGAAGTTGAATATATTGGCTAACATACGACTTGTGCAGCAATCATGGGTAAAGGAAAGCCTCGTGGTCTTAACGCCGCTCGCAAGCTCCAAAACCACCGCCGCGAGCAAAGATGGTCCGATCTGTCCTTTAAGAAGCGCGCCCTCGGAACGGCTTTCAAGTCCTCCCCATTCGGTGGCTCCTCCCACGCCAAGGGCATCGTCCTCGAGAAGGTCGGTGTTGAGGCCAAGCAGCCCAACTCCGCCATTCGCAAGTGTGTCAGGGTCCAGTTGATCAAGAACGGAAAGAAGGTTACCGCTTTCGGTATGTTTGCACGAGACGAATCTTCCAGCGGACGAACGATGGGATGAGTGGAAGGCTAACATTAATTCTAGTCCCCAACGATGGTTGCTTGAACTTCGTCGACGAGAACGACGAGGTCCTGCTTGCTGGTTTCGGTCGTAAGGGCAAGGCCAAGGGAGATATTCCCGGTGTCCGTTTCAAGGTTGTCAAGGTCTCCGGTGTTGGTCTTTCGGCATTGTGGAAGGAGAAGAAGGAGAAGCCGAGATCGTAGATGCTTCCTTGTGCTTGGTACGACAATGGGCAATGGGTGTTATTTTTGCGATACATGGGCTTTACGTGCACTCGGATTCATGATAGCAATCTAGAGTAGCGAATTGCTACAGAAGGTCACCAAACAAGAGACATTGACGATCATTCGCTGTGTGTTTCGTCGCCTGTGTCTACCGTGAGCCGCAGGTTGGCTTGTGATACTGCTAACCGTCGATTCAGAGCAAGGCATGGCTTGTCGATTTCCCAGTGAATACAGCCCCTTCAACGTGACATGGACATCCTCGACCAAGGGCAGTGAAAAGTCATCTCATCTCTACTCATCATTTCTCTTACTTCTCTTCTACCCTTCATTTCCATCGTTAAGTCAAGGCATCTTCTGCAGTTCTCTGTACTACCCATAGAAGGCCGTCTGTTACAACTTTGGTAGAGCCACCGTCACCTCGCCGTTCTCGATCCAAGGATCACTTCCCAAATGTCTTGTCCTCGGACGGACGTGCGGGTCTAGCGATCTAAGGACGGATCTTGAGCAGACAGCCGCCCGTCTTGGGAGGTATGTCGTAATGAGGTGCGACTGTTTCGTTTGAGTTGAGCGCTGCCGCTCCGTGTGCCACTGGGCGGATGGAGGAACTGGCTGTTCTCTTAGTAATGATCCATACATACCTTCTATAGTCGGGGAGATTTGAATAAATTTTTGCTTCGTTACATATCATCATCTGTCTATTATTGGTCTCGTTTTGTGAGGTTTATGTCGTGAGATTCTGCCCGACGAAGAAACTAACTCTTGAGTGAGCAAGACTTCTTTGTTCTTGATTTCAAACAATGTGGTTCGAGCTATACTCATGACCCAAGTTTGAAACCACAGACTATCTTTGTGTGGCCTCATAATCACCATTTCAGGGTCTCTTTGGTCTTTTTCACAACCCAATCCTCACGAATTCAGTTAAAGACTGAATAATAATGTCATATATAACACGATTGATCTCTCCCAGCCGGTTCCCTCTCTTCAATATTCACTGCCCATCCATACAACTCCTCACATATCCTCGTCACACATCTCCAACTCCATTACAAGGCCTCCAAAGCACAGTTTCAAAGGATCCTGATTCAAATTCAACATTACACTCACCAATCCCAAGGCCGGAATGCCCACCCCATCGGCGCCCCTCGCTCCTCCCCCCTCATCCCTCGATACCTTACAACCGACCTCTACCTGGCCCTCCACACCCCATCAACCCCCCAATCCAGCCTCGCCATAACGCGCGCCTTCACTCTGATCCTGCGAGCACACAATCTCGAGTCCCATCTCCGAATTACACTCTCACACGAGCACGACTCCCAACAATCATCCGGGAACAAAGTTGGATGTACTGATTTCCCGATGCACGGCGCTGATGGGGGAGAGATGGTTCCGGTTGCATGGGCTGTTAAGGGGGGGATAGTGGTTCCAGTCGAGTATTTTCCGGGGTGGGGAAGGAGAGGGGGGTTTGATTTTGAGGGAGATTTATGAGGGAGTTTGTGAGTGAGTTTGTGGGGGTTGTGAGGGAGTGTGGGCTTGAGGGGGTGGTTGGGCTGAGGTTGGTGCAGTAGAGGTGCGTGAATTTCAGGGAGTTTGAGATTTGTATGGTGATGGCGTTCGGATGGCAAATGTATAAGGTGGGCATGGGATTATGGAGTTCGAATTGGAATAGAAGGAGTCTGCAAGTTAGGGAGGCGTTGTGTTTGGAATAACTTTGGCGCGATAAAAATGAGGCAGTTAGATATGAAGACCAACCAAGCCCTATGAAGTACGACTGCGATTTCAGGATAGTAAAATAGGCCCCAGACTAGAATGTAGTCACATAATAAAACTTCTGACAACAATCAGTGCATTGGACATGAACTGACGTTATAGCGTGGTATTTTAATGCTCGTCTCTACCGGTGGCCCAACCAAACGCCATGCTTTCCCCTCATCCTATACAATGCAATACAGCCATGCAAGGCGTAGAGGACCTAAAGCCGCATTATTTTAAAAAGTCATCAAGCTCTACCGCCGTCTATTCCTCTCTTGGCTCCCTCGGCTCCCTCGGTTGTCCACCTCCACGTCCACCACGTCCTCCCCTCTTTCCACCCCTTCCTCCACGCTCCCCACGCTCGCCTCTCTCGCCACCCTCTCCTGCGTTGCCGCCTATCGCGTCGGTGCTGCCGAGAGTAATCGTGGCCGTGGCCAGGCGCTGGGAGAGATCGATTTGTGTGCGGATGGTGTTGGTGAGGTAGGAGACGACAAGGATGTCTTGGATGTGGTTGTTGAAGTCGCGCTCGATGTCTGCAGCGTCGACCTTTGGTGCTAACGAGAGGGCGTTCATGAGAAACTGGCCCAAGGCGTTGTTTGGCTCGCGCTCCTCGTCGAGAACGGACGAGACGTACTCGGAGACGCGTTCTAACAGGTCCAGAGTGTGCTCGATCGCGCGCTCGAGGCTCTCAGCGTCGGTGACGACTGGTGCCGCGCGGGCATCGACGTCCTTTGCGCCGGAGATCAGCTCGAGACCACTCTTCTCTGCCTCGCCGTATCGGATCTCGTATGGGACGGGGATGAAAAGACAGCTCTCAGCCGCACGCTCAGCATTTACGCCTACGGGTGCAGAGATGTAAGCCTTGGCCTCGATCTCCTTGCCTGCCTCCGTCGAGACGGTCAAGTGGACGGCCGGGTGTGGGAAGGTGCCGGTCTCGGAGCTGGCGAAGAAGTTCTGGATCAGAGCGCTGAAGTTGTTCAGCTCGAGGCTCGTGGTGTACCATCCCAGCAGGACCTCGCGCGGGTTGGCCTTCAACTGCAGCGCAAGCATGTTCTTCTGATATTCGACATCGACCTCAACCTGCTCCTCTGTCTCGGTATGGTTGATGGCGAAACAGTTGCGGACCTCGACTTCCATTCCATCTTCGGAGCGGACACCCAGGAGGGCACCGATAACGCGGTTCGATGCCGGGTCGCGGCGGAGGGCGTGATCTAAGATGGAGAAGACGACCTGGGGATTCAGATAAGTATGATTTCAGAGCTGGCCGATATGCGTAGACAAACCTGTGGCTGGACGATGACATTGAGCGGGGCGGTGGTGGGTTGAATGCCAACTGCCGCGGGCCCGAGGGGCCTGGCGAGATGGAGGAAGGAGTCAGCTGCAACCGCCATATTGTGCGGATGGAATGGATCTGTTGAGATCGTAAATGGGTTAGGCGTGAGGCGTCGTGGGGGATCTCCAAACTCTTTCGACCTCGCCGTCGCCGTACTAGTCAATCTTTTGCTGTGGGTGCCAAGAATTTAAGCCCTGATCGCGCTAAGATAACGGAGGAGGATACCAGGCCAGAACGACCCGAGAAGTAACGACCGACGTTGATAAGTGTGAATAGAATCCACGAATTTATTTATTATTAGAGTATTTGGGTGGTTAGAGGCTATTCTTTTTCTTTTGATTTAAAAAAACTAAGAATCCAGCCAGTAACGGAGAAACTGGAGGCGGCAACGCTAACATTACTCCAAGCCTGGCCCTACTCTTCCAACCCCTCCTCCCATATGAGAGTTCAGACTTACGGCTACTTTTTCCTCGACTATTCGTGTATGGGAACAATATCTCTTCTCCATATTAAAAGTATAGGCCAGTCCCATATAGAGCATCTCCGCCTATTAAACCCGTTCCATTACTGAATGAACTCGAGAACGCCCGACATTTGGAACTCACCCCCCACTTTCACAAGGCAGCGTCAGACAAGTACGACAAAATAAGCAAAAATAATAGGATGAAAGTCAGCCTGGTGGTCTCGTGGTTATTATAGTGTTGCCTCGCCATGCTCGGTCCTTTCCTGTCTTGTATTTCGAGCATCAAGCGTTCCTTCCCTGCCTATCATACCGAAGCATATACCCCGCCCAGAATGTTGTATAAATACCCCTCCCCCACCTTCTCTTCATAATCAACCCGAACACATCCACGCACAACCTAAACATCTACGGCATCCTACAACTCAAAAAAGGTCCTCCCAAAATCAAGTTCGAATACCACCAACTCAAAATGAACCCAGGATCATGCCCCAAGTGCGGTGCTGCCGGCGACGGAACCAAGGCCTGCGGCTCGTGCGGTGCCGTAAGGATTCACCTTGTCTGAGAGGCATGAGTTCTAGCTAACATCATCACAGAGCTGCCCAAACTAAGAGTATAATCTCTTTTCACCCGCTGTCTTGCTTCCTCGAGAGCGACAAAGTACAAGAAGGCTGGCAGTGATGGCTTTTTGATGTGGTTGCGATGCGAGTCTGTTGGTTGTTTCATTTATGCTATACCACTGGTTTACGAGAGCAAGAAATGATGATTCGAATGGATGATGCCTTTCATGTAAATACCTTTTGAGTTTTACGATGACGATGAACATGGTATATCTTCCGTGATATCCTTTGCAACCAGCGGGAGCCTTGAAGCGATCCTATGTGACTTTTTATGAGGATGTATGTAATTTGGGTTCTTGAAAAAGCCACTTATCTAGTAAAATCTGCCATATCCTATGCCATATTTAAAATAATCATATATTCCTCTATGAGACTGGCAAGGGATCCTCCCATGAACCGCTTGAGCGCCAGCTCAAAATGGCATTTTGGCAGGCGCCCACCAAAAGACGCTAAGATAAGAAACCGCCAGGGACCCCAGCTATCACCAATAATTTTCTGAGAATCTAATCGCGGCGCACTGAGCAAGCTTCCCAACCACACATCAGACAATGGCATTCCACGGCAATAGAGGTGGCGCTCGAGGTCGAGGGTCTAGCGCAGGTGGCCGTGGCGGTCGCGGAGGTAGCAGCAGAGGCGGCGCAAGAGGAGGAGCTCGTGGTGGTGCGCGCGGCGGAGGGGGAGGCAGAGGAGGTGCCAGAGGTGGCAGAGGTAGAGGTAGAGGGAAGCCGATATTCGACAGTGCGAGATTAGCAGAAAAGAAGGAGGAGTAAGTTTGGAACCAATTGTGTAGTATTGGGCGATCGCTAATGTGGCATAGTGACGAAGAAAGCGACAGCGAGGACTACTCAGGCGAGTCGGCTTCTGAAGAGGAAGAGGCCTCGGACGAGGATATTTCTGACGACGACGACATTGTCGAGGCTTCGGCTGTGAAGCCTTACGCTGCGCTCTTGCAAAGCCTCACGGCGGACTCGGCACCAGCTGCGAAGAGACGTAAGCTCGATACATCGTCTGGCCAACAAGAGGAAAGCGAGGATGAAGAAGAAGATATCACCAACGTTGACGATGTGGAAGAAGAGGAGGAAGGACCGGAAACTGCAGTGGAAGGTGCTCTGGATGAGGATGATGACGAAGATGCCTCCGATCCGTTCGAAGCCAACTTTGCCAATCCTGACAGCAATGTCCTCTCGAGGAGGCTGAACAACCTGAAGAACGGGGTTTGGACGCCAAAAAAAATCACCTTGAAGAACGTTGGGAAGGCTGTCGTTGCCATTCCAGAGAAAGAGTCACCAGAACAGGCAACACTACCTGCGGCGATTAGCAGTCCCGCTGGCCTCGTCTTGAAGAAGAAGCTTATCGACCCAGTCACAAAGCAAAGGCCCTCCTTCGACCCATTGGAGCAGAATATGGCCGCCTCGATTTTCAACTACCGTGATATATTATTCTGCGATAGGACAGCCGCAAACGCCGAGAATCTCCGCCGTTTGACATGTCTGCACGCTGTCAACCATATTTTCAAGTACGCTTCCCACCTACCTACCCTTATGCTACTTGCTAACAATTCCTAGGACGAGAGATAAGGTGATCAAAAACAATGCTCGCCTCGCCAAAGAAGAGGGTAATGAAGATCTGGATCTAAGAGACCAAGGATTTACAAGACCTAAGGTGCTCATGCTCCTGCCCACAAGAGAATCCTGTGTGCGGATGGTGAACATGATAAACAAATTGTGCCAGTCCGAGCAACAAGAAAACAGGAAGCGATTCGACGATTCATACGTCGACAAAGAGGAGAAATTCTCGGATGATAAAACCGAGGATTTCAGAGAACTGTTTGCTGGAAACGACGACGACATGTTCCGCCTGGGACTGAAGTTCACTCGCAAGACCGTAAAGTACTTTTCTCAATTCTACAACTCCGATATCATCCTCGCCAGTCCCCTCGGCCTACGCATGGCCATTGGCACCGAAGACTCGAAGAAAATCGACCACGACTTCCTCAGCTCCATCGAGCTTGTCATCGTCGACCAAGCCGACGCACTCCTGATGCAGAACTGGGAGCACGTCGAGTACATCTTCTCACACATGAACCAGCAGCCCAAGGAGGCGCACGGCTGTGACTTCTCTCGCGTCCGCAGCTGGTACCTCGACGATGCCGCGCGCTACTTCCGCCAGACCATCGCCCTCTCCGCCTTCAACACCCCTGAGCTAAACGCCCTCTTCCACTCCAAATCCCGAAACTGGCGTGGCAAGGTCCGTCTCGGCAACACCCACCAAGGCGCCCTACAACAGCTTGGCCTGCGCGTAAAGCAGACGTTCTCTCGCATCGACGCCCCCTCCATCAGCGCCGAGCCAGACGCACGCTTCACCTACTTCACATCTGCGATAGTCCCAGCGCTGATGAGGCACAAGCACGATTCCGCTGGGACACTGCTCTTCATTCCCAGCTACCTCGACTTCGTACGCGTGCGCAATTACTTCTCCTCCTCGCCAACGACGGCTACCCTCTCCTTCGGCTGCATCTCCGAGTACACCTCTGTGCGTGAAGTGGCGCGCGCGCGCTCGCATTTCCTGACTGGTCGGCACAGCGTGCTGCTGTATACGGAGCGTGCACACCATTTCCGGCGGTACCAGATTCGGGGGGTGCGGAAGGTTGTCATGTATGGGTTGCCTGATAATCCGATTTTTTATAAGGAGATTGTGGGTGGGTATCTGGGGAGGAGCGTGCAGGAGGGTAGGCTGGAGGTGGGAGAGGGGAGTGCGAGGGCGGTGTTTAGTAAGTGGGATGTTATGAAGTTGGAGCGGGTTGCGGGGACGGAGAGGGTGGAGAAGATGGTTATGGAGAAGGGGGATACGTTTGATTTCCTATAGAACGAGGGAAGCGGTGGGTGTTGCGTTTAAATAAAGTTGTTGTATAACCTCTAACAACACTCGGGGCAACCTTACAATCAATCATTTATATACTTGAATTTCAACTGACGTTGTTGTACAAACTAACTGCGTGGATAATCATAGACCCCTCAACGACGAATTTGACCTCTTGTCAATTGGCGTGTACCTCTCTGCCAACGTCTCCTTGACCGTCTTGTTCAGCACGGAGCTCCCCTCATACCTCTGCTTCAACGCCCTCTGCACATCTGTCAGCCCGTCGTCCTCTACCTCGTCGTGTCCTTTTGTCGACCCAATGGCCTTCTCCACAACCTCTTTGCCACGTGCGACTGTCCTCTTTACTGCACCCGCGACGGTTTGCTCGGTAAGCCTCAGTCCTTCTCCAACCTCCACAGCCTTTGCAGCCTCTTTGCGTGCTGCGCTTTCCAGCGCCTCCTCGGTCGCTTTTGCAGTAAGACCCAGTCCTTTCTCAACTTCACGTCCTTTCTCCGCAGCCTTCTTCCACGCCTCCTTAGCTACGAGACTGGCGTTCTCAATGCCATGTTCTGCCTTATCGCCATAAATTCCCTCTCTCTCGCCAACCTCGTGAGCTGCCTTGACGCCTCTTTCCCACGTTTCCTTTGCAGCGCGGGCAGCAGATTCTTCACTGGATTTCAGCCTGTCGGCAACTTCATGCGACTTCTCCACGCCCTTCTTCCACACCTCCTTCGCGGTCGCACTCGCATTCTCCAAACCATGCTCAGTCTTCCCCTCAAACCTTGACTCCCTCTCGCTTGTAGCGCTCAGCGCCCTAGCAGCCGCTCTCTCAGCCGCAACCCTCGACCCGTCAAACCCCATCTTGGCCCCATCCCTGACCCTCTCAATCGCCTCCCTCGCAATCGGCCCCGCCTTCTCCTCCGCACTCTGAATCTCCTCTCTCGACTTCTCCATCCCCGCTCCCAGCGCATTGGCAACCGCACCCTCCATCCCCTCCTTCACGTTGCCCCACTCCGCGCCCTGCACCCAGCGCACCGCATTCTGGATCTCCTCGTTCCAGCGGTCCTTGGCCGTCTCGACGAGCGTCGCGCGGCTTGTGCGCCCGGTCTCCGCGTCTTGAGGGGGGTAGGCTAGGCTCGGGTCGGAGAGGAGGAGGGTGTTGAGGAGGGAGGACTGCGTGCGTAGGTTTGCGCCTTGCGCGTTGCGGTTTCTCTCGTGCGCAAGGACGGTGAGGTAGGCAATGCCGAGAGTGACGGTAACGCCGCTCGTCTGAGGGAGATTGTTAGAATTTTGCTGGGGGTTTTCGTGTAGTGGGGGTTGCAATTGGGGGACCTACGAAGCCGGCTGTGAACCCCATTGTGCCGCTGGAGTGATTGGTTTGGGTAATAGAGCTTGTATAAGCGCCGGATAGGCTCTGTGTTTTCGCAGGATCTTCAAAACCTACGTAGTAGCCTGATGTATAATTTTGACTACCAATTGAGTCCTTGAATCATTGAAGAGGAAGAACTAGAAATGAGTGACGTCGGGTCCGAAGCTTGGTAGCTCCCCAGTACCTCGCCAAATTCTCCCGAGCGCCAAGAAAATCGCGGCAGTCCCTCACCTCAATCCCGACATATTGAATACATTTTTTGGCACACGAGCCGCATACCACGCATCCGTCCCAACGCCGCTCCCTCGCATCACTCCCCAGCGAGGCCCTACATCACATCCGACGGAAGAATATTCGCGAGGACTTGACCTGAGCGGTCGAAATAATCCGCAATGGCTGGAGGACGCATGAAATACCGCCATCTCGGGCGCACATCAGCACACAGACAGGCACTGCTCCGTAACTTGGTCACCTCCCTCTTCACACACGAAACCATCCAGACGACATGGCCGAAGGCAAAGGAAGCGCAGCGGTTAGCTGAGAAGCTGATTACGCTGGGGAAGAAGAACACAGAGGCCAGCAAGCGGAGAGCGTTGAGCATTTTCTACGTAAGTAGTCCCCTATCCAATGGCTTCGGCTGCATGGAGATGACGAAACTTCAAGTGGCTAATTTCAAATAGACACCACACTCCCTCCTCCCTAAACTCTTTGGACCGCTTCGCGAACGCTACGCCGAACGGCCGGGTGGATACACCAGGGTGCTGCGCATCGAGCCGTTAAAGGGTGATCAGGCGCCATCAGCGATCCTGGAGCTCGTCGATGGGCCAAAGGATATGCGCTTTGCGATGACTGCAAGGACGCTGGCTAGGGTTCAGGAGGCTGGTCAGGAGGTAAATGACATGACGGCGAAGAATATCATGAAGGTTACGCGGTACAGACCAGATGCCGATGGAGATCTCCAGAGGATGGTGGCTGACCTGAGGGATTTGGAGATCGAGGACCCGAAGAGGGAGAAGGGTGTGGAGAAGAGGTGGGGTGGAAAGATTTAAGTGTATTGAGGGAGAGGGGTGTTCTGCAATTATGTATCAATACTGAAAGGGAATAGTGCAAGGCACTTTGTATGTATGGATTAGGGACGGCGTCTATTGTATCAATTAGAGCTCACATGGAAGTTTATGTTGTGGATTAGCACATCAAGGCACATAGTGACGCTGCATATTTAAGGTGATTTCACAGTCTTCCATTTTATTCATAGTAGCAGGGTGATCCATAATCCCAATAGCCCTCCGCGAGCCCATTTGACACCATTCCCTATGCGAGCTCCATCTATGGTACTACCGAACGCCATCATTGACAAGAGATTCGCCTGTGGTCCATTTTAAATTCCAAATTCTTCAGGCAGTTGGTGGTGGCTTTGGGGGCAATGGACCCATGTTGCCAAAATGTGGGATATGGTTGTTATTCTGGTTCGGGATAGGAACAGGATTTTGATTGTTAATTATCCCTTGGTGAATCATGGGCCTCGGTGGCATATGTGGTGATGCGTGATACGATGGCAAAGACGCATTTGAGCTCTGGCGGCTCATGTTATATCCAACGCCGTTGCCGTATTGCTGAGGAGTATTATAGCCAGTATATTGAAGGTGGGGTGACCCCTGGTGGGGCAATGGTTGCGGCATCGGGGCACCATTGTTGCCCGGAACAAATGACTGCGTCTTGGGGTTGAAGGCGTGCCTGTTGAAACTTCCTGGTATCGGGTGCTGGCTTTTGGGGTCGGCCGGGTTGATGGTGCTTGGCAGTTGGCCATATGCGTATGGAATTGTCTGTCCAGCTGGCATGGGCCCGCGAGGCTGGAAGGGTGCTTGATAGCCCATAGGGGGCCATGGTCCTGTCTGCTGTGGGGAGTTTTGCATCATCGGACCGTACGGAGGTACGGATGCACCGTGGTTCTGATAGTTCGGGGGGCTGGGCCTTGGAAACTGCTATCATGGACGTCAATATCTTGGTTATAAATCTATCATTTGTTGGGCTTACCTGTGGCATCTGATGGTAAGCTGTAGGCGCGCCTCCAGCAACCATGGAAGGGTGGAAGTGGGGTGGAGTAGGGCCGTATGGTGGTGCGGCCGGGCTGGAGAATGAATTCTGCAGCACGTTGCTATACTGCGGAGCACCTATGGTTCCCGGCTGTGTAGGCGTCCACTGCTGTGGCTGCTGTGGAGGAAAGAAGGGAGTGTATTGAGACCGGACATCAAAGCTCTCGGAATCCGTACGATGTTTTTTAACCATCTTTCCTCTCTTAGCTTTCCCAGAAACTGAACTGGATCGCGAAATGTCGTTGCCGTCTTCAGTATCTATATTTATAGTCAATACACAGGTGGCAGCAATTTTATGCATCCGCTTGCTTACCTGGAGTTGCATCGCCGCTCTTCTCTGTGTTTCCAAAAATTCTCTCTCGAGCTTTGTTATATGCGGCTTCACGTTCCTCGCGAGACAATCTAGAAATCGTTAGTGTTATCCTTAGCAATTATAGATGCATTAACCATACTTTTCTTTTGCAGACAAGGATTTGTCTTTTCCGTCGCTTCCTGTCTCTGAGGTGGGTTTTGAAGGGCTGCCCCCATTGTCCCCCCCTCTGCGCATAATTTTCATCGCGGGAACAGTCGGAGGAGGTGTATGCCCAGTAGTTGGAGGATTTGAAATACTTGTGAGTGACTGCGGTAATCGGCAGAATGGCGTCCGGAATATACGAACTGACCCTGCCACTGCATCAAACTGGTGGGTCATATGGTAATAATCGGCCAATTTGTGGGTTAACATTCGACAGAATGAATTACAAGGCGGTAGATCGATGAAAGGTTCCCTGGAAGTCATGTTAGTTTGTGCAATAAATTAGATGTAATCAATACAGGCTTCAAGGGGTTGCAAGCGTTAGGCGGAGAGAAACCCACTTCGAATCTTTGACGAATTCTATGACGTCCTGTTCAAGTCGCAACAAAAATATGCGATCCTTTGGAGATTCCAAAGCTTCTATAAGTTTTTCATCGGGAGTATGCTTATAGAAAAGGTTGAATCCTTCCGCAGCCGCCATAGGGCTGGCCAGCGGCTTCAGGCTGAGGTCACCAGCTACCGGGGGCCCCGACGAACCGCTTTGAGGAGTCATAATTCCTTGAGCTCGTGATTCTAGAACAGGTAGTACTGCCCTCCTGTCTGCAATCTCATGTGTTTGGGCGCGATATGCGCGAGCTAGGATTTGAGTTAGAGAATCTGCACTTAATCGTGGGAAATGCAGTCTAGCTTACCGGCAGCTTCTGATCCGATCCGGGAGCCAGCTACAATAGAACCACGGCCTGAACACGTATCATCGTCTTCTGCTGCTTTTACACTGGCACTATCATCTGGCCTCAGTGATTCTTTCTCATCCAAGGCAAATGTTGTTCCGGAGGCAATGCTCTTCCCATCAAGGCTCGGTGGCTTTGTCCCCGCATCTGATCCAGAATCCGTGCGCTGAAAAGGATATTCTGCAGACCCCTCTCCAAATATGTCTCTTTCCTCTCCGTCGGCATCGGTACCTGATCCGTTCACAACCAGGCTTGGAGCTAGGCTAATCGAATTGAATGTGTCCGCCAACTTTTCATCAGCAGTCGCCTGTTCATCCGGCTTCGTTCCGCCATTGGGTGTTTGTTGTCTCGAACTCCCCGTGGCATCCTTGCTACTACTCTCATGTGCCTCTGACAAAGAAGCATTTCGTGCGGGGTTGGCCGCAGCCATTTTGGCATAGGATAATGCAGTATTCTCCTTTCCCTTGGAAGCAGCAACCTAGTAATAATTAATACTTGATCTACCAGTAAAGTCGACCTAAACTATGTTGGTCGAGGCAGGTGATGCCCATGTGAGGGGTTGCAGTGGTATCCAGAGCAGGAATGTTGCAACTCACTTTAGCAAACGACAATTGATTCTCAGCCTGTGGCGGCGCAGCGGCCATAGCGATGTGAATAACGCGCTACAAGTCTTCAACTAAATGCGTGATATAAAGACACAGGTCGAGCACGGTTCGATTCGTACTTGGTGAATGCGTGCGAGGATCGACAGTTTCTCCAGAATTATATTAGGGCAGGATGTGATCGACGTCGCCCGTTTGGAAGGAAAGAAAGCCTGTAGGCATTGTAGGAATCGTAAAACTTTCTTATGTATAGTTTATCATCCGTTGGCGGAGGGGAAGAGAGGTCGAAGTTCGAAGGTCGTCGTTTGCCTGTGTCTGGCGAGATGGTACAGCGTCGTGCCCCAGTTGGGTGAAGTTGAACGGGCGCCAACACAGTCGTCGAGGCTATCGAGTCCTCCAAAACGTAATAGTCAAACCGTCCCCTTGATGGCCTGATATTCAGAGGTATTTTGTTGGGATAGTTGGAGCAAGCTCAACTTCCCTTTGCATGAACTCCAGGAGGTTAAGGTAATTCTCTTGATCCTGCTCCATCGAGGCTGTCTTTAGCGCCTCGTATCCCTGCAACCTTTATACCTGTGGTACAGCGGCACGAGGCTTTAAGGCAGCCAGCCTTCCCGGCCAGACAGGTCAGAGACATTCACAACGACTGACGAAAAAGACGAATTGTACTCTTTTCACCCATCGCAAGCTCACAAAATTACATATACACTGATCAACTTGACCTGCCCAATGAATTCTTATAGAGGGTCAACTATTGGCGCGCCATCCAAAGCTACACCATCTACCCTATGCCAGAAATGTTTGAAACGAGGGCATTATAGCTACGAGTGCAAGGCTGTTGCGCAGGAACGCCCTTATGTCTCAAGACCTTCGCGTACCCAGCAACTATTCAACCCAAAATTAGTTCCGAAGCTTACGAACGATGCACCCCAGGATTTGTCCGGGAGCAAAGGCAAGCAAGAGGAACAGTTGGCAAAGACGAAGCTGGAAGAAGATCGTGGGCGAAAGAGAGACCGCGATGGCCATGATCTTGACAATCAGAGCGAGCCCAAGAGATTAAGATCGACTTCATCAAGATCTTCTGTCTCTGTTTCGACAGTGTCTACAAATGCGGCACGGTCACCACCGCCCAGTAAAGACAGAAAACGCGACCAGAGGAAACGGCGTCACCCGTCCCCCGATTTCCAAGCCGACGAAGGTGGCAGATCTCGGGCCCATGGAAAGAGGGAAGAAGGCGAGATCCCGAGTGGCAGAGGTCGCCGTACCAGTAGGAGTCGGTCAGCCAGCAGCTATTCGTCGGTTTCAACGAGTAGATCTAGATCACCAAGACGTGATAGATTGAGGGACAAGACACTCAGAAGGTATTCACAAAGCCAGACGCCGCCTCGACAGAGAAGAGCCTACTCGCCAAAACGAGACGACGAGCAATGTCAGCCTCTGGGGAGGAGTACGGAGCCCACGGGACCTAGCGACACTACGGACAGAAGGGATGCGGGGCAAGCCAGGGGGGTTAATGGCCGCAATGACACAAGAACATATCGTGAGAACCAAGCAGAAATGGCACCCCGCAGAAGGTCACCAAGCCCAAGGAACACGCGTGTAGAACGGTCTCTAAGTCCGTTCAGCCAACGGGTGGCTTTAACCAAAGCTTTGGGGAGATGAACAATGAATTCCAATCTTCCACATCAAGATTCTTTTGCAGTGCAATTGTGCAATGATATACCTTTAGACGCCATACCCCCCGTGCAATGTTTCCCCGCCAGTGACGCCTGAAAATGCTATGATACATCGCTCATGAAGTTATACCATCATCTCGTCCTCCTTTTCTCGCTGTTCCTCCAGTTTCTCCTCTTGCTCGCGCAGTCTGGCGCCCTCCACAAGCGCGATGCCTTCCATACCAATCTCATCCCCGCCTTGCTCCCCATCCGCGGCAGCTGCAGCCGCAATAGCCCCACCGCCAGTCTTATCCTCAGCACTTTTCTGTGCCTGTCCAATCCTCTCTTTGACCAGGGCCGCAATCGCATTGTCGGTTCGTACATTAAGAATCTCCAACTTCTTGTCCAGGTCCCGCTTTAGATCCCAATTAGGTTTCTTAGGTTGCAATTTGAAGATATCAACGCCCTTGTCATCCTGCTCTTCCTCTTGTGCTTTCTTGCGTATCTCAGCCTCGACATCTGCGGCTTGTTGTTCAAGGGTCTCCTTCTCGAGAGATTGTGTAGGGGGCGCTTCAAATCCAAGCTTTGGTCCTCTGGTTTCCGGATCATAATTGCGCCCAGACAGATGGAGCTTCGAAACGTCTGGTGAGCCTGGGGGAGAGCGCCGTGGTGATGCCGGGGCTGCGTCTTCGTCGCTAGGTTGTTTGCGCTTCAGAGATTTGAGCTTCGCGAGACGCGATTTGCGCTCATCGGCCGCAGCGCCAAGTGAGCTGTGTGCAGCAGACATGATATGAACTATTAAACAATCCTGTCCCTTTGATTCTTGCCGCGTTGCGTGGGTTGTGTTGTGGGTTTTATTTTGGCGCGAGAGCCTCAAGGTTCCCGAGCCGCCCCAATCGGGCGCGGAAACCTTAAATTCTGCCGCCGACGTCCCTTGAATTTCTAGCCGCGAATTATTGATGGCTCAACCCAACCGGCAATACGAATCAACACCGGGAAATCCACAGCGAACTCTCTGCAGAAATGGAATGATGCTTCGTCTCTCAGTATTTTATGCCAGCCAGAATCCGTCATAGCCCGTTGGGGGCAGGCTTGTCGCTAGCTGATCTTAACATCCTTCCGTTTCTTGCACCGCGACTCTTGCAAGCATGGCCAAGAAGCCGTCGAGGACAGAGGACCCAAAGCACTGCCAGTGTAAGAGTAGAGAGTCCTCTTGCACGGCCTCTAGATGGCCATGGACAGTCATCGAGTGCTAGTGCTGCTGCTCAACAAACCCCCCCTTCGGGAGACACAACTCGCCATCCTCAATCACAGTATGGGCTTCCCCAGGAGCAGAGCGATGGCCGACGAGGGCCAACAACGAGGCGGATGTCAATAAAACCGCCAGCTCTATCACCAGTCGATAATACGAGATTTTACCCTCAAACGCGTACACGCGATATTACTAGTCACAACCAAGACCGCTCTGTCCTCACACAACTGCATCAAGGGGCTGCCGACGAAACCCCTTTAAGACAAGATGAATCCTCCAACCTCACTCGCAAAGATGTTACAGGGCCATACTTTAGCGAGTCGCATCTCGACGTATTGTACGATTTTCTGAGAGCAAATCGAAAAGACAAGGATATAGAGCAGGGCAGACACTCCGTCCGGCATTGGGAGGTTTTCTTTGATGAGAGACGGAACGAAAATCAAAGCAAGCATAGTGGCATTGGCTCGAAACGCTCTCAACAACTGGAGTCAATTGCCAGCTTTGATCCAAGTCTAGACATTTACGATTTACGGCTTGAGTGGAAGAGTATATCTCGCAAATACCGGCGAACTTACTGGCCTGGACTGATGCTGGACATCCTATACAAGAGACCAGACGATGCCTTGAAATTCCTTGTGGCCACTTTGGCCGACCCGCTTCCCAATAGGGCATGTATAGAGGACTGTTTGGACTACATCGTCAAGCACCACCTCTACCGCCAGACCCATTCGCCTATCTCATCGGAGAACTTCGATGTGCTTTTTGGAGCTATTAACGATCTACTTACCAGGTTTACAACAAGTAAAGTCCGTGTATCAGGTTATGCTTTATATCATATCTGCAAACATGCGAACCGTCTTCAGGCAGAGACTTTGCTTGCAACAATTAGCCAGCGGTGCCAGGAAGTCAGTCCAAACCTGCGGCTGCATTTTGTCGACTTTTTAGCACGACGAGGAGCAACGGATTCGGCAGTGACGTTGTTGGGGTCGATGCACCGTGATGGGGTAGTAGACTTCACGGAGCCCCGAGTTGCGAGTATCTGCGCAACGCTTTTGAGGTGCAGCCAGCAAAACCCTGAAGCAGTCCATTCCGAAGCGCATATATATTCACTCCTCCTTGAGTGGGGCATCCGGCCAAGTATTATCTTCTACACCATCCTGGCCCACAATGCCCTTGAGTCTTGGGATCACGAGACTGCTTGGAAGATTTATGATATGATCATAGAAAACGGCATCGAGCCTTCGAATCACACATATTCGATATTCCTGCACAATGCGAAATTGCGGAGGGACCAAGAGGCACTGGAGAATATGCTGGGTGGCATCAAGGCGAATAATATTAGGAACGAGTACGTCGCAACGGATTTGCTACATGCTATGTTGCTTGTATACGAAAATCAAGCGCGGACTCTACGTGGAGAAGAAGCCCAAGCTTCATCTAAATCGCTATTTCAGCGGATGGTGTTGTTGTACAGCACGTACTTTGAATTGGCTCCCCTCCAAGACTTCGCACCGGAATACTTCACCATCGATTGGAAACCATCTCCCGAAGCCGAAGGCAAAAGAATGCACCCTGATTGTGCGACATTGTCCCTCATGGTTTCGGCTGCGATACGCTGCAGAATCGAGCAGTCCGAACTACCCCTGTTATATAATCGTTTCAAGCACCTTGTCGATGCTGGGCATCCTGATTTTGTTAATGTTGCCACGGAAGTCAACGTGTTTGATGCTTTTATCAAGGCCATTGGACAAGACCGAGATACGCTGCCGTTCACGACTCAGATTCTAGGGGACATGCTTGGCGCCGAAGCTCCTGGAGTAAAGGCGCAATCTACGGATATCGAGACAAACGATCGCAAAAGGATAGTCTCCCCAAGCGTCCAAACATGGTCTATCCTGGTGCACGCGTTCATGAGCCAGGGTCAGCCCCGCGCCGCCGAAAAGATCGTGGCAATGATGAAGAGCCGTGGCATGAAGCCAAACAAGGTCACCTGGAATACTCTTATCAACGGATATCTGCAAATGCGGGATATGGCTGGAGCCATGCGCTCTTGTGATCGCGCCGAGAAGGAGGGCTGGACGATTGATGAGAATATACAAAACAAACTGAACCTATTCGGCCGCCAGGATCGGCAGTATGAGGCTATGTCGCGGACGGCAGAGTCGGAGGAGTCGGAGGAGCAGGCAGATGCTCTGTCTCCTTATTCGTCGCCTGATGGGGTACGCTCACTGCGTCGTGCTGACTTTCGAGTCGATAAAATGGGTGACTTTTTGCACGGCACTGAGCTAAAAAGACTCGATATTGTAAGGAGGGTTGAACGCCTTCTGATGGATACAAAGGGAGCTCCGGAATCGGCTAGGTTGAGGTCGTCGCGTCTTAATAAAGCTTCGAGTGGGCTGAAGAGGCTGGAGAATATTGTCGATGGCCGTTTACATAAGTTGGAGGGGGCATCGGAAATATGATGTGTCTATGTATGTATGTATATATGTATAATATTGTATCATGGAGTATAGGTATATGGAAAGAGCCAGTGATTATTCCCGTGTATGTTTATTTTGAATGGATATATGGAGAGAGCTGGTATTTATTCGCAAATATATTTCTCTGTCTTATTTTAATATTTCGCGTCCCAATTCATTTTTATGATTTGTATGATATTCATATTATATTCAACACTATCGCCCACAGCACAAAACACACTCCCAGGATATATTTACCTAATGGAATATAATACCAATAGCAGGGCATTACTCTATGACTCCTCATAATTGCCAAAAAGCTTCAAATGGACGAATTCGAGTCACATTGGCATATTCCGTAATTTATTTTCACATGCGTCACGCTACGTCATGAGGAGCTGATTTTTTTGCGCAGGGCTCTCAATGTCTGGACAATGCAAGGGAGCACGATCTCACCAACTTCCCCCCTTTAAGCTCTCTACCTTAGGTTTTGTTTTTTTCACTATCGAGGCGCAGCCTGGATCAGATATAATTTGATACAAAGCTTATATAAAATCCTGGATGGGCTGCTGATGTCCTCCTCGCCGAGTACGGATAAAATATCGCTGGTTATAACTGGGGCGGGCCCCTCATGTCTTTCCTGTGCGGAGTAATTGGCGGGTTATTTGAGGCCGGTTGCGATAAAATGTTCGTACTAGGGTACAGCTCCTGGTACTTAAGCATATGCGGGAACTACCACTTTGACCCGAAGTACCTGCAGCAGCAATATCGTGCAATATTTTCGTACCGGAGTACTCTTTTCCCCGTCTCTCCGACCTCGTTGGTGCCCGTGCCTGTTTCGGGGCGCAACGATCGACTCACCACCGAACCTCACCCGGCCACTACCACACTACGCTATAAGATATGGCGTGGTCCCCACCAAGTCCAGCTCTGAGGCTGTGATCATCAAGGTTTTTTAAAGAGGGGCATTTGTGGTCCTGCTATTCCTGCTATCGCTGCTAAGAATCCTACGAGTAGCCCAGTACGTATGCACATTCAATCTCCTCTGAGCCCCCACTATCACGTTCCCTGGACCAACCTGAGCGACCTATCGAATTATCACAAAGGGGTCCAGAGCTGACGGTATATATAGCTTGAACTCGACTTTCTCGCCTCTGGTCCATCTTTCTTCGAGAAAAGAAGACAGGCGACACTACTCTACACATCCCTACCTACCTAGACCGACCGTTGGATTGAAAATTGGATAGCCATTCCCAGCATATGGCGAGTCAGTGACGTGTTTGTGGAGACGCAAACTAGAACCGGTTTCTATTTCGAATTCGAATTGGCTCTACCTGCCGAGGCCTAAACTTCCCGATAATTGAAACGGGAATCGACCTTTCTTTCAACTTCATCCCATCTAACATATCGCCATAATTATGGCCTTCAGGTCGAGAATCACAAGGGCTGCGGCCTACGGATCTGGAGCTGCTGTCCTCGGTGGCGGTGTTCTATACTACACCTACCGCCCACGAAACATTCCGGGTCTCGAACCGGCCGCCGTGCCGCCGCCCGGAGAGCTTGGAGAACTCCCGCCGAGATTCCCCAAAGTCAAGTCGAGAGATGAGCAGATCGCCGACCTGAAGAGGAGCGGAGGACAATTCACACCCACATCAACCGCAGTCAAGAACGCATTATTAACTCCGACTGAAGTGGAGGAGGTTGCCGTCACTACACCCAAAGATGACGATATCTACGATCTGCTCATCATTGGTGGTGGTGCGACCGGTGCAGGTGTTGCGTTGGACGCGGCAACCCGCGGATTGAAAGTTGCAATTGTCGAGAGGGACGACTTTAGCTCCGGTACCAGCAGCAAGAGCACGAAGCTCGTGCACGGTGGAGTGCGATACTTGGAGAAGGCGTTCTGGGAGATGGATTACAACCAGTACAAGTTGGTGAAGGAGGCCCTGCGCGAGCGCAAGTACTTCTTGGATACCGCCCCCCATCTGTCATCGTGGCTCCCAATCATGTTGCCCTTGGACAAGTGGTGGAAGGCACCATACTACTGGGCGGGAACCAAGGCCTACGATCTTTTGGCTGGATCTGAGGGAATTGAGAGCTCGTACTTCTTGACCAGGAGTAAGGCTCTTGACGCCTTCCCCATGCTGAAGAGGACGGATCTCATTGGTGCGCTGGTCTACTACGATGGTGCGCATAACGATTCTAGGATGAACGTCTCATTGGCTATGACCGCAGCACTGTACGGCGCGACCGTTGTGAACCATCTCGAGGTTACGGGACTGAACAAGGATGCCAATGGACAGCTTTGCGGCGCTCGTGTCAAGGATGTTGTCCGTGAAAAGGATGGAAAGAAGGCCGAGGAGTTCACTATCAGAGCGAGAGGTATTGTCAACGCGACCGGCCCCTTCTGCGACTCGATACGTAAGATGGACCAGCCCAGCATCAAGGAAATCGTTGCCCCCAGCTCTGGAGTACACATCGTGCTTCCCGGATACTACAGCCCATCGAACATGGGTTTGATCGACCCTAAGACTTCTGATGGCAGAGTTATCTTCTTCTTGCCATGGCAGGGAAACACCATTGCCGGAACTACCGATGCCCCAACCACGATCCAGCAGAACCCCATTGCTGGCGAGGATGAGATTGACTGGATTCTGTCCGAGATCCGTCACTACCTCGCCCCTGACATCAACGTCAGACGTGGTGATGTCCTCGCTGCTTGGTCCGGTATCCGCCCTCTCGTCATGGATCCCAAGGCCAAGAACACCGAATCTCTCGTCCGTAACCATCTCATCGATATCTCTCCGTCTGGCCTCTTGACCTGCGCTGGTGGAAAGTGGACCACCTACCGTCAAATGGCCGAGGAGTGTGTCGACGAAGCTATCACTACTTACAAGCTGAAGCCAACCCGCGTTCTCAACGCCCCTTGCGTCAGCGGGAGCACCCAGATCGACGATGGCGCAACTCTCGACGGTTCCTGCCAGACCCACCAAGTCAGACTCATTGGTGCCCACGGTTTCTCCAAGACCCTCTTTATCAACCTGATCCAGCACTACGGCATTGAGACCGACGTCGCGAAGCACTTGACTGGTTCCTACGGTGACAGAGCCTGGACCGTTGCTGCTCTTTCCGAGCGCACCGAGAAGAGGTTCCCTGTCCGTGGCAAGAGGCTGTCCCCGCTGTACCCATTCGTTGATGGGGAGATTCGCTATGCCGTCCGCCACGAGTATGCCCAGACTGCCGTCGACGTTATCGCTCGCCGCACTCGTTTGGCGTTCCTCAACGCCCAGGCCGCACTCGAGGCCCTCCCGGAAGTCATTGATGTCATGGCCTCTGAGCTCAACTGGGACAAGAAGAGACAGGAGTTGGAATGGGTAGACAGTGAGTTCCTCTTACCCCTCAATGATTAGTTATCAGTGATTAGTGATCTAACATGTGTATGAAGGCTTGAAATTCTTGGAGAGCATGGGACTCCCAAAGTCGAAGCTTTCGGCTACGCGTGCGGCCGTTGAGGGCGGAAAGCTGGCGTTCAAGGACTCCGACGAGTACAAGATGTACTCGAGGCACAACGCGCCAACTGAGCCGTTAGCAACCGACGATGCAAGCAGCAAATCTGAGTAATAGATCCAACGGTTAGAGCGGGAGTGTATGTCAGATGTTAGAGAGATAGATCTTCCGGCTGTATATACTGTGTTTGTAGAGGTAGATTATGCACTTAATACTCCATGGCAATGGATTAATAATACCTCGGATATGTCGAGTGGCGTGTTGATATGAGGATGCACCTTGAATAAGTAAGTGGATCACGTGACTGGTAACGGCGTACTGACTACTGAGGGACTGACCATGGGGACCGGCTAAATACTCATGACATATTTTAATGCCGTCTAATATTTTATTACTTATCCAGTATATTTCGTCGTTCGGTGCCTCGTGCCGCTTACAGACAGCTGCAGGCATGTGAAGCGAGGCCCTTAAGTATACCCGGCGGTCGCGGTTACTTTGGTAGTCCACCAAGCCTACCATAGTAACCAAGCCTCGGTAACTACCCCAAATTCCCCGCAAAATGTGAGCCCCACGTTACCGAAAGGCCGTGGCTGATATCAAGATTGCCTGAAGCTTATGGTATTTATGTAAGACTGGGGGCGCTGTTCATCGTTTTTGATCATACCGTTATATACCATTATAAATAACTATTTTTCCTTCAAACCCGACCAAACAATAATACCACAAACACTTCTTCCCATCCTCATTCCCCCCAAACCGCAAACATGGTTAGAGCCGCCCCCAGCAAGAGATGCTACGTCCTCGGCGTAGGCATGACCAAGTTCATCAAGCCGCGCGGAAAGGTTGACTACACCGAGCTCGGTTTCGAGGCCGGTGTCAAGGCCATGCTTGACGCCCAAATCAGCTACGACGATGTTGACCAGGGTGTTGCCTGCTACTGCTATGGCGACTCCACGTGCGGCCAACGCGTCTTCTACCAGTTCGGCATGACCCAAATCCCCATCTACAACGTCAACAACAACTGCTCGACCGGCTCGACCGGCCTACACATCGGCCGTGATGTCATCTCCAACGGCGGCGCGGACTGCGTCCTCGTCGTCGGCTTCGAGAAGATGAACCCCGGCTCCCTGCAGAGCTTCTGGAACGACCGCGAGAACCCCACCGGCACTTCGGGCATGATGATGGCCGAGACGCGCGGCGTCACCAACGCCCCCGGCGCCGCCCAGATGTTCGGCAACGCCGGCATCGAGTACATGGAGAGGTACGGCGCGTCCAACGACGACTTTGCCGAGATCGCGCGCGTCAACCACGAGCACAGCCAGCGCAACCCCTACTCGCAGTTCCAGCAGGTGTACACGCGCCAGCAGATCCTCGACTCGCCCACCATCTTCGGCCCGCTCACGAAGCTGCAGTGCTGCCCGACCTCTGACGGAGGCGCCGCCGCCGTCCTCGTCTCCGAGGAGTTCCTCAACGCACGCCCCCACCTCCGCCCCCAGGCTGTCCTCATCGCGGGCCAGTGCCTCGCCACCGACGCGCCCAGCCTGTTCAGCAAGAGCTCCATCGACCTGATGGGCTATGACATGTCCAAGACGGCCGCGGAGGTTGCGCTGCGCCAAGCTGGCCGCACCACGGCCGACGTCCAGGTCGTCGAGCTCCACGACTGCTTCTCCGCTAACGAGATGGTCACGATTGACGCCCTCGGCCTGTCTGAGAAGGGCAAGGCCCACGAGCTCGTCCGAAACGGCGATATCACCTACGGCGGGAAGTACGTAATCAACCCCTCTGGCGGCCTCATCTCCAAAGGCCACCCCCTGGGCGCCTCTGGGATCGCGCAGTGCGCTGAGCTGGTGTGGCACCTTCGTGGGTGGGCTAACAACCGTCTGGTCCCTGGTGGAACAAAGGTTGCCCTGCAGCACAACCTCGGTCTTGGTGGTGCCGCCGTCGTCACCGTGTACGAGCGTGCGGATGGCCAGACTGGAGCCAAGGTCTCGGATGAGGAGATTGGAAAGATTAACAAGCTGGGTTACAACCCGGCTGTTGTGGCGAAGGGGTTCACTGCTGAGCAGGCCTCCAAGGTCAGGAGTAGGAACCAGAAGAGCGCGTGGGCTCTTGGTGAGGCTGAGACCAAGGTCCTGTCCCGCTTCTAGATGGAATTGAGGGATAGGGGTGGAGCGGGGGATGTGTATTTTTTGTATATTTGAAAAAAGATTGCCAGCCATGCTATGATGAAGTAGATATTATTATTATAATATCAAATTATGAATATTTCGACTCTTATGAGACTGTTCCGATGAGTGATGCAATGTTTATCATATTCACTCCCCTTTTCCTCTCCTCCACGTTTGTATTCTTCCCCAATAGAGGGGGTAAATAAACCCCTTGCTCCATACGCGTATGGGGTTCCACCCTTCGTCTCTGTTAGCAATGGCTCCAGTAGTGAGACCTCCTCTTGTTCTGCATAGTAGTATGTATGAAGCTAGTTGAGGAGGAGTTTCGTACTTTTCAAATGTGGCGCACCTATGAAGCAAGCCATTTTTCAATTCAGTATCTTTACAACCACATCCCCCCCATTTCTAGCAATACGCAGGGCTTCCCTCTGACTATCTGTACATATTATCTTGAAACTACCATCTGAAGTCGCTGTACTGAAAGTATCATATCAGGGGCACCGTATCTATATGTGGCTTCGGCTTTACCTTCTATTGCTTCAATGCTTCAATGCACATTGTATTAATATTTGTCGTAATTACGTATTTGAACTCCCTATAATTGAATTTAATGTGACTCTTTCATATATTATATAGGCCATGGAGAACTCCTCTTATAAGGCCCATATTTACACTTCTCCAACTTGTCCTCATCAATCAATAGCCTCAAAACATGCTATCTATAAAAACAAGCTCAAAACTTAGTATGAACGATCTGGAGTATTGTCGACAAAGCAGTGCAGTATCAGGACACTCCTATAACTAGGCACATTTTGTATCAGATACCCCTGCGTCGAAACAAATAACAAACCAAATAAGTATAAACATGCACGCCTCGTCTTGTCCGAGTTGTATGGTTATCCATTGAATACCACAAGCAAAAATTGATTTCATTCCAAGCAACGCCAGCAGAACCGTATTAGCAAAACCTCACCTCCGCGCAAGAAAACAGGTAGGTAGGAGGTAGATAAGCTCTTTTCCTCTTTGTGGTGACGAAAAGATATCCACGCCACGATTAAAGACGCCTGCCTACACAATGCGACGTATCGAGCCGATAATCCAGACCATTAGGCAACCATGGGTAACAACCTTTTTCCAAGCAGACGGTGCTAATGGCTTCTCCAAGGCCTAACTGGCGGGCCGTCTACCTACTCTAAGGCAAAGGATATTATCACAGAGTCTTCTCCCATTTCGTCGACGATGATGGTGACGGCATGACAGAGACGGCAGTGAGAAACTAGCTCTGCTGCTAGTGTTCATCTTGTTGTTGCCATTTCCCACCACCACCACATTGCACCCCCCCACCATCCCACCCACCCACCCCCCACCACTCTCTCTTCCATTCCCAGTCTTATATTTCCCACCTGAGGTTTTTGGAAATAACAAGATCAGACTACATGCATGCATGCGTGCAGCCGGGATAGATAGTAGATTGGTGGTGGGGTTTATACTGTACCGCCTGTCCTCTTTCTCGACGAGGGGGGGTAGACTTTCTCGACGGGGGGGGGGGGTAGATGGATGTTATGTAGATTAGCTGGTATACAGACCCAAGCTTGGTAGGATGGTAGGCTGAGGCTCAAGGAGGATGCGGGGGGGGTGGAGGCGTGATTTGGAGGATGGATGGGAGGGGGGAGGAGCGAGGGGGGTTATGAGGAAGATGAGGAAGACGATGATAATGTGAAGCGATATAGTGTGCCAAAGCCGTATCACGAACAACACACAACCCCCACAAACACATCACAAAAAAGCCCGCCTCCATAATCAGAATAAATCTTGTATCAAAAAAACCAAAGTAGTTAAAAAAACGACTATAGCCCCACTCACTCCCCCCCCCCCCAAATCTCACCCCCAGCTACTACTAGCCAAACCCCCTCTCCCTCCTCCCTTTTCGGCTTTCCGAACTTTCTTTCCCAAAGCAAAACATCACACTCCCCCCCCGCAGCTACGCTTTCCATTCCATCTTTCTCCCAAGAAAAAAAAAATAGTTCCAAATAGGAGGGGGAGGGAGAAAGGCCAAAAAAAAGGACGTAAAAAAGGAGCACAAATGATGTAAAAGCAAAAAAGATAATATTTCCCTCTCCCCTATCCCTTTCCCTTTCCCTTCCCTGATATATTTCCCCCCTTCCCTTTCCCCTTTCGTTTCCTGATATTTCCCCATCCCATCGTAAAACAAAAAAAAAAAGGTTTGAGAGCACACACACACACACACACACGCAATAAGCGACAATAGAGCAGGATGATAAGGTGACAAAAAAAAAAAAAAAAGGCACAATGTGGTAGTAGTAGGTAGTAGTAAAAAAAAATTGATGGAAAAAACGATGTTTCCCGGCCTTCTCTCTCCCCTTCTCTCTTCTCGTGGTGGTGATGGTGGTGGAGACGGTGGGGTTGGGTAGGAATTCGTATTCCTCCATTCCCCATCGCAGACCACAGCACCCTTCTTTCCTTCATCCCTTCATCCCTTCATCCCTTCCCTATTCCCTGCTCCCCAATCCGTCCCCCCCTTCCTCATCCCCATCTCCTCATATCTATTCCCACATAAGAGAACGGATAGCGGGTAGGCGGGGAGGGAGAGTGGAAAAGGAGAGCGAGAGCGAGCGAGAGAGCGACTATCATAATTGGACCAGCCAGTTGCCATAAAACGCCGGAAAGGTGTTGAGTTGGGAGCATATTACCGCCCATTTCGTAGGGCCGCGGGGGTTGGTGGTATATTAATATATAAAATATTTCGTTCTTTTATTCCTTTTAGCGAACACATTCCGGAGACCAAAAAAACAGGTGAGGTTGTTTAGTCCTGGGCGTGAAAGATGCCGCGCATGACCCTTGCTGGGTTACCGCTGACGACCGTAAAGGGTGGTACGGGCTGTGAGAACCGTTAGAAATGCCGTCCATCCATCTATTGAGAAAGGAAAGAAGAAAAAAAAACTCACCCTCGTAACAACCGAGCACGCCCCAACCGTACTGCCCCTCTTGACCGTAATCCCCGGCAAGATCGTCACATTCGCCCCAATAAAGCAGTCCTCCTCAATCACAATCGGCTTCCCGAGATTCGGCCCTTTGCTGCCCAGCCGCTTCTTTGGATCGATCGGCACCGTCGTGGTGATGATGCTCACATTTGGCCCAATGACGCAGCGGTCCCCGATCTTGACCTGCGCGCAGTCCAGGATCGTGCAGTTGCGATCGATACTCACGTCCTGACCGATGGTGATGTTGTAGCCGTAATCGCACGTAAACGGAGCGGCGACGACGCAGCGCTCGCCCACGTACCCTTGCGGATTCACCGGCGAGGCGAGGTGCGGCGGTATGCTAGCGAGCTCCTTGGGTTGCAGGATGTCGCGGAAGAGGCGTGAGCGGTCCTCGGGGAGGTTGCCGTTGTTGGGGTTGGTGCTGTTGTTGAAGCGCCACGAGGCGGCGTTACAGCGCTCGCGCTCGAGGACCAGTTCGCGGTCAAAGGGGAAGAAGTTGTTGCCCGCGAGCATCTCCTCCTTTTGCGTGCGGCGCGAGTTGGAGGCAGGGTGCGAGAGGGCGAGGCGCGCGGCGTCTTGGGCGGCGGTGGATTGCGGCGTGTGCGGGTGCGGGCTGTTGGTATTCGAGGCGTGGAGGATGCTGAAGTGCGGGACCGAGTGTGCCGATTGCGGAGTCCCAGTGTCATGCTCGCTGCTGCGGTTTTGGTCCAGCAGGGGAGGCATGCGCTGGTAATCCATTTGAGAAAGACGATCGGGGTAATTGCTCTGGCTGACTGCGCTTACCGGTGTAGGGAAGGTATTGGCTTGCGTATACGAGATGGCTGAGAGCCTCTTGTCGGGGCTCCCGACTGATGCGCTGAGGTTGGTGGAGGCGCTCCGGTCTTCGTCAGCCCCGACTGGCCGGGCGGGCGGTTGCAGGGGATCAACACGTAATTGTTGTCCGCGATACGACGGGAGGGGCTCGCGTTTGGGTTGCTGAGGCTGCTGTTGCTGCTGCTGCTGGTACGGCGGCGGTTGGTACTGGCTCGGGCTCGCATCGTAGCCGTCCTTGGACTGCAGAGGGACGGGTCCCTGCTTCTGCTCCGTCTTTGGCCAATTGCCACGGCTCGGGTAGCCGTTGCAGATAAACCCACCACGCATACAATTGTTACCTTTAGGACGAATTAGATGAGATCATGGTTGCACGGGAGCTCGCGGGGACTTACACTCGGGTCTCGTCTCGTCGCACTTCTTCTTGCGCTTGCGGCAGGTCATGCAGCCGGTCTTTGTCCTGTTGCTGAAATTGCGCTTCCGCTTCTTGTGGTCCACCTGCACCTGCCCATACTCGCCTCGGTAGGGCGCACCGCGGTCGTTGTTCTGCGCCGGGCTGGTCTCGCTGTAATTGCCCTGCCCATCGCTGTTGTTCTCGCGCTGCAGCGCCTCCCGGAGCTGATCATCGGGGCTCATGTGGTGCTGCGAAACGGCAGAGTGCCCTCCGTCCACAGGGGTCCGGTTGTCAATCTGATGCGAGTACCACGACGCGGCGCTGTTCTCGCGGCTCTCCTCTGGGTAATGCGGATACGGCGTCTGGGGTGTGACATATGGATCACGCGTCGCCGATTGCGCATCTCTCTTGCTCGATTGCGCGGACTCGGGATACGGGCTGTTCGGCGAGCCCTTTTGCTGCTCGTTCGGCTTCAGCGCTGGCAGACTGTGCTTGTGATACGAGCTTGAGCTGGACGGCTGGGCGCTGTCGCGTTCCACAGAGCCAGACCGCTTGCGCTTATGTGAGGATTCGCCATCCGGGAAGGTGGGCGGCGGCGGGACGCTCTGGCTGCCGGCAGCCTTGTCGCCATTGACCGTGTCGGCCCAATTGTCTCTCTGCGTATTCGACGTGGTGATGGTCAGCTTCTCGGGCACTGGCGGAGTGGTGCGGGCAAGCGGCTCAGGCCGGTCCTCGGAAGCTCTGCGCGACGAACCATTATTTGTCGGCGCCGCGGACGGTAGTGCCTCACGGTTGTTGACGGCGGTGAATCGCGACGTGGGTGGTTCTGCGGGCGTGTCGAGGAACGGACTCGGCGCCGTGTGAGATTCAACGGCAGTCATGGCGTCGGCTTGTGGTGAACGCTTGTTGTCGCTGTCGGTGACGGGGTCTGCCGGAGGAGTCGGGCTTGCCGCGTCGGGCAGCTTGGTGCGCGGTGGCCTCTCCACGGTGATGGTGTCTGTGAGGTCTCCCGAGACGCGTCCCGTCTCTCGTAGGCTCTCGCGAGCGAGTGCCACAAGCTCCAGCTGTACCGAGCCTGGGCTCCTTTCTTTCGCCGTCGTGGAAACCGTCGTGAGGGACGCTATCTTGGCAACGGGAGGTACGCTGTCTCGGAGCTGCGACAGCGTGGAGAACAATAGAGGATTATTCGGGTGAGAGAGGTTCTTTGTTGGCGTGCGGCTTGCTGTGGGAAATAAATTTGCACAGCCCGGGTCGACGACGTAACGATGGTGTCTGGCGTCTCTTTCTGCGACGAACGACGAAAGCTTGGGTGGCCGCGGATGTGAGAGGTAGTGCTGGCGGTGTAGTATGTAACTTTTCCAGAAAAGTTGAATACAGAAAAGGGGATTATTAGATGGAGACGTTCAGGGTGTCAAGTATGACGACGATGAGGTTGTTGTAGTGTTTAAAGGGAGTGAGCGAGTGTGTGTGTGTTCGAGGGTCGAGGTGGTTACCCAAAGAACCGCAAGGTCGACTTCTTCCCGCCCCAGCGCCCGCAGCGTAAGCCGGCGCTTCGAATACCCGCAATAGGCCCTCGCCTCGTTTCGCGACAAGACTGCCGACGCGGTAAATTGCCAGGCAGACGTGTAAAAATAGGCGGCAACTCTGCACGAACGACGGACAGTGATTGGAGAGGGAGGATTGATTTGAGATAAGATAGAATGTACAAGAGGAGGAAGGGGGATAGATAGTATCGAAGATTGATTCTCTCTCTCTCGCGCGTAAAGATGGGAGAGAAGAGGTGGGTGGGTAGGTAGTGAGTGGGTGGTTAGGTACGAGTGAGTAGGTGAGTGTGTGAGTGGGTGATTGGGTGAGTGTGCGTGTAGTGAATTAAGTAAGGTGAGTGATTTGGGGGGATAGGCGGTGAAGATTACAGTATGGGGGGATTGGGGATTGGAATTGGGATTGGAGAGGGGAGGAGGAGAAAGGGAGGTAGTGGGAGGGGAATCTGACTATGAGATGAGTGAGTGAGTTAAGTGTGAGTGGGAGTCTGAGTGGAGTGGGATTGAAGGGCGAGGCGAGTACGGAGAGTAGTACTAGACTGAGAGTAGTGCAGTTGCACACAGCAAATATACGAAGTTACTTGGCGTAGTAGTAGTGTGGGAATGGAGGGAATGGGGGACGGCGAACGACGACGGGGAAGGGAAGGAGGGAAAGAGGGAAACGGGCGTCGCTTCAGAGTCGCGCGGGTAAGAAAACCAGCAGTTGGGCGAGTAGCGAGTAGGGCGGGACTAGGGTGGGCAGGGTGGAACTAGGGTGGAACTAGGGTAATCCACTTAATCGGCCTTCCGCACTAGCGCTTTCAGAACCTAGTGCAGTTAGTACACAGTATGAGCAGGATGTACTGTACTGCAGGGGTGGACAAAATGGACAAGGTTGACGAGGTAGACAAGGTGGACAAGAGGTACAGTAGCAAAGTACACCGCGGATGTTTCCCGATGTCCCTGTCCCTGCTACTCTACTAGCCCCGTTTTTACTGTTGCCTGCCATCCTTCGACGCTTCTACGTTTCTACGTTGGCTCTACCACTCGTATCGTGTACGCTGCTATAGTGTTCTTCGCGCTACTCGATTCTACTATAGTACTTTACAATAGTACTCTACTTTCACGTACTCGAGTACAATATAGAGTACAATAAAGAATACAATATAGAGTACACGATAAGAGTGCAATATAGGAGAACACGATAAGACCACCATAGGAGAACAATGGAGTATATGAGTATATTGAGACACACAGCACAGACATACAGAACTCTACACCTCACGTATACTACCCTACTTCCAATATACAGTATGCAACATACAACACCCAAAACACAGCTGGAGATACTGAGATAACCGACAACGTAAGTGAGATGACCGAGATGACCGACATACAGCATTCAAGATTACCGAGATGACTGAGAGATGACAACTTCCCACCCCCATCCTCTCACCCTCTCACCGTCCTCTCCTTTATAAGCAACGGCCTCAAGGATGCCCCGTCCCCTCTTACATCCCAATCCGCTCACCACCAACGCCTCCAACACTTCCTTCCATTCCTTCCCCCACGACCAACACTTCCATTCCTTCCTCACCCTTCTAACCCCTCCACCTGCATCCCCTCCACACACCCCCACGACACCACAATGACGACTTCACACAACCAACTCCCAACACATCCCCTCCGTAAGCACGCAGCACTCCTTTTACCCAGCCGACTGCCCGCGCCCCGCGCCAATGACAGCGCCAGCGCCGCCAACAGACAGGAAACGGCAAGGCATCCTTCGTCGGCGGCGCCGTTTGTTGGTTCCATCACTTCCATCCATCCCATCCCTTCCATCCATTCCATCTTCCCCCCAACGATCCCGCACCACCACACACCAAGCGCCTAGCCACCGTATCCGCACCCGCCTAGACCGCGCGCGCGCCCGAAAAAACAATCCGAGCCCTCTTCCTCGTCCGCCTAGACCGTCCCGAGAACCAGTCACGGCAGGATCTAGAAGCCGTTGGGGGATTCCCTCCCTCCCTACCCACACACACGCCCCGCCCCATCGCTGGCCCGCCCGGTCCAAGGTCCAGCCTGGAACGGGCGGGCTCGGACACATTTGTAGACGCCCCCGCGGTGGGCTGGGTGGGAAATGTTGATAGGGTGGTTGTCTGGGCTTTGGGATGGGCGCGCCAATTTCCCGCTTGGATCTCCACTTTGGACGGGGAGTTGCAATTACGGGATAGGATGGGACTGGACACAGTTACTAACCTTCAGTACTGACACGAACTACTAACACTACACTACAGACACAGCTACTGCTAACACTGCTAACACTGCAAACACTGCAAACACTGCAAACAACCTCCCCAATCCAACAGCACCACCACCACCCCAACGCACCCAAACCCCGAGCCACCCACCCGCGCAACCAACACCCCAACCGCGCTTGTCGCGCTCCTCCCCCCCCCACCGCCTCCCACCCAATCAACCCCCCCTCCCCCCTGTCCTTCCTCCTCCCCGTCCCCCCTGCAACCTTCTTACCATCCCCCCCACCCAACCCAACCGCACCCAACCGACCGTCCCCTCCCCTCCCCTCCCACACACACACGCACACGCAATCGCACAGCGCCTGCAATCACGCGCCCCTATCGCCTTATCCCGCGTCTGGCCCTCCCCTTGCGCCCGGCTCGTTGCGGAGGGGTGCGTACGATACGATACGGTGCGATACGCCTCGTTTAGCCTGGGGCGCACGGTGGGGGGGGGGGAGGTAGACGCATAATGCCACGTCGGCGGAGGGAGGGAGAGAGGGAGAGGTAGGGAGAGAGGGAGAGGTAGGGAGAGAGGGAGAGGTAGGGGAGGGAGGGGTGAGGGGGGATATTGGTGGTGGAGGTGGCGTTGCGTCTGGCGGGCTGGCTGGATGGGCTGTCTCGGGAGCGTTGTGATCCGGGATGGGATGGGGGTTCTGTGGTGGTGTTGGGTGGACTGGTGGGAGTGATAGGCTGCTACGCTGATTCACTGCTACGCTGATACACTGATTTGCTGATACACTGCTACTGCTACGCTGATACACTGCTACTGCTACACTGCTACGCTACACGCCTAACGCCTAATACCACTTCACCTCACCACTACACCACTACCACCACTACCACAACCCTCCAGTCACTGGCGGCAGCAGCCCAGCAGCCCAGCAGCCCCCTCGTGACCCTCCTCACCCCTCTCCGTCGCTTTGTTAGTAGGACATACACACCCGCGAATCATTCAGTTGGTGATATATCTATTCCTGTCCTGCCCCTAGTGGATTGGATATCGTACAACATTCCCATCACAGCTCCGCTCTATAAACAGCTTTTTTATCTAATCTTATCCCGCGTGCGCGTACGCGCGGTGGGTTAAGGATGGGCTGGGGTTGGGGGGGGGATGTTGGTTGTGCTGGGTTTGGATCTGGGTCTGTCTGTCTGTCTAGTGCGTCCTGGGTCTGCTGGTAATCGTTCTCTCCTGCGCTGTGTGCGAATTGGCCAAGCTGGTGGTGGTGGTGGTGGTAGCACAGCCAGAGTAACACAGCACATCCAGCCCAAGCCGTCACGGCGCACAAGACACGCTGCTTGGTTGCTTTTGCGGTGTGCTGTGCTGCGGCGTGGTGGTGCGGCGTGGTGCCGTACTGTTACAAGACGCCGCGACGAGGTTACAGCACAGCACAGCACAGCACAGCACAGCACCACACGCATCCAGCGCGCGATGAAGAATCCCCTCCCCTTTGCGCTTGGTCTCCTCCCCCCTCTCACGCCCACCCACCCATCCATCCAATACACGCCCACCACCCCTGCCCCCTCCCACCGTCTCGGAGCAGCGCAGCTGCGCACCTCTCCCTCCCCTTCCATTTCCTACAGGCCTATCAAAGTGCCAGTTCTCTCCCTCCCACCAGTCCCATCCTCAGAAGTCGGCAGGGTACATAACTCCACCCACCACCACAGTAAAGCGACGTCCCCTCGCCTGCGGCGGATGGACTCCGGCGGATGCGGCCGCTCCACCCCACCCCATCCCATCCTATCCCTGCCGCCGCGGCGCCCGCTACAGGTGCGAGAGGCCGTCATGCGGCGCGGCGGTTATCCTGGATTGGGGATGGTGCGCGGTTGCTGTTTTGGCTGGCTGGGGGTTGTGGTCGGGCCTTTGGGAGGGGAAGGGAGGAAGGAAGGAAGGCGCGGGCGCGCGGGTTGTGGTCAACGAGGTGGACTGAACTGCCGTTTGGGTACTGTACTGTACTGTACTGTGTGCTGTACTTGCAAGACGCGCTGCGCTGTGTCTAATACACCGCACCATGGCAGGCTCGTTTGTGCAGTACAGATGCACACCACAGTAGATGGGCGTGCACACACCGCGCGTACGCACGTGCTTCTCCCCACCCCTCCGCTCACCACACCAACTGCCGCCCGCGCACAATCCCCCGGCGCCTCCCAAAGGAGCGAGACACGCAGACGCCATTAAGGAGTCTTTTTTCTGGCCTTCCGTTCCCCGAGACCCAGCATACGACCTCCACTCGGCCGTTTATTGGCAGGGGGTGGGGGGTACGTAGTTGTTCGTATTTGTGGTGGAGGGAGGGCGCGGTTGGGGGGCTGTGTTTGGGTGGATTGGATTGGAGGGATGGGTGGATGGATGGTGGACGGGGAAAGGGGAGGGGAGGTGGGAGGAGGTGGGAAAGGGGGATCGGTCGGTCACCCGCTCGCAGCCGCGTCTAGAAGCGGGTTGGCGCTGGGGGAAGGACGAGGTGAACGAGAGGGGATATACGTCCCTCCATCAACAAACAGCTGCGCGGAGCTGAGCTGAGCTCGCCGCCACAGCCATGTGGGCGGCTGCGAGGGATAGGTCGTTCCGCAGCGGCCTGGGCCCCTATCTTCTATCTTCTATCTTCTATCTCCTATCACATCTCGCGTGGGTGCAGTCGCGCATCCATCACCAACCTTGGTGGTGATGTATGTATGTATACCAACCACACACAGCACAGCGCAGCGAGAAGTACAGTGTGGCAAGGACAGGACAGGTCAGGACAAGGTACCACACTCCCCTCGATCTGCCCCACCTCGCTCTCTCCGATCGCCCCCAACTGCCCTTCCAACATCCAACGTCAGAGGGAAGGGGTGTTATAAATAGCCGTCACGTCGTGTTGGTTCTATTCCTTCCCTTTCCCTCTGGCGCCCGTTCCGTTTCACGAACCCTCGTCTGGCTTGGAAGGCTCCCGGGGGTGATCGGGAGACAGCAGATTTTTATTCCAGAACCCAGTCGATAGTAGCATTGAAAAGAAAGATGATAGGTATGTATGAAACGGAGACGGGCCTCCCTGGACGCGCCTGCGAACGGTATCCCCCGCCGCCCTCCCTTATACAACTCTATCCTAAGTACATATACTACTACCCTACCCTACCTTCCTCACCACCAGGAAGCAAGCCATAGCGCAAGCAAGGGGGGAGAGGGAATCGATCGCCGTCCACGCGTCAAGAAAGCGGCTCGTGCCCCGGCGTGCATGCGCCGGTGCGGAACCAATCAGCGCTCTGGACACGGCTGATGCCGATGCCCTTGCGTTGGGGGGGAGGAGCGTGATGAGGGTACAGTAGCGTCGCGGGGAGGTGGATGGGAGAAGATGGCGAGTCAGGGCGGCGGTAAGGGGGATGGATGGATGGTGATGATGTTGGTGATGATGGAGAAGGAGGTAGTGATGGTGATGGTGATGGGAGGCCGGGGAGATGGGAGGTAATCGAGCCAAGCTCTCCATCCCTGTTCTAACATCCGCTGAGCGCGAGGTAGAGTGCTCTTATTCCGGTTCAGGAGTGGAGTGCTGTAACCAACTCACGTCGCCCACGGAGAATCCCATGCGCTTAACCCAGCCCACCCACGTCTCTCCGAGCGGGAGGGAGGGAGGGAGGAGCCTGGCGAGGGCAGCCGGGCTGGGACGCATTGCACTGCGACTGTATGCACTACAACTGCACTGTACGTATGTATGCACTTTACAGTACATACACCCCCGACGCGCCATGAGATGACATCGGAACGGTGGTAGACGCGCGACCGCGACCGGCGCACGCTGCATTGGTGGAGTTTGCGTTGCTCCGCCTTACGGGTGGGCGATGCGGTGTACTCTATTTTTTTTCTGTCGAGGGCAAACAGACAGGGAAGGCAGGGCTGGCTGCGAGATGGATGTATGTAAGTAGAGTGGTGTGTGGCTTGCGTGGAGGTGGGAGGAGAGGCAGGCGAGGTGTTGGGCGTGAGCAGGGAGGGAGGGAGGGAGGGAGGGTGAGGGGCGCAGGGGCATGGGTGGTGATGTGCCGAAAGCGATGGGATGGGGGTGCTGACAACGGGGGTGGGCGGCGGCGTCACAAGCTTTTACTCCGTATCCGTAGCTTTGCGGTGAGGTGGTCGCGGGTGAGAGGTCAGTCCGTGGCGACGAGGCGGCGGTGGTGAGATGAATCGGGAGTATAACGAATAACCCAACCCGCCACCGGCCAACACAGCAGCGCCCATTCATCAAACACCCGCCACTCCTCACCCCATCCCATCAAGCCTCCTGCATCAAACCTCACCGCCGCCAACCTCGGCACAACACACCCCCCCAGCCAGCCAGCCAGCCGCCCACACACCCCTGCCTCCCCCCATCCCCTCCACTTAATCTACCACAACGCGAGCATCAGCGGGCTAATCACGGCTGCATCGTTCAGTGATGTCGGGCCATGACTCCAGATTGCCCGTCCCCCTGCGCTGCCCGCTGCCCGGCTCGCCTTGCCTTCTGGGCAGGCAAATCGAACGGATAGCATGCGTGCCTTACCGCACTTCCGTCTGCCTGCAGCATGCGGCAATTGCGAGTTCGCCTGTGGAGGGTGCGTGAACGACGATGGTGCGAGAGGGATGAACAGCCTAAACGCTGGGCCGCTCGCTAAGATGAAGGTGTAGGTGAGAGAGGTAAGGGGGCGCGGGAATTCCGCGCTGGGTGGGATGCGCTTGGGAAGTGCTGTGCTGGGGGCGAGGGAAAGGTGGGTGATGGATTGTGTTTGTGCGTGCTGGGGAGGATGCGATGAGGATGCGATGGGATGTGGAAGGTAGGATGGGTCGGATGGATGGGATGCGCGGCACGTGATTACGCATCCTGGGACGCGGAGGTCGTGTCAGCGCTTACCCTCTGTATATGAGAGACCACCACGAAAAACAAGAACCAAGTCGACATAATAGTGAACATCTGCGTTTTCACTGGATGAGCGACGACGAACCGCCCGTCCCAATTTACGATCTCAGCGACCATGCGGTCCAGTTAAAGATAAAGGCCCCTCGACCGCGACGACGGGCGCGTAAAATACGGTACCTGCATATTCTCTCTACCTCTCAAAATCTAAAATCTATTTCCGTCTCTCGTTCTCCTTTTTCCTCACGTCACTTTCCTTTCTATTTTTGTCTCCTCTCCTGTCCCTCTCTCTCTCTAAGCGCTACGATCTATCCCTTGCCAGCGGTCAAATCATCAAGTGGTGGTCGCGGTCGTCGTGTCGTCGTCGCACAATAGCCGCCCACCACGCCCCCCTAAGCGCCCGGCCCCCAACCAGTCGGTTCCCGCCCCGAAGCGCTGAGGCGGCCGTCTACGCGCCCTCCTCTCCCCATCATCATCCCCATCCCCATCTCCATCCGCATTCCCAATTCCCATAGTCTATTTCCATCTCCCACGCGCCCGTCCCCACGCGCCCTCCCCCCCGCCGCCCTCTCACAACCCGGGCCCTCTAACCGCCCGAGACTCCCGCGCACGCGCACTCGCAGCACAAGCCCCGCCACCAACCAACCATCCCGAGAACCCGGACCGGCGCCTGCACTGCTGGCTAATAGGAGCGCGAGCGTCCCTGCGTCGGGCCCGGCGTAACGCCCGGGTTATGCACGTCATCCCCCCCCCCCCCCAGGCGGCGGCTCTGCAGGGCATGCTGAGGGACCGATCCAGGCCAACGGCTTCGCGCCGATGCAGATCTATCTACTATCTACAGTACCTTCCCATCCACCCTCTTGCTCCTCACCCCTACCCTCACCCCCCGGCGACCACCGCGGCGGCTCCATGCACGTCATCCAGCGAGAGGTCTAGCCCAACGGCTTCGCGCTGGCATGGATACCCCGGAGGATGGACTACGCGCACGTGCATGGGCGCTAAACTCTGCGGACCGTGGGGTCGGGTCTGCGCTGTGTGCTGTACTGTGATGGCATGACATGGCGGGGCAGGGGTTGAGAGTGGCGCTTGAAGCGCGGGGAAGGGGGATGACGTCTGCGGGGGTGGGACGTGGGGAGGGGCCTGGTATGTGGGGAGGGATGTGAGATGTGATGGCGATGGTCCCTTGCGTTGGTGTCTTGGTTGTGCGTGTGTGGTGCTTGGGGTTGGGTGCGCACGTGGAGGCGGGGGTGAGGGGGCGATCTGGGGTGTTCGAGACCGTTGGCCGTTCCCCCAGGGAGGGAGGGAGGGGTATGTGAAACTGATGAAGGTTTGGGGGCTGCGAGGGGGTGGTGGGTGATTGGGTGGGATGTGGATTGGCCAATGAGAGAGGGGGGAGGGAAGTTTGGGGCGCGTGGGTAGGTAGGTTGGTTTGTTGTGCGTTGTTGTTTTTTCTTGGGGATTTGTTTCAGAGTCTGTAAGGTGGGATGTATTTTTGTTTGACGCATATGTTATCTCTTATCTTTTGCCGCTGGGGGGAGATGAGATGAGATGTTTACAGGGCGCTTATTTTCGAGGGTCGAGTGAGTGAGGGAAGGGGTGAGCTATTTTGGAGCCCAGGGGTGAGAAGGAGTGTGCACGTCCAAGAGCTCACAAGGGGGGTATACTAGTCATGTGATACCTCCTATAGGGGTTATTAGTTGTGATATGAGGTTATGAGATGTTATAGTAAAGTTAAATGTATAGTAATTGTTAAATAATATTATTTATTTTATCCGAAATATTATTTTCGACTCCCTTTTTACCCCTATCCCTTGACCATCTTTTTCTCCTCATCCCCCCTTTTTACAAACATCGCCATATAGAGTCAATATCTTTTGGTTTTATTCTATCCTCAACAAATCCTCAGTATCCACAACCTCGTATTTATTTCATTGCTTTGCTTGGATGTGCCTCTGCGTCAAGTGCCGCAGTGACTCGGGAAGAGCTGGTCCCTGTGATAACAAAAAGTCTGCATATCAACCTAGATTAACCACACTGTTAGCATACCTGAAGCACATTGTATCACGGTGGTTGAGATGAAAGGTGATACAATAAATACCAGTCCAACCTCCATTTCGCTTGCCCCCACTCCACTCCAGTCTTGTTATAATAAAAAACCTCATCTTCCGACCCCGATCTAAGTTTCTGCTTATGCGACCTCACCTGGAAATAAATTCATACTGTGTTAGCTGTGTACACCTCGGAAAGGGTTGACATGACGTGGTGTGGTGAGAAGAGAAGTGCGGTGACAAGAAAAAGTGCGGCGACAAGAATATATCAACGACAGGTAAGAGTGACAGTGACTGCTACAGTAACTCCTCCATTCTCTACACTATCAGCCCGACGAATTACGTCCTGTTGATACCAACCACCCACAGTGATTATAGATGATGTGTCTCTTTGTAGATGAGGTCATATAGACATCTCATCTTGGCCCTCCTCAACTTTGACCTTTGCATAGTGGCCGTGTTCGTTGTTTGGCGTAGCGGCCTGCTGGTGTTGCCCCTTTTCGTTTTCTATGTTGTTTGATAGACAGAAATGAATTGGATGAGCGTTCATCGCTGAGGCGAAGAAGATCAACCGTCAAGACTTAAAAGTCCCAAAGTTTAGGAATGCACCAACCCAAGACGTTCAGGCGTTCGTCGATGCTGTATCGTGGAAACACGGGATAAGGAGTGCGGGGTTTGAGCGAATGTCTGCTGAAGAAACAGATGAGCTCCATGAGTGTCTCGTTCTGGCTGTGGACATCTTGGGAATGGTTGGGAGTAGCGACGAGAGTGGTGCGGAGAGTGGTGCGGTGACGAGGGGATACCAACGATAGGAAGAGTGACAGCAGCAGTAGGACCCCCCTATTCTCACCGTCGAGATTATCTTGGCTGTCACCACAAACGGGGAAATAAGCCATATTAACCACCTGTCTTCCGGCGCAGAGGTGCTAGCTTTTGCTGCTAATATGGTTCTGCTGGCGTTGCTCCAGATGGCACCTCTTCCATGTTTATGACATTCAATGGATAACAATACAACTCAGATGAGACGAGGCATGCATATTTATACTTATTTGATTTACTATTTACTTTGAACGCGGGGATATTTGATACAAGATGTGCCTGATTATCTTCGATCTCCCCCTTGTATAACCTCACTCGCGCCCCCTTTTCACATCACTCCTCCACATCCTAAATGCCCTCCCAAACCCTCCATTACCGCCTCCTACCCCCTTCCCCCCCACGTCCTCCTCACTCTCCCTCCCCACCCCAACCATTTTCTCATCCCCCACCACCTCCCCCCCAACACCCTCCCCAACACCCTCCCCAACCCCAACAAGCGGCACCATACTCGGCCTCCCATGCGCACACAAAAACGGAAACTTACACCTCCCCAACCTCCGCACCAACGCCTCACACTCCCCCCTCTCAAGCACATCATTAAACATCACCGCCCCGCGACAAGCACGCGAATTCAGCATCTCCAGAATACCCGCCGGACAGCCCTGCATGCGCGCAACCCAATCCGGTGATGTTGTTTCTCCCTCGCCATCCGGGCCACCCATCTCCCTAACCTGGCGGGATGGCCTAGCTCCCCTCTTCTCATCGAATTCCCACACCTCGCGCCGGATGAGTTCAATCGTCATCTTTGGATCCAAGCGGCATCTCTCCACGATCCCGGGCGGTAAAGCCGTAAGTACAACTTTATCCATCCCCTCCCCTGCTGGGTTCGCAGGACGAATGCAGTACAACACGCCCCAATCCGCAAAGTGCCGTCTATAGCGCTCCAGTAGTTCCGATTCCGCGCCCGCAACCTCAAAAACAATGCTCTTCTCCAGCCTCTCCACGCGCACGCCAGGGACCAGCTCATCCTGCCCCATCCCGCGCGACGGTGACGGAGGCAGGCAGAAGTCCGCCATCAGCGCTTCGATGCGGCACCGTTCATCCGCGGCGTGCTGGTCGATGATAACGAGCATATCCTCTCCGCTCACTTCGCCGTCCGCAGAAGCTGCTGCTGGCATCCGAGCGAGTATGAACTTGCGATCGACCTGCGCAATGACGCGCGCGCGCTGGAGTCCGGATTTGGATAGGCGGCCAGTGGAGCTGGTGGCGCTGACCTGAAAGGCGCGGTCGATGGCTGCTTGGGTGCAGGTATGGTGGTGGCCGTGGAGGATGCTCTGGGTGTGGGTGTCGGTCCAGTCGGGTTGGATTTGGGGGATAGGGGGTTCCGCTGGGGGGAAGACGGGGTTGTTCCAGTTGGTGAGGATGCTGTTGAGCCAGTCGCTTGGTTGGCGGGATTGGTCAGGGGAGTCGTGCCTGATTGATCCGTACTTTCTATCGAGCGTTCGAAGACCGCGGCGTGTCTCTGAAGCAGGCTTGCTGCTCAATTTTGGGGTTTGCTGCACCAAGCCAGTGCGCATGTTGACAAAACAGTTTTCCTTTGTAGTTGGGTCTGTCCAGGGAACAAATTCGTCTTTCTCTATATCAGGAGGAGATTCGTGGATGGGCATTTCATCTTTAGGGGACATTGCAGGTCGCCTGGTTGGCTTCGCCACGTCCATGAAAGGTAGCTGGGATACCGCGCCTGATTTCGAAATAAGCGGGGTCGTGCTTCGGGGTATAGGCTTCTCTATCTTGGAAGCAGAATCCTTTCCAGCGCCTTTCGGTTCTCCCAAAACATGCTTTAAAGGCCGAACGCCTTTTATCGCTTGAACTCCGTCGTTGACATTGGATAATTCTGTTTTTGACGTATTCACAAACGCTGGAACCCTTCCACTCTTGACCCTAGACCAGACATCAAACGGTGACGATGGCCTGGGACTTGAATGTCTTGTTGGAAGTTTGGTGATTGCTCTTTTCTTTGGTGAGGCTCCAGCGTTTGTAGACTGCCGAGGTGTTCCAGACACGTCGTAAATAGCTTTCGTAGAAGAGCTGGACGGCCCCATCCCATCCATGTCAACCTCGCTGCTCTCGGCTTTGCGCTTGGATGGCGAGCCAGGAGGTCGGATAAACTTTGGGGTAAAGTTGTTACTTCGGAGAAACTCCACAATGACAGCCTGGAGCAACTTCGTTATGGAAACGAGCGTTTTCTCATCCTCAAAAACATCTTCAACGGGATCGTGGCTCGGTATAGGGCCGTGAATATCGATCCTCATATAGAACATCGGCCATCTGTCAACCCCTTTTCCAGACCCCTTCAGCTCCTTGTTGGTAAAACCATCGCTCTTATATCGCTTGTCCTCTGCCCTTCTCTTCTTCTCCGTCTCATCCAGCTGGGGAAGATCATCCACTATGCCAAATGATGAATTGGCAAAAAGACGATTGACCTCTTCAAACAAAATATTGCGTCCATCTTCGTTGCTCAGAGGGTGTATTCCAAAAGACATGAATTGAATGCCTTTGGTGGGCGCGGGATCAAGTGATATTCCACTCCTGATGCTCACTGTAGATGTCGAACCGCTTGCAGATACCCAAGATGATGTGTCCACTGAAGGAATGAAAGATGCTTGCGCGAGAGTACTGCAAATATGTGATATCAGGGCACCATCATCGTCGATATCTCTGCGCCTTGAGCTTATACGTAAGGTCCGTAACTTAGTATTGGAAGCAAGTTCTTTTATAGTCACGGAAATAGGAGCGTGCCATGATAATATCAAAGCCGTGACTTCTTTTCGGAGTGAATCCCAGTCTTTCGGATTTCTTGACGACTCTGCATTCTCAATAGCACGCTGTTTGACCCGGACAGGCATGTCCCCAAATAGGTTCCGCACTGTAACACGAGTGCCATGATTTAGTGACACTAAATGTTGTGCCTCGGGAGCCGGGGTTTGACGAGATATAACCTGGGATCTGGACAAGGTCATAGAATTGTGCGACCGGTGCAGATGGTGATGTGAAGTGATAGACAGCAATGACAGCGCGGCGAGGGAAGCAAGAAAACAGCCTTGAGTGCCGTGCGTCTCAGTATTACTGGCATGTTTGGAGGTATCTATATATATATTAGAGCTCTGCCAATTACCGATTTGGGTATCTTACGGTGGAGTTTTGCCAACCCGCCACTTGGCTGGAATTCGGCTGGCACTATACCCTGTCCATCATCTTCGACTATGCAGCTACCACGACTATAGTCAACCTGAACATCAATTTTTCCTGCGGAGGCATCAAGGGAATTCTTCAGTAGCTGAATGATAACTCCGTTTACCGATGTGATGGAAACAGACGATTTTATCTGGGCAACAACTTCAGGTGGCAGTGGAGCAATGGCAGGTGAAGAAGCCATGCCGTTGTTGGAATATTTCAGTCGCTGTAACGAATGCAATTCCAACGCTGACGAATGATGTTCCTTCTGTTTTCAAGAGGCTGGATATCAGCCATTGCGAGGAAGGAACGAAGGCTTCAAATCCGGTTTGTTTATATGGCAATCATCTCGGCAGTAAGATGGAGCAGTTACGCAATACTGGTAGGCAAGCAGTGCTTCAATAGTGGCAACTAAAGCAATAGACACTGATAATACCACCAATCCCAAATGGCCTCACCGAGTGGCAATTTATATCGCTGGGCTTTAGAGTTGAGGCTCTGCGTGGTTGACAGGCGGCGTGAAATTCTGCCGGTTGTCATGCCACGTTGCCTTCACCGCCTTATGTCACATCACAATAACAGGTAGGTCACGTGATAAGAGATACAAACAACGCTGGCGCGCTCACAACAGACCCAGTCAAGGGCAACATGAATATGTGAAATCCAGGCCATTCCATAGGTATAAATTCCATGGGCGCCCCAACGATATTCTTAGGTCTTGATACTGCATGTGAGACGCTCATGGAACCAACTCCTGTCAAGGCATCTGCTAACAAAAGTTCAAGAGACAGATGAAGTGGACTGATTTCGCCCCGTCTTACCCAGCCACAACACCAAAACTTGTCGACGGGCCCACGTCCCCACAGAGCCATATCCACCGTGGCTTGCCAAGCCCAAGGGCTCATTTGCCGACGCTGTTCGAAACCCCCCAGAATAGGAAACTTAATAGCAACAGCACCTGTCGATCTCGAAACCAGTCTTGGCGCATGGGCTGAAGCGGTACCCCTAATTTTACTTCTGAGCCAAGATGGTTTCGGTTGGACGAGGAGTGCTTTGGGTACTTCGTATAGATTAGTGAGTTGCGCAGATTTGCTTATTGCTTCATCCTTTACGAGTTAATTATGAAAGGGGTTTCAATGGGCGATGAATCCAGTGCTTCTGTGTGATCAGAAGTGTGAAAATACCGAGGAATATGGATGTCAATCAGGTGCTACGCGTGAGGATTTACAGTTGACAGGGAGGGAACACAGTGCTCACTTCCAGGCATTAAGGTTCTCCACGACATCGGTTATGGGCCAAGGGGGGCTGAGAATGCTCACCGAGCCACGACCCCCATAATCATCACCCGTGCAGAAGCGTAAGGCTGATCACAGCAATTTAATCACTCTGGATGGCTCACCAAGACCGTCCCAAAACCAATGACACCCGTCACGGCACTCCAAGCCCACCCCTTCAGGCCGCCAGTGGAGCAGAGCTGAGTCTGATGTGGCTTACCGAAATTTATGACAGGTAGATCGTGCCCTGTCTGTCACCGCGGTTCCCCCGGCACCACTCAGCTCCTTCGCGATCCATTGCTGTCGGGTCAGCAATGCCTCCGCAAGCTCAGCAGGGTTCAACACAACGTTGTTCCCAGGCGCGATCATCGTGCTGCCTGGGCCAGCGGGTCGCGCGCTCATTGGTTTGATACGGGGCGGATGGGCATTGCTGTGCCTCGAAGTGAGTAATAGCTCAATTCGGCTACGCTCATTCCCTTCTCACACCCTTATCCGTTTGGGAGCATTGAGAAATGATAGGGATTGGCGTGAGTACTAATATTCCCCAAGTCCATCTACTCTTCCCTTTTTCCTTCCCCCCCATCCAACTCAAGTCTTCTCTGTCCATCTTCGCATATTCATACACTCTTTAATCAATTCTTTACCTTTTTTCCTCAGCCCACCAAACTTCAATCAAAATGCGTTTCTCTATCGTCCTCGTCGCCGCCGCGGCCACCATCGTTGCCGCCCAGGACCTCGGAAACATCCAGGACTGCAGTGACCCACAAGGCCTCGCTGACTGCGCTGGCCCATACGTCTCGGCCGTCAACGACTGTGAGACCTCCGACATCGACTGCTACTGCAAGGTCGCCAAGTCCGGACAAGAGTACGCACCCCCCATTCTCTCTACCAACCGCTCAAATTAACCCCCACTCAGATGCTTCACCAAGTACTGCCCTGAGGTCAGCTTCCCCGGCGCGTCCACCATCGATAGCCAGTGCGGCTCCACCTCCGGCTCGGGATCTAGCTCCGGCTCCGGCTCCGGATCCAGCTCCGGCTCTGACGACAGCGACGACACCGACTCCAGCTCCGGCTCTGGCTCTAGCTCCGGCTCTGGCTCTGGCTCCAGCTCCGGCTCGGACACTGGCTCCACCTCCGGCTCCGGCGCTGACTCCAGCGACGATGCTGACTCCAACAAGAAGTCCGGCGGTGGCGGTGGTGATGAGGGTGCCGGTGCCTCTCTCTTCGCGCCCGCCGGCGGCATGCTCGCTGCCATCGTCGCTGTCGCGGCCATGTTGTAAGCGGCGTGTTGTAGTAGGGGAGTGTGAGGGACAGGGCAAGTGGGCTGCACGTAATGTTTTGGCGTCTGCGTCTGCTGCGGTGTTTTCTCGACCCGTTCGCTGTACTGTACTTTCTTGGATTTTGGGGGACCAGGGTTATATGCCCGGAAATTTGTATATCGGGATGATGGGGAGCTAGAGTATATAAAAATAATAATTTGACAACATCATCTTTGAGTGTTTGGTTACTGTGCATGGTGATAGTGTGCGGATATGGGGATGGCGAGTTCACATTGGCTATGGACGGCGTCATGCGCGATGCTCGTAAGAGTGATTTGAGTACCCACGAAGGTTAATCCATTGCATTCCGTTTTGAAGTCCATCCATGCATAATGCCAGTAACACCCATCATCCTACCCCGTATCACTCATAAATACTGAGTCCCATATCCACAGTCTTAGAACACGCCATCCTCAAAATCCACAACCCTCACCTGCTTCACCAGCGGCGTAACATCCTTCACGAACGCAAGATGCACCGGATCCTTCTCCAGATAATACTTTCGATCCTCCTCCGACACAAAATGCGAGATGAACGCATGCGTTAACCCGCCCTGTCTATCATTAGCCTTATCCTGTGTACCTTCCCCTGTTCCCCAGTCGCCGCCAGAAAAGCCGCTCTCGTCTCACATCTCGCAGGAAGAGGCAACTCACATCATGGCCCTCCGGGCTGTTATTCTTCCCCCCCATCCCATTAAACACATACTGCTGCCCATTCTCCGGGTGACGACACGTATTCGACAAGTTCAGCATGCGCTTGCAGATCTATCGCTCTCATTAGCCGTCTGCATCGCACCGCTGCCCATCCCACGTGCTTATCGATAAGCCACCTGGGAGGATAGAGAGAATGAGTGGAACCTACGTCATTGACAGCCGCGACATCGGCGTCGGCAGCGAACTCGAAGATGACAATGTGGATGATCGTCATGGCTACTTAGTTCACGTATGCTTTGGTTTAAGTAAAGTGGGAGTAGTTGTTTACAATGTCTGGTGCGGGTGAGATAGAGGTTGTTGGGTTGAAGGAATGGGCTCTGGCGAGACGGTGGTCTAAGACAGGGTTCTCTCGGCTGACGTCTGCTGCCAACTTTCCAAGCGGGAGGGGCAGGAACGACACAACATCCATTTTCTTATCGGGAAGGGACGTTGGATTTAGGTTTGCTGTGACGTTTTAGGGGACTGGGAATAGAACGGATTAGGTTGGTCGTGCGAGCTTGATGGGCAGGGGAGGGCGGGTCCGGATGGTGAGGTTGATGGGGAAGGACGCGCGTCGGGAGGACGAAGGTGCAGGGGGGAGGACGGGATGACTGGCAGGCAGGGATTGCTGGGCTATGACGGAGAGAAGGATTCTGTAGGAGATGGTCGGGCTATACAGTGGGTGAGTTGTTTTTGTTTGGACGCGGAACCGTTCGTGTGGTTGTGTAATGAATGCTGTTCTGTTGTGTTCGGTTTACATAGTCTGACTATCCAACAAACACTTTCAAACGTTTCCGCGAAAATCCAACGCAGCCTTCCACGCAGCCCAAATGCTGGGGATGTGATGCTCCCAGTACGGTGCTTCCCACATGGCCCACGTGGATTATCCATAAATATTCATTCTGCTTCTTAAGCCTCCTCCTCTTGCCTCTGACTGCGTGCATCGCTGCACCAGTGGCCATGTGTACGATCTTGCCCTCCTCCTGACAAGCACCTTTCCTCCACGGCACCTACAGTGCACCTTCCCATCGTTCCTTCCCAAAGTAACCGTCTAGGTATAAGATCAAAGCAGCCACCCCTGTTTAGCACCGTTCGTAGGTCCAATCTATTAAGCATCATATATAACCGTCGTCCCATCTTGCGCTGGGTCCAATAGCTTCCACGCGCACGTAATGCCCTCCTTCTTGAACTCCGTGATCAAATGATCTGCGATACTCTCAAAGTTGTCTGTTGCCAGCGTCATGATAGTTGGCCCAGCTCCGCTCAAGCAGGTACCTAAGAGACCTGGGTGCGACTTGGGCGATAAGCTTTGCAGGATCTCCGTCAAACCTGGGATAAGAGTCTTTCGGTATGGCTGGTGGATTTTGTCCTGCATCGAGAGGTAGATGAACTCTGGGTCTGGCGGCGATTCACCCAGAGCCGTAGGTAGGAGTGCTACGCGCTGCAGGTTAAACACGATATCTGGTCTAGTATAGCTTGTCGGCAACACCTCTCTCGCCTTCGCCGTCGCGACCTCGAAATCCGGGATCACAACAATACACCTAATCTCAGGCGCCCACTTGAACTTGTGGAAGTGCCCAATGTTGAATGGTGGCTCCGGGGGGTTCAGGCCTGTGTCCACACCGCCAGTATTGGAGAGGACTTCGGAGACCGGGATCTCGAGGCGCGCGACGTCGGCGGGCTTGAGCTCGTTGAGGTAGGTGCCGACGAAGCCACCGTAGAGGGTCGCGGCGATGTTGTCGGGGTGGCGCTCGACCATTAGGCAGTAGTCGAGGATGCGGGCCTTTGAGAGGCCGAGCTTGCCAGCTTCATTGGCGAGGACGACGCCGGAGACGACGGCGGAGCCAGAGGAGCCGAGACCGCGGCCGAGGGGGATGGGGTTGATGACATGGACGTGGGTGTTCTTGGGGAAGACACGCTGGCCGTGGCAGCGGAGGACGTAGAGTGCGACTTTCGTGATGAGGTTGACCTCTGGGTCGAGGGGGACGTCGGGCGCGCCCTGGCCCTCGTAGGTTATGCGGCAGTTGAGTGGGAGCGAGGTGGTTTCGGAAGGGTCGACGGTGACCTTCAGCTCGAGGTACATCGAGAGGGCGAGGCCGATGACATCGAAGCCAGGGCCAATGTTGGCCGAAGAGCAAGGAGCTCGGACTGTGAATTTAGAGGCGGCCATGGTGTTCAGGTTGAGGGGTTGTTCTGTGTTGCGAATTGAAGCAATTGGGAGGCTGCCCTGGGTAGATAATATAATAAAATGGTGTATATTGCTTTTCCGTCACCTTACCATGCTCGGTCGAGTTGTGGGAGGTTGATATCCACTATCTCGGTCACTTGAGGTCTGTGACTCGACTACGAGGCTAAGAATTTATTTTGGCGGGGAAGAAAGTTGGCGGTTTACCCCGCCAAGCACCCATAACCCCCACGGCGCCCGCCATCGGAGAATCGCACACGTGCGCATACACTCTTCTAGAACGATATCCCTCAAAAGAACAAAATAATATTACTATATCAATTGGTTAATAACGCATGGTTCAAGGTATATCTAGCATTATGCACAATCGCATGACAGAAACGGCAAGTGGTCTTGTGCTCTTGAATTGTGCGTCTTGATGACGAGAATATTATTCCGAAGACCACAAGGTTGTGCCAGCAACTATTACAAAAGACCATTCAATCCAGACCAGACCCCCAACTCCCAGCACTTTTCATTGATCGTTATTGTCATCATTCAGCTTTTCCAGCCAGTCCTCAAATATCCTTAACGCGTCTTCAAACTGCAGGTCGTTCATTAAGTGATGACCGCTTCCCTCGACAGACGCAAACTCCACCCCCCCCCTTTGATGTCATACCCATCCTTCCCCATTTGTTTCAGTGCGCCAGCATACTCCGCCGTCGTCTTCACCATTAAATCCATCTTCATTAACTGATCCAGCTCCGCCGCCAACACAAACAGCCTCATCCCGCACCCAAGCAGCACCCTCCTCGGATCCACATAACCGCGCCACATCGTACTTACCGGCCACCTCAAGCTCTCATACTCCGACATAAGCTTCTCAAACGGCTTCACCCAATCAATCGGGAACGACGGACAAAAGAACGCCGCCTTGACCAGCTCACTCGACGACAGCGGCGACCGTGGATGCAGCCAATCCCTCAGGAACATCCGCGGCAGGAACAGCGGATCTAGCGTCCACCACGCGCGGTACACATGATCACTAACAACCCACGCATTAGTAACCCCTTGCCACCTTGAAATAGTCGGGGAAAAAAGGAACTCACGCTCCAAAACTCGGCGTCCCAGCCAGCAGCGCCAGGCCCTGCACCCTCGCCAACTCCTGATCGCAGACCATCTGCACGAGCCCACCCCCCGCGGAATGGCCCGCCAACACGACCTCGCCGCGGGCATCGAACAGCGTCTCGAGATGCGCGATGCCGGCGCGGATATCCGTCGCGAGGGCATAAGCAGTAGTGAGTAAAGCCATGCGCAGGAACCCCGGTGTCCAAGATTGGCCATGTCCGCGGATGCTGAGGGCGTGGACGTTATATCCGTGAGCGGCGAGGAGGGCGAGCCAGGGGATGTACATAGCTGCGCACCCGAAGCCGCCGTGGACGAGGAGGATGGGCGATTCGAGGATGGGGGATTGGAGGATGCGGGGCCGGGAGGGGTCGGGGGTTGCGCTGAGGAGCTCGAGGGGGCCGGAAGGGGTGGTGATGAAAGTGCGGGTGATGGAGGGGGGGAGGGGCGTGGGGGGTGGGGAGGTGGAGGTCCAGGAGAGGGTCCAGCGGTTTGAGGAGGAGGAGGGGGCGGGCATGGTGCACTGGGGGGGGAGGGCTGAGCGAATTGGGGTGTTTAAGACAGGAATAAGACGTCGTGGTACGGAAACGCGAGAAACAGGCACGAAGATGCTGGTGTGATGTACCGCTGCGCCGCAGCTGGCGGGCGGGTTACAAGAATACGCGCGACGTAGATAGAAACGTGAGAAAGATGAGGCTGTGGAGGGCGTCGTGATAGTGCGCTTGCTTGCATGCGAAAAGGGCTAATTCCGACGATGCCGGCTCGGCGCGCTGGAGATGTGAATATAGAGAGAAATGCGGACCTACAAAGTACGGGGTTGGGAACCACGAAACTGCGACAATCTGTACTGTACTGTGCATGCTGGTTGGAGCTGACAGGCGACAGCTCGTTTGCTTATTCGCAGTGATACAAATGAAAGATGGCTGGCTTGGCTTCTTCGGGAAATATGCCGACAAGGGTTGGTTGGGATCCTGGAAGTTCACACGTGATATGGAAAGTCTTGGTGCAAATGGGAAGAAAGTTGGTATAATATTTTCGTACATTAATTCATAGTAAGTAAGTACAGCTCTGCCTTCCCAGCTGGCTTTAGATGCTGTGCTACACCCAAGGCTCAATTCTCCATAGCCTGGCTTGAAAATTGAGCAGCTTCAGTCTCGCCGAATCGAACCGGCAGATTCCGTAAAAGTGATGAGATGAATATTACAGTCTATAGTCTCCAAACTATCTGTCTGTCTGTCTGTGCCGATGTGCATTATAGAGCCAATCGCGGCCCTTTTCCCGCATAACGCCGCCCAATGCCGATGCGCCCTCTGTATGAACAGAAAATAAAATGGTATATCAAAGTAATCGTTGCGCTCAACGTGATAATCTAGTCTAAACCATGAACGACTCGCCGCAGCCGCATTCATCCTCTGGCATATTGTTAGTATAGAGCTCGTGTAATTTCACCGGAGACACTTACTTATATTGGGATTCTTGAAGACGAATCTTTCACTGAGCTTGTCCTCGACATAGTCCATCTCGCTCCCAATGATGCTGAACAAGGCCTTGCTATCAATCAGAACCTTGACGCCATCCTGCTCGACCGTCTCGTCGAATGCTCCCGCCTTGTCGACGTACTCGAGGTTGTATGAGAGGCCACTGCAGCCACGGTTCTTGACGCCGACCTTGATGAGCTTGGGTTCGGGCTGGCTGAGTAGGTTGCGTAGTTGCACGATAGCCGACGGTGTAAGGCTGATTGCCGCCTTGCGAGCGGCCCGCAGCCTCGAGCGAGGCTTTGCTTTTTCTTGTGTCGCCGGTGCAGCGCCTGCGGCCGCTGTGCTGTTGGCTTGGACAGGCTTCGTCTTCTGCGCCTCCTTTTCGGTGATGGCTACTTCTGGTTGTGCTGCTGCTACTTTTTGTTCGGGTATCGACGGTGGCCTCGTGTCGTGGGGTTGCGGGATCCCTCTCCCGATCGATGTTTCTGGGGTGCCGCTGCTCCGCGGGGGTGGTGGCGCTTGGGGTTCGAGAGAGTATGGCTGGTATGTGCTAGTTTGCATCTTCCTCTTCGTGGACATGCGTGCGGACTGTGCTTCGGAGATTCGTCGCAGTGCGTGGCGGCACGGTCGGAGTGCTGGTGTTGCTGAAGAGGCAAAAGCGCACTGGAACAGCCTCGAGGTTGATGAAGCCAGCGGAGTTGCAAATCTCGGAGTTGCCATCCTGTGCGATTGGCAGGTGTTTGGTCTGATGTCGGTATTTGTATGGAAGATGAATATAGTATTGATATTTGGACGAAAAGGCTCTGTCTAATTCATGCCAAATTGAGGTATTAGTCACCAGTTGCGTTGGAAGTTGCTGGAGAGTTGAAGTACTATACGATGATGCTGCTCGGCTCTGTTCATGGACTTCCACGGGTAGCCGTGACCAATCAGTTGTGCGGGTTTGTCATCCCGTCTACCCTGTAAACCCAGCAATAAGTGGCGGGGCCATAAGGTACGAGGGGCGATGGATTATAAACACTAAAATTTAGTTATAATCATAACAACGGCCTTATAAGAAAGGGAGCTTGGACTGTGGGAATTGAAACGTTAGTTAGTGCAATATAATGACATTTAGAGTAAAATTTAATGCACCACTAAACAATGACGTCTGAGAGAAGACCCCTCCCGTGCCTCCGTGTATATAAATGTTCCCTCAGCCTCGTCTCCCAGGCTGTCCACCGTCTCCCGTCTTACTGATTTGTCCCCGACCACCGACGACCGGATTGCGCTAGGAACCAATGCAGGCCAAGGCTGAAGCAACCCTGGGCCTTTGTGGCTGGTGGTGGTGGTGGGAGCATACGCAACGTGTTTGATGGAGATATATAATTTTACCACCAATCGACAATAGAAATCTGCTCAATTTCAACTCGGTTCTTGCTCTTCCATTGCGTGTCGTCCAACCAGCGCCGAGCTACTGGCTACATACAATTGGCATGAGTTATGGAGCCGTCGCCCCTCACCCAGCAGAGCAGACCTGAGGTGTTTCAACAAAAGATCGTCGAGCTGTACGACGCACTCTTCAAGGTAACATTCCATGCCGGCCTGCGCACTGCCGACACCAATAACGGTATATTAACTCTTCATCGCAGGATGACGAAGGCGGCGACAAATCCGAGGGATTTTGGACAGAGTTCTTCCTCCTCAAACCGGACCTTGCGACGTTGCGGCGCATACTGGGGGGATTAAGCCCTTCCGACCTGCTCAACCTTCAAGTTAGTCGCCAGCAAGCATGATTATGAACAGGGCTTACATGTGATAGAACCAAACACGAAGCTTATTCCCTCGAGCAATTAAATGCATCAAGATCGGAAGTGCTCCGGCAGATACTCATGCTCTAGATGTAATACCAATGCCCCGCTCCAACAAGGCTACGGCTAACAGATCCAGACCCTTACAGTACTTTTAGCTTCAGTCTTGTCGAAGAAATATAACAATCCGAGTTCGGACATCATAAATGTGCTTGCGGGGTTGGACCAGGTCGACTCGGTCTTCACAGAGTTCGTTGCGGTACTAGATAATACGATTCGGACGGGGCGCTCATGTATGCACTCCTTATATACTCACCTTGCTCTAGCGGCGCTGACATCTTGCCAGTGGATATACGGCAAAAAGCCATTGAAGTAACACTATCCCTGACATCGGGCGCATATCAGACGAGCCTCCTCTCGTATTTTACACATAGGGATTTATTCCCGTCGCTGATGAAGGTATGGATTGTCCAGGTCGCTCTCGTCCAATACACTAATTCGGCCAGTTTATACAAGACACTGATTCCACCACTCAAACTTTTGAACCATTTACTCTCCTCGGCTTATTAGCGAATTACAACAAGTTCGAATTCCAGAATCCGTACAGGTTACGGCTTGAGGATTTCGTGAACGAGGCCGCAATACAAAAGATTATCACATCTACCGGCGACACATGCTCACGGTTAAGGACAAAATATGTGGCTGTCCAGAATGATCTTCCCGAAGGGTGGTCACTGGCATCGGCATTCGGCATGCTAGGTCTCGGCGGCTTGATCGGTGCGAAGCCAGCAGCGCCAGTGATCGACCCAGAAGCAGCCAAAAAGATGTTTGCAGAACTGTCAGTATCCCCCACGAGAATCCATGACATCTACTAACTCAATCGCAGTCCCGGTGCTGAAGCGGCCGTACTCCTTGCCACCTACGACTTCGTCCACGCCAACAAGCTATTCTGCTTCAACCTCGTCACCCTCGAGCTCGAGAACAAGCAGGCCGAACCCCCCATAGCAAGCTTCATATCCCTAACCTCCTACCTCCTCGAGCACTCCTACATCTCCCACCGCACCTCCCTCTATGCCCGCCTCAATCTCCTCACCATCCGCCTCATCGTCGAAGATCCCGCCCTCTGCAAACGCATCTGTAGTCCCGAAAGCAAAACGCCCGTCCGACTCTGCCGCCAGCGCTCCCCCTACCTCCCCCTCGTCCGCGGCGATCGCGTCCTCGCTACCGCCATCTTCGACGCCATGATCGACGGCATTAACCATAACCTCCGTCGCCGCCTCGACGTCGATCTCTACGCCCTCTTCCTCGATATCCTGCAGCGCCTGATCGCGCATCTGACGCGCACCCGTACCCGCCTGCCTTACCATTGGTCCGAGCTCTTCCGTTCCCTGCTGACGCTCATCCGCTTCATGGCTACGTACGCCGCGGACCTAGCGGGGCTGCCGCGCATCGACGCGCTGCAGGATGCGCTGGTGAATTTGATCGCGCTGGCGCTCTCTGCGGGGGAGGCGTTCCTGCCGACGCCGGCGGCGTATGATGATCTCTTCTACAAGCTTGTGGAGACGGGGGATGTGCTTGTCAAGTTCAGCGAGGCGTATGGGCTGGCGAAGCGGCCGGGGTGCTCGATTGGGACGCTGGTGAGCGTGAGTGCGCATTATAAGGAGCTGTTGAAGGATGGGGTTCGGGGGAGTGGGGTGAGGAATCTTACGAGTGCGCAGGTGGCGCAGGTGATTAAGCAGGGGTATGAGACATTGAGTATCCAGACGAGGGAGGGGCTGGATGGGTGGGAGAAATATAGGGAGGCGGATGAGAGGGTGTTTTTGAAGAAGGTTGCGAGGGCGGCGGTGGCGGATGCGAAGATGTTGGTTGGTGCGCTGTGAGGGGGAGGGATAGACGTGTGTGTTGTTTTATATAAAAAGGCGTTTGAATGGGTTGGGTGGGAGCATGGGTCACGAGTTTTATACCAGAACTTGAATCTGAATCTGAATATGAACAGCGATGGACTCTGGGAGGGTCTACATACTCTCTGTCTCCGATACGGAACCGACAGTGTCATCCTCATCATGAGTTTGCCCCAAGGCTCACTCACCGTCCAGTTTACCTCATTACCACGTGTCGCAAATCTTCAGCGCGAGATCAATACCCAGGCAGCCATCCAGCGCATAAACTCCCTCATCTCCAAAAATAGAACCATCCCCATTAACCTCCAGTAACCGCGCACTCTTATCGCAGCTCCAATCTGGCCGATAACGATAAGCGCCGTCAGCAACCGCCAACCAATCGCTCCCCTCTTGGCGAGGACCCTGAAACGGCACGGCGCGAAGAGTAGACGCCGTGTTAACAGCGACCTTGTTGGTGGTTGGCGGTCGTTGTTGCGTTGGTTTGCACTGCCTCGGTGAGATTATGGATTATGGGTGAAGTTGGGGAGTTGGAGGAGTTGGAGGGTTTGTGGGTGTTGGTTGGGAGGTGATAATATGTCTGTATGGTATGGAATGGGATACGTCATTTCAAGGGTTTGCGGGCCGACGATTGGGTCGCAAGCGTTGTCAGGTTCAGGGACAGGGACTGAGTGGGAACAGGAACGGAGAGAGCACCACCACAACGCACGCAAGAATGTTGTGGCGACGACGTGGCGTCTGCATTCCAGCCTTACCTCTGAGTCCACTAGATTGCCTTTGCGGCAGCCGTCGCTTGATCTGGTGATCGTGATGGTTCTATGATCTGGGTGAAAGGCGGGGAGAGGACAGCCTTGGTGGCCACTCGCTCGTCACCCTCTTGGGCGGCGGCGTCGTCGTCTTTGTCGAATAGGTAGGCATGTTCATTCCGGATTTGTCTTTCGTATTGTTTGTTGTCCTCGTGTCCGCGGAGTCGAGGAGGGGAGAAGGGTATAGAGCTTATGGCGTCACTGTGCTGGAGGTGATGCCCTTTGAGAGGTGGACACCACTGAACAACTGGATGGTCCCCCAGGTGTCCAATTGCGCAGTTCGAGTAGGTATATGATTAACTGTGCATCCTTTGAATCATTTTGTACAAAGTGGATTCATTTGCAGACGAACAAACTCTGGTATATATCGCAAGTCAGACGGAATAACCCTTTGACGGATATTATGCACGCCAATTTCGCGGCCTATAAGCTTATTAACATAACACGAATCTCTATTTGTTTCAACTTAATTTGAGCCTCGAGATCCACTGTCATCTTGCGTGGTCGCGCTTGGTGAATCAGTTGCGACCTGTCTCGACGAAACGAGTGGCCAGGAGCGCCCAGCGCCTATATTTATCCCAGCGGCTCGACGACTCGACAACACACAAAGACGAGACGTTGGAGATTCGGCCTGGTGACCTAGTAAGGTCTTGAAACACGAAACATCTAACAAAAGAAATCGCTTTGTCGAGTAACTGGCGTCGAGTCCCTGTCGCGTTTATTGGGGTAAGCACGTGGTGGTGCGTAGGTGACTGTGAGTTGTAATAAAGAGGTGAGTGACTGCTCTTCGCTTGCATCTTCTCAGTTATCCACCACGCATGCAGGCCATTCGATTGTTTTTTCTTTCTCATTGTCCATTGTCATTGTCATCTTTCCTTACAATACAAATCACGGCCATTCAGATTTCCTATTGAGTCACAGCACCATCATGCACGATTAATACCTTTCAACTACAATAATTATTTTCTTGCTTCTCACATCTTCCAGATCCGGCATCACAATACACTACCACTGAGACCAAATCTTCATTTTCATTCTGTACAAAAACAACTTCATATACTAAAGATGTCTTCCTTGGCTGGCCTTAGAAACATCATGGCACACGTACACCTGCCTCCCTCGAAATCGGACTCCTATTTCCCGCCTATCCCAGAGAACCTCAACGCCCGCCATCGTGATTTACAGGGTGAATACCCCCTCGACCGCGACGGCCATATCGCATCCGACGCACAATATACTCCATACCTCGGGCTGAGAGCACGGTTATCACAGGTGTGGATCAACAAATGGACGATCCTGCTGCTGCTCGTCCTGGCCAGAGTCCTCATAGCCATCCAGGGCCTTGATAGCAACATTGAATCCGCCAAGGCCAAAGCTCTCTCGGCATGCACGAGCGTGGAGAATGTGGGCAGCGCCATGGCTTCGATGCCTCACTACATGTCGGGGGGTGTGAACGCTATGGCCGCCAGCGGCGTGACAAAAGCCGTGGGTGCTCTCATGGACATGTTGACGCTCGCAGTCACTGGTGTCGAGGAGATCGTTCTCTTCATCATCAACATGATGACATCGACTTATATTTGTTTGATCACGTTGGTTCTTGGGGGAGCACTGAACGCCGCCTTGGATGTCATTAATGACGCAGGCCAGTTCCTAAATAAGACCTTGGGTGCCATTACGGGCGAGCTTGAGGACACTGCGAAGAGTTTCCAATCCAATCTGAACAGTGTTCTCGACACCATCGAGGGTGCCGTTGCACCTTTCGGCAAAGAACTATCCATACCGGATATTGATATCTCATCGTCGATTAGCAAGCTAAAGGGCATTAACTTTGATGCCGCCAAACTCGACAGCACTACCAAGGATCTCAAAGGCAAAATTCCAAACTTCGACGAGGTCCACAACTTCACCAACAGCCTGATCCGCACGCCGTTTGAGGAGATCAAGAGGCTGATCAACGAGTCGACCGGCGCGTATACATTTGACAAATCCGTCTTCCCTGTTGCCCAGAAGCAGGCCCTGACCTTCTGCTCCGACAACAACGGCATCAACGACTTCTTCAATGGCCTATCCAAAATCGCCGATGTCTCGCGCAAGGCCTTCATCGGTATCGTCGTTGCGCTGGCAATTATCGCTTGTGTGCCCATGGCCTACCGCGAAATCCAGAAATGGCGCATCACCAAGCAGCGCGCCCTGCTCATCCAGAAGCAGGCATTCGATCCAATGGATGTGATGTATCTTGCAGCCCGCCCATACACCTCGACCGCCGGCATTAAAGTAGCCTCGAAAATGAAGACTACGAAGAAGCAGGTCCTCATGCGCTGGTTCGTAGCATACATCACCACCATCCCGGCCCTCTTCGTCCTTCTTCTCGCCTTCGCGGGCTTCTTCTCCTGCCTATGCCAATACATCCTCGTGCGCACAATCGAGAAGGAAGTTCCCGCCCTCACCAGCCAAGTCGGCGACTTCAGCGAGAACGTAGTCCTTGCCCTCACCAGCGCCTCCGAGCAATGGGCCACAGGCGCCAACGGCGTCATCACCTCCACAAACACCAAGATCAACACCGAAGTCTTCGGCTGGGTCACCACCTCCACCTCAGCAGTCAACGAAACCCTCAACACCTTCGTCGACATGGTCAACACCCTCCTCAACGAGTCCTTCGGCGGTACAATTCTCTACGAGCCCATCCAGGGCACCATCGAATGCCTCCTCCTCCTCAAAATCGAGGGCATCGAAAAAGGCTTGACCTGGGTCCACGACAATGCCCATGTCGCCTTCCCGCCCTTCGATAAGGACGTCTTCTCCCTCGGCGCCGCGGCCTCGCTATCCGGCGAATCGGACTCAGAATCCTTCCTCGCATCCCCCGGCTCGAGCGCCTCAGACGACATCTCAGAAGCCGTCCAGCACGTGGTCGATTTCATGTACAAGACCATCCGCGAGGAAGCCCTCATCTCCACTGCCCTCCTCGGCGTCTACATGGCCATCGTCCTCATCGGCCTCGGGCGCTTCATCGCGGGGATGATGGCCCGTGACAAGACGCGCGCTGAAGGTGGAGGAGCGCCCGCGTTCTCGCCGCCGTATGAGGAGCGTGAGACGCGGCAGGGGGAGTTTGGTGCGTTTGGAGGGGAGGTGGAGACGCCGTTTCCGAGGGATAATCAAGGTGGGGATGGGCCGTGGATGGCTGGGGGGGCGGGGGAGGATAGGGGGGAGAAGGTGGGGCATGGACAGGTTGCGCAGAGGAGTGTGGGGGAGGCGAGTGTGGGGGGGCATGGGAGGACGAGTAGTTATGGGTTTGTGGGGGAGAAGGGGATTTGAGGGGTGAGGGGTGATTCGGTTTTTGCATGGAGGGGTTGCTGGCGTTTTGGGGGTGCGGGGGGGTAATTTTGGGAGGGTGGGGGTTGAGGAGTTTGTGTAGACTATGTGCCCTAACTTTTTTTTGCGTCTGTTGGTATATAAAGATTTGTCTTGTGCTTGAGGCCCCGCGAGGGGTGCAGAGGGGGACGAGGGTCCCAATTAGGAATAGGAATGAGAAGTTAAATAAACAAGAATTAAGAAGGATTGCTGGAGATGTGACTGTCATGGTGCTGTGGTATCAGTTATCTCGTCTCCACTCAAATCATTCTCACCACGGTCGCCAGTTCGAAAACCGTCTCTCCCTTGAGTCTTGAGAACGTACAGCAAAAACGATTCGAGCAAAGTCTAACCCGAAGCCGTAATTGTATGATCTCGTACCCCGCACATATGTATATCCCCACCTCACGCCTCAACCTTCTTCGTAAACGTCACCTTCTCCACCGCCACGCTCTCCGCGCCCTTCTCATCCGTCTTAAGCTGATACACGTACAACGTGAGCGAAATCCCTTGCACCTATCCCACAGTCAGTATCATCCCCAGCCCAGACAATAATGCCGTCAGGAAAGCCAACTCACATCCATCAAGCAAAAACTCGCTTCCCCCCCTCCAACCCCCGTCCCACTCCCCGGATTCACAAAGAACCTCTCCCCATACTCATACGCATCGAACCTCCCCGTGCCCCCCCAACAAAGCACATCGACATCCAACCTCCTCGCCTCCGCCAGCAGCGCGTCCGCCTCCCCGGGCACCACCACCGAGAAGCCCTCTAGGAACCCAATCCTGAGGCTCCCGTGCGTTACTACGCCGGAGAGGGGCAGGGAGGGGGCGTCGGCGTCGAAGCGGCCCCGCACGAGCTTGAGGTCGGGGGAGATGGAGCGGAGGTAGGTGTAGGTTGCGCTGTCGGTGAGGTTGCCTAGACAGAGAGTTTGCCCGATTTTGCCGGGGGTGAGGAGTTTTTTGAACTATGGGGGGGAAGAGTCAGTAAGATGTTTGGGCGGTGGGGGTGGTGGGGGGAGGGGAGGGAGGGGAGGAAGTGCCTTTGCGGGAATGTCGATGGCGCGGTCGGGGATGTGGAGGTCGCCGATTACGAGGACGAGGCGGGATGTCATTCTGAGGTTTGGTGGCGCGCGCGCCGGGTTATGGGTGGTGGTGGGTAAGAAGGTGTCGGCGATGCAGTGGAGGGGGATTGGTGTGTGAGGTTCAGGAGGCGTGGAGGTATGGTGGTGGTATAGTTGTGGTGATGGAGGGGAGCTCGAGCTTGGTGAGATGGATGCGAGGCTGTTGCGTACAACCCGGCTCGCTTGCGTCAGGGTGACAAGGCTGCGCGCGCCACAGTGCACAGGGACATGGTGTGGGCTTAGGTAAGCTCTGTGTGGCTGGTAGATAAACCAACGGCAATGCCCCGCTTCGTGGATATATATAGTTTGTTGGAACGCAGACCAACAGAGGAGGCTTCATAATGACAGCTGAAGGTTCTTCGTACATTTAACTGTGATGTAATGAGAATTTGCCCTTTTTATGAAGTACCCTTTTACAATATTGATTCCCAATCACCAGGTGATTCGTGTGCGAAAGTTAGAAGCCTTAAGCGCTGAGTTGAGCGCTGGGTGTAACTTCTCATAATTCTTATAACTACTCGTCCGCTCCACCACTCAACCCAACCACCGTCATCTTTACTCAACTTCACAGTGCCACTCCCACAATGCTCGCCCCAATCTGGTCCCTCCTCGGCTGGAAAGCAGAGCAGCCACCCCCCACACCTCCACCCGTTACCATCACCGGTATCCGCATCCCCGTCGACGGCACACCCGCCCATCTCCTCTCCCTCACCACCAAACCCGCCTCCGACGCCATGGACGGCTTCCTCTTCCACGTCCCCGACCTGCGACAGTACTGGGCCACAGACCGAGCCTGGGAATTCCGCGACCTCAACCGCCTCGACTTCCTCCAAGACCACCACGTCCCACACCAGCATTTCGTCCAGCAAAAGCAGCATCTCCAGCACCTCCTTCAGCCACGGCTGTATCCGTTGAGCCAGGAGCAGCGGTTCCACTTACAGCAGCGGTATCTTCTCAAGCAGGAGTATTTCATTCTGCCCGATCGGTTTAAGGGCTGCAAGGGGGCGTATTACGTGTTTTTCTCGTTCGCGGGAGATGATATGCCCAGGAATGAGGGTCTTCCGAGCTGGATTCGTGATGTTGGTGATGGGGTAGATGGCTTTCGTAGGTCGTATCCTGGGGATGTGTTTTTGGTCAAGATGGCCCCGGAGGAGGTTGGGGAAAATGGCTGGGCGGTCTATGAGGATATCGGTCCTGAGTTCCTGGATTGTCTGAAGGAGGGGCCGTTGACGGATAGGTATGGACGGCCTGTGAAGATATAGGTCCTGGGTTTCTAGATTATCTAAAGGAGGGGCCCGTTGAAGGGTCTCTCGATGCAGGGACGGACGGGACGGTATGTATTTTAGAATCATCATTGACTATTCCCGACTACCTAACGAGCACCCAATCTCCCCTTTCAAACTAACCGTCGCAGTGCCGATCAAGCGCCCGACCAACCCATCGATGACTACAACATGTCCCATGGGTTCAACAACAGTACACAAAATAATTCCGTAAAAATCGTCCTTTACATCCCGTTAAAACCGTTAAAAATAAAGATTCCTCATCGTTTCGGCATCCCCCAGCAGCAGGCGTTTCTTCCCGTTACGGTGAAGGTTCACGTTCCCCGCTGGGGGTTTCCGCCCGTTTTGCATCAACAGTTTCGTGTGTGCGTTTTCGCAGATATTATATGCCTTCACATATGAACAGGCGGGAACGATCACTTCTGGGCGCGGCCGAGCTTGACAGTCTGGATGATTTGGTCGACGACGGTGGGATCGGAGAGCTGGTTTAATATTAATATTTGCCCATCCACACATACAATGAATGGGGGGACGTAGAACTTACAGTGGTGATATCTCCCAACGAGTCCTCCTCGCCCGCCAGAATCTTCCTCAAGATCCTACGCATAATCTTTCCACTACGGGTCTTGGGCAGGTCGGTGACGATGATGATCGTCTTCGGCGCCGCGAATGGACCAATGCTCTTGCGCACCTGCAGGATGAGGTCCTTCTTCAGCTGGTCGGTGATCTCGTTGCCGTCCTTGATGGAGACGAAAGCATTGACGGCCTGGCCGGTGAGTTCGTCAGCGACGCCGACAACGGCGGCTTCGGCCACGGCGCCGTGCTCGATCAGAGCGGCTTCAATTTCGGCGGTGGAGAGACGGTGACCAGAGACGTTGACGACGTCATCGACGCGGCCGCGGATCCAGTAGTAGCCATCGTGGTCACGACCGGCTCCGTCACCTGTGAACTGGGTGGGGGTTAGTATTGGGTTTGGTTGTGCGGGGGAGTAGAAAACGTACGTAGTATCCTGGGTACACGGTCAGGTAGGTCTCCATGTAGCGCTTGTGCGCACCCCAAACGGTGCGGGCCATGCTGGGCCAGGCGTGCTTGAAGGCGAGAACACCCTCAACATCGTTGCCAGCGACCTCCTTGCCCGAGACTGGGTCAATGATGGCAGGCTCGATGCCGAAGAATGGGAGGGAGGCACTGCCGGGCTTGGTGGGGGTGACACCCGCGAGCGGGGTGATGACGTGGGAGCCAGTCTCGGTTTGCCAGTAGGTCTATTTTTGTCAGCGGTTGCGATCTCTGCCTGTATCAGGGGGAAGCTTACGTCGATAACCTGGCACTCCTTCTTTCCGACGGTGTCGTGATACCACTTCCACACATCAGGTGCGATTGGCTCACCGACCGTTCCGAGAACACGGAGGCTCTTCATCTGAGCGGTGATGTGCTGGTCGCCTGCGCGCTTAAGCAGTCTCAGGGCAGTGGGTGCGACGTAGAATTGGGTGATGCCGTGCTTCTCAATGGTATCCCAGTATCTGGAGAAGTTGGGATATGCAGGGGTTCCCTCGAAGACGACCGTGGCGATACCAAGGAGCAGTGGCGCATAGACAACGTAAGTATGGCCAGTAACCCATCCGACGTCACCAGCGCAGAAGAACTTGTCGGTGTCATGCATATCGAAGACGTACTTTCCAGTCATAGCCGCACCCAGAAGGTAACCACCGGTGCTGTGCATGAGGCCCTTTGGCTTACCAGTGGAACCAGAGGTGTAGAGGAGGAACAGAGGATCCTCCGAGTTCATTGGCTCTGGGGCAATGTAGGCAGGCCACTTCTCGACCTCCTCGTGCCACCACCAATCTCTACCTTTGGTCCATGGGACGTCGGCTCCGGTGCGCTGGTAGACCAAGCAGCCGGTGACACCCGGGCACTGCTTAAGAGCATCGTCCACAATCTTCTTGGTGGCAATAACCTTTCCTCCACGCTTGCCCTCGTCGCTGGTGATGACAACCTTGGACTTGGCGTCGTTGACACGGTCGCGGAGCGAATCGGACGAGAAACCAGCGAAAACGACCGAGTGTACTGCACCGATACGAGCGCACGCAAGGAATGCGACGAGTGCCTCCGGAATCATGGGGAGGTAGATCGCAACAGTGTCGCCCTTCTTGACGCCCATCTGCTTGAGGACGTGTGCGGTCTTGCAGACCTCGCGGAGAAGCTCGCCATAGGTCACGACGCGGCCCTCGTTTGGCTCGTCAGCCTCGTAGATGATGGCTGCCTTGTCTGGGTTCTTGATCGCATGGCGATCGACGCAGTTGTATGAGGCGTTGAGCTCGCCCTCTAGGAACCACGCGTTGTCGCCGTTGGCTAGGTTGCCGGTGTGGACGGTCTGGAAGTCTTTCGACCAGGTCAAGTGCTCGCGAGCGTGCTTGCCCCAAAACTTCTCTGGCTCCGTAATGGACTCTTTGTACATGGACTCGTATTGCGAAAAGCCTAACGCGTAATTAGTATCGGCGCACACAGCCCCGGGGAAGTATATGGCGCGCTTACCATCAATATGCGGCTTGCTGGGGTGCTCTGTTTTGGAAGTTAGCTGTGCTACATTCTATAGCCGTAATGCAGGTGTCATTGTGTTTCTTACTCTCAAACAACTTTGTGGGTGGTGCTGCGAACGAGGTTAGCCACAGTAGTTCTGGGAAGCTGCACATACCCCTCTAAGGTACTTACGATAGGTTACAACCTCGTGGGCCTCGACGACTACGGGGCCTGCGGTGGGGACAACATCGCCTTCAGACATGGCGAAAATGGGATCGAAGGGTATAGGTTTAAGTGTTCACCGAAGTGAGAGGAGCAAAGTTGAAGTGTTGAGCTTGCCTACAGAGGAAGACAGCGGTTAGTAAACGGTTGGCCGAAAATGCGGGGTACTTTAAACATTGCGTGCGTGCGCCCATCCGGTCTGGGCACCGATAAGAGTCCGATCGGTGGCTGGGCGGAGGCGCTCGTGGGGTGATAAATGTAAAAACGCAAGCTGGAAGGTCTTACGGAAATTGTTTGTGTTCCCAAAACTAAGGTGATGAGATCGGGTGAGTTCTGAGATTCGCGCTGGTGTACGCGTGGTGATTGTGGAATGTGGTCTTTTGTTTATTTTCGTGGATCTGCGACAAAATGGTGAGCTCTGGGTTCCGTTCGTCCGTTTAGCCCGCGAAAGATGTGAGCTACAGCGAGAATACAACAAGAGCTCAAGACAACAAAGACAGGATGCCAATGATAGCTGAGAGCTGAGATATATCTTGCAAAGCTCGGATTGTAAAAGGAGGAAGGTATGCTTACAAGGAGGTAGAAGTAGAGAGAAGTGAGGTGAGTTTGGTAAGAATGAAGAAAGGTTGTAAGAAAGATGGCGGATGGCGGGGGGAAATAAATGGAGGGGAAGAGAGGGGGAGGGGCGGGCAATATGTAGTCTCTGGCCTCTAGTCTCAGTTGATTGCGGAGGAGGGGATAGGACCTCAAGGTTACTTGTGGAGGTCACATTAGACCATGTACATTCCCCAGGTATAGTATGTGGATGTACATACATTGGTGGTAGTAGAGTAGCTTTGGGAAGGGATGTGAGACCTTCGTTGCCTGTCTCTCTCACCTCACCCCGTCGCTGACCACCCCGTCTCTCACCCCGTCTCTCACTCCTCATGCACCTCATCGTCGTATGTATTCCAACACATTCCAATGCATACAATACTCCGCTATGTCAAACAATTTAGGGCAGATGCGCGTCGCATACTGTGGATACTTGCACCTGTAACTGCAACTGTAGTCTGCAGGAAGGCATAGAGATTATAGTGAGTACATCATCCACTCATTCCTGTGCGTACATAACTATATACATACAATACAATACAATCCAGCTCATACCAGTGCAGCTCACCTCACTTTCACCCTCACTCTCACTCTCACTCTCAGTCCAGTCCAGTCGACTACAACATGGACAAGTACCCCAGACTACCCCGCGGAACCTGGAGAACCCTCGGGGATGTATACCCATCCCGAGGAAGAAAAGGGGAAATGACGTTTGGGGTGACCTTCAATTGCCCTCAAAATTACACTCAAATGGCCCAGCGGGTAAGTTTACGAAAGTACCGGGGACCAAGAAGCCGCACCATCGCCATCGCATCTCTGCGTTCTTTGGTTCCCTACTAGTTCTTCCCGATCTTCCCCCATACGGCCTGGCCCATCCGCAGGGCCACCGGGAAAATGGAAGCTGTCGAAAACGGCACTAGACACAATACACTAGAGCCCCTACAGCCCCAGGGTAGGGGTAGGGCACCAGAAGACGTCCTGGGGATTGAACGATGGACGAATTACACGCGGCGCCCAGCTTCCTCACCACACTTCACCACCACACCCACTCCAACATTGCGCCTATGAAGAAATTGTGCTTCACGGAGCAAAATACAGGCTTTGGAAAGGGAGTTGGCAAGGGATAGCGCATGAGCACAACTGCACCGCGTACCTCACTTTCATCAGCATCACACACACTTCCAACCCTTCTAGCCTCTTCTCGCCCGTCCACCACACTCTCTACACAGCCGCCTTCCCTCTAACTCCCACACGGACGCCCAGCTCTCACCCGCTTCCCAACTCCCGCCCGCCAATACTCTGGCTCTGCGGTAGAACGGAAGAACAAGCAACCCCAGACACGCCATTGCCGAGCAAAAACGCCCCATAACCGCCTCCCCTCACCCCACCCCCCACACATCCCACCAAACAAGTCACGGCATAACTGTGTCCGAGTGTCTCTTCTTCCTGTCGTGCGAGAGCGCGAAATGGCAATGCGGCCCTGGGGGTCACCGGAGAAAAAGGGTGCTGATTCAGTCGGCTATCCCTCTCCTAGCGCTTGGCAAATACACCTCGGAGCTTCTTGAGACGGACCCTGCATGAAGTGGTCGTGTTGGTGTTTTTTGTCTGCCGTTGCTCGTTGTTGGAGTTGGGGTAGGGTTGTTGGGGTCCGAAAACGGGAATGTTGCATGGGGAGTCGAGCTGTGTGGGCACATCTCGACCAACCCACGTACTACTTACTGTACGTACTGACCCTTGCCTAAGGTAATGATGTTCGAAAGGCCAAGCTGCATACTGGTTTACCCGCAGATGATACTCTGTGCGCGGAGGCTGGTTAGCGAGGGGAAACAAGCAAGTTCGCATGGATGTCGCATCGCAGCGCGCATTCCTTTTATACTGTACTGTACAGTACAACCAACCTCTTCCCAATACCAGCCCGTATATTCTTCGTTCCCCCATCCCAACACCCTTCATCGTCTCTGCTGTGCGCTCCCCGAACTCCCCCCACCGAAACTGTAGCACAGGAGCATGACTGCTTGCGGAACACCCTGTCGTGGTAAGCGGGGGTGTGGTGGTCGGGTAACGGTACTCAAATGCCCAGTCAGCGGTGCTGACAACCAACACTGTATCGCTGGTCTTGGCACCGTCTATCAGCCTGTTCTGTTTGGATGTATGCGTTTCATACAACTTGTGACCATGTATGCACCGCCGCCGCCGCCGACGACAACCGTGGCGAGGGTGTATCTGAAATTGGTGTTTGTACCGATTCGCCAAGTGGTCGGAATCATTCAATATGCTCACGGGGCGGGGGGGGCTTTTATAACCTTTTATGAAGGAAGGCCAATATTTCCTGCAGGCGCCGCACGTTATAGGCAGGGGATCTAATATCTTCAAACAACGTTCTCTCCACATTTAACCTACGGAGTAGCCTTCTAGATGGGCGTGGGAGCGAGAGTGTAACGCAACCATCCCAGACCCGCTAACACTTCTAACACTGTCTGTCAACCACCACCACACGTTGCACCTCACATCAAGCTCCAGCAACCTCCCTCCTACCCCCCTCCTCCCTGTTCCTCCTTCCCCCATCCTTCTCCCCAAATTCCAAATCCCCACCACACGCGCAGTACGCACCAAGACCCCCGATATCATCAGCGATCGCACGGGCAGCTGAGACCGTCGCACACGCATGAACCGCCCGTCAGACAGCAGCTAGTCCAGCACCTAGTGTTCCTGCAGCTCGCGCCTCAGCTCACCGAAGACGAGGGTGATCGCCTCGCTAGGCCTGGGACGCTGCGGCCGCTGGTGCTGTGACGGGTCACCTCCTCGCGCGCAGGATCGCATACAGCATTCACTGATGGCTCTCAACACCCATCATCTCCATCATCCCCATTATCCCCGTCCCAGCTAGGAACCTAGCTATCCCCCCACCCCACTCCCCTCCCCATACCCTTGCTGCTTTCGAGATTGAAGCTCTCTCTCTTCCATCTCAGGGGTGGGGGAGTAGCTCTTATGTCTCTCTTCACCGGCACCAGGTCCTCCTCTACCGCTACTATCACTACTATCACTACCACCTCCGCCTACGCCGGTACTGGCGGGTGCGTTAGAAGTAGTAGTGTGACTAAGTCCCGTAGTCTCCCCTCCGAACCCATGCTCAGTGATCGCCTCTCCGTACCGTTTATCCTCGTCTCTGTGCGCGGCGCGTTCGCTCTGGCGCTTTTGTTGGGCGGCGAGGGCGGCGCCGCGGGGGGGGATGGTGTCTTTGGTTGTGTTAGTTGGGGTTGGAGTCGGAGTTGGAGGGCGGGGAGGGGGGCGTGGGGATGAGTTGGAGTGTTGGAGAGGGGTGGAAGCGTACCGCCGAAGTTGGGCTTGTGCTCGGTGTTGGGAGAGGTGTAGATGGTGGCTTCTTCGTATCTGGGTGGCGGTTAGGGGGTGTTGGGGAAGGAGAGGAAGGAGAGGGAGGACGTGCTGGTTTACGGATTCGCCGCCGGGGGAGGTGTCCATTAATCTTGTGTTTTCGTGTTGGGACATTGGGACGAGTATAGAGGAGGGGATTATGCGGGGAAGTTTGCTAATAGATCTTAAAGTTTGGAATGGGATTGTAGAATATAAATCACTGCGAGATGAAGGTTTGGATGCTGTGGATTGATATTGAGATTTCGTCTCATCATTTTGGTAGCCTGGGTGGTTGTGAGTGACGTAGCTATATATCTCGATATGTGGGAGCGAATCAACGAACTCTTCTCCTCGGCTTTCCATCAGAAATCCAAAACAATCTCATAAAACGATCAAATAATATCTCAACACCTCTGATCCAAACTACCACCTCCATCTCTCACCTCACTCTCACATTGAAACACCCTCGACACACATGACCTTATCACGTGACCAGGACTCGGTCGCTTCACTTTGAAACATCACCTTCCTTTCAACTCCTCCCCGCCAACAAAAGAAAGCCACCGAATCAGAATTAGAACAATGAAATGAAAACAAGTTTCTCTTTTGTCTTTCATTCTGCATGGCCTCTAGCCCTTTCGCCTTTAAACCCGTTTCATTATATCTCCTCCTCCACGCGTCGATTCGTCGTTCCCTCGACCTTGCCGCCCATGATGGCGTTTCAAGGCTCTAGCTCTGCAGGGGGTCCACCAGACAGAGTCGTCTGGCGTTAACAGGCCCGCGGCAAAATGATTCGCTCACAAACGTCCATCCTGAACAACCACCACCAAACATGCATATAGCGCATCACTATAACCGCTGCGGCCACAGGTCGTTCCTGCATTTCTCCCGATCTGCAAGCAAGTGCCGCTGCCCCTTCAAAAAGGCGGTGATGAGGCTGCATAGGTGGGTTTGGGGAGGGCGGTTTGGTGGCCTATGGGTTTGCGAGTGACGTCGGGTTGGAGCGGTGGAGAGGAAGGTGATGCGCGGTGGTTCGGCGGGGTTCTTTCATTGGTTCTATTGTCGTATCTTTGGGTCGTCGAGGCGGCCGAGTGGCCAGTCATTTGGGCATCTGGACGCGTCTTCGAGGTGCTTGGCACTGAAACATTGAGGGACAAAGCAGTGTCCATTCCATTCGGATGACTCCTCGGGTCTTGCCCAACGAGGGGCCCTCTTTCATCCCACGCGGATCGAAGCGTCGAGATAGCCTTTGTCGGTCAGCCAGGGGGGGGTTATAAAGGTCCTCGGGATCCCATTGTGGTGAAGTCTTTGTTACACCTCCATCCTCGACAAACAGGCTTTGTAGACGATTCTTTGAATAGGCTGGCACTTTTCACGAATCCTCGAGCTCTTCGATATCTATTCTTTTCTGTACAATACAAGCAAACGCACTTGCTTGTTCCACTCAGTTCTTGTTCGATTCTTTGCTATATATATTTTTGGGACCCTGGCACTTGCATATATCCCTTCCTTCGCCCCTACCCAAATACAATTACAGCTGCTCTGGAAGCACGCTCATCACGATATCTACATATCATACCAAACTCGATATATCACGAATCTTTCAAAATGAAGTCCTTCTTCACAACCTTCTTCTTGGCCACTATGGCTACCACATCCCTCGCCCACATGCAGATGTCGGACCCGCCGCCTCTTCGTAGCACGTTCAACTCCAAAGCCACCAACAAAGAGTACACCATGACCAGTCCGCTCTCCGACACCGGCTCCGACTTCGCCTGCAAAGGTTTCCTCTCTGACCTTGCCCTTCCCGACGGCGACCCCGTCGCCACTTGGAAGGCCGGGTCTTCTCAAAAATTCACCATCGCCGGGACCGCCTCGCACATGGGCGGCTCCTGCCAAGCCAGTCTCTCGACCGACAGCGGCAAGACCTTCAAAGTCATCCACTCCTACATCGGCAACTGCCCGCTCGAGCCAGACTACAAGTTCACTGTCCCCGCCGACACCCCCGCAGGCGAGGCCGTCTTTGCCTGGACCTGGTTTAACAAGGTCGGCAACCGCGAGATGTACATGAACTGCGCCGTCGTCACCATCGAAGCCGGGTCGGGCACACCACCCGTCGTCGCCTTCTCAGACCGTCCGGCCATGTTCGTCGCCAACGCCGGCAACGGCTGCAAAACCCTCGAGTCAACCGACGTCAAGTTCCCTAACCCGGGCCCAGACCTCACCGAAAAAAGCGCCGGCACATCCGATCCAGTGGGAACCTGCGATACCCCTAGCGGCGACTCTGGTGGTGGTACCGACAACGGAAGCGGCAACACCGGCGCCGCCACCAGCGCAGCCCCTGTCGCCGTAACCCCTGCAGCTTCCGTCGTGGCACCAGATGCCCCAACAGGCTTCACCACCTCCATCGTCCCCTCCTCCAGCAACACCGGCCAATCAGCTGGGTCCACCACCCCCAAGACCCCCACTGGTCCGCTCACCGCCTCCAAGAATGGCGAGTGCGGCGGCACGCAAACGTGCAGGGGCTCGGCGTTCGGCCAGTGCTGCTCCAAATGGGGGTACTGCGGCGTGTCCAAAGAGCACTGCGGTGCCGGGTGCGATCCAACGCTCGGCGACTGCGGTAGTGCTGGGACGTCCGGGACTGCAGCTGCAGGGACTGGTGCCGTGGTGACTTCCGGGGCGGCGAAGGCGACGGCGAATAGTTTTTTAGCTGGTTCAAACGTCGCCGGTGCAGAGGCCGACGGCGACGGTGAAGGGAAGAAGGTCACGAAGACGGAGACGCAGGTCGTGTATAGTACTGTTTATGTGACTGATCGAGCCGCGGCGACGGGAGCGCAGGCCGCGGTCAATGATGTGGGGGGACGGTCGACGTTTCAGACTATTACGCGGGGTACGTAGGCGCGCTGCGTCGAGGACGACTTGGACTGGACTAACTGGTGGATAGCTGAGACGCATCCGAGGAGTGGGATTACGGTTATCCCAGTGGTGCAGAATTGAGGGCGGCGTCTTATGGCATTCCCGGATACGCGGGAGGGAGTTAAATATAGGGCAACATAGGCGTAGAGGTGGTTGGTATTCTTATTCTTTCAGTGTCTATTTTCTGGTGGTAGGGAAGGGGAAGGGTTTTTGTTTGATACTTTTTTTGGGGGATGGTGTTATTTTTTGTAGAGTTTTGGGGGCAGTCATTGCCTGGACATACATACTGGATTTGTAGATGATTTGGGGAGTATGAATATATTCTGTACGGAAATCTTTCGTCTTAACTAACGTGCAGCCTTGCGTGAAGTGAGACACCCTATGACCTGACCATGTCCAACTCCCGGGTTGGCTCTGTGTGGGAAGTGGTGCTGCCCAATATGCAGCCACAATCGCGGCTGAACTCTGGGCTGTTGGAAATGGGATAACTCGGGGTTTATGGGTTCCCTATGAGCCCTACAAATACCGTACGAAGGCCGTAGAATAGAGTAGTAATTCAATCGTTCAATTATTTCTATATACTGTATTTACTGTGCGGCTTCCTGTTCCGTGCGCCAAAGGGATTGATTACGGTTGTCGGGGACTATATCATACTATTTCACCTGTGCATCCCTATGCCGGCCGATTGCACCTAACAGATTCCATCTCAACTGTGCTGCTGAACGACGACAAGCTGTCTAGTATTTATCGTTCCATAAATATATCATTACTTGTTGCGAGCGTATAACTCCGACATCCACAATGACCTCGCCAAAACCATCATCGCCTCTGTCTCTCCTTACTCTCCCCGTTGAGTTTCAATCCGCCATTCTCACTCACCTGCGATTTTTCGACCTCCAGGCTGTGCGGTCGACTAACCGCTACTTTCACACCCTGCTTCCTCCACCTACACATGCCGACATTCTGTCAGCCGAGACGATAAAGCACGGCTTCCTTGCCTGTGTAGGATGCACGAGGCTGCGTCCTGTGGCCTCCTTTAGCCCTAAAATGTGTAAAAGCAAGAAGTTCTCCGGCGGGACTCAAGCGCATAACCGGTTTTGCATCGAATGCGGGCGTCGACCGCTACCAGGCACGCATCGATATATGCCGGGCTGTAGGTGGAAGGAGAATGGCGCGCCCTTTGTACGATGCTTAGGGTGTAAAATAATCGCCCCGGGGCCAGAAGATCAGAGGGTGCTGCTATGCTTTCCATGCCATACACAGGATTTGGAGAGGATAAGAGCGGCCAAGGAACGAGAGAGAGTGCGGAGGGAGTTGTGGGGGCGGGAGGAGAGGAGGGTGCTACGTGAGAAGAGGAGGCTGCAACGTGCGGTGCGAAGAATAAATTGGGTGGAGAGCGGTCGTTATCTGTCTGACTTCTCTTCGGCGGATCCTAGAGAGCAGGACGATTCAGAAGATGAGTCGGATTGGGGACAGGATGATGATATGGACTATTCCGGTCATTCGTAATGTGCATGGCTTTGGAATAGGCTCGATTTCTGCTTGCGCAGTTCGCGACCTCTAATCTAACTATCTACGATACTTGTGTCTGACTTTCCCCTAGATAAATAACTTACTAAATATCAAGTAGGGCATAGTTATTAATATTTATAATTTTGCAACTTTGGCGCATTTATAGGCCTTATATTCCTTTATATATAATTTACTATATAAAAGTACATGCTTATTTAGCCGCAAGACCGAATACTTTTGCCAAGTACTTTGCTTTCGCCAACCGCCTTTAGGCGGTTGGTTTGGAAACTAACGATTACGCCATTATGAACGTTATCTAAATTTACCATCGCTAGCTACTATCACCACCATTTTCAGTCGCCACCATTACCATGATCACAACCGTCACCGAATTTATTTAATGACGGATGTAATGACAACGAATGATGCGATATCCATAGACTTGTACTAAGATTTAGTGTAATGTGATAAAGTATATATAGCGTGCCATGTCATGAGCCACTTTTAGTTACGAAGGCTTCTGATAAAGTCTGTGCTTGTTATAGGACATTCAAAATATTAAATTTTCTTTCTCCAACTCCTTACACTCCTGCTCTAATAGAAAGTCCTTCCTTATAATATTCAGCTAATACTATTCATAAGCAACTATCTAGGCACTATATAGGTACGGTTCATTCTACCATGGGCCTTAGTGATGGTTATGGATTAGTTATTGGCGCCAAAAGCAACTACTTCCGTGACGATCCAGACAATTTCGGCCGCTACTATCACGGCAATCTCGAGATCACAGCAGCTAGCACTGAGTACCAATGTGCTATCGACGTTGATCCTAAGGCTATGCCTGATGGCGTCCAATGGCGGACAGTCCACATCTCGCCAAATGATTTCGCAGGCATTCGAAGCTTGTCAGATGGATGGCATGACTTGGCGTCCACCAACGTTTCAGGTGCACTAGATTACATTCGCTCTCCGATGCTGAATCCACTGCCATGGGTTATTCGATGGGAATTCGCGGAACGCCTTTTTCGACTAATGTTAAGACCGAGGTTAATCTGGATCGTGCGACCAACTTGGAAAAGCGGTAAAGGCATTGATGCTCTCACAGCTTTGGAGCAAGTCATTGATCATGGCAAGCGATTTTATGTCTTTGGCGAGCCGTTCATAGGTGGTGGTTTCGGTGTACACAACATTCATCAGAACCAAGGAGATCCAGTGGGGGGAGGTCACGATTTTGAGAACGGGGTATGGCAGGATGGAGGTACCATTGTAGAAAAGGAGGATGGAAGTCTTGTTGCCTTCTTAAATAAGTTTAAGACGCAAGCTAGTGCTACGGACGACCAGGGACGACCTGTCTAAGATACTCGGGCTATATTTACTATAGGTGTATATATATTTGCGCGAGGACCTTCGCGCTATGCCTTACCTTTTTCGCTACCTAGTGAGGTCGCAAGGCTGAAAATAAGTTTTAAGCATAGTGGTGAGGTTTGGGAACCTAGACTAAAGTGCTAGATTTTATATATTTTGAGGAGCTGGAGTGATGTGAGAGTCGATGGCACGGACCACCTGCAGGTGGCCGATGATGATGCGTGCAGGAGGACTCGGCGATCCAACTTCGAGGTTCAGCCGATCTTGTTGTATATTTCTAATTTCCTCAATTAAGCCATTGAAAAATCCTCGCAATAGTATATACGATTAATAAATAATACAACCAAATGAGTATCCCAGTCTTGCGCCTCTTCGGACCCTGAACATTCTATCCGCTCGGGGTGTTGCTATAACAACCCTGCTTATCTATCCTTCGTCCCTCATTTCACATCTCCAACTACCTACTCTTTTACTACTTCACCAAAGTATTCTTACTATACATCGCAAAACGATATTCCGTCTCTATTCTGATATACCATACCTGCCGCGCGACTCTACCGAAATAAGTCCAAGTCACCGCGCCGCTCACTGAAACAGAACGCATCCCACATCTCCGCGCAAAGGCTGTGCCTCAGCCTCGGCGGTACCCTCCACCGAGCAGCTCCTCCACGACGATACCCCAATCCACCTCTCCGATGCACATCCCGCACTTCCTCGTCGCTCTCTCCCCCTCGCTGCTCCTTCTCTCCTCCTACGCTACCTCCACACACGCACGCAACAATGGCGCCGCCCTACCTCCCTCCGCGCAACTGCCCGAGCCACGGGTTATACAAAATCGAGAAGAGATAGCAGCACGGATAGGGGCGGGGATGAAACCGGTGGCGGTGAGGAAGATGACAGAGGATGAGGGGGAGATGTTTTTTAATGAGTATTGGGGGTTTGAGGCGCGGGAAGATGGAGGACAAGATGATGCGGCGAATGCAGTGGTGGGGGATGCGGATGTTTTACGGCGAGAATACCAAGAAGAAGACGACATCGCGCAGGGGAATTCCTCAGCAATTCTGAGTTTCCGCCCAGCATTTGCCATCCACGAGGCCTCCTTGCCTCTCGACACGCGAGACGCGCAAGCCCGCCACCTCGGCGCCTCCCGCGCCCTCTCCGCCCTCCTCAAGCGCGCCTTCCAATGCCCCACCGGCACCTCAGCCTGCACCTCCATCTCGCAACCCAACTACTGCTGCGCGAGCTCCGAATCCTGCGTCTCCATAACCGACACTGGTCTCGGGCCCGTCGGGTGCTGTCCCTCAGGCCAGTCCTGCGCGGGCGCAATAACGCACTGTGCGGCAGGGCAGGCGACGTGTCCGCAGAGTCTGGGGGGAGCGTGCTGCGTAGCGGGCTTTGTGTGTTTTGATGTTGGGTGTGTGAGTAGTGTGGTGGTCACGTCGATTAGGACTGTGACGCAGACGCCTACTGCGCCTACTACGACTTCGCGGCCGCCTACCACGACGACGACGACGACGCCGTCGACTAGCCACTCGGTGACTACGACTGAGGGACCCTTGCCGCCGGTGCGTGGGACGGGCGAGAGCTCCACAGTCGCGCCGTCGCCGACGTCTTTAACCTCGGATGCCGAGGCGTGCCCAACGGGTTTCTACGCCTGCTCGGCGTACTTTCCAGGCGCGGGGTGCTGTCGCGTGGGGCGTGATTGTGCGCAGACATTTTGTCCGACCACGCCGTCAGTGACGGTTATTAATGGGGGTGTTACTGTGGCTGTGCCGGAGGGGTCGGCGGCGACGACGGCGACGGGCGCGGGGAAGTGTGCTAGTGGGTGGGAGGGGTGTGATGGGGGCGGATGCTGTCCGGGTGGGTGGCAGTGTGGGGTTAGTTGTGTGAGTGTTGGGGCGGCGGCGACGAGTGTGATGGCTAAGGGGGGAGAGAATGCGGCGGTTAGGGGGAGTGTAGGGGGGTGGGGAGTGGTGGTTGCGGTGTTGGGGATGTTGGTTGGGTGAGTTGGGGAGGAGGGCTGGGGCGGCGTCTCTGGGCTACGGGCATGTTGGGTAATAGAGGGTTATGATTCATGAATATTATTGCATTGGGTGGAAGTGGCTGTTACTATCGAGGGCCTCGCTCGATTCGAGGCTTGGAGGATATGAGAATTGGTCTAAGGCAACTGAAGCGGATGCCATCTAGTGTGGTACGGCACAACTCTTGTCCTGATATATGTACCTATAGCGAGCAATACTTCCAATTATAATGAATACGACCTAGTACCTATCATTTATTTATATTTTCTCAGCTGCCACATGCTTTTTGGGTGATATTCGTGAGAAACGCCGGACCATAAAGCGCCTCGGGCCTAGCCGGAGTGGAAAAACGTTCCGCCATTGATGACGGAACTTTTGCTGGGAGCTTCCCGGGAATAATTCAAGAATTGTTGGATCTCCGAATAACACACGATAGCAGCCCACCAGCCACATAATACACTTACCTACGAGTTCTTGTGCATGGATTTCTCGCAATAGAACGCACACTGCGAACTCCGCATACCCGCCACGCCGCGTCTCTCCATGAGCTTCGCCAGGCCCTACAGCTTATAACCACGCCTCGCGACACCACACCCACGAAGCCGGACAACCCGAGGCACAACCCAACACATCCTCCCCAATGGCCTCCGTCATCTCCACGATCCGCGGCCTCACCAGCGCAGCCGGCCCCCGCAACCCCGCAAACACAGCAACAATGCGCACCTTCTTCTCCGCCCAGCCCTTCGGCCTCAGAACCGCCGGTCGCCGCCCAATAAGCACCTTCTACTTCTCCGCCAACAGTCCGCGCAGCGCACTACACCCTACGAACCCCTTGTCGAAACTACGTTTCCAGCCCCTCCGCTCGCGATTCTTCCACTCCTCGCGGCCCCGCCGCACCGCCGGCGCTGCCGAAGCCAACGCCGCGAAAGAAGCCCCAACAGCACCCCTCACCCTCGGACAGCGCATGAAGAAGCTGTCCCGTGAGTACGGCTGGTCTGCGCTAGGCGTGTATCTCGCGCTCTCGGCGCTAGACTTTCCGTTCTGCTATCTGCTCGTCCACTGGCTCGGTACGGACCGCGTAGGGCGGTGGGAGCACGCCGTGGTGTCGCGTGTGGCGCCGCTGATACCCGTGGTTGTGAAGGAGCGGTGGTTTGCGCTGAAGGCGTGGATGCATAGTGCTGAGGAGGAGATTACGGGGAGTGATGATTTGAGTGATGTTGTTGATATGGCGGGGTGGGGGGTGGAGGAGGCGCAGAGGGAGAACAAGAGGGAGGCGAGTTTGGGAACGCAGTTGGCGCTTGCGTATGCGATTCATAAGAGCTTTATCTTTTTGAGGGTCCCGGCGACGGTGGCGTTGACGCCGAAGGTTGTGAAGTTGTTGAGGGGGTGGGGGTGGAGTATTGGGAAGAGGTCGACGGAGGCGGAGAAGGCGGCAAGGAAGACGATGAAGGTTGCGAAGAAGGAGGCGAAGGTTGCGAAGAAGGAGGCGAAGGTGGCGAAGGCTACGAAGGTAGTGAAGGAGTAGGGGGTGGAGGTGTATATTATGATTATTGGGCGCCTGGTTGGATCTTTAGACGGGAGAAGGTGGGGGGAGGGACTTGATGAGTTGTATGATATGTAGTTGTAAGTACTGGATCCGTACTGGACGGAGAAATGAAAAATCTCAACAGCCGCTGGATCCATGGGCATTCCTCATACCACGTCACGCTCGTTGCAACCCTTCCGTCATCAGCAAAGTTATATTGACTGTTCTTTTCTCGTTTCACAAGTTTAGGATTGTTCCGCCCTAAGTTTAGGCATGGAAGTTCTTGCCCAGCCCCCAAGAAAGGGGTATGCTGTTCACGCATACCGCCTCAATATAAAATGGAAACTGCAACTTACCCCTCGCACCTTCCCTCAGTCCATCCGCAACCCAACCTCGAAATAGCTCCTTCCTCACCACCCCCATCTCCCCTCCCCATCGCTCCTTCCTCCCCTCCAAACACTAACCGCTCCGCCCATCCCCCATGTATAAAACCTCCATCGCCGCCCCAATGTCCTCCTCCCCTCCATCCACAAATATCACATACCCACAACCGCACTCCCACAAACCCCCCCCAATATCCTCACATCCCACACACCATCCAAACACCCCTCACACCCCGCCATCAAACCAAAAATGCCCCCCTTCAACCCCCAACCCCGCCGCCGCCCCCTCCTCCTCAACCCAGGACACGGGCACCGCACCCCAGCCCCCTCCATCTGGAACGGCCCAAACAAAATCGTCTACTATTTCCTCGGTGTCATCTTCTTCGTAAAGGTCCTGGGCGTCCTCTACACCATGGTGTTCACTTGCGATGAGCGCGGCGGGTTCTGGTGTCAGGACACTGCTTTGGAGGTCCGGTCGCTTGATGCTGCGCCGAAGATCGACGTGCGGGTGGTTGGAGGGAGAGATGTTCCGATGCATTGTGAGGGCCCGCCTGGGGGTTGTGGGGCGGTGGTCGTGGATGGGGTGTGTGTTGCTCGGTCATGTGCGGAGGGAGATGGAGGTGTAGAGGTGGGGGCACAGATTACGAGGCCGCCGAGTGAAGAGGTGGCGGGGGCGCCGACGGTGGATGAAGCCGGTTCGTGGTGGTGGGATAGGAAGAGTGTCCCAGGCGGCGGCGCCGCTGAGTGCACCGGCTTGTGCGGTTCTGACGCTGATGTAAAATCGGTAAGCTTTTCTTTTCTCCTATCCCATCCATCCCCCCATCCTCCCCCGACGGCGCTGCTGCTGACGAACTGCCTATAGGGGATCAAGTTGCAACAATACATCGGGGGCTTTGGACTCGGACTGGGACTCCAACCGGGGCCTCACACGCCTACTCCCAAGCCTTCGACTAAACAGAACGCGCCTGCGTCGACGACTATGGAGCAGCCGGACTCGACGCAGACGGGGGATATACCGCTACAGACGAATATTGAGAGCGGGGAGCCGAGGGGGGTGGTGCAGGGGGTGATGTGGAATTCGTGTGCTTCTTCGGCGTTGTTGCTGGGGCTTGTGGCGATTGGGGTGGTGGTTTTGTTGTGAGGGGTGTGGTTGTTTCTTTCCTTTTCTTTTTTGGGTGGAGTGGTTGTTTCTTCTGTTTCCCGGGGAGTGATTTTTTCCTCCCAAAGCGTTGTTGCGAGTTTGGTTGCGGGAGGTTGGATTGGTTGGATATCCGGCTGACAGCGTTGTTGAAAGGTGTTGGGAGTTACGGGCGAATTAATGGAATTCATTCGTTTTAATGTAGTCCTTGGGCTCTCTTCCTTAGAATCGCCCTCTTCAAAAGCCCATGTAGTAATATCCCCATGGTTGCCATCCCCGTTCTCCGGTCATGCATATCAAATCGTAGAACTCAAAAGTAATTAGCATCATATTGAATAGTATACATCTCGTTAGACTTCATACAAGGTATCCGTATCCCATCCCCCCTATCCCCAAAATCGAACTTCACCAACCAAACGCCCCTACCTCACCCCCGCGCCCACCCCCGGAAAACTCCTCGCCGTCAACAACACGCCCTTCACCGCCCTAATCTCCCTCTTCACCCGTCCAATCTCATCATCCTCATCCCTCTTCGAGCCAAACGCCGACCCGGCCCCATACGAGAACGTCGGCGGGCTATACATGAGCGAATCGAGGTATTTCTTCAAATCATCAATCCCCGTCTGCAGATTCGACGCCTCATGCAGCTCCGACGCAATCGTCAAATCGACATCCGACAGTATCGCCCCAATCGCCGACGCCTTCTTCGCCTGCGCCTCCGCTACGGAGACTTTCGGGTCCTGGGAGGGCGAGGAGGGGCGCGAGATGATGGGGGAGGTCTGCACGCCGATGTCGCGGTGGAACATCTCCGTCGGGTCGCCGTCGGAGTCCTCGCCATCTTTATCCTCGTAGCGCTCCCCCTGTGCGAGGACCGGCTGCGGGACCTCGGAGACGAGGGGTTTTAGCTTGGAGATGAAATTGTCGAGGTGCGCTTGGGCGGTGGCGGCGAGCTCGTGGCGGGAGTCGGAGAGCGCGGAGGCCATGGGGGCGACGAGGTAGGTGGAGGTGCCGTAGAGGAGGGTGGAGAGGCCGCCAAAGAGGTAGAGGGTTTTGAGGAGGCGGGAGGCGGTGATGAGGGGCGGGGGGGAGGTTGGGGTGGTGAGGAATTCGGGATAGGTTATTATGGGGGGGCCGTCGCGGTAGGGTTGAGGGGCAGCTTGGGATTGAGGTGCTTGAGGTTGAGGTTGAGGTGCTTGTTGTGGAGGAGAGGGTGCGGTTGGGGCTGTGATGGGTTGGGCGGGAGGTGCGGGCGATTTGGGTGTGGCCTGTATTGAGTCAGTTATGTTGTTCGGCTTGGGGGTTTGAAGTCTTACCTTGGACTCTGGGTTTGAAGCCTCCAGGTTGCGCGTAATGCCCAGCAGCTGATGTATTTCGTCGCTGGTCAATCCCTTGCCCTCCAAAAAGGCGACCTTCTTGTCTGTGCTCGCGTCCTTGACCTCATCTTCCTCGAGGAACTTGCGCGCATCCTCCAAAACGGACGTCCTGGGCTTTGCTTCGGGCGCCGAGGGCTCTGAGGCTTGTTTCTCCTCAACCACGGGTTTAGGATCCGAAGCTTCTGGCTTCATCTGCCATGAGGGCACGCCTCCTTTGGGTTTCGACTCGCTGTCACTCATTGTGCTGTGTTGCGTTGATCTTTGCAAGATCGCAAAAGTGGAAGTGTGGTGCTGGGAGCCGGCGACACCCAAAAGCTCACACACATGCCTCGGTTGATGATCGCTCCAGGTACTTTAGTGGCTGATGTAATCCGGGGTTGAGTCTGTTTCTAAGAAGTAAATTTAGTCCTAATACGTAAGGCAGACATTTAGAGACTCTATTGTTTAGTCCTAATAATCAAGGCAGAATTGTCTCTAAATTTGGTCCTAATAATTAAGGCACCAATTCGTAGAGACTCTAAATTTAGTCCTTATAATCAAGGCATAATATAATAATCCCTCTAAATGTTTCCCTGAAAGTTAAGGTTCCTACTAACCCTTACCCGAGCTTCTACCTCTACCTCTAAATTCCTCCCTGAAAATCAAGGCAACACCGCGTTCATTCAATTTCCCAGTGGTTAAAGGCATAATTTGCATGTGATAGAGGGCAGTTTGCAGTTTCCAGTTCGGCCGCTAACACCCAATATCGCCTAGCGCCTATAGTCCCGCAGATGGATGAACCGCACTGGGTGCAACTGGGATCCTCACCGGAACCTCACCGTCCACACATCCTCCACCATCCATCGCCTTTACCGGGGTTCGATCCGATCTCCTCCTTCTCCTAGTCCTGATCCTCCTCACTCCGTCTCATCCTCTGCCGGGTTCCATAACTGAGATCCATACCATCTCGAAACTACCAAACTACTCTATCCCCACACTCCACTATTCAAACTCTCCGCTCTTCTCCGCCTCCTATCCAACACCCCTCCCCCCATTGATTCCACAAGTTCGAGTCCATTATCTTAGTGTGCGTTGCATCTGCGAACTGTACGTACACAAGATCTGTACAATCTATCCTATCCATCCTATCCCACAATACACAAAACCACCCGGGATCGCACAACTTCAACAACAAGGAACCAGACAGACACTCGCTCATATCGCTGCCTTTCTCATCAATTCTCTCTCATCTATCCCTACATCACAAACCTCTCGCTCTTTTGACCCGACGTTTTCCGCCTCATATTGCCCGAAACAGACGCATTTGATCCGTGGCATCCATCTCGCTTTGCTCCGATTCTGGCTGGCCTCGTGGTCGTGCCTTGGTGACTGTAACAACGGCCACCATACATCTCCTCCGCCGCTTTGCGTCTTCTCACGAGAAACGCAACACTGTGTCTTTGACACCCACCTCTCCCGGATAGTGAAGGTTGGCGCCCATGCTCGCCGTCCAAAGCCCCATGTCGAAGCCGCCTCACCATATGCTATTTGGCTGTAAGTTTTCCCCATTCCCCAGATTGCTGTTCGGTTGGGAGGAAGAATTGTGTAAAGGCTTTACTCACACGCTCGCGCAGATTCCGTCGATTCCTCAAACACGTTATACCGTCTCCCCTCACCCCCGCCTCTTGCGCCGGGCCCGTCGCTATTAGATGACACCGACACGCGGTTCCTCGACAGCTTCTTCGACGGAGTGAGCTCCGACCAGTACCTTGTCAACGATCCGAACGATGGGTGGGGATATGACTGGCAGGACCTCCCCCCCGACTTCCTCGGGACCACCTCATCCTTCGGCCCCCAGATCGAACCCGTCACGAACGATGTCCAGCACCTCACCTTCCCCGAATTTAGAAGCAGCCTCGGATTTCTCCCAGAACAATTAAGCCCCTCCGAAGATATCATGGCAGCCGCCTCCGTCCTCCAAAACGGCAACCACAACCACAACAACCAACATCAAAACCACCACCTATCCCCGCACCAAACCCACAACAACGGCCACCCCCACAGCAACGACTTCATGGCCCCCTCCCGCCTCCACCAGATGAGCCCCCCCTTCACCAACCACAACAACCACAACAGCATGCTCAAGCCCTCCCCGCCGCCCCAGCGCAAAATGTCCGCCCGCCCCGAAGACTACATCCGGCACGCCTCCATGAGCGAAGCACTCTACGCCCCCCCACCCGCCGCCTTCTCTCACACCCTCTCCCAAAAGAAGAAAGTCGAAATCAAATGGGGCTCCGACTCCGGCTTCACAAGCGGACGCAGCTTCGTCGCGCCGCCCAACACAATAACGAACGATGAAATCCACGACAGCATCATCAGCACCCTCGAGTGCCTGCAACCGGGGAGCAACGCCAGCACCCGCCCATCCAGCCCTGCTCCGGCCGCGAAGTTCCCGCACCCGCATGATAGGAGGCTGGAGATGATCTCGGAGGGCGCGAGGGATGAGGACGAGGAGAGGCCGAAGAAGAGGAAGAAGAATAAGGGGAAGGAGGGCGTGTATGACTCCGACGCGGTGGACCAGACACAAACCCCCAACTCCAAACTGCCCCGCAAGCGCCGCCCGAAATCCTTCGGTACGCCCAGCGGGGAAGCCCAGACGCGCGCCTCACCCCCTCTGCATAAGCGTCTCAAGCCCACTACTGCGGGGGGCCCAGTGTCGGCGACGCCAAAGATGGCGAGGGAGAATCTGACGGAGGATCAGAAGCGGGAGAATCACATTAAGAGCGAGCAGAAGCGGCGGACGCTTATCAAGGAGGGGTTTGAGGATCTGAATGAGCTGGTGCCGGAGTTGAGGGGGGGAGGGTTCAGTAAGAGTGCTGTGTTGATTATGGCTGCTGATTGGCTTGAGGAGTTGGTGAGGAGGAATGAGGGGTTGAGGGTTATGGTTGCGGAGTTGGAGGGGAGGGCGATGTGAGGGGTGTAGGGGAACAACTTGGTTTTATTTTGGGGGCGGGGGGGGGGGGGTGGCGTTTAGGAAGGGAGATATCTGGGGGAGAAAGAAACAAAGTCGCTTTTTTTACGAAGTGTAATAAGTAGGAAGTTGTAGTAATCGAGGAGGCCAGGAATAACGAGCAGTTTCTCCACCGTATCCCTGATCAAAAACATGACACGAATTCTTGCTACGAGCACAACCTCTCTATTTTACCCACCTCCCCCTCCTCCAGTGCAACCAGACAGACACCTAACAAACAAGCTTCTTACTCCTTCCTTGCCCCGACCCCCCCCCCAACCCTCCCTCCCACCCCCATAAACCACCAACAAACCCGCATCACCACTACACCTCCTCCACCACCCTCCCCGCAAACACCCTCCCTACAGGTGCATCAACCATCTCACTAGGCACACAAATCCGATTCCCCTCTTTACTGCTGATCCACCTTACATACGCCGGGTTGGGCTTCCCGGGCTCGCCGTCGGGGCCGATTTCGCCGCCGAGGCCGTTGAGGTCGCGCCGGCGCGCGTTGGTTTTGGGGGCTTGTTTTTTGAGGAGCTTGTTGATTGTTTCCATCTGTGGGGGGGTTGGGGGTTAGTTGGTTGAGCTTAGTAGCGGAGGGGAGGGGGGATGGGGCGATGGGGAGGGAGGAAAGGGAGGGGGATGAAATGAACGTACCTTCTCTTCTTCATTCCGCTTCTCGCTGAGGTTCTTGCGGCGACGAGCCATTTCGGCGCGGCGCATGGCGTGTTCCTCTGCTGTGAGGTGTTTTTTGACTTGCACCTCTGTTCGGGATTAGCATGTTACGCCGTACGGTCAGGAGTGGACGCGACGAACCATCGGGGAGAGCAAGGAGGTGTCCGCCCCCGCTCTCATCGAGTCGAGCTCGTTGGCGCTTCGTTAGTTTACTCAAGTCGGGAGTTGAGCCTCTGCTCCCGCCACCAGCCTCGTCGTCGCTATCAAGCTCGTCTTCTTCTTCTTCTTCCTCCTCCTCCTCTTCCTCCTCCACTTCAATCTCCTCGTCTTCGCCCTCGGCGTCTTCGTCGGCGGGGACTTGCATCGTCTCCTCGTCCTCCTCGACGTCGCTCTCGAGATCGCTGAGTTCCTCGTCGTCGCTCGGGTCGGTGGTGGCTACGACCCGGACGTCTTTCTTGGCGGGCTTGACGGTGATGGAGTGTTTTTCCTTCATCGGCTTGGAGATCTTGAGGATAGGAGGCGGGAGGACGGCCATCTCTGTATCTTCGTCGCCATCCGCGTCTTCCTCCCCCTCCGCATCCTCGTCCAAATCCATGTCATCATCCTCATCCGCCTCAGCGTCCTCATCCTCATCCCCCAAATCCTCCATCTCCTCATCCTCCTCCTCACTCTCACTCTCAACCACATAACTCTTCTTCACATTCCTCGCCCTCTTACTCTCCAGGATCTCGCCCCCCGCAAACCTGTCTCTCCCACCCGCACTACTCGACCTGCCGCCAGTCCGCGACGAGCCACCAGTCGCTGCGCGCAGCTTGCTGACGGGCATCTTGACGGTTAGACGGAGGGAGGGGTTGGAGGGTGAGGATGGCGGGTCGCGCGATAGCGTGGCTCGGGAACTGGTGTCTGGATCGCGGCGCGCACGCGACATAATATCTGTGCTGTCAGCTGCGATTGCTTCTCTGGCCTTGAGGGCCGCGGAGCGGCGACTTCGGCCGGTCATTGCGGGAAAAAGTGAAATGAAATGTGTAGAAAGACGGGTGGAAATGAAATGAGGTCGTGTGCGGGATATGTGATTAGTGGATGGCTCGGATTTGGCAAGTTCGCGACCAGTTCACCCGCTTCGACAGGCGTTCTCGTAAAGTCCTTTATGCCGTCGCAGAATCCATGTTCGTTGTGCGGTCCTCGCACACGAGAGGCCGTCAAAGAGACGCGGACTACCTTGCAAACGGCTTACTCTAAGTGTTATGCAAGGCCACACAACAAAACAGGCTGTGGTCGCACTTGGTCACCCTTCTGGCCCAACGCCCCAAACTTTCGGGGCGCCACCACACACAAAACAACCAACAAGTATGGGGATTGGATTTGTTGCAGATATTGGGGAGTTCTTGGCTTGACAGCGAATAGAATGCGCGACTCACGTGTGAGTGTTTCAATATGATGGTCCCTGTCTTCCCATGTATCTCGACGGGAATTGTTATTTGTTTTTACTTGACCCTGTGTGATGCGGGTTTTGTTCCGTTTGGGCGCTGGATGGCGGTCTGATACGTTCTTTCTGGGCGAGCGACTCTATTCGGCCTCAGAACGCCTACCTGCAGACGATGATATGCGCGAGCGGATGTCGGCAGGCTGTAAGCTATGATATGCCGTACAGGGAATCTTCAGTCTCCTAACGCCAAAGGATAGTATATATATAGACCCCCAAAATCTTGCCGGGCGAGTTGCGAAATCGAGATGCTGGTGATGTCAAAAAGTGAACTCCCAGACTTTCCCGTGACCTCCTTGCCCAAAGCCCAGATGTTCCCGACGACGCGCCACATCACGTGTTGCACTTAACTGTGGTGGTGGTCACACATTCAGCGTTGAATTGTAGCCTGAACTCTGCCTTGATTCCTAGGGAGATATTTAGCAGTGAATTGTAGCCTTATCCCTTAGGACAAACGGACAAACAAAGATCTAAACTGTCACCGAGGTATCTGCACTGTGCCGTAGTAGTGCCGTAGTTCCTCTACTGTACCCCAATTTACCTAGCTAAGGGAATAAACTGCTGCACAAAAAACCCACCACTGTCAAACACGCGACCAGACACAGACCAGACAAGACACAGCTCATACCAGCTCCTACCTGCCACCCCACAATCTCCAAAAACAATACTTCCCATAAAGAAAACTCGCCCAATGTCACAATAACCCCAAATATACCCAATATTCACAATAACGTGCAGATGCATCTCGTCCACCTCTCATAACCCATCCAGAATTTGGAATAGCGCGGCCAGCCAGCCCATCGGCAAGCAAGCCACAAACTCACTACCCCGCCACCGCGAAAGCTCCAACCCCTCACATCATGGGACAACAACCAAGGAATTTCAGCCAGTCCGGTGACCACCAGCCCGTCAACGACGCAGCCGCCCCAGCGACCGCGCATGGCGATAGTCTCAATAGTCTCCGCGGGGACGATGTCAATCCCTCTCCACCATCAACTTCCGAGCTTCTCGAGAAACCAGGCGCTGGATTAAGCGCTGAGCAGCAAATACTACCTGCCACAGCCGCTAGTGTGTCCGAGGGCATCGACGTTGTCGATGCTCCCAATGTGGCGTGGCCGACAGAGTCCAGGCCGACAGAGAGCCACGAGACCCTCCTGCAAGGGGGCGATCCAACTGTAGACCGTGAGTCGCCACCAGCCCCATCCCCATCCCTTTCAACTCCTCCCACAAACGCGGTGAATCACCTATTCACGTATGCGGCCACGAGCATAACAAGTATAAGTACACCAGCTAACCCCCTCCTCCCCTCCTCAGTCGCCAACCCCGCATTAATCATTCGCACTTCCGCGCCCGCCAATGCGCCTTCCCCCTCCTCCCCCAGCTTCACCTTCCCCACCCGCAGCAATACCGAGTTCATCGCCTCCTTCCCTCAATCTAGCACCACACCCGGCACTGGCACCAGCACCAGCAGCCCGAACATGCTTTTCACTGCCAACAGCGCGAACGCCGCGCACCGCCGCCGCTCCATGGCCACCACCTCGGCCCTGACTGACTACGAAGCCGACCTAACCAGCAAAGACCGGCTCAAGCAAAAAGAAGCCGTGCGCAACATTCTCGCCTCAAAGATCCGCAACGACTTCATCTTCCCCAACTCTGTCTCCGCCGCCTCTCTCGAACCCTCAGACGCCCCCGCGGACCCCACAGACCCACCAACAACCTGGATCGAGCGCGCCGACTGGCTCAGCGAGCTCTCGAGCAGCGACGAGAGCGACACGGGGCTCGCGCAGACAAGCACGAATTCCACGAGCGGCGGCGGCGGCGGCGAGAAGACCAAGAAGCCGGTAGCGAAGAAGAAGAAGATCAACCCCTTCCGCTTCGACTCCCCCGACGGCGTGGGCGAGGCGCTGCGCCGCAGCACTGATCGGAGGAAACTCCGCCAGCAGAAGAGGTTAAAGGAGGAAATGGCGTATAATGAGGGGTTGCGGTGTTTTACCGCTAGGCGCAATGCGTGGACGAATGCGAGGATCGTGAGGAGGGCGCGGTCTGGTGGTTCGGCCGCCTCGCCTGCTTCCCCGGGCAGCAAACCCCACGCCGCTGCCGAAGACAGGGATGAGGACGGGGAATGGGAGGAAGAAGCAATCCTCGACACGCTCCTCCCCATCGCCCCGCCCCTCCTCCCGCCCTCAACCCCAATGCGCCGTAACATCACGACCCGTGCCCACAGCACCATCTACGACAAAGTCGTGATGCAGAGCCAGACGCCGATGTGTCCGATTAACCTGCAGACAGTGGTGAGTAGCTGCGTGGAAGGCTGGAAGAGGGATGGCGAGTGGCCGCCTCGGGGCACGGAGCCGGAGGCTGCAGTGGCGGCGCGGAGGAGGGCGGGGGCGGAGAAGGAGAGGGGCGGGGGGGAGGGGAGGGGCGTGTGGAGGAGGAGTTTGCAGAGAGTTTTTGGGAGAGGGGGGGCGGAGATTGTTTAGATTGCTTTTTGGCGCGGAAATGGGGGGGGGTTGCGTTAGGTGGCGTTTATGGGATGGATGGGGCTGGATATGCGATGCATGATGCATGATTTCTTCTAGGATTTTTATCTCGGTTTTTGGCAGGGGAGTGGGATGGGGGAAAGGGGGGAAGATTTGCCTGGTAATATACTACCTGATATCGTATTGTCTAATACCTCAATTCGTGCTGTTCTCAGAAAGTCTAGTCTGGAGAGGCTATTTATGGCTAGTGAGTAAATGAGAGATACACTTAACACAGTAATAATAGATCCTCTCTCTCTCTCTGTATTTCTGGATAACTAAACTGTGATTTATATGGTTGTAGTAGACCTGGGGTGATGAAGATGCATCTTTTACACCAGTATGGTACGCAAAGAACATATGGATATAGGCCTGCTGGCCCAATGGCAAGGCGCTTGACTACGAATCAAGAGATTGCAGGTTCGATCCCTGCGTAGGTCACTATTATCACAACTACTCCACTCCTCTTTCGTCAAGTCGAGCAGGAGCATATATTTTTTATTTTTTTTTCACAAATTATTTTCATATTTTGGGGTGGGAGGCCCCAGGAGGCCCCACCCACCTCGCCCCCCAACAGCAACCAACCAACCCCACCAAGATGCGTCGTTCGTTGGCTTTTAGCTGGATTTGCTATAACGCTTGCTGCTGTTTTATGTTGACGAGAGAAATTTGCCCATGCTTGATTGATATTGTATCGTATTCCTCTAATACCACTTCCCGCTGCTAAATCTCCGTGAAATCTACAATCTTGACAACTCCTGGTAAATGCCTATCGCTTCCCACCTCTTACATATCCACATCTCTCCCCAGTATAAGTAATACAAAATATAATACACCCCACTCCCCCCTACCCCCTAATCGAAACTCAAAACACCCCTCCCCCTACCTAACCCTCGCCCCCGCCTCATCCACCCCCTCCATCTCTCTCCCGAATCCCATAGCCGTCTTCTTCTTCCGCCCCTTACGATCCCCATACCTCTCATCAAACTTGCGAATCGCAACCAGCGTCGACATATCCTCACTAACACTCGCCGAAATCTCCTGCGTCGCAATGTCAAAATGCCTCTTCCCCAGCGTGCGCTTCGCTGGGTACTTCAGATTCTTCGACAGCGCCGAGGCGTCCTCGCCTGCTAGGGCGGCGGCGGCCGTGGCGGTGGCGTTTTCCTCGCGCACGCAGGCTAGGGCAGCGGCGACGCTGAGGTTCTTGAGGTCCGAGCCGGAGTAGAAGGGCGTGTTTGCCGCAAGGGCGGCGAGGTCAACCCCATCCTCCAATTCCTCGCCTTGGAGATGGATTTTCAGAATCGCCTCTCTATCCTTCTCAACAGGGAGATCGATAAGCAGTCGTCTCGGCAGGCGGCGCAGAATGGCTTCGTCGAGATCAAACGGCCGATTCGTCGCAACCATGATGAAAGCTGAGAGATCGTTCATCCCGTCCCACTCGCGCAGGAACTCATTAATAATCTCCCTATGGCTCGTGCGCTGGCTCCCCGCGCCTCTGTCCCCAAAGATAGCATCCGCTTCGTCGATAAACACAATACACGGCGCCAATTTCTTAGCCAGCGAGAACACAGCCTTGACATTCTTCTCGCCCTCCCCAACGTACTTGTCGTAGATCTCCGACCCGCTGACCTCGAGCACCGTAGTATCGCTCTCCTTAGCAAGGGCTTTAGCCAGCATCGTCTTTCCAGTGCCAGGCGGCCCGTACAGGAGGACGCCTGGGATCTTGTCTTTAGCGAGGACACCGTAGGAGAATGCTTCTGGCCGGATCAGGGAGAGGCTCGTGAGGGTCTTGAGGGCGTCGATTGTTTCTGCTGGGGCCCGAACGTCGTCGAATGTGATCTTTATATTTTCCGGGTGGACGACGCCGCCGAGGAGTTTCTGCTCGCGCTTGGTGCCGACGACTTTTTGGCGTTTCTGCTTCTGGTCCGCGGCGGGAGTGGATGTGGTGGTGGTGGGGATTTTGCGTCGGTGGTCTCTCTTCATCCAGAGGGCTTTTTCTTCGTCGCTTGCTGCGATTATGTCGTAGGCGGCGAGGAGGGAGGAGTTGCCGGCGTGGGTGAGGTCGATGTCTGAGGAGCCGATCATGACGGTTGCTAGGCGGTGGACGCGGGGGTAGGGCCAGATGGACTCTTCTAGGTCTTCTACCATTTTGTTGTGTAGCTCGCTCCATACTTGAGGCTCTTCTGGAGGAGCAACGTGGCGTGTTGATAGGAAGTTTCCAACGATATTGTCTATCAATGGCGCAGATTTACCATTGGATAACTTGGAAACCATATCCTTCAGGTGGCGAATATTAACACGGCGATTACGGTGTTTTTCATCGATTTTTAAGGCTTCCATGTCCTGGGTCTTTGCTGGAGTTACCATTATAGTCCGTTGGTCGCCAAACACAACGTCGGATTGGAGTTGGACTATAGAGTCAAGAGTGGTCGCGGGAACTGGGTCTCCCGCTGTCGTGGTACCGATAATGGCGATATGCCTCCCTTCCAGCCACCTTTTCTTGACGATGTCACGTAGCATCTTGAGGATGTTAATGCCGGCATCAATTTTCCCCATTTCCTTGTATTGGTTGATTTGGATAATTGTAGGTTTTGGTGGTGGAGTTTCTGTGCTGCTTGGGTCTGTTGAAGACGTCGTGTTTGCCGACTTGGCTGCATTGTTATATGAAGCATCAACGAGCGCCTCCAACGCAGCAGTGAGTTTGAAGTTAGACCAAGTCTCCGAAGATGAAGTAGCCCGCGTTGGGCTTTGATTGGGCCCTTGACCGAAAAGTTCGTCGAATGACATTGGCTTCGATACCGACCTTTGGGCACCGGGTATGATGGTGAGACCACGAAGTTTTGAACTACCAGCTTTCAAGGCCGAAGTCAATGCCGAAAAGCTAGGGAGGCCTGGCATATCTGGTAGGTCTGGTTTTTGAGGGTCCTCTCCCTCATCCATTTCCATGTCGTCGGCTTCTTCCTCCGTCCTGTTCATCTCCTCCTCATATCGACCAACTTTGTCTAGCTCATATCCAAGTAGAGAAGTCGTGCATGGGGTCCACGCTAGGTTCTCTCCCATGTACTCTCCGACGATTTGTGCAATGTCATCCGGATCCAACCTCACCACGTCGGCATTCAACTTTAAGGCAACCGTATCAACAACCTGGTTCATAAACCCGGTTGCATCACGTTGTGGGCACTGGAGAAGGATATCCGGCCTGATTATCTCCTTGGGATCAACTCCTTTAGGCGGCCGTGTCGATAATGCAGCTTCGATGTTTGATTGTAGCTCCTGGAAGACAATGTTCTTCATGCTATAGCGGACTTTCTGGTCTGGGCCCAAGGTGGCATCTTCCGCAACTACCTCTGGTGTAAGAGCGGGCCCATCGCCAGCCTTTGCAGGTACCGGTTGGACAGACTCCTGCTCCTTCTCAGGACCGGTTCTGTCCTCCAGCAATAGCATCCGTTCCACGTTGTCTTTTGCCCCGCTAGGCCTTACGTTTTGCTCCAAAAACCAATCCGGTAGCACCATAGGAGGAACTTCCTTTACTCGTACATTTCTGTTCGCTCGTCGCGCCGCAGACCCATAATCGCCTCGTCTCGTCCGTTGTCCACTCGTCGCAGTATCCGTTTTCGCCACAGGCTCAGTCGGCGCGGGCTCTCCTGGCGCAGAATTCGACTCCTCCTCAGTGGTATTCTTAGGGCTTCCATTTTCCGCGCCCGTCTTCGGATCCGCAGGGTCGTCAGGTATCCGGTACGCAATCGCAGATCTGTGGAAACTTCTCGACGGCAGAGGTCGACGAACGCCAGCTATAACGCGGCAGGTGCGCCATAATTGGGGTCTTCGAGTCGTTCGAAGGGCTCCCCATGCGGCTGCATGCATTCGATAAGATGAACGCCTCGTAAGCGCCGGTTTCGTGCAATTGGGTGGTGGCAACCAATTTGATGGTCGGTAGAATATTTTGGATGGAAAGGGTTGCGGCTCTGCGGATAGGCCGCACTAGCGGCAATAGTGGGTCTTTCAGATCGCTACAGTAGTCCTCAGTCTGCTCCTTATGATGCTCCTGATAGTCCAGTCATGGCTAATCCCACGATATGTACTTGGGTATACTCTCAAAACAGTGCTGGGAAAAAAAATTCGGTAAGGGGCCAAATGGTGCTCTATTATCCGACACAGCCCTACTTGATGAGATCCGGAGTCATGCCATCAAAGAGGATCGAGAGCGTACGACCTCGTTATCATGCAGTGTGCACACAGGGCGTCCTATCCATTCTCAGTTGCATGCCATCCATCGCGCATGCTCTGTTGCTAATCTCATATGAATATGCATATGCAGTATAGCTGTAAGAGTGCTGAGTATTGTCACGAGTAGACAGAATCACGTGCATTACATGATTGCTAAGGCGGAGGGACTCCCCTCCGAACCCTGCACGAGAACGTATATAGACTATGTTTAATACAAAGACTAAACGCTAGATTACCTTTCGGATTTAGGATTTAAGGCTGTGTTCCTACTCGTGACAATAGCACGGTACAGTCTTGTTTGTCATCTGGGATATAGTGGAAGCGAATCAGATCAAGCGATGAAGCAGGTCCAACTACATGCCCCTGCCGAACGTTACCACTTCTAGTCCTGACAGCATGTCTACCCGAAGACTTCGGCCAACAGATCATATCAATGTAATTTCCAACGGCCTCCAATCACACCTCAAAGTACTATGATATCAATCAATAGTGTAGGCTTATAAATTTTTCGTCGCGGTAAATACTAGGGCCTGACTTACAAATGCACCATCCCTTACAAATGGAACCTCTCTTACAAACTCACTCCCTGCAACTAAGGCATGGAGAGATAGAAGGAGATTTCTATAATAACCACAAAGGACAGAGTGTCAGTCGCCTTTAAACACAATAAACATCAAATTACTATCCTACTACCCCACTGGACACCATTTGCCAATTAGCCCAAGACTCCTATCTTTACTAAGCCATAGTTACAATTACAATGGCTTCTTTCCTCATTACTGGTGCCTCTAGAGGCTTCGGTCTAGCCCTCGCCCGCGAGCTTGTTTCCCTCCCTGCCAAGGATGTTAGCAAAATCATTGCTTCCGCACGAGGGGATTCCCCTGCCTTGGACGAGCTTGCAAAGAGTTCATCAGGTCGGGTTGTTGTTGTCAAGCTCGACGTAACCAACCAGCAATCTATTGAGAAAGCAGTTGCCGAAGTCGAGGCGAAACTGGAAGGCAAGGGACTGGACGTTTTGATAAACAATGCTGGCGTTTGCCAATATGCCGCTGATGGGGTGAAGTCTATGTAAGACTTTCATTTCATTTCTTTTGCTTTCTTTGCTATTAAATTTAACCTCGTTGAGATACAAATTCACTAACATCAAGCTTGTTAAGGGAGAATCTCGAGGAAAGCTTTACAATTAATGTTCTTGGCGTCCACTGGGTAACTCGAGCATTCCTTCCGCTCCTACAGAAGGGCAATCTCAAGAAGGTTGCTAATATGTAAGACGGATAACTACCCCTTATTACGTTTTTGGTTTCTAACAAGTGCTAAGATCTACCACCCTTGGCTCTACAACTCTAGCCGCTGCGGCACATTACCTTCCCGCCCCAGCCTACAAGATCTCGAAAGCAGCAATGAACGCCCTCACTGTTCAATATGCTCTTGATTACGAAAAGCAAGGTTTCAGCTTCATCGCCCTCTGCCCTGGCGTATGTACCCCTTCTATCTCTTCTTACTATAAATGCAGAAATACTAATATACTGTTATGTTAGTGGATGAAGACCGATCTTGGCGGTGGTGACATGGCCGACTTGACAGCTGAACAAGGCGCCAAGGCTTCGTTGGACATTATCTTTACACCTGGGCAGAAATACAATGGGAAGATGCCAAAGGTTCTTGTCAAGGGTTGGGAGAAGAACGCAGGAAATAACCAGTACGATGGAGCCATTGCTCCATGGTAATGGCTGCGCTAGTCCCTTTCTCTGCCTTTCTAAAACTGATGTCTTTTCCACGACTTACCAATGTCTCTTTTCATTACATAGACTGTTGAGCGATTTGGAAGGGAGAACTGCTGAGATAGTAGGGAGAACTACTTTAGCATTTTAAATTCAGACCGCCAGTAGAATAATCAATCACAGAGATACAGTTACAAATAGTAAGAAATACAGGGCAGTGAGAGCAGTATGGGTCGCCGAGAGCTCCATAGTCTGAGTGAAAAGTAGCATTGAGAGGAGACCCCGTGGCCGCGTCCACTTCCCGGGCTGGCTCTGAGTGGCCGTAGCGCTACCCAGTATATAGCAAGTATCATGGCTAAACTCTGAGCTGTTGTACTGGCACATCCTGACGATCCAGAGTGAAAGAGCGGAGAACAAGATATCACAGTGCGAGAAACCAGAAAGAGGTAGATGTACGTAGTAGCGCAAACCAGAACTGTAATATTATACATGCCACGCGTGTTTGTCCGTTCCCTGTCGTGGAGTCTCCTTGAACCCCACACCCCAAAACCCCAAGGGGTAGCTTTAAGCCATAGCCACTAGCTTGCCCCACCCTGTCAATGTCCCCTTCCCAGTCCTATTCAGTCGCGGACGCGGACGTATAGTGCCTCGCTCAAAGATCTATCAAAGGTCGAGACCCTATACGTCTCTCGATCGAAGAACGTTTTTAGACAATTAAAGGGTTATACTGACACACAGGTGTGGGTTCACATTCTTGGCGTTACGGTATAACCTAACTTGAGACTTGCGATGTATGACAATCATATGGGTGGTTCGTCTTCGAAAGGGGACCATACGTCGTTTGATAAATAAATGGTTATACGCGCACACGGATGTAGGTTCACATTTTAAGTGTTGTGTATAGTCTAGACTTGCGGACCATTCAGTAGGTTTAGTAAAGAAAGGCACGTCATTATAGATTTGTGCAGTGACGTAAGATAGGTAGCCAACTTGCCCATCGCGCCTAACTAAAAATGCTGTATAATGGATCGAATTTCCTCAAGTCAATAGCAAAACACTTTGTTGGAAGCAACAGCATCAACAACTAACCCTATTTTACTACCGTCTATAATAAGATATAAGAGCTAATTTCTAATAATATTTCAACCCTGAACTTTGTCGAACTCGCCCTGCGGGCCACACCAAACACATCAACTTGCCTATTCTACACTGCACATTTAAAGCCTACAAAGTCCTTGTCACCTACCTACGCTAAATTGTTTATTCTCTTATCGTCGGGCGTTAATCCACACTATGCCTGACCCTATGCCTATAATCCTGTGTGTCAAGTCATCTACTATGGCTACAGAATGTATAGACAATTTCCAGCCCGAGTATGAAGGTGCGGTTATTATATTTGCTACCTATCTACTTGATCTGACTTTCGATATAGTAATTCACGTCATATTCTCTGCTGCTGCTGGAGCACTTGATATACCGATGCTTCTTCGAGGTGAAATTCTATCACCAAGCGACCAACATAACCTTGGTACCAAGAATTACTCAAAAGTGCCAGTAGCAGTGATACTTGGAAGGATGTACGATGATGCGAACTTTGCAGAAATGAGGGAGGCTTGTAAGGGGAGAAGCAATGTGCCATGGCTTAGGCAGGATCCAAGTAAGCCTGAACCGCCGCTAGGAAATGGGTTCGCAGAGGTAATGGTGAAACGGATGAAAGCCTGTTTAAGCAACTTGGCTGCGCAAGGGAGATTTAATCAGGATGGAGTCTACTTATACTGATAAAGAAATTGGACGTACTTGATATTTAAATGGCCATTATGACATGAAGTGCATTAATCCTGTGCTACTCTTTATACCTTTCCAATTTGTCAGTTACTCCTTAATGTAGTACGATGAGACCCTTCAGTTTCGTTCACCACCTCTGGAGCTACCCTCGATATGCCTCTTCCTACTATTATTAAACGTAATGACTGCTCTCAAAATTCAATTCTCGGCGTATTGGATCCTTTAGGCCCTTACTTCTCGTCTCCTTCAAAGCATCCGAGCGTTGGGTTTTGAGGTATCTGATTAGGCTCTCTGTCAGCCGACTTAACAGCCATTCGCTCTCCTTACATTCTGCTAACTTAACCCATTCTAGAACCCCCTCCTGTTGAAATTCTTCCTCGGAGTTAAAGGTGAACCTAAGGAGCGAATTGTACTCAATCCATTCGTCAAAGTTATATCTCTTGGGTGGAACAGCCTTTAGGTCAAGCGATGTCTTCTGGATAGCCATTGCCAATCTCACGGCTAAATCGTGCTTATCAAAACCATCCGTCACTGGAGACTGAAGACTTGCTGGCCCAGTTTCATCCATTCCAGGCCGGGCACCCGTACACTTGGTTCCTGGCTTCTGAGCCCGGTGTGCAGATTTGCCGCGTGCACCTAGGACTACCCGAGACTCTCTATCCCAAAGGCGATGCCGACGTCCAGGCTCTTGCAGGATAGTCCAGGCCGCGAGTATAAGAGCCCCACGCTTGTAGCTAGCAATAATAGTGTCGCCCATATTAGAGATTAGGATGGTCATTGTCGGGACAGCGACTAAACTCCAGACAATAAAAAACGGCTTGCCTGAATTGCTTATAGGGGTAAAGTCTCCGTAGCCAATGGTAGTTAATGAGATATAACAGAAGTAAAGTGCATTAGAGTACGACCAATGTTGCTGCGACAGCTCCACCCGCCAAAATACAAGAGCCCCAATAAACCAAATAATACAAAATGCAATTGTTGAGAGCGCCAGAGCACTGTAGCGTGTGACTTGTCTAGTTCTTTCCTGGATTGCGCGAAGGGTATCGAATCGATCCCTTTGCTCTAGTGAACGAACTAAATCGCCACCAATACTCAAGGAAAGGCCCCGTCGATTGTCAGCTCCAGAAGAATTCTTCATAGAGGTAATTGGACTGACACCAAAAGTCATAGCAGGGGCTGGTACACCGTGACTGTCCTTTCGATCTTGCTTTGTCTTGGGAATCTTGACGTTGTTAAGATGCCTCACCATATGACCCCTGACAACATCATGACCCAAGTCCTTAACAAACCTCCGAATGCTACTAACTAGTAACCCTAGGATGATGATGCCACCAGCTGCATACGGAAATACTAAGCCTCTGCCAGCTTTAGTTCCTGGTGTGAAATCTCCGAAGCCAATCGTAAGAATAGTTACGTCGCAAAAATACAGGGCGTTCGCGTACGACCACCCACACAACTTATGGAAGACTCCGGCACCGCCTGAAAGCCATAGACAAAGCATCATAGTTTGAATGATCATTCCGCATTGCTCATCCGTAAGATTGAAATATTGCGGATAGTGACCGAGGAAGAACCCTAGTATGTTCACCATGAGTATTATTGAACCAATGGTGTATAATACAGCCCCGATTATAGCATCCCAGAAACCCTGGGAATATGTCTGGCTAGGCCGATGCGGAGGTATATATTTGTTCATGGCAATGATGGTGCCCGTGAGCTATCAAGGAGTTTAGGTTATCAGTTCCTCCTTCATTCAGGTTGAGTTACTCACGATAGCCGCTGCAAAATACCATAATATTATTGTTATTGGCAACGCCACGATATATCGAATCCGCTTAGTAAAGTTGAGAAGTAAGAAAATATTACCTGTAATGCCACAGGCTAGTGAAATAGATTTAAGTGCAATGCACCTGCATAATTTCAGTATGTGACTCATCTGCCAGCATATCTTAACAAACGAACCATGGTGGATCTGGGAACCCAACAGAGTCCTCATCATTTCCAGGAGCGGCTGGTGAGAAATTGGCCCTCCAATATGTCACCAGCGCGGCGATTGATAAAACGTTGGCTATCGGCCCTACGAATGCTGCCATAAGAGGAATAACAGTCGATGAGAACCACCAAGTACTTCGATTAGCGTTAGCTCTGTATGCTAATCCCATAGAATTTCAATGGAAGGTTTACTCACAGTGCCTGGTCTATCTCAAGCTGAAGACTAAAGGTCTTTCGTTTTTGTACAGAGGGAGCGTCGCGGCTCAAAGGTGACCCGGTGTCATCGCCTCTTAAGTCCAGACCGGGACAGAAACACCCCATAATAAGACTGTCATAAAAGGCTGCAACAGAGATTGGCCCTAGAGTTAGATATCAATGGCGATTTTGACAGGGGAACAGAGAGTTAACGGTATAATATTGAGATGAAAGGACAATGGGGGTTGTGGTGATAACTTTTTCTGCCCCTACCCAAGATACGTCAGCCACTCCTAACTGAATCTTGAGTAGTACATAAATTGAAAGGCACTGTAGAGCTACGATGTGAACGCACCTTTTTTTTGCTTCTAGCGTAAGCAAGGAATTGCAATGTAAAGGCTGCTTCACATCGTACAATATACTCGGTCGTCTAAAAAGCCCAAACTAGACAGTAGCTTCCTCCTCCTATAGTGGTAAATTACATCATCAACTCTATCGCAACACAGAACTGTGTTGCGTCGCCTCACCCCGCTCACCCTGGTCACTTGCTTCGCTGTAAAATCACACTTAAGGCGGCAAAGGCCTTAGATTTCATGCTATGCCTATTTATTAGCACGATTGAGGCAATTACCTATAGGGTAGGTAAGCAAAAAAAAAAAAAAAACATACAACAGTGGGTATTCGCTGGTGGTCACCCACCCAACTACTAATCCACCGATCTCAAGCTTGTGTATGGCAGAGCGGACGGGATGCCCAATTCTCTTGAGTCTATGGTCGTATGTGACATTTAAAGACTTGTAGAGCAATATAAGTAATTCCTCACCAAACAGCGATACTAAAAGATAGCAAATCATACAACGGTTTATTGTCTCGCAAAGGTTCCTTGCTATAAAGGTGCTGACAATGGAGGCGTAATGTAACCTAATGGCGCCATGTTAAAAGACTTTATTTAATACCACGCTTATTCAGCTGCTTTATAATTGCTGCATTAGGGTTTTAGTTTTACAATTGTCAGTCGTATTTTATTTATATGATTAGCGTACTCCATTGTTATGTGCAATTTCATTATCGTCCACGTCTTCATTCAGCTCAAACAAATACCGATCAAACTTCCCTCCAACGTCAATCACATGCTTCAAGTGCCCATAATTCATCTTCGCTCCCTTGAATATTGCCAGCTGCCTAGCGGTCGTGATCGCATTTCGAATCTGTCTACCATTCATCTCCTCCTTGGCCAGATCGTCGAGATGCCTGGTTAGATCTACCGTGTCTACTTCATTACTTCGATCTATCTCTGTTGAACCCAAGGCGATGAGACCTCGCGATTGGGATTGTTTGTTGTTGAAGGTAGATGATCTTGAGAGAGGATTTGATGGCCCGAAACTCTGGAGCCGTTTTATAAAGTTCTCCCAGATTGAGCGTCTTTGTGGTTCCTTTAGATTCTCATAATGAAGAGCAAGTTGGATGCGCGATTTAAACGCTTCGTCAAAAGTACCGACACGATTGCTGGTGAGGATCAAAATTCCTATGAGAGATCAGATTGCTTCCTTGGTAGTGAAACGTCTAGGAAATTTATCACCGTCATAGTATTCGAGGACACGAAGAAATACTAGGGCAACTTAGTTTCGCTAGAAATGCGTCACACTGGGATGAGATTACTTACCGGAAACCAGCGCGTTTCTCTGTAGATCACGCAGGCTACGCTGCTCGAGGAATACATCGGCCTCATCTAGAAGAACCACTTATCCCGTTAATGCCATGTATCCGTTTATGATTACTTGATACATACCACATTGCCACGTCTTTCCTAAAAGCAGAATAGTCTTGAGGTACTCTTCTACTGCCTCGGGATTTGTACCAATATCTCCACAAGTAAGTCGATAAAGCGGCTTCTCAGCAAATTCGGCAACACTATGAATATAAGCAAGAGGTTCCCAATATCTGCGGGTTTAGTGGTTTACCTCTCAGCGGTCAGAGTCTTGCCAGTTCTAATAAAGACGAACGGATTTTTAGTATGTCCTTAAATATATATAAGAGAAAGGTTGTTTACCCTGGGCCGCTATTGGATTATCAGTAATGCTCTGGCTTTATATCTATTATAGGAAACATACCCGTGTAACAAGACAATTAGACCTATATATCGAATTTTAGCGTATGGACATCTGAAGAGAAGAACTATCTACCTGTTCCCTTTCCATCCATTAGGTCTGTAGCTTTCTCAGTGGCTAATTGATTCGTAACTAGTGCTGTAACCAACTCCTTCACAGGAGGGTCAACCACTAAAGAACTAAAAGCCTCCTTATTCCATTCAACTTCTGATATTCCAACCACTTGTAGTTCAACTACATTCATTGTTTTCAGCTTATTGTCAACGTATTCACGGGATGATAGATTCTTACCCCACTGTTTGGCTTGCATGTTGAAACCGCGCACCGTCGCCGGAAGAAGTAAAAGAAAATTTCCCTCAGGTGGATCATCGGAATCCATCTGTTCCTGACTAAGTTTCCCTTCTCCTGGGTGGTCATCTGCGTCCCTTATATGCTGTGACTGTTGGTGCATTTTCTGATATGTTGCTAGATCTACCATGAATCTAGATTCTGAATTTTGCTAGAGATATGTTAGAAAAGAAGGAGATGCATAATTTTAATTTCTTACCTTCAATCTCGTAATTTTATTAAGACCATCGTTGTAGCTTACAAACTTTCGAACACGACAACTCCAAAAAATCGAACCTCTTTGTCGAAGGTTTTCTTCCACGTTAGGCTCAGCAAAACGTAAAGGAATAACACGAAGATCCTTAATATTTTTCGTGTAGGGCTCTGTCTCTCCAAAATCAATCATAATTGTAGTCCAATTCATTAAAAAGGATCCGCCAAAGTCCCAATTTGTACACCGAATAGAGTATTGGCGCTTTGGTGCACGATGTTGGTCACGAAGTTCTTTATCATCAGGATCGTAAAGCAGAATACGATCTTTTTTCGGGTCCTTAGGTGTAGGCCAGTCTTTTTGCTCAAAGCCTAAAAACTCTCGTCCTTTTTGGGAGATTACCACTGTGCCCGGCTGGAAAATATATGGAAGGTATTGTGCTGTGATCTTTCCATTCATGATAAGGTTGTCAACTCGAGAGAACTCATCTCCAAAACTTTCCTCTACATATTCTCGAAATAGCCGTATCTGAGAAAGATGCTTCTCTGGCAGTGACTCTAATTCCATCATGAAGGAGCGTTTGTTGTAATAAAAGAGATAAGGTGAGTTTATAGTTGACCCGACTTTGAAAGGTGGAAAATATTTCACCTCGTCGGCAAACGCCTTTGCTAAAAATCCAAAAGCATCCTGGAGACTCTTCGAAGTGATGTAAATTGATTCTTTTATCCGAGGATGTCGAAGTTCCTCAACATTGTCTAATTTTTCGCTCGGCTCTTGGGCTGACTTACAGCACTCAAGGGTCTTGTAGATCATGAAGGACAGAGCGCCCCGTTGGCGTTCAATGAAAAGATCAGTATTGCTAGGAAACAGCTTCTGGCCCCGTAGATGAAAGTCTTGATCAGATGAGTCGCTGAACGCTAGGGGTTTATCAAGGAATTGAGCTTGGGAGTTGTTTTTTTCGCAGTGTACTTCGTACACCACCTGCACCCTAGAGGCTTCTTCTTCTTCAGTTCGCATCTTACGCTGAATGCCCTTCTCCTCTTGCAACTTTGCAATGCGTTGTTGTAGCAATCTAATAAGCAAAAGATCCGAGGAACTTTGCCTTGGCGAAGGGTAGGATGAGAGAGTTTCTTCGTGTGGAGCTTTCGGGGGACTTGACACAGATTGTGTGTCAACATCGAGGCCGATAGACTTATCCACCCATGATGGACTGGAAGGTGCATTGGTATTTTTCTAAGTGCCTTCCGCTAATTCCAACTTTGACAAGCGTCGCTCTGGAAGTATCCGTTTACCCTTTATCTGACCAGCTTTTTCGTGTATTCTAACTGACGCTTCGTTGAAAGATGAACTGTACGGGCCACCTTCGGACATCAAGGTTTCCGCCGATCCCCTCGAGAAGAGTTGTTTCTGCTGCGATAATTAAAACCTCTTTAAAGTACACAAATCTAAGCAATAAAATTTACCTACAGGCTGATGCCTAGCTAGAATAGGAATAGAACTTGTAGTGCTCTTTCGTCGATTGCCACTAAATCTAGGAGGCTGATATTTGAAAGGCACGTCCATTATTAAGAAGTTCGACGTATCTGCTGGTGTTGAACTTGGGTCTGTTTCATGGCCCTTTCCTTGTCAGTTGAAAGAAGTGTGGCTAAAGTTAATAGCAACTGACCTCGGACTTGGGGGAAGCCATCCTTGAGGATACTATAGCATCACCAATCTTACATATTCCACTTGATAATGGCTTAATACTGTCTTTTGTGTCGGATAGCTCTTTTTGCACATTCAGCCGTGAAAATTTTTCTAGAAGCTGTATCTGCTCTTCCTCAGGAATGCTTGCTTGTAAAGCAAGCAGTCTTTTCGACACTGTCATTTCCTTAGTCTCAGGTACTTGAACCGATTCCTTATTTGGCAACTGCTCTGAGTTTTCCATTGGGCTCCCGTCTTTATCATCCGAGCTCCCTTCTTTATCATCCAACCCACTTGTAATCCTCTGTTCAGCTTTCGCTCGGCCTTTCAAATAGGCAAAGTAATACGCAATAGGATCGAGCTCGGAAGCATTCATTTGGCATTGCTCATCTGCAGTAAGGTTCTTTAGAATGTTCTGCATATCGTTCAAGTCATCGTCTGTGGCTGATAGTGCCTGGTCTTGGAACTGTCTGTGGATTGGTGAAGAACTTCCTGGAATATCTTTTGCCATGTCATTCTCGGATTTAATCAGTGGCTTCCCTATTATTTGTAAAAAGGGAGGTGAACTTGGTAAACCATTGTTATCTTCTCTTTTTTCACCGTCAGTCTCCGAAGTTTCAGTATCATAATAATCACTTGTGGTGAATGTGGAAGGCTTGCGACTCAGCATAGACGAGGAATATTGATAATCCAGTGGTGGCAACGCCGGTGCTACTGCTCTTTTGAGAGATTCCGACGTGCGACGCATTATGCTAACCTTGGGATACTGTAGATTTGGTGGCCTATAGGGGTTGTTGCTGATTAGCCTAGCATTTCCACGAAGTGAGGACTCGTCATTGGATGACGAACTCCGCCGAGGAAGTGCTGAAGCCCGCATAGGTGTAGGAGATGGTGAAAAGTTTCTTGGGACGAGTATTCTTCTAGCGACGCTGTCTGAAATTAAAGGTATACGTGTTGAATGTGACCTTTCTTCAGAATTACTGGATCTCTCAGTAAATGGAGCCTTGAAAAGAGGATCTGTGGGAGTTTTGCTAGATATATTATGTAGATTTTGCGTCTGCTTCTCAGAATATATTCCCTGGCCTTTCGAGAGCCTCTGAGCAAGCGCGGCTAGTGATGCATTTATGTTTTGCTCCGAACCACCAGTTTGATCCTGTGAGATAGTAGAATTGACAGAAAATTTGAGGTTCCTAGTGAGTTCTAAAGTTTCTGGGTCCTCTGTTTCCTGCGTATTTTCTTCTATCTCTAAGTTCAGCTCTGAGGATGGTCTTCTTTCGCTGCCAGACGAGGAGGTGTCTGAGCGTGTCTGGATTTCAAGTGGATAGGAGATTTCTGTATCAGTGAGGCCAGTGTGAACTATCGTCAAAGTTGCCATTATCAGTTACCATACTCGACTAAATATAGAAGCCTCTAGCCTGACGCAGACGAATGTGATTCGGCTGAATAATAATGGAAGGCTTAGTAGGGCAACGACAAAAAGGTCCGGTACGTTTAAAATGTGCAGTAACCGTAACCGTCGTCTTCAATGAAGATCTTCTTCTGCGACAATAGATTAACAGTTCATGGATTTGGCTAGACTTCAATGCATTACAGAGCAAAGTCTAAGTGGAAATTCGGAGAAAGTCTTTAGCTAGACGTGAAGAAGAGATAGGGCAATGCTACAGGAGACGTTCAAAGGTCCACAGGGGAATGTAGCAAACGAAGCAAGGAATGCTGCAGACTGCAACAGCGAGTCTAAGCAAGTAGAACCGGCCGAAAAGCAGCTGTGTTAGGTAGAGCAAGAGAAGCTGGTAGCAACATTATACCCGCCCCAAGATCTGCGCTTCTTGTCAAATCATGATCAGCGAGGAAGACGAGGAAGACGAAGAGCCTCGGCCTGCAAAGCGGCAGAAGCTAGGTTCGCAGTTTACCCGCAAAACTCCAGTGAGTGCTCAGTAGCACATTTAGCAAACATTCCGAAGTCCCTACATCTCATAAGAGTTGGTGGTTAACCTGTTGCAGAGTATTAAGAGTGGCCCTTTAACGGCTTTCTCAAACGCAAGCATCGGGGACGAGGCAACATACAATCTTGACTTTAAATTGCCGTGCCTATAAAATCTCATTCAACTACCAATTAGAGCATGCGATAATGAGGATGTGTCAACAACGCCTACAATGCGCAGTAAGGCAACTTGGCGTGAGCCAAGTTGCCTCAGAGCTCTGGTTCTGCCCGTTGCGCCCAAAGTTAGAAGTTCCGGTCATTGGAGACGCCGCCCAATTTGTGTGTGATCCCAGTATTCCGGTACTCCCTCTAACAGTCACCTTATATTATGCCATTAACTTGTCCTCTTGTGAGTTATGTAGCACCTTGCACTTCGGGGACTTGTGCTGTGTAGCTTACTCTAACGGCAATCATGGAGAATAAGAAACAAAGCACCTGAACGAGGTACATAAGCTAAAATGGCCAAACTCTGGCACTATTACGATAATGACGCGAAACCGATATATATACTATCTATTAAATTTTAAGACTAATAATAGAGCATTTAGAGTAGTTTATATATGTTTTAAAGAAAATAGTTCTGTTATATTTTTCTCTTTTTATAACCTTAAGTTACATTACATATAATTTACTATGTAAAGGTACCTATAATATTTAGTGGTTGCAAACGCGGAAAGCTTCCACATCGTCTCGCGAACGCAACCGCTTCCGACCACGATTATGCCTATTGGCACAAGAGACTATTAACTAGAGGATACGCAAGCTTGTGTATTGCAGAGCGGACGGGATTCCCAATTCTCTTGAGTCTATGGTCGTATGCAACATTAAACGCTAAATGGTGCTAGTGATGGAGGCTTTAAAAATAACAGGCCCCACTCGCTCGAACCACGGTCTCATTTACGTAGGTCCAAGAGGCCTCCATGGCCCTCCCGACCTAAAGGCATCCGCTCTCGATATCCGCGCGACTTTTGGCCACATGGCATGAGGAGACGGGCCCAGCTATTAAAGCAGAAGCTATACGGTTAGGTTTATGACTTACATGTGAGCCTGAGAAACTAGGTGGTCTACCAAACAGAGGGTGCACATTAAAATCATGATACTATTAACATTTATAGTACTAAACTGCCTACTCTAGTTGTCGTTCTCGTAGTATTACGAGTGACTCTCGTCCATCATGCCAGTTGGCTAAATTGCTTTACACCCTACATAATTCATCCTCTATCCCCGCCTAACATTTCTCGAATACGCCTCCTTTTTGGAAATTTCCTGGTTCACCAGACCCAACATCGTATTGATTTTATGTTGTACCTCCGACGGAGCTGCCCAGTATAAAGTGGATAAGAGGTCACGATGGTTCCGAAGCGAAGTGGAGTTCGTAGCTTTAGAAGATCCTTCCTGATACTGCAGGTCATGGTTTGGAAGGAGGCGTGTCACAAGATTCCGAATCTCTCGAATCTCTTTTGTCCCACCAGCCTCACGTAACTGCTTGATAGCCGAGTGAACAATCTTCAGAAATATGTGGAAACATTGATCTTCGGAATCAATGGCTGAGGAGAGTGCGCCATCCAGGTCATTGATAAATTCTGGCGAGGTGCCCATCATTTCGCTCCCTATATGGGAGAACCCGTGGGAAGCGAAAAAGTCGAAGAATGTTCCCACAATTGAACCATAGCGACGCCAGCCCCATACCTGAATCAAGTGGTGGCATCGGCTAAAGGTTGCTCGGCAGTAGTTGTTGAAGTTTGGGGGTTGCTCTGCATCGGACGCATATATCTCAAACAATCTCTTCGCTATCTTTTGAGGTAATGTCCAATTCTCTGCCGTCGCAATATACCGCGAGCGGGTGACGAGGACCCCAAGCTCATTAAATTCCAGGAGTGGGAGCAATGAAAATGCTGAGTACCATGTCTTCTCAAGAACTCGAGCATCGCTTTCTATGCTTATATTTTCCAGTAACTGCAAGTTGACAGCATCCCAGAAGGTAACGCGTGGGATTCGAGCCGCATGCATGACATGCATTAGTATTACCCACGCTTGGGTGGGGTTTTCGGAGCTTTTGATTCCTGCTTCACGCGATGCAAGATATTGGAGGTCGTCATACAGACTTTGCACCGACGAGAGGCCAACAATAAAGAGCAACTTCACTGAAGTCGTAGCTGTTCTTTGCAACAAAGCCTCAAGTTGGCCAGTGGTACGTTGACTTGTATTGCCACCATTTGTTGCAGACATTCGAAGCGCCTGAAATATAAGAACAACCTCAAAAACAGACAAATCCATGATTCGACGATTATTAAAGTCATCCCGGAAGTCCAGGGTGCTGGCGAGTACCTCGAGGCACTGTGTCAGTCGTTCCATGACTTCGGTCATTCTCTGTAGACACAACTCCTGCTCTTCACGATTTTCAAACGCTAGGGTGTTTTGGAAATAGTCTATCATGAATAGCATGCACTGGACTGTATCTTTCTCCACGTCGCTCTGAACGCCGTTCAAAGAGGCTGTACCAAACGAATTTAGCCGACTGACAATCCAGTCGAAGTATACACCAATTTCTGACGATACATCGGCATCCCACACGCCCCACTTTACGTGTTGCGTGCCAAATTGAGCTGAAGCATAGCCCCTGGAATGGTCATGATATCTAGAAGATTCGCTTCCAATGGCCTTGGCAAGTTTTCCTTGTCCGATGAATGTAGATTCGTGGAAATATACCGCTGAACGTAGAGGGAAGATATCGAAATCGATAGGATAATCGGTATCAGAGCCACCAAGTCCGTACAGCTTGCCACCATAATCATGTACGGCCTTGGACGGGGTCGATATTTCGATTGGAGCAATAATCATAGGTTTATCCGGTTGGCGAAACCTCGCGGCAGTGGCATCGAGCTGTTTAGGGGTACGTTTCCTTTGGCGGCGAGCTTGGGGAATGCTTTTGTCGACAATATTAACTACTCTCTCCCCGTCCCGATCTCCATTTGCTGGCTCTGAAGTGCGGTTCCTGTTGCTAACAAGACCTTCATTGGCCAGAAACCTGGCGAGTGGTATGTGGTTTTCTGTAGCGGAGCCATTCTGATACTTTTCGTAAGAGTTGTCTAAATTTCGCTTTGTGGACCCAAAAGCTGACCGTCGATCACGATTTATATAGTCAGCTTCGGATATCTCAAGTTGCGCAGATCTTGGCTGCGGCGCTGAATGCGAGGCACGATTGGAAGTAGGCCTTGTGGAGTATTGTTTCCTGGGCTTGTTATGCCCCAATATCACACGCGACTGTATCTGTGGGTTTGTAGACGCCCAAGATATCTTCGTTTGGTGATTTGTGACGCGGACCTTTGGGTAATTGGCGGGACGTCTTGTTGTGTGGCTCACCGCTGGCGCCCTGAGGTTATTCGACGAGAGGCTCCTTTGATTTCTGGATTCCTCAGAAATAACACGCAGGGGTGACCTGGGGGTAGATGATGGTGCTCGGTGTTTCGCAGGTCTCCCTCTCCATTCTCGCAGGACACTCTGGGCATCAACAGTATCTTCGCGATTATCAAGCCGTACAAACTTTCTGACTGGCCCCTGCCTTCCAAGAGCATGTCTGGATCCGGCACTACGAGCAGCAATCCGGATGAACCTTGGTTGAAATGTTACAGGTTCACTAAAATTAGGCATGACCTCTTGGATGTTGCGCGCCAAAGGTCTTGAGCGGGAATTAATCTTCGCCAAAACTTCTTGTGCTAATGATTGTCCATGGCCCGACCTAGCAGTGTTCCGTGGTGTCGAAACGGGTGTCCGAGATGGATCTGGAAGCAATTCCGAAATTCTGGGTTGGTACGAGGGTGTACCGTGTGTAGGCTTAAACAGAGAAGTGTCCACCCTTCTTTTCTTTCTATTTCCAACATCAGAAAAGATGGTTCTTTGGCGCTTCTTTGGCACGATCATCGGGTCAATTGCATTGTCCTCAGTCGCAAATCCAAAGTCTGACTGAGAGAAAATCTGCTGTGAATCTTGGCCTGACTCTTCGACAATCCCATGGGCTCCAAAGTCTTCCTCGTCAGACTCATCAGAGAGGAATCCCAAACCCGTTCTAGGATTTGCAGGGGCCGAAGCCGTTATTTCATCAGCCATCCTCGGGAGGGCTAATCCTCGTCGAACTTCAGGTAGGAGTGGAGACTGATTAAAGCTGTCCCTGGCGGTTGTTCTAGGTGCGTTTCGTTGACCTCCCCGGGTTTGTGGATTAACACGAATATGAGATGCAGGAAGTACGCCTCTAAGCAGCTTTCGTACCCTGGTGGGTTCTTTTGGCGGAGACGAGTGACCTTCCCCTGCTTCATTACTTGATATGAAGGGGTCCTCTCCAACTATGCAAATTTCATCGGAGTGGTCATTTGCACGCCTGACAGAGCTCATCGCCGGTGTCGGGAGGTCAGTAACTCCTAGGCCAAGTCGCGCACTGTCACGGTTTCGTCCGGAATCCACAGCTATATCGGAGCCACGCCTTGAGGCTCTTATTTCCGTAGTTCCTGGCCAGGCCGCGAGCGATTGGACAGATGGGCTCGTCATGGGCGGCGACTGAGGCACATCAAAAACGTCGATTGTTGTTGGTAAGGGGTTTCCAGGTGCGTTAGACGCACGTTGAAGACCGTTTGGTAGCGAATGTGCAGTAGCATGAGTTCGTTTGCGGCTACTACTTCCGATCTGTTTTCTACCAATGCCTTTACGTGCTTGATCTATAAGAGTGCGTATGTCGGGGAGCTCTATGTCGTCTGAATCCAACCCGACCGACCTGAAGCTTGATGGAAATGACCGGAGTTCATCATCAATTTCCACAACAGATCTAGCAGAACGTGTAGGCGATGACATCAAGGCTTGGTTTGTGGCCAAGTCGTAGCTATCTTCGATCCCGGTTTTCTGACTGTCTTCCTCTACCTCAAACTCCGTGTCCTGAGAATCTCCATTCTGAGGTGCGCCTTGGGCCATTTGTTGGGCTGGGGTGAACCGCATGGGCCGTAGTCCTCGGGCCATAAAGTCTCTGCGATGGCGCTCACTATCCAGAAGATAAGGGTGCAACTGTATCTCTGTTCGTGGTCGAAAGGAACGCCGATAAGCCGATTCAAAATTATTAGCATCGTTGACGATCGAGATCCCTTGTTGAGTGATCTCCTCGAAGGACAGACTCGGCACTGCATGGGAAACCTCAGAATGCTCTTCGTTGTGTGGCGGCAAGGTACTAGCTCTGTAAGGGCTTTGCGTTGGCGTCGAACCTAGCGAAGAGAGACTTGAAGTTGGCGATGACAGTAGACCAACATAGCTTCGAGATACTTCATCTTGGACTGCGTCTTTTATTAAGCTCGGGGTGATTTGCCCCACTGCCGCCAGTATCGGGCTGGATTGCAGCTGAGTGACCTGCCTGGGGCCCGAGCCGGCCAACAGGTATGGAGAATTGTCATTTGGCGGTTGTGTTCCAGGCCGTTTTTCCGCGGGGAGTTCTCCCGTTACAAACTCTTGGGATACCACATGCGTCTGGGAGCAGTTTGGCTGCTCGCCTGGTGTGTCATGTGTAGATATACCTTCTGTCTTCGCCTCAACAGGATGTAGCGTCGGCTGCACATCAGGTATTGCATCAAACTCGTCATGTTGTTCGGGATCCCATGTGGTTTGAGAGTCCAAAGAGTCATCCTCTTCATCCGAGTCGGGCACAACCCCTATTTCCTTCCATGTAGTCGTCATTGCCAGGCTTCATCGTGGCATTATTTGAGCACATGTGCCAGGCATATCATGAGGTACCGATAATTTTCCGATTCTTTAGATAGTCGAGGACGCGTTGATGTTCCGGTTGACGCGACTAAAGTACTTGCCGCTTTATGGATCCGTTGGCTGTACCCCACACAATACAAAAGCAGCAATGTCCTGAAAGTTAAATATCACGGATAAATTTATCGCCGATATCACGTGAATTGCTTTATACAAATCGTTCAACGCCGAAGATATACCCAAATCAACAAGAAATATCGCTGAAACGTATATACGATGTCTAAAAGTCGTGCTTTCATTCCGGTCGTCTTAGCGGCCGGTTTCGGAGTTGCCAATGGTATGTTTGCCTAATTAACATGATTTGTCATACATGCTAAAAGCTACAAGTCCTCTGGGCTTTTGGTCCAGCATTCGAGGAACAAGCTCAAGAGCGAGCGGAGAAGGCTAAGTTTGTTGCATTACATATACTGTGATATTGGCCAATGCTAATATATTTTCAGGAGGCTAGCGGACGGAGAAAAACCGCTGGGCGAGGAAGTTATCGCATCAATAAAAGCAGCAGCTGATACTAGCCGCTCAGAGGCAACTGCTGAAGCCCTGGAAAGCAAATCAACCTTCTGGCAAAAAACGGCAAAGTTCTGGGATAAGCCTTCAGATATTTCCCCTCCCGCCAATGAAACCGCTCCGCCAATTAGCAAGAACCAAAACCCCAATGAGTCGTCTAGGTAGTAGCTGAGCTGGGCTCAGAACGGAAGTCTGACGGTCACACTCGGCACAGCGTTTGATTATGTTAGACTGAGTGATTTTGTTATCGAAGATTATATGATGAGTACGTCTTAGTGCTTTACTTGGGGGAGTTCTCGGGATATAGGTGTATGATAGGTGGATGTTCAACGACTTGGAATTTTCTCCATCAGTCGGAAAAAGAGACCATGAAATAATAACCACCGAGTGGCTAGAGACAGCCCGTAGACCCTGTCACATCCTTGCGTGTTTATAGCATCGGGGAATAAATTAAGGCCTTGCGGATACTCAAGTATATGGACAGATACGGACAGCCTCCAGACCCTGTTTCAACTTTGAGTGTTTATTTAACCGGAAATAAATAAATGCATCTCAATAATTAAAGGCTTTATTTATTACATTACTATTATTCCACATGCTAGTTACTTAGAAGCCAAGCTATAGAGAGAAATAATATCAGCTTTAATGGCGAGTATCATTTCTCACTAGCACAAGGACCCCTGGACCCTTGGGTGGACGGCAAGTATTTGTCAGCCTCGTCATTGTTTACAGCGCAATCGCGGGGAAATGCAGCCTTGCGCACCAACCTTCCAATCAAGTCTTGTGCGTCGCACTTTTAACCCAACCAGGATTCCAACGAACTGTAGGGTGACGTCGGCGATGTTGGTGAACATAGAACACACTTGACCACAGCATCAAGTTATTTCATCTTCGCTTTCGCATTTCAAGGCCATCCTGTGGCACGCTGGGCATGTAATAGATCACCGTTCTCTATTTTGCCGCCCTATAACGTGACGCTAAGTAAGAGCATCAACATGGCTGCTAGAGCGGGAAATGGGAAGAAGGATGGCGATAGTGATCAGGGAAATGACCTCAAAACCCTCCTGTCTGGAGAGCAGCGAGAGGATTTTACCCTTCTCGTGGCAGATATCATGGAGCTCATGAAGAAGAGGACCTTGGATACTTTTGATGCTTCTTTTACGTCTGAGAAGCCTCAGGACCAAAACCTTCAAGGCCGGAATCCGAATGCGGACCAGAATCAAGCTTCGACCGAAGAACAGGATAAAGCTCAAGCTTTACGGGAGAAGCGGGAGAAAGAGATATCGGTGCCAAAGTTGCAAGAGTTGAAGAGATTAGCATTGCAACACTTTCAAAAATGGGAGATGTCTGTTCTGGGAAGAGTTGGGGATGTCCTCAGTACCTCAGAGACCACGGAAAATAAGCGCGAAGAAGCAAAGAGTTCCGTACCTGCAGCGCATGGCCCTCCGACGAGACCAGAATACAAAGTTGTTGGGATGTCTGATATATTCAAAAGTGCCTACCCTCATTTTCCTGCATTCCATTATCCTTCCCCGGCATCGGTGTTCATTCATTCCATCTAGCACATGCTAACTGACTTCATGAATGAAGAATCAAAAGATAATGTCCTTACCGAAGAACCTGACGAAGAAGAGAACGACAGGACCGACGCTGCCCTTATTCGCCTTTATCCACCAGTATCAACTGCATTGCTGTCACTAACGAAGAATAAACGGGTGCTTATATTGAATTCAACCCTTTTGCTACTACTGTCCCTGGAGCATTATGAAGCCCATTCTCGAATTCTACTTCTCTACATGGCTTCATCTCTCCACCTGCCTTTGGAAACCCTCACCGAGGACGAGGTCAAAATTGCCAAAACGCTTCTTGAGGCGGCAAAACACATGTCGGCCGAAGAGGAAGCTAAAAAAAGAGGCGAAGAGAACCAGACGGCACGAAGATGGAAGGTGGGGCTTGCTGGAATCGCAGGAGCCGCCTTAATAGGAATTACAGGTGGCCTCGCCGCCCCGCTGGTAGCAGCTGGACTCGGAACAATCATGGGTGGCCTCGGCCTCGGTGCAACAGCTGCAGCAGGCCTCCTCGGAGCACTAGCCCAGAGTGGGGTTATTGTTGGAGCATTATTCGGAGCCTATGGAGGGAGAATGACTGGACAGATGATGGATATGTATGCCAAAGAAGTAGAGGACTTTGCGTTTCTTCCGCTGCGAGGATCGACCAGAAAGGTACGGAAAACCGGAGAAATACCCGCAGAAGACAGGCGCCTGCGTGTGACGATTGGTATTAGTGGGTGGCTTACCCAGAAAGAGGATATCATCAGCCCGTGGAGAGCACTTGGTTACCAGAGCGAGATATTCGCCCTTCGCTGGGAACTCGATGCGCTCATGAGCCTTGGCACATCTATGGAGTCTGTCCTCAAATCCGCGGCATGGACCATGGCAAAGAAAGAGATTATTGCCCGGACTATTTTTGGAAGTTTGATGTTCGCTCTCTGGCCTCTGAGCTTCTTGAAAGCCAGCAAGGTTTTGGACAACCCCTTCAGCGTTGCGAAGAACCGAGCAGACAAGGCGGGCTTAGTTCTTGCAGATGCAATAATCAACAAGGCGCAGGGAGAGCGGCCAGTAACTCTGATCGGCTACAGCTTAGGCGCCAGAGTAATATACTCCTGCCTGATGTCCTTGGCAGAAAGAAAGGCATTTGGCCTTGTCGAATCAGCGGTACTGATAGGTGCGCCCTGCCCTTCAGATGGCCCTTTCTGGCGAGCTATGAAAAGCGTTGTAAGCGGAAGGCTTGTGAATGTCTACTCCGAGAACGACTATATCCTCGGATTCCTATACCGCACTAGCAGCATACAACTTGGCGTTGCTGGTCTACAACAGATTGGAGATGTCAGCGGGATTGAGAATGTAAACGTTAGTGGTCTTGTTTCTGGTCATCTGAGATATCAATATCTTGTCGGCGTTATCCTTCAGAAGATTGGTTGGGGGGACATTGACCGTGGCGAAGTGGCAAGGGAGGCAGAAACGATTGCCTTGCTTAATAGAGAGGACGAGGAGAAGCTCCAGAAGCTCCGGGAAATAACTGATCCTGATGAGGATCTTATTGATTTCGGCGAAGACAAACCAGTTGCTGAGGAGAAGTCCGAAAAGGATAGAGGCGACCCTGAGCAGGATAAATTTCGAGCCAACATAGACGAAGACATCAAACTAGTTTCTAAGACGGATGAGAAGAGCAAGAATGAAAACTCAGAGCAGGACAGGTCTGAGGCCAACATAGACGAAGACACCAAGCTAGTTTCTGAGAGAGACGAGAAAACCAAGAATGAAAACTCAGAGCAGGACAAGTCTGAAGCCAACATAGGCGATTTGCCAGAGAAGCCCCAATCCAGGGCAAACACAGACAGTAAGTCTGAGAAAACGAAGGAGCAAGAGGATTACGACAAGTTGCATGAGCCAATCGAGCAGATGCACTTCTGAGGCTGCTTTTTTATGTTTTGTGAGATTTTAGTACATGCGAGTTTAGCTAGGATACCAATGCATTTATGTCTCCTTTTGCTTGTGGTGTTACAATTAGTCCTTTTTATTCTTAACAACGAAGTACCCCCCAACCGTTCTGTTAGCTGTAGCGAGTGGCTTCCAACTGGCATCCATCCTTTGAGGACTGCCCCCCCTTCTCCTTGGCCTCTTCATCTTCCCTTTGAACTCTTCTTGTGCCAATGCATCTTTGAGCTTTTTCAGCCCAATGGTACGTTCAGCCAACGCCTCCTCGGTCTCTTCGCGGATAGCCTGGAGAGGTTCTACACCCGTAGTGTCAACCTTTTGTATCTCTCTGACAAAGTGGAGCTGTGATTCCAGCATTGCGATCATGCTAGCTTCTTCGGCAGCGTCTTTTGGTTGTGGTAATGCTGATAATCGGAGGAGGTGAGACAGTTGCGCGGGTGTGGTTGACGGAGTAGAAGTCGCATCTGAGGCTGATGGAAGGAGAGATTGAACAGACCAGCTGGGTTTCGAGAGGAATTCCGCCGTGTCTGCTTCGTTTTCTAGTACTCGTTTGGCGGAGTATTTCCTTGTCGAGGGTGTTCTAGCTTTTGATGCCAATACTGCGAAGCGCAGACTCGCCCTGGAGCGAAGGCATACTGCCCCTGGCATCATATACAATATATATGACGGCTATAATAATATTAGCCACGCATTTGCAATTGAAATATGTTTATTCGTACCCTTCGATGCTTTCATGGCACCTTGATGGGATTCTGATGCGAAAATGACGCTAAGACGGGAAGTATCCATGCCACCGCGTCAGAGCCAAGCCTTGCTTGGTACGACATATGAACAACCACCCCTCCTCTTGATACACTAAAGTTCAACAACGCAGAGCACGCATAAATAAACCATACATTTAAGGATTATCACATCCTCAAAGAAAAATGGCGCAAGATCCACGTGCCCTTCTACAGAAGGTATGCATCATCTTTTTGTGACCTATATACCCGCAGCGCTACAACCACAAGGTCAGACTGACACCGACTCCAGGCGGACAAGGCAGCATCAGGAGCTGGCGGAGGCTTCAGTCTCTTCGGCGGAAGGGGAGAAAAATGGGAAAATGCAGCGGATCTCTACACACAAGCGGCCAACGCATTTCGAATGCAGAAGCTGAGTATGTCGCATACCTCTGGACAAACCACGACCCCGCTAACCCCACGCCACAGCTAAAGAAGCCGGCCAAGCGTTCGAGCGCGCGGCTTCTATCCAGCTGCAGAAGCTGTCTGAACCGGACGATGCTGCGAATACATATGTCGAGGCGTTCAAAGTATACCGCAAGTCAGACCCGCTGGATGCGGCTAGGTGCCTGGATATCGCGATCAACCACTACACAGGAAAGGGCAACTTCCGTCGGGCAGCAACACATAAGCAAAACCTCGCAGAACTGTACGAGCAAGAAGTCGGCGACCAGAAGAAGGCGATCGAGAGCTACGAGCTGGCAGCAAGCTGGTTTGAAAGTGATAATGCCGAGGCGTACGTAACGACCTAACTATTCCGATAACAGAGCCTCACTAACATGTGCATGTTCAGATTAGCAAATAAGCTTTACCTCAAGGTTGGAGACCTAGCTGCCCTCGATGGCGACTACTACAAAGCGGTCGAGCATTTCGAGAAGGTGGCCACCTCCGCCGTAACCAACAACCTCATGAAATGGTCTGTAAAGGACTACTTCTTGAAGTCAGGTCTCTGCTTGTTGGCCATTGGCGATATGGTCGCTGTTAACCGCGCCTTCGATAAGTACCGGACTATGGATTCCACTTTTGCGAGCACCAAGGAGCATCAGCTACTGGTAGACCTGGCCGAGGCAGTTGACGCAGGCGACCAGGAGGCATTTGGGGATAAACTGTTCCAGTACGATCAGATGAGCAAGTTGGATAACTGGAAGACGGCGATTCTGCTAAAGATTAAGAATGCAATCGAGGAGAAGGAGGAGGACTTCTCATAGGGAGATAGGGGACTGTAGCTATGTGGGTAGATACGGGCGTTGGGTTTTTATTTATTGGGCTGGTTATTTGGAGCAAGCAGAACAATCAAAGAGGTTCCTGTGGTACACTTTGTTTTAATGAAGGAGTAGGCTTATTATTTTAAACTAACTCGCAGTCATTCTTCTTGTTATGCCTTTGTCATGGAAGCAGCAATATCCTAGCTGACACCTCCTACCCGCCCCTGATAACGCCAAACAATGCTAAGCTGAGAAGCCGATAATTTACCCATGGATGTTACAGCCAAACCTAGGCACCTCCCTTCTTCGCAAAGCGCCCAAGCGCGGGTCCCAGTTCCTGCTCCGCCTCCTTGATCTTCTTTTCACTCTGGCTATTCCTCAGCTCCATAATCTTGAGCTTCTTCTCATCTATGATGTTCCTGCCACCCTTCTTTCTGAGGTATTTCCTCAGACTGCTATTCTTGCCTCTACCTCTGTTCTTGACATCAGCCAAAAGCTCTGCCGGTGCCTTATCTAGATCTTTCTCAGCCTTGCGCTGCTCATCAGTCTGGAGATTGAGGTTTCCGATGAATTCTGGGTTGAGAGAGATCATCTCTGGCTGCAGCTTGTTGAGCAGTGTCCTGACCTCGGTCTCCTGTCTCTGCTTGGTGTTCTCGTATGGGTTGATCTCCAAAGCATCGTAGTTGGCCTCTCCAGCTCCCGGCACGATGATCGAAGAGAATCCAGAGTCGTGAGACACACCGAGGATATCTTCAAACGGACACCAGCGCACCCGCTCGATGTTCTTACCCTCGCCACCCCAAGCCATATATGGGCTTTGGATCTTTTCTTGATCCAGAGCATGTTTAGTGAATAGCCCACGCCAGATTGATGTCTGCGTTCCCCAGCCGACCGCCGTGAGGCCAGTGTCCGAGATAGCTACGGAGGAGGCTGGTCGGCGGGTAAAGTAGCTGTTAACCTCCTTGAACATGCGGATATCCCACACGGACATCTTCATATCCTGGCCCGTGGAGACCATGTAACGGCCCTCGCGGTCGATATCTATCGAGCGGACGGGTCCGCGATGAGCAAGAAGCTTAACAAGAGGAGTAGTAGAATTGGGCGACCAGAGGGTGACGGTGCCGTTTTGGTGGCCCATGTGGAGGATTGCGTTGTGGGGGTTTTGTTTGAGCGAGGTGGGGGACCCAAGGCGGGTTGGAATTTCAATAACGACCTGCCCAGTTGATACGTCTTGGTATTTGAGATATCCAGCATTTCCCTGGGAGTCTATTAGCAAATTGAATATAAATATTGACCATTTAAACTTACCACCGTAGCTAATAGATAATGGTATGGGAGGAACTCCATGTTTGTAACCTCAATATGCTTCTTCAAGCAATGAATCTCGACACCGTGGCTGTCGTATATGTAGACATACTTTTTCTGCGCAACCGCAAACATCTGATTGTTGTGCAGCCACTTCGCATCTCGAAGTGTCTCTCCGAGTTGCAGCTCGCATCCGAGTTTCCCATCGCGCCAGTCCATTGTTGCGACATGACCTTTCCTTCCAGCAAGCAGCAAGTCCTTTCCGGTCCTTGTGTAGTCGAAAACATATGGTCCCAGGCTATCCAGCTTCAATTCAAATCCCTTCTTTGCTGTCTCGAGCGCTACGCTACCCTTGATGTCGTCCTGCTTGACTTTGTACGTCCTTTCGAGGTCATTTTCTGGTTCGAGGAATCCTCCTTCGTTCTCGAGCAGGATCTCGGCATCCTTTGCTTTCAATGTCGCATTTTTGTATTTGCTCTCAAGAAGTTTGAGATTTCCTCGTAATTTCTTGTCCTTAATTCCCTTCACGGGGATTCTTCGACCGCGACCATAGTCTCGTTGCGCCTCTTGCCGCCTGCGCAGTTGAGATACTTGATCCTTCCCGAAAGCCGGAGTGCGTGCCGTCCTTATCGGGCCAGCATTATTCGAGCTGACCTCTGTGACTGTATTGTCAATTGTATCTACAGCGTCCGACATAACGGAATCTTGGGGGACGTGGTTTTGAGAAATGTTCGTGGCTCCGTCGCAAGAAGAGGCTGGATTGTGAACTTTTTTGGTTGCCAAGATTTCGGGGATCTAATCGCTCTTATCGGGCAGCGACTCACGCACAGATAATAATTTTTTGGACAGAGACTGGACTTCCCCCCACGTTAACGCCCCGCCAACATCTGTAGCAAATACAGTATTTCTGCACGTCAAGCTGGCCTCATTAAATTTACCTTTAAGATTCAAAGCCGGAGGCAGCGGCAAGATGCCTGCAACCGTTGGGCATTCGCATAGGAGCACCACTAAGGTGGCGCACAAGTCTTTCAAGGCGCGCAAGTCCACCAAAGGTGCCCTGAAGGAGATAATGAAGGGTATAATTTATGATACAACATCAAATAATAAATACTGACATTTTATAGGCAAGGTCCAAGATGGATCCTCAGCTCGGAAAACTCCTCACCAGCAACTTATGTCGAAACTGGACCGAAGAAACCAGGCCCGCCAAAAGCAACTCACGAAGCACAAGGAACATTTGAGGGACAGCAGCGTATTCAATGGCCGCGAGGGCGCGCCTAGAATAATTGCGGTTGTACCGCTCTGCGAAGATGCAGATGCCGCCAAAGCTGTGGAGAAGTTGAACGGAAGCCTGGATGTTGAAGATGAGGTTCCAGAGGAGGGTATTTGTCGCACCAACATCGATCGGTTTAAGCAGAAGATCCAATATATTGTTCTGAAGAGAGACTTGGCGGCTTGTATGGACGCCTGCAGAATCGCAGATTTTGTGATGGTTATCTTGTCGCCAGAGCAGGAGGTGGATGATCTAGGAGAGCTTATTCTCCGCAGCATTGAAAGTCAAGGACTCTCGACGCTGTTCACAGTTGTCCAAAACCTGGACACAATCGAGCCACCAAAACGCCGCGGCCAGGTTCAAGGATCCCTTAAATCATACATCACACATTTCCACCCTGAGCAAGAGAAGGTTCACAGCTTAGACTCAAGGCAAGAGTGCGCCAACTTGATGCGATCGCTATGCACCACGTCGCCAAAGGGTGTCAGGTGGCGCGAAGATAGGAGTTGGATGCTGGTTGAGGATGCGCAATGGCCGGAAGTCGATGGCGAGAATGTCGTACTCACCGGTATTGTCCGTGGCAAAGGACTCAAGGCCGACAGACTCGTTCAGGTTGGCGACTGGGGCTCTTTCCAGATAGACAAGATCGTCGCAGCTCCTCTTGCAACGAAGAAAAGCCATAGTAAGACTGATGATATGGCTGTGGATGCAGATGCGTCAGAGGCCGAGAACGTCTTGGATACACCCACGGAAGAACAGGACGACCTTAACGAACTGGCCCCTGAGGAAGTTATGATGGACGACGACATGGATACCGGAGTATCTGTCGCGGGAACCGAAAAGCGAGGTGTGCTACTTGATGACCACCACTATTTCTCAGACGACGAGACACATTTGCCTGCTGCACCCAGGCGACTTCCCAAGGGAACCTCGAATTACCAAGCTGCTTGGTACTTGGGTTATGATGGATCCGAGGACTCGGATTTCGAGGACGTTGAAGAGGAGGACACCGCTATGGAGACACAGGCTCTACCACAGGATGGTGTTGAGGGGATGGCTCCACGTGAGCCAACAGAATTCGCCCCCTCAGAATACCCCCAGTCGGAGATGTTCTTGGACAGGTCGGCAGAGCAGGAAGCGGAGCAAATTGCTGCCTTCAGAAAGAGCAAGAACAACGAAGCGGATGAGGATGCTGAATTCCCAGATGAGATTGAGCTCCAACCTCAAGTTCTAGCTCGCGAGCGTTTGGCCAGATACCGTGGTCTCAAGAGCTTACGGACAAGTCACTGGGAGGAAGATGAAGATAGGGTCCACGAGCCGGAAGACTGGAGGAGGCTCCTACAAATCCAAGACTACAACTCATCGAAAGCTCGCGTTACTCGCGAGGGTCTCGTTGGCGGTGTCCCAGCTGGTACACGCGTCCAGGTGTACCTGCGAAACGTCCCTCTGAGCCTTCGCGAGTCGTTCAAGGCCTCCAAGCCATCGACTATGTTCTCGTTACTACGCCACGAGCACAAGCGAGCAGTGTTGAACTTCAAGATCACTCTCAGCTCAGACTACCCAGAGCCCATCCGCTCAAAACAAGAGATGATTATGCAAGTGGGACCGAGGAGATTCGTCATCAACCCAGTCTTCTCCCAAGGTGGTAACCCCCAGAACAACGTCCACAAGTTCGATCGCTTCCTGCACCCAGGTCGTTCGGCTGTGGCATCTTTCATCGGACCACTCACATGGGGCTCCGTTCCTGCATTATTCTTTACTCGCCCGTCGCCAGAAGCTCTGGCTTCGGATCCAAAGGCAGCAGAGATGCCGCTCATTCTCATTGGGACAGGCACATCTCTTCCGCCATCCTCCTCCCGTGTCGTCGCCAAGCGCATCATCCTTACTGGCCATCCATTCAAGATTCACAAGAAGCTCGTTACCATCCGGTACATGTTCTTCAACCGCGAGGACGTGGAGTGGTTCAAGGCCCTGCAATTATGGACAAAGCGTGGCCGCAGTGGGTACATCAAGGAGGCACTTGGTACGCACGGATACTTCAAGGCTACATTCGACGGCAAGATTAATCCCCAGGATTCCGTGGGAGTCAGTCTATACAAGAGAGTCTGGCCAAGGAATTCGAGGCTTTGGAAGGGAGTTGAGGAGGAGGTGCCTGGGCTGGTGGAGAATTTGGCGGATATGGAATTGAAGGATGCGGATATGGATGGTGGCGTTGCGATCTAGAGATAAACGGCATCTGAATTGCTCATGCTTTATGAGGCGTCTTGGGAAGAAAAGAATATGATCTAACCTGTTACAATGATAAAATGATCAACCTTTAATTCCCTCCGTGCTGAAATAGTAAAAAGCCGTCTCTGACTTCGTAGCAAGCCCAACGTAATAATTCATACATATCGTTTGGGAACCAAAGCCTCGAAGCATAGACAGGGTGCCATTCTTAAATTTCCTCTATAACTCCTAGGTTCAGCTCAGGGCAGACTATCGGCCTACTGTTACAGTTATTAGGTAAAAGTTAGGCGCCCGGTATTCGCCAATCAAATGAAGAGCATGGATTTCAAAGGCCGCGGTTCCACGCTATGCCTATTGGCACATTGAGGCTATTATCCAGAGGATACGCAAGCTTGTGTATGGCAGAGCGGACGGGATGCCCAATTCTCTGTGAGCTGCCATCGCTTTCGCGCCAAGACTACCACTAAAACCGTTCCCGGTTGTCAGCCTTCAGGCTTCCGTGTTCCTGCTCTTAGACTATCGCTGCTTTTACCTAGACTGCCTTAAGGCCCACACTTGTGGCGACCACTGAAGCAGCCCAAGAGCGCTTAAAGACGCGAAACAATTAGTCGGTTGCGAAATCTGCCTCTAGTCTCTCGAAAGGCCGCATCCTGTGTCTGCGATGACGACCGCGACTTTGTGGAAACGCGAAACGGTTAGTCGATTTCCGAAATCTGCCTCGGGCCTCTCGAAAGGCCGCATCCTGTGTCTGCGATTACGACCACGACTTTGTGGAAACGCGAAACGGTTGGTCGATTTCCGAAATCCAGCTAGGACCTCTCTAAAGGCATCATCCTAGTCTCTGCGATCACAACAGCGGCTCCCTGAGGCTACTACTTCTTTCTGTGACTAGCAATGCGGCTTCGTGAAAACGAGATTTGGAGCTTTAGGCTATATAACCAATGGCCGTAGTCACGTGATGGATTTGCGACAGAATTGCGACCGAATTGCGACCGAATTGCGACGGGAATTGCGACGGGAATTGCGACAGGAATTGCGACGGGAATTGCGACCGAATTGCGACGGGAATTGCGACGGGAATTGCGACAGGAATTGCGACAGGCCATATAACCAATAGCCGTAATCATCTAACCTGGCTGAGATTTCTATATTTGGTCAATCAAGGGCTGATCGTTTATTTTGTTACACTTTTTGAAGAGTCACGTGGGAACAACAATAGTAAAACTAGCAACTGTAAATGGTATGTGCGCAAAATCCGGCAACTTTTTTCTTTGGCGAAAAGGCTCTATTCTAAAAACAAGTCTCTTTACATAACCACACACTCTTCATCCTCGTTATTAATCCTATACATGGCCGGATGTTCGTCAACGCCACAATCGTTGCCACACGCCCCGCAGTGCCAACAATCATCCCCGTCACGACAGGAGCAACAATCTGTTGCCTAGGTTAGCCTATCTACTACTATCTCCCCCTAGCATCAACAGGGAAACCTACGGAAAATCGCCGTGTAATGCTTCAACTTATTATAACACCCATACTTGTCGCACTTCCCAAACGGCACTTTGCGCTCACAGTTCAACTGTCGCTGCTGGAATAACTGAATCCGAAGGTTCCTCTCCCTCATCCTCCTTTGCTGCAGTTCCCTCTCACGTTGCTGCTCCGCAGCTCTCTCTGCTTCCTCTCTTTGTTCTTCCTCCACTCTGCGCATCCACTCAACCTTGTTCTTTCGCATCTCCTCGAGCTTGTAGTCCACCGTATTGGCAACCTCCAGGTCTGCGAGAGTCTTGCCTAGATCCACAATTTCCCTTTGTACCTGCAATGTCACCCCCTCGTTGCAGGCAATCTTGTAAATCAGTTCTCTAGCTTTGGTAACGTCGTCGTCGGGTATACGCTCCATCTTTGCTCCTTTCTCGAGGAGTATCTTCCAAAACGTCGTGCCCGTTTTGAGCTCGGTTTCTCGTTCGACAGCGAGATCCAATGGCACCATGGACCAGCACGATGTTCCCAGCGTGACGTTGCTATGAAACTCGTCTCCTATTAGCTCTTTGAACAGCTTGAGATTTTTGACAGAAGAGCCTCGCATGCGCGCGTCTGTCAATCGGTGCATGTACAAGATCCCGTTGAGCTTCTGCCCCGAAGAGTATGAGCAAGCTAGCCAGTCTACCAGCATTTCCAACACGTCAGAGTCTGTTAGGAGTGTATCGTCGAAACCTGGAGTGTCAACTAAGGTGAAAGTTTTGCCGTGGATTTCAACAATGTGGCTGCTGATGACTTTGGTTTCTGGGCGGAATAAGTTTGGGTATGGTGGAGAGCCAATTCTGATGCCAGAGCTTACCTGATTCTTGCGTGTGTCCGACTTTGATTCTGGAATCACCCGTTGCCAGCTTGATGAATGAACTTTTCCCTGCGCCGGTGACGCCCATGACGGCGAGAGTGTAAGAAGGTGCCATGATGAGATAGGTACAGATATGATAGCTAGAAGCCGTCTGCCACAGTTACTGGGCAGTGAATGGTGATGTATCCAACAAGTTGGTTGTTGGGCGATCAATAAATCGAGGAGAGTGACGATAATTCCAACATTGTGCGAAATAGTTTGCCAACATGAAACTCCTCGCAACGCTGCCAACGTAGACTAATGGCTGTGGCCAACGCATCGTTGAGGGTTCTCTTAGTCGGGCAAGCTGTTGCCAGCATGCAAGAATTGTAAGCCCTGAAATCCAGCTGTGCCTTTTCACGATGAGTTTCTTCGTGTTGGGTATCAACTCAAAAGGGGCGCAAGGCTCTAGGAAGCCGCCTTGCCTTAGGATATGGTGTGGAAAATTTAACCAACTGGCTTGATGTGCGGGCTGTATCGGCTTTGAGTTTTGACAGCGAGTTTATCGTGACGTGGCGAGGCGAGGCTCTCGAGTCCTCTTGCTCACCCCATTACAGTTTTGCTTTGCTCTTTCATTTGGCCTGTAATGAAATTGCCAAACAGTTACAGCACTCTGCATTATGTATCTTGATGAGCGTGGCTTGAACAACAAGACGACCGCAGCGTTGGCATTTTGCAATGTCATCGTACAGCGCAGGGTGGCGCAACTCAGCCTGCTCTTCTCTACGTCAAGAAATAGCTCGTTACACACACTGCGACTTGGCATCAATGGCAGCTCAAATTGTATAAGGATTGCAAACCAGCCGTTCCTAATACATGCTCTGCAAAAGCAGAAGAATTGAGCGAGTCTACAAACCATTTCCTCTAAACATTCTCTATCTAAGCGCCAGTTATGAGTGGAACACAAGAAGGCCAAATGCCCAAGGTTATTCTCATAATGGGTGTTACTGGGGTGGGAAAGAGCACTTTCATCAAGCACGCCACTGGACAGGATGTCACAGTCGGCCATGGGCAGAGCTCATGTAGGTGCAACCAGACATAATGCTAAGCTTGACTGACCAAGAACATAGGTACCTCTGACGTCCAATGTTATGAAATTCCAAACACAGGAGTCTTCCTCATGGATACTCCTGGCTTCGACGATACAAACATCCCAGACGCCAAGATCCTCCAGATCATCACGGAAAAACTTGTGGAGGCTTTCCATGGCCAGGCGAAAATCCACGGTGCAATATACATCCATCCGGTGGTGGAAGCTAGAATGCGAGGTTCGGGACGAAAGAACCTCATCATGTTCTCCAAGGTTCTGGGCACAAACAACATGAAGAACTGCCTCCTGGTAACCACCAAATGGGGACTTCAGGACCAGGCGTTATCTGAATCTCGAGAGAGAGAGCTCTGTGAGAAACCAGAGTTTTGGAAGCCACTCATAACGGCCGGAGCACGAGTTGTACGTTTCAACGACAGCATGGAATCTGCGATTCAGATCATCGCTCCTCTGTACCGAGGCCCCTCTTTCGAGCCACTCATCATTGAGGAGCTGATAACCCAAAACGTGCCACTTAAACGGACACAAGCTGGCCAGGTAGTCAACGATGACATCGAAGAAGCGAGAAAGGCGCACGCGGCTCAGATTCGAGACCTCAGAAATGATGAGAGGGAAGCTAGAGAAAAAAATAACAATGAATGGGCAGCGATTCTGCGCGAGGAAAGGGAGGAGCATGAGAACCGAATGAAGAAGCTGGCTGAAGATGCCAAAACGCTTGAGAAACCAGTCAAAAAAAGTCGCAGCGGTGTTGGTCGCTGGCTTGCAAGGGCGGCTGTTTTCACTAGTGGTAGCTTGGCAACTCTCGCAAGCGGAGGAGCTCTTGGTCCGGCAGCATTGGCACTCTCCGCCTTAACAGAGGGAGTGATCCATGCCACTAAAGCGAAAGGGACCAAAGCTTAGCATACCTTGGAACTGGGGGCTTTGGAGCAAGATGTTAAGTGAGAGAGATGGGAGAATGATATTTTCTTGAAATTCCCGGAACTTTATATTAGCCATGCCTCGTGGCGATTTAAAAGCGACACCTATAGTAATGTTAATAGATTACCTACCTTAATGCTTTCCGTCCTTAAAATAGCTGCTGTCTGATAGGTTGCAGTAAGAGGTATCATTTGACCTAGGCTCTGGAATATATCGTCACGACTAATGAAATCGATATTTCAAGGGAAAGGAAGGATACTAATTTGTTGCCGTACTTAACATTAGGTTAGAATGATATATAGTAATTATGCTGCTGCTAAACACAATTACATACTAGGTGTATTAGTCACCTCCTGCTTCTTAACAAAGCTTAGAAGAATAGGAGCAAATGTAGTAGCAGTTGCAGTAGCATATGGTTACTACATCTTGTTCTTGTGCAAGTCTGCATAGTTACACATACCTCTAATCACTAGGTAGGGAAAGTTGTCCATTAACCTAGCCGCCTCGATCTTAAAGCAGATGACACCCTCCTTCTTAGCAATTTAGTCTTGAGTAATTCTATGCTTCATCACCTAGTTTATAGAGGCAATATTCCTATAGAACACCCTTAGGATAGTGTTCTTATAGGCCTTTCGTTTAATGACTTCCTTAATGTTATAATCTTTGCACGTGTCCCCTACTAGGTAGTCATATGCTAACTAGAAGAGTTGATCTTCGGGTACCGCTGCGTATTTTTCCCATCCAAGCACCACCAGCCACCCACCGTACACCTACACCAGATGGAACAAATTCATACTGTGGAGGATACTTTATTGTAGGCTCTGGCGATGACTGCGCTACTATCGCCACTGAATTTAGCATTCAGCACGACGACTTGTAACGCCTCTAATGCAAGGTACTCTACCATATACAGCAACTAGTCCAATCTAGCTACTCGAGCCTACCAGGAGTTCCTACCATCCACCGAGTCGATCGTCACCTTTGTCCAGTCCAAGTCGTCAATCATGTTCAAGTTCACCTGCTCCATCCTCGTTCCCTCATCACCGCTGTAGTTCGGTGTATCTCCGTGCGTATGCATGCCACAGCGTCCGCAGAAGTAATGATTGTTAGGGCTGTCGCTGTCGCCAGATCGGCGGGCACTCTCAGCCCTGATCTTCAGAGAGCCGGCGGGGAAGTAGACCCAAATGGCGCCGGCACGGGAGCAGAATGAGCAGTTGCACCGTGTGGCGGTCTCAGGAAGGCTGGGCAAGGTGACTTGGACTTCGCCGCAGTAGCATTTGGCAACAAGGCTGGGTGCTTCAGACATCTCGATGGTGATGGCTAGGTTGGAAGTCAGTAAGTGGAGGTGCACCTCAAGAGATGGCTTACTTGGGTGAAGGGATTCTGGTGTTAGATGAGGTTGTGAGAAGCAGCAGACAACAGTTCGTCACGAAGGCCCAGATCTGCTTTATAGACTTGGTTCTTGTCGAATCCCCAGTTCCCCAGCGCGGTTCATTCGTGTCTTGGCGCTAGGCAGCAGCAGCATTGCTGACCCGATCGCCTCTCGAGCGGCGTTCACGGTTGTTCAATTTTCAGCCTCAATCTGTGAATTTGGTGGTGAGCCCTGTTGAATGAGGCATAGATAGCGTGAAAGGGCTTGAATTCGGTACCCTTCCTCGAGAGGGAGGATGGGACTATATATACCTATCATAATAGGTGTAATGGTTCGTAACGTACCCCTCCCGGCGCAGGAGGCATCGCATTCAAAGCCGTTGTACGGAGGGCAGCCGTCGACGTTGGCGATGAAGTGGCCGTTGGGCAGGGTGTACGCGGTGCTCGGGAAGGTGACGGAGTCGTCGAACGTGAGCCTGCTGGAGAGGCCGACCATGGCGTCGCTGAAGCTGCCAAAGGAGCCGCCGAGGGTGCGGAACGGCGACCAGGTGCAGTTGCTCCTCGGGAACTGCACGAGCACCTGCTGCGCGAACTCGGATGGGGACCGCGACATCTCCGTGAAGTCTGCAGTTTTCATGGAGAGCGGCAGCGTCGTCGATCCGTTGTTATTTGTAGCATCCTGTTATTTGTAGCGTCGTGTTATTTGTAGCTTCCTGTTATTTGTAGCGTCGTTTTATTTGTACAAATAATCATGTGCCACATATGAGCAATTATAAATCGAACCAATAGATGCCTTAAATAATATGGGTGCCTGTAGTATAGCAGATGCCTTTTGAATAGTGTCCTACAGCGGGTGCTCCTGGAAAAGGCGCTTTACATGAGACGGTTGATATAGCAGGTACCTGAAAAAAAGCAGGTACCTGACTCTTTTTGGGTACCGGAGAAATGTCAGGTGCCTTTAAAAGCAGGTGCCTGGTTTATTTTGGGTACCTCTTTACTATTCCGGGGCGAACATATGCTGATAAAGCCTACTGAAAATAGTATACTCTACTTGGGTATTGTCCTTCTTGAGATTGGGCTTGGCCAACCACTCGGATTAGAGCGAGACTTGAAACTCAGTCTGCATGCACACACGAACATAGCTAAAGGAAGGGCTAAGAAGCAGTTGGAAAAACTAAAGAAAGCAAATTGGTATGGTTTTCGGTGGAAAGACTATTTTGTTGAAGCCGTCGAGAACTGCTTTGATTCGACTAATTTTAAAGAAACCCCTAAAAGCCGAAAGTCTCGACGCCCTAGAGACACGTCGAGAAGCTGAAGGTCCTTCCTGGAGGACCTTCAGCTTATTGCAAGGCATATATTGCGATGCCGACGAACGGTGAAGGTTACTACACCAATTCGTGTCGCGATCTTAGATACTGGATGCCGGAGAGACCTGGCTTTCTTTCAAGATCTTCAAAGGTCCGAAAGACTCAAGGGATGGAAAGACTTTACAAGTGCAGGATCGGAGAGTGAGACGGATACGTTTGGTCACGGAACATTCATGGCACGATTGCTTATGCATGTTGCTCTAATTGTGGATGTTTATTTGATTAGAATAGCCAAGGATACTAAGGACCTAGCGATCAATCACGAGAATATTGCTAGGGTAAGTAACTTCATGGTGTATTAGGGAGTATAACAATGTACTAATCGCTATCTAGGCAATTGAGCACGCAGGACTAGACCCTAATTAGAAGGTCAATGTTATTTCTATGTCATTTGGGTTTCCAAATAAACCTAGCAAGACCTACTCAGTCATTTCAGATACCATCGAAAAGGTCATAAAAGAGCGTAAAGGCTCTGTGCTGTTACTCGTAAGCGCAGGCAACTCATGGGAGAGAAAGCGAGATTTCCTAGCTAGTCACCAAGACGTCATACTAATCTACGCTAGTAATTCGAAAGGAGAATTCTTAGGATTAACACTAACGCAGACTAGCAAAGGACTAGAGAAACTTGGAACTTATGGCATAGATATCCCTCCCTACATCACGGAGGAAGTTAGTGTCCTTTTCCCCAAGACGGATCTAAGCGCGGGGACTTCAATTGCGACAGCTATTGTAGTAGGGATCGTTACTATAACACTTTCGTATATTGCAGCCCTCCCGTCCATGCTTAAAGTCATGGGATTTGAATATCTGTTTTCTAACCTTTACACAAAGAAGGGGATGGAGTAGATGCTATATACCATGTCGTTATAGACTAATTATCATTAACAATTCATTAGTCCGGTATGGTTCTAGGGACAAAAACAAAACGAGCGGGATTTCTTTATATCTATATGTTCTGCTATTAAGAGAATGAATGAGTAGTGAGAGAGTTATACACCTGCTACGTTAAGCACTATACCTATGTATCTAACGTTAAAGTTACTTAAAGTCATTTAATTGATGATTGGTCTTAATAACAGCTACCTAAACGGAAAATTTCATGTCTTACCCTTAAGGACTATTGATAAAGACGAGCGAGAGCTTTCCCTACTTACGAAGACCGTCACAATCTTGTTAGCAAATAGATGCACAACTCATCATCTCCAATTTGCATGCTCTCATACAACATATTCGTCTAAATCCTCATCAATCTCCTCCTTAGCCGCATCCATAAGCACTAACGGCTCCTCCTTTTCACCACCCTTACTAGTTAAGAACCTACTTTCGTGAGTAAAGAGCTCTGTCTTCGACCTAGCCCTATAAGTCCGAATAACATACATTTGATACGCAAACATAATCCTAGGCGCCGTATCGTAAGAATCTGTAACCCTCTCCCGACTGTCATGCTTTGCCTTCCCACCGAGTTCACTAAGAGTCGTACCTAGTGTTAGGCTAGACCCCTCGGTTTTAATAGTATAGTTGGAACTTTCTTTTTTCGTAACGGTAAATGAGGACGTGGTGATGCGTAAGCCTAAGACAACATACATAGGCTGCTTGCTCAACATACTAGAGTAGATGTGTTTGCAAATAGAAGGGATGTTAGCAATTGCAGCCACCTTATCTGGCAGAAGCGGATCGGCAAAAGAACGGATTTCATGGTCAGTTTTGCTGTAGTCTATGCTGTGTTTTTTGCTGATGTTGGTGTTAGTCGATGCTAATGCGATGCCTTCGAATTTTGCCCATAGGCTACAGCTGTTAGAGCGAGACTTAGATTAGTAGTGGGTGTGATTTGGCTCTACTAGTGTTTTGGTTGCTAGTAGTTCTATGTCTTTTGTAGCATCGGAACCCAAGGCTGCGAGGACAGTAGTTGGTTTGGTCTAGTGCGGAAGCACTTGGCCTAGGCGGAGGGGGCCTTCGTCTATGAAGGTGAAGTCTTGTGGGAGAAACCACGTTCTAGGCATTGCTATGAAGTTGTGTAGATGGTAGTGATTTAAATTAAAAGGTGATATATTCTATGGCTTTGTTGCGAAGCTTGGTTTACTTATATACGGCTGAGAAGTACGACCTGAATATTGCGTGCTAAGTCGTGTCACATTATGGAAATCACTGATTGATCCCATAGTTAGGGGATGGGACGGAACGGAAGCTGAATGTTTCATCATAAGGCGGAATCGCCACTCCTAGTAGCCTACAAAAGGCTTGCAAGACAGTTGATTGGAAAGACTTTTAGGCACAATTCAGGCAACCTCTATTAGATTCGTGGAGTGTGTTTGGAATTTAGGAGCGCGGCATTAGGTACTGGGATTTTGTTGCCTAAGCTTAGCACAATCGCAGAAGCAGCAGAGATCATCCTATCTGCTGCACTGTGTAATCTAATACTTACTGATAATGACTACAGTTGGTTCGTAGCTATTAGTATAAGCAGTAGAATCAACTCTTTTCTCTGCCTAGTTCTTGCGATCTAGATGACTACCGTGTCTCGCTCCCTTAGGTCTTCTATGCCTAAGAAGCGCCTCATAGCCCTTTAGTTATTGAAGAGTAGGATGTAAAGTGAATATTTTCCACGTATCGTTCCATAGCGCAAGACGTGCGATTCCGACTGCAGAGCCGTGAGCCGTTTCCGCCTTAAACAAAAACTAGATACCTTGAACTTCGCTAGCGCCGTAAAGTGCGCAAGCTTTAGGGGCGCGCACTAAGGAACTCTTGTCAACTGAAATTTTCTAGAGCCGCATACCCTCCCTAGACTCAGAACGTCTCTCTAGGAACTTGACGATGACCTCCTAGCCGTGCACCGTTCGAAGCTGCTATGATAGGGCTAGATGATCCCGCTAGAAGCCATTTTCCTCAAACAACAATGCCTCGGGTATATGCACTACAGATACATGATACGAGCACACCTAAGAGCAAGCCGAACTATGCTAACGAGATTGAGTATTTAGAATGTGAAGAGACCACGACTCCTGCGTTTAGAGAGACTAGGTCTACAGGAAGCATCATTATGTCTCTAGAGAATCTGAAGATTCTAGTTGCTAGGGGTCTTCGGGGTATCATCGGAAATCCAACCCCTATGTAAGGCAGTCCTCGAAATCCCTTGGCGGAAAGTTACTGATACTAGCCTAGAGCTGTCACAGGCTTCGTAATGAGCTTGACCCCTTTATCATGTGCTCTAATGGGTTAGAAAAGGTGCTAGTAATTATGGAGCTGCCTATATATAAGTAGAGATTAGCATTTGCTTACTATCCCTTTAAGAGTGAACGTCACTCATCATTGATATAGCGGGGGTTACATCTTTTTCGGGGGTGTCCTGTTGCTTGTTGGTGGGTTACTAGAGTGTCTGATCAGAAACACATTTTCGTCCGTGGTGTTCATGTCCTTCGGTGAGTTATCTGGTGATCTTAACCCTTGTTAATTACGTGCTACTGATTGCTAATGATCTAGGATGCTTTTACCTCACCCTCGCCGCAACCCTACAGCCGTTCTATGGTGCATATGCTGCCTATTCGCCCTTGCCCACTGATCCTACAATGGGGTTTGAGACGGAGGGCTTTAATGCCAGCTTTGGTTCGTCGACTCACGCATTCGTTCAACAGTTTTTTTTTGGGCAATAAAAATCTAACAAAACTCGAAATGTCCTCTAGGGTTCTTCCTAATTTTCTTTAATATCTTGTGCTTTTTCTACTTGATATGCTCCTTTCGGAGTAATCTCGTCTTTGTTTGGATCCTATTCACAGTGGTCGTTAGCGTTGGTCTTATGATCGCAAACTACTTTTACTTGGCAATGCAAGAGACAGCACTTGCTCTAAAGTTTCAAGTTGTAAGTCATTTTCCATGGTGCTTCCAAGATGTTCAGATCTCATAACTAACACTTGGGATCTCATTTTTAGGGCGGAGGGGCAATTCTATTCGCGGCCTGTCTCGGTAGGTGGTATCTACTATTTTCTTTGCTGCTTGCAGCCGTGGATTTTCCACTACAGCTTCCCGTCGGTGATCTATCTCATATCGTGCCCGGATATTCTCAATTGAAGAATTAATCGGATTTAGAGAGATCCTAGCTGATCCGCAGTCGGTTGGCAAACCTGTGTAATGTTTACAAGTGGTTCAAAGATTCGACTGATGGATGGGCAGTACACCAGGTCCCCTTCTCTGCTAGATATCACTAGTAAAGGAGACTGAGTTTCGATGCCCTTAAAATTAGGGGAAGGTGGTGTGGTAGAAGCGGTAAGCTGAAAAGGCTAATATAACTTATATTGACACCATAAAGAGTCTAGTTACTTTATATCTCATTAAGACGCAATTCTACCCTTATAAGGCATTCGCACTTCCTAAAGCTAGTACTACTATATTGATTTAACTTGTAAATTTGTGGGTTCTTGCCTTTTTTGTTGTACTTTCCACCGTGATTGCAGACAGGCTATTTGAGCAGCATTCTTATCACGCTAATATGGCACGAAGCCATTAACTTGTGCGTGTGCCTAGATGGCAGGGTCAGAATAAAGGGCTGCAGATGGCGCAGTAAGAGACATTGTGGCAGGGGCGTTGCTTGGTGGTGAATGGGTCGTGGTTAGAGTTGGGAGAGCTTCAAACTGTGGTAGTGGTGGTGATGATGGCTAGTGTTTGAAGCATGTTGCGTGACTTATACGCACTAACAAAAAGGTACTGTAGGGTCCGAGTATAAGTTATGCGGTGGATAAACCTTCTAGAAGCAGCCCAGAACAGGATTTAGCTAAGTCTGGCGTATTTTTAGTTATAGCCTATACTATCACGTGTTGATAGTGAGAGAATTGATTCGCGTGGGTCCGTTTCGTATCAACCCTGTACGGTCTTGGATATCCTCTACCCACCCCCCTCGACGATTCTACAACCGCAGCAACTCGACACTGAACCTACCCGGGGTCGATTTATACAGGCACCATTATGCCTCATTCTACGACAACGACCGTGCAATCGAAGTCGAAAGCCAACGGCAATGCTACTTCCAATCTGAAGGCTGCCCAGGGGAACGGGAAGGTGAAGGCCGCGTCAACACCCAAAGATGACGAGAATTATGAGCATTTCTTCTGGACTTACACAGAGGAGCCGCATCGAACGCGGAGAATGGCTATTATCAAGGCCCATCCAGAGGTACGAGCAGTCAATTGGCCACCCCCTTCCTCCAGCTACTGACCGAACATCCAGGTCACCAAACTCTGCGGTCCAGAGCCCCTAACCAAATACATCGTCGCCTGCGTCGTCGCTCTCCAAGTAACCTGCGCCTACCTCCTGCGCGACACGCCCTTCTTCTCGTGGAAGTTCTTCCTAACGGCCTACATCATCGGCGCGACCGCAAACCAGAACTGCTTCCTCGCGATCCACGAAATCAGCCACAACCTGGCCTTCCGCTCCCCGCTCGCCAACCGCCTCTTCGCCATATTCGCCAACATCCCCATCGGCATCCCCTACTCCGCCTCCTTCCGTCCCTACCACCTCACGCACCACAAGTCCCTCGGTGTCGACGGCCTCGACACCGACATGCCCACCGCCTTCGAGGCCGTCTTCCTCGACTCCATCCTCGGGAAGAGCTTCTTCTGCACCTTCCAGATCCTCTTCTACGCGCTGCGCCCAATGATGATCTACCAGATCCCGCTGACGAACTTGCACTTCCTCAATATCGCCGTGCAGGTCGCTTTTGATATCGGTCTCGTCAAGTACGCCAGCGGAAACGCTCTCCTCTACTTCATCCTCTCCAGCTTCCTGGCGGGGAGTCTGCACCCCCTCGCTGGCCACTTCATCGCCGAGCACTACGTCTTCGCGCACCTGTCACGCGAGGCGCGCGATCCGCGCACCAAGCTCGACACACCAGTGCCGGAGACGTACTCGTACTACGGCCCGCTGAACTTCTTCACCTGGAACGTGGGGCTGCACAACGAGCACCACGATTTCCCGGCCGTGCCGTGGAGCCGCCTGCCGGCTGTGTATGAGATTGCCAAGGAGTTCTACGAGGATCTGCCGAGGCATGAGAGCTGGTGTTATGTCATTTGGCAGTTCATCTGGGATAAGGAGGTGGGTATGAGCTGTAGGGTGAAGAGGAAGGAGGGCGGAAGGAAGGTGGGTGCTGCGCCTGAGGCGGCGTGGACGGAGCAGGAGATTCAGGCTTGATGAGATATGATATACGAAGTGTATATGTCCGTGGCCATTTCCATAGCTACTTGTACTTGTACAAACCATTTCACTGTTTAATTAGAGCAATTGCATAGACCCGCACGTAATTCACAATTAGAAAAGTTTGAAGAAATATCAGGATCGATGACTCGTATTTGAATTATGGAACCATGATCATGAATGAATCCCCTCCCTCCTCGTAAAGAACCTAAAAACAAATATGCTGTGGTGGTCGAAAGAACTATAAAGGGAATTTGGAGCCTGTTATGTAAGAAAAACGAAGCTCATGCAGGGCATTCAATGTACTGTGGACGCATTACCAGTAACCTTAGCCACCACGCTCGCCCGAGATCTGTACCAAGGGGCCTTAAAAGTACATAAGAGGAAAAAAGGAGACGATCTTGTGTTCTCGTCACATACTGGTTTTGCCCAAGAAAACACGCCTTCGTGTGTAATGGACAAATGACATGACGTCTCTGAGCAGCTTCAGCTCTCATATCCCAAGGTGTCGTCAGCCAGAAAAGCACGTAGCGTCTGCGCGCGTATAGGTCGAAAATGCCACAATCCCCCATCTTCATATCATACCGGAACTCCTCGAAACACGGTCTGAACCGCCAGGAACGCGCTGGGGTATATTCAGTCTAGAAGAAGAAGTAGGCGGTGAGGAAGGTGATGAGAACCAGCGCGGCGACAATGTGGACAGGGACTCCCTCCTGTACTGTGGTTCTTGCTGCGGCCTGTGCTGCTGGGGCGACCTCGTCGACGCCCAGGGCATTGCCAGCCTTGCGTAATCTCAAACCACCCTCTTGGCCGTACAAGGCGATTGTGGCTTGTGCCTGTGCCAGTTGGGCCTTGAGTTCTTCGACAGAGTTGGGAAGAGCAGAGGAGACGGCAGCTGGGACCGCCTTGATGTTTTCCTTGGCATTGACCTTTGATACAGCAGGCTCGGCAGGTTGCGGAGAGCTCTCGGCCCTGGGTTGTGTGGATTTGGAGTCAGAGGCCGATCTGTTGCCGGTGGCTTCGGAAAGAGGTGCTGATCGAGGTGCGGATTCTTCTTGGTATGGGGAGTGGTATTGAGGAGCTGCCGTATTGGGGGTCGTATCGTTCTGGAAGGACACTGATTAGAACCGTCGATACCACAGGAGCCAGCAAACGGGACTTACAAGGCTGGTATTCACACCGTTTCTAAGGGGCGTAGAAACAGCCGGTAGGTTCTGGCCGGCGCTCTCCTCCGCAAGGAAGACGACTCTGATCTTCTTCTCCTGAACCGAAGACTTCTCTGCTTGGTCGACATGCTGCCACTGCGACAGGGTTAGGGGGCGGCTTCTCTAGGTTGGTGGGACGAGACTGTCTTACGATCTGAGCAATGTTGGTGAACTCCTTATCCGCGGTGACGGCCACAGATTGCACAAGGAACTTATCGCGACATCTCGTATCTGCCGGTGGCTCAACCTTCATGGCCTGTAGAAGGACTTTGTACGACGTTAGTGGACAGCGCACATTCGGGTGCGCGGAGCTGAACAAACCTGAAACCTCAACTTCCTTTCCCGGCTCTATCCTGCCAGAGTTTGGTCGGACGCAGTACCTGTAGACGTTTGTTAATATGACATTGCCGAAGTTGCGCGTAGGGGGGTCGCATGGATCGCATACTGTTTTGGTGCCGTAGTCTTGACCTGTAGATTAAATGGATCAGTTATGTACCGTGAAGCGCCTGGTGGGAGACAATACCTTGAATGCAACTGGAGTAAGGTTCGGGTTCTTGATCTTGAGGACTTGCGACACCTCCCTTGTGAAGGGGCCTAGAACTATCTTCAGTATCCGTCCTCAAACTGTTGGGGGGGGGGTTCGGGCCACGTACGGTGGAAGCCGAGCTCTTGCGGATCGATTTCGACGGACATATTTGCGAGGTTTGTAGTGTTTGTAAGGTGTAGGCTACGTGGAAGAATGCGGCGAGTAGAGGTTGAAGCTCCAAACTTTGGCCGGATACCGTGGGAGGTTGATTGATGTTTGGGAGGAGCTGGAGGCGAGAAGTGGATCGGGGGGAGACAGGGAGAAGCTAACAAGGGCAATAAACAAGCGGGGGAGGGAATGTTTGCTGAAGAAGCTGACTATGTATAGTATTTTAGGGGACCGCGATCAATAAAATGTACGAGGAGGAGGAAAGTTGCAGAAGAAAAGGTGAGGAATAATTATTTAATCGTGGGAGGGCAGGCAGGTGTTTGGGTGTGTGTCTCTGGTTCTACGGTTCTACGGTTCTACGAGATAGAGAACGGCATCCATGTCATTCTACTTGGGTTGTGGTTCAGTTTACTACGGTATACGGGTACTGTACCCTTCAGCATTCACGCTTCTCCAGGTCCAACTAGCACAACTAACACCTGCCTCACATTTATAAGCGAAACTTATGACGTTTCCCCGGAGCCGAAAAATCATGTTTGCTCTGTATGCACATTTCCACCTTGGTGGGTTGCAACTTGTGCGGGAAACCAGATCGTTCGTCCACTATAGCCATTCACAACCACAGGGACTTTGTGAACAACGCCATCTCTGCATCTTCTGAAACTTCACCAATCTCATAGATAAATATATTTAGCTGCCTTCAGGCTACGATATACAGCTTCGACATTTTATTTTCGAACTTTCTCCCATCTTCTTCCACTACCGTACTCTACGCTACCCCGCTGAGATCCCGCAACCATGGCATCGTCTGACCTCGATGTCCTCGTGGACATGGGTTTCGATAAGGAGAGGGCCGACATGGCAGTCAAGAAGACCGGTGGCCGTAAGTTTGTTTATATACACATCCTACCCTTGTCATAGAAAACGCCATTCACTGACTTCAGCCAATAGTCCAAGGTGCACTACAGTGGCTGGAAGACAACCAGGACAAGTCGCTAGAGGACATCAAGGCCGCAGCTGCACCAAAGAAGATCGACGCCATCGAAGATGCAAACGAAGAGCCCCCCGCACTGCAAGAGGGTGAAGTAGCACGCTCACTCATATGCAACGAATGTGGCAAGCGCTTCCGGAGCACAGCACAAGCCGAGTTCCATGCCTCAAAAACGTGCGTGAGCTTCCATATCATCCGACACCCATTTCAACTTAACCTCACCATACTAACACCCCCCTCACAGTGAGCACCAAGACTTTGCCGAATCAACCGAAGAAATCAAACCCCTCACCGAAGAAGAAAAGAAAGCCCGCCTCGACGAGCTCCGCGCCGCCCTCGCCGCAAAACGCGCCAAGCAATCCGCAATCGACAAGGAAGAAGCCAAGCGCAACGAGAAGATCCGCATGAAGTCGACGCGCGAGGTGCAGGACGCCAAAGAGGAACTCGCCAAAAAGGAGCAGATCAAGGAAGCCTCCGCCAAGCGCAAGGAGAAGCTCGACGACATAGCAGCCAAGAAGCGCATCCAGGAGAAGATCGCCGCCGACAAGGAGGAGCGGCGCATCAAGGCCGAGAAGGCGAAGGCGGAGCGAGAAGGGCGCGCGCCGCCTGCTGATCCGACGATTGCCGCGGCGCAGGCGGTGCCGGTGGTGAAGCGGCCGACGGCGAACCATACGGAGGCGCGGTTGAGGCTGCAGACGCCGGGGGGCAATATCCAGAAGACGTTTGCGGCGGAGACGACGCTGTTTGAGGTTGCGGAGGCGGTTGCGGCGGAGAATGGGACGGAGGTGTCGAGCTTTACGCAGAACTTTCCCAAGAAGACGTATACGACTGAGGACTTTGGGATGACGCTGAAGGAGGTGGGACAGGTTCCGAGTGGGGTCTTGATTGTCAAATAAATTGGAATGGGTGGGAGCTTACCTTGCGGTGCAGAGGGTGGAATTAGACAGGGCCTGTGACCATGTCTTAAGAGAATGACTTGGAATGCCTCATGAATTCAAACGAAAAATAAAGAAAAAAGTTAATTATAGACACTTCAAAACCAGTTGTGGTGGTCATGAAAATGCCGACTTCTCCGTGTCTAATAACTCTGCAATATGAGAAACGCTAGCAAAACAGCTGCCGTGATTTGGGCACTTGGATATCTTTCCATTTTCTTCTTCTCCGCAACAAGGTCATTAGACATATCCGATTCACAAAACGCCAGACCTAGCCGACACGAGCGACTTGTCTCTGGCACCCCCCCTTCCCCCTTCCCTCCGACCCAGAACTCCTAATAATAGACCCCTTACTCATCCACTCCTCACGGCCCACTCATCCTCTGCCTCTTAACCTCATGGTGTCCCTGTCCCCCACCATTCACACCCCCATTCGTCGGCGCCTCCCCCAACGGTACCCTCTGCCCCCCCTCTCCCCCTCCCGCGTCACTCGCCCTCTTCCCCACCATAGTAGGCGGCTTATAACTCCCCCTATTCCCCAACGGGCTCGGGCTCCCCGGCGCCCCAACCCGTCTCGTGGCATCAAGCTGCGGATTCACCACATTGATATTACCCCTCTGCAGCGGCGCAGCAGCTCCAGCAACAGCTGGCGGGGCCGGAGCCTGTTTAAAGTTCCGGTTCACGGGAATCGTTTTCGTGTGGTCGATGCCGGGGGTTTTGCGGATAGAGGGGGACTCGGAGTGCGGGTTGAAGACTGCGGTTTTGGGGAGGACGATGGCGGCATCGGGTGGTTGGCCGTCGGCCGACATGGCGGCTTTGGCGGAGAAGAAACCGACGGGTGGGTTGCCGTCGGGCAGTGCGAAGGGTTGGTTAATGGTAGAGTCGGAGTCGGGGATTTGGGGTCTTGTAAGGCCGGGTGATGCGGAGCCGTTTGGTGGAGGGGGGGGTGTTCGTTGCCTGTTTGGCTGGTTGAGAACTCGTCCGTGGCCTGGAACGGCGCCTTGGGGGATGCCGGTTGGTTGTGCATTTGGGGGCTGAGATATGCCTCGCCCGGCGGCGGAATTGGACCTTGATAGCCCATTTGGCGTTTGAGGCTGTGATGGGTGTTGTGGGCGTGGTTGGGGGGGACGTGCACCAGCCATTTGAGCGTTGTTTTGGGGTTGCGGCCGGGATGGTGCTTGCATCTGCTGCGGTCGGGCTTGAGGGTGCCTAGCCTGGTTGGGTGCAGCATTGTTATGTGTAGGTTGTACGGCTCCCGCTGGTCCGGGACCATTAGCTGGTCGGCCAGCATTGTTGTGACGAGGCGCCGGTGCCGTCACATCTGGGAGCGCTATCTCGTCTGGGTGGGAATCTGGATCGTACGCCGAAGTGAAGTCAGTTTCGTCGAATGCCCCATCGTCAAACTCATCCTCAAAGGACCCCCTAGCTGTCACGCTTGGGATTGAATCCTCCTGCTTCACAATTTGACCTTCAGGCGCTGCTTCTTCTTTCTTTGCATAAGCCCCATGCCTATAGAGGTTATCGACTTCCCACTTAGTCGGCGCTACTTTCACCTTGGTTACCTTCGCCAGGTACTCCTTGTCGTAGATACAGTTTCCGAGGACGTTACCAAAGTTCCTCAACGCTCTCTTCATAGCATCTGTTGTGGCCTCCTTTTTAGCTTTCTCAAACGCTGCGGCTTTGCCCTTGCAGTTTTCAATATGCCCATAGCCGATGTCCTCGTGGAATGTCCCATCTCGCAAGCTGACGCGGACGATGGCAGAAAGGCCCAGGCTGACTTTGAAGGTTGTAGGGTTCTCGTCCACAAAATCCACCTGAAGGTCTTTGATTTGACTAGACCAGCCGTTGAAGCCAAATACTTCGTTGGCAAGCTGGATACATTTGTCGGCCGCGATATAGTGTAGCTTCTGGCCTCCTGGGCCGGATCTGGACGATATGTACTCTGGGCCTAGTTGCTTCTGTAACCTACTTTGGAGACTGGCAATCTCCTGGGCTGTGTATTCGGATATATGTGGTTTAACTTCTTCAAATGGATTGGCCGTATTATTCCCGCCATTACTTGCGTGCTGGTCGCCTGGCCTGCAAGACATTAGGGTCGGTTATACAAAGATACAGGCTGCAGTACTTACGCGGGCATAACGGCGACGTTAACTAGCAAGTGGGATATAGCAAATATATCGAGACCATTGATGTGAGATCGTCTGGACCGTAGGTTATCTCCTGAGTCTGAAATGCAAGCCTGTTGACGTTGGGGTTACAAGTCGCGTTACGATTCCCCGCTAGAGCTCCAGGTAGACGCGAACCATATGCGCGGTCAGGTGATCATATCCTGATAACCTCCAACTACGGATCACCTTAACCCTTGGGTGGAAAGTCCATTCTCAGATCAAGATTTGACTTTATTCCCAATTAATCATGTCGAATCCGAACACGCCCGCAGCGCCACGAGGCGGGCTATCTCTCTACGCAAACCTCCTCGATCCCTCCTCCTCCTCCAACACCGCGGCCATCATATCCCGCGCGCCCGTCGCATTCAACAACGAGAACAGCGGCGGCGCCGACGACGAAGCTTCCGCGAAGAAGCAACAGATCAACGCTGGTAGATATTGAACACCCCTCCAAGCACTCTAGCTTGTAGACTTCAGAAATGCTCACGTCTGGTTGCTTTGCGAACGAATAGCCGCACTACGATTTCAGCCGACTAAGCGTCCGCAACTATCATCGCAAAAGGGAAAGCCAAAGCCGGGATTCCCAAGGCCGACTGCACCTGTCGATCAAGAGTCCAGCAAGCAGGCTGCTGGCGCTACTGCGACCCCGTCTAGGCCCCCGGCGAAGAGCACATTGGCCGACTGGGCTGTCGCGGGGGAAGACGACGATGTGAATGGGTTCTATGGTGGTGGGGAGAAGCGACAGCGCGGGGGACGTAAACGCCGGAAGAAGAACCGCGAGGAGGATTACGCTGTTGCACAGGACTGGGACGATATATACGACCCATCGAGGCCGAGTAGTTACGATGAATACCGTCACAGCGATGAGCAGATCCGGGAGGTGAGGGAGTGGAAAGACAGGCTCTACGCTCATCGGAAGAGTAGGAAGTACTCCAGCGATCTTGAAAGCGACGAGGAACCTGCACGCCCGAGCATGAGCAGTAAGTACACATCCGTTCAGGTTCACGGATATTCACTAATCGCAACAGATCAATTCGCCCCTCCTCCCTCCTTCGCACCGCCCCCCTCCTTCGCACCCCCATCAACCTACGCCCCTCCCCCTCCCCCACCAGACCACCCCCCCTCGCCACCAGCCCCCACGCGATCCTCCCCCGCCTACTCCCCTCCCCCCCCGGAACCCCTCCAAGCAGCCACCATCTCCCGCGCCCCAGTGCGCTACAACCTCCCCCCCGCGCCCTCCGAAATCCCCTCCTCGGAAGCCGAGCTCGAGCGCGCCCTCGCCTCTGAAAACGCTGCCAACGACGAGGAGCCCTCAGACGACCAACCCCGCTCCAGCCGCCCCGGCCAGGCAGGGTTCGCGCAGCGTCTCATGTCCAAGTACGGGTGGTCCAAGGGCAGCGGGCTCGGGGCCTCGAACACCGGTATCGTGAGCGCGCTGCACGTGCAGGTCCAGAAGCGGAAGAAGAAACCTGATTCCGAGGGTGGCGGGTTCGTTGATCCTCAAGCTATCGGGAAGATCGTTGGGGGCAAACGGAGTGCTGCTGGGGCGAAGGCGGAGGAGGAGGGAGGGAAGTTTGGGGCGATGAGCGAGGTGGTTGTGTTGGAGGGGATGGTGGAGGGGATGGATCTTGATGCTGAGATGGAGGGGGCGGGGGATGGAGGGATTATGCAGGAGATTGGGGAGGAGTGTGGGGAGAAGTATGGGAATGTTGAGAGGGTGTTTGTGGATAGGGGGGGAAAGGGGGGCGCGAGGGTGTTTGTCAAGTTTACGAGTCAGTTGAGTGGGTTGAGGGCGGTGAATGCGTTGGAGGGGAGGGTGTTTAATGGGAATGTTATTAGGGCGAGGTTTTATGATGCGGAGAGGTTTGAGGAGGGGGTTTATGAGTAGGATCGTTTGATAGATATAATAGTTTCGGAAACTAAATTCGAGCTATTTAAATGCCTTATCTCTAATGATATCACATGTTAACCCGTTTATATAATTTAAAGATTTGAGTGTTTTTTATTTCTTCTTTCTTCTCGAACTTCTATATATACAAACTTATTCCTCTTAATCCGCCCTTCCACAGCACACAAACAGTTCATCTATACCCCCCAAGCAACCACAGCTAAAACCAAAACTGCTGCTGCCGTTGCAGCTGTTGCCGCTGATGTATGTATCTCCACCCTCAACCTATTTCAAGCTGGAACATATCCGCTTCGCCCACACCGCCCGTCCGCTACATGCAAAGAAGTATGAACGCCAAAACGCTTGCCTGCCATAGCTCGCCAAAATAGGCAACATCCTGCCACGCCGCCGTATGTGTATCCGATCTCCGCTCTTCAACCCTTTAGATATCTACATGTGTCTCTCCCCGTTCTTTCAATGCTGTAAAATCCCAGACAGACCCCGTCCTCAGCAAGATCTTCATATAGCCGACTTGCTCTGCGCCTCAGTCCGCGTCTTCACGAGGTGGCTCATCACATACTCATATGTCAACATCGTCGTCGTAGCAGCGGGGACGGCACGCATCATATTCGTGCCCATCCCCGCGTAGAACGCGCGCCACCCCTCCTCTTTCAGGATCGTCTTCGCCGTCGTCACGATGCCCTTGTAGCGCGGCAGCACATTCTTCGCCGCAGCGGCGACCGGGTTCGCCGGGCCCTCCGCGGTGAGGGGCTTGAACGGCGCGTACTCCGTCGACGGGCCCGGCGCGAGTTTGCGCTGCGTCTGCAGCCTCGTGCGGATGACTTCGTGCGGGTAGGTGGCGGAGCTGGCCATGATCTTGCTGAGGACGCTGGCGGAGAGGATGCCGATCCACTGGGACTTCTTCTCGCCGTCGTGATGGACGCCCATGCCCTGGCCCGTGAATTTCTTCTTTAGGAACTCGTAGGCAGGGAACTGGACGGCGACGTGGGTGAGGCCGAGGAGGGCGGGGGTGAGGCCCGAGTAGAAGGAGAGGATGCCCTCGGTCTTGTACATCTTGCGGAATGCGTCAAAGGTGTTGTTGTAGTGCCACGGGGGCCGCGAGTCGTGCGAGGACGAGGTCGCGCTCACTTGCGACATTAGGCGGGTCTTGACGACCCAGATGGGGTTTGTGCAGAGCGTGGAGCAGGAGCCCGCGATGATCGAGGACCAGAAATTAGTTACGAACTCTGAGCCTTTTCGCGCGGGTTAGTCGGGATCTCCACAAAACGACAACAAGACCAAAAAATAAAGCAAAAGAGCCTCCACATACTGTTCGTAGTCGAGATATACGACTTCGCCTTCCCATACACCGTAAACCACACCGCCCAGGTCGGCAAATAACCCAAAATAATCGGCCCCAGCCCTCTATACAGACCCCTCACGCCCTCCTCCCTCAAAATGACCCTTCCAGTCCCCAACATCCCATTATACACCGCCGCCTTGAGCGGGACCTTCTCCCTCGCCTGCGCAGCCCTGAACCCGCCCTGCGCCTGCAGTTTCGTCTTGATGACATCAAGCGGACACGTCACGATGCCCGACATGAAGCCGCCCGTCGCGCCCGCAAACGCATGGAACGCCGAGTCCGAGCGGTCCGTGATGAAGCGGTCCCACGCCGTGGCTGTGGCGGGGCTGGCATTGTCATCGGCAGGGCTGTCGCGGGGCGAGGGCGGGAAGTGCTCGGGGAGCGGGGAGACGAAAGACTCGTGAGACCCGATGGGGTGGGTGGGCGTGCTGCGGTCGTGAGGCATCGTGGATGCGGCGGCGGCGGGGGGAGGGGGAGCTGCCACTGCTGCTGCTGGTGGGAGCGGCGGCAGGGCGGAGTGGGAGAGGTGGGTGTCTTCTGCGCTGCTGTCTCGTGCCTCGGTGTGCGGGGAAGACTCCCACGCAGCACGCCTGTGACACGGAGATTAATGGTTGTCGCAGGCCATTGACGTGGGGAGGTTGTAGTGGATGTCTGGATTGTCGGTATGCAGGGGGGGGAGTTACGTCCCTTATTTGTTTGTTCTGCGTGGACTTGGGGGTCTTTTGAGCAACGTGACGATATCAAAAATGTTGGGGGTGAGTGAGAGAGGGCTTTGTATGGTCGTTTCCGGTGAAGCTATGTCTCCGAGTTCCGTCGCTTGGTCTTGGTAGTGTCAGTGAGGTAGTCAGTACTTGATATTCGTACTGCAGTGTGGGGTGGAGAGGAAGTACCGCAGTACATGAGGAAACAAGAGGAAACAAGAACGGGGTCCCAGCCCATGGATAAGCACGATTAACAGAAAAGACCGGAGAATCCCGGCCCCCGATTGGCCCAACCCACCAATCCTCGACTCCGAGCTATTACCGTAGTACATCCCACAAGTACTCCCGCCTCACACACCAAAGAAAACTCCCACACTTGCCGCCATCCGGCTAGACCCAAATTCCATCCGCCGGAAGCTTTCTTTCGCCCGTGCCATTGCCAATCCACCACGACGACGACGACGACGAGACCTTCCACTGCCAGAACATCGAACACCCCCATCGACAGACCAGCAATCATGTCCCAACCATCCCTCGCGCCCTTCGTGCTCAAGCGCCCCTTCCTCAAGCGGTGGCTCACCCCCTTCGCCAACTGGTACGCCAACGCCGCCGGCTACCGAAAGCTCGGGTTGAGGTAAGATCCCTCAATTGCCCCCAATTGCACTCCCACCTGCCCTCCAGGACAGTCAGGGAAGGAAGGAAGGAAGGGAAGACTAACACCTCGTCCACAGAGCCGACGACCTGATCCCAGAAGAATCCGACGTCGTCCTCCAGGCCATCAAGCGCCTCCCGCCCAAGGAGTCCTACGACCGCGTTTTCCGCCTCCGTCGCGCATTCCAGGTACGCTCACACGCTATACCACGGCCTGGCCTTCCATACTGACTACACGCAGTGCTCGCTCTCGCACCAGCTCTTGCCTAAGGAGCAGCACACTCCCCCCGAGGAGGTAATTCGCCCCCCCCACACGGTACAAGGAGGAGGAAGCTGACAGGAAACAGGATTACCCATACCTCTCGCCCATCATCCAGGAGATCGAGGCGGAGCTGAAGGAGCGCAATGATCTTGATTCGTTGGTTGTGAAGCGTCGTTAAGACTGGGGAGAAGAGGAGAGAGGAGGGGATGGGGTGTTGTATAAAGGAATAGAACGGAGGAGGAGAAGGGAGGGAAGTGAATGTTTTGGATGGGGAGGCTGGGATTGTGTGTGCCGGCTTTGTATTGTATCGGGTTGATCAGACGGAACTAGGGGGCGGAATAGATGAATCAAACGATGTCGTTACAGATGGATGGGGTGTGACGGATGACTGGTTGGTGATGTTTGTGATGTGTGGTGTCTGTCCGCATGACGCATTGATATCTGGATCACGTCCTACGACCTAACAGTCTCTATCCTACAAAATATTCCCTTTAAGCACGAAGATGGCCTTCAATTGAAATATAATATATTTTGTTCCACCCCAACAATGCTTACGAATTCCAGCCCTCCCATTGGTTTTACCCGCCAAGAATTACACTGCCGATATATCAACCACAACAGTCACCAAAAACATGAGGCTCCAAAATACACCATCCCAATTATCTCACATTCTCATCAGCATTCTCATAATAAACATATCTACAGAGAATAGCGACTGCTGAGCAAAAAAAGGCCCACCCAGCAAGTCTGTAAAGGTCTATGTAACCCCCCACGTCGACAAGCGACCACGAGGCAATCACGGAGCTCCCAGGAAGGCGAAGGACAAAACGATGAGGTCTCGCGCTAAACCCCGGGCCCAGACCCATGGAGCCCTCCTCACATCTCATCTTCCAATCTGTTATACAGGCCAGCCAGGCAGAATGGTAGCTCTCACCCCCTTGATCCCCATTTTCATCCTCTTTCCTCATCCTCAAGCCCCATCTGGTACGGTAGGCATCCCCTTTGCCCACCTCCAGTAAAATCCACCAGCCAGCCAGAGCGTAAAGTTTTCCCTCACCCCGCCCGTCCATGAATTTCATTCTTTCGTACAAAAAACCAGTTTTTCTTTCCCAATTCTGTACAAGCAAAAACACCACCCAGTCGTTCCCGGATTAATAAAAAAAAGAAGGGAGTAAAAAAGAAGTAGAAACAGGGGGGCATCTAGCGAGGCTTCTCGGCCGTGTCAATGTGCCAGACGACGTAGTTGGGCAGGCCGACGACTTCGTACTTTGCGCGCTTGGCCATCTTGGCGAAGCCTTCGGTCTCGGCTTGGTTCTCGAAAGCGTAGCAGGGGAAGTTGATGCCTGGGGGGTTGTCAGTATGGGTGCCTCTTGGTAGGTTTGATAAGGGGGGGGGGGAACTAACCAGACTTGTGAACATCAGCCTTGACGACAATATTAACACCTCCAATGCCATCAAGCTGCCACTCCACATCCTTATCCTCTCGATAATCCCCCTCCTTCGTCATATACCTCCTCCCCGTATCATAATACTCCTTATACCCCTCCACGAGAATATCATCCTTGGCCAACTTCGCCGCCAGCTTCCTCCCCTTATCCGACTCAATCCACGAATTATAATCAAACCTCCCCTCCACATCCACCATCTTCCCATCGCGCTCCTCATACCGATGGAACCAGATATTCGGCACAATCACATCCTTGTCATGCGCAATCAGGTCCTCCAGGATCTGCGGCGCGCTCTCCACAATATCCGCGTCCCGCCAGTACACCCACGAATGCTCGGGCTTCATCGTCGCATACAGCAGGTAGTTGCGGGCGCGCGCCATGGCTTTCCGGCGGGGGGCCTGGATCTTGAAGCCATGTCGGTCGTCGACCTTCATGGTGCCGATTTCGCCGGCGCCAAAGTCCTTCTCGATGATGGTGACGCTGTTGAAGGAGACGCTGTCCTCGCGCTTCTGGATGCGCTCGAGCTCGGCGGAGAGGACGGCGAGGGTGTCGTCTGTGGAGTCGCCGACGAGGAAGCCCAGGTCGATGAGGTGGTGCGGGTAGGTGAGTTGGGAGATGAGGTCGAAGTATTTGCTGAGGTAGGGGGAGGCGTCGCGGAGGGGGGTGAGGAGGAGGACGCGCTCTGAGTTGGCGGCCGCGGTGGGGGTGGAGGTGATGGGGTTCATGTCGATGCGGTTGATGGTTGAGGAGTTGACGACGATGGGGGCGTGGTGGTTAAACAGCACGGGGGTCTGGAGGTTGCGTGTCCATTGGCTGTACTCATTCGTCGACATATCCATGGGCGACTTTGCCGGGCCAAAGCAGTAAAACCTATTCCTATCCCCGTCAGCCAGGTCTCCCAAATATCCCAATTCCCCCTCCCCCTAAGAAAGTGAAAAATAAGGGCCACAAGGGCCACTTGAAGAATCGCGCCATCACCTACCTCAAATTATCCGCCGCCGAAGCACGAATACTCCTCCACGTCAACATCACAATCCCAAACAGCGCCACACATAGCAAGAATCGCGTCCGCGTCACGAACACCCACACCGCGCGCGAGGGCGGGAAGCGGGAGCGCGCCGACTTCCACGTCGTCGCGCCGCCGTTGGAGAGCAGCATCGTGGGGGGTGGGTCGGGGTCGCCCGCGGCGAAGAAAAAACGAACGCAAGGGGGGGGTTGAGTCGAGGGGGAGGGTCCTGGATGCAAGGGATGGATGGGGTGGTTATGGATGGTGTGGTCTGAGATGTGTTTCTGGGGTTTGGTGGGTGCGCCGCTTGCTGTGTGGTGGTGGGTGAAGTTGGGGTAACGACCGTTGGGGGTTGGGGAGATGAATGACGGAGTTCTTGGGTGGTTTGTATGTTAGATTATGTGGTTTCTGGCGAGGCTGTCGCCGTTGGATTGAAAGAATGATGCCAAGAGCTTGTTTGATGAGGTCGAGACGGACGAGGCTACTGTACTGTACAGTAGATTAGCTACTACTTACTGTAGATTAGGGTGACCTCGAGCTGCAGCTGCTGCAGAAGAAGAAGTACGTACTACGTACCTAATCTAAGCTCTACTTTCTTTCGTCGTATCTGGGTGTCGTATCGGAGTGTCGTATCGGTCATAAGCGAGAGGATGATAAAGCCATCTGAGAGAGAGCTAAGAGCTACGAGCGTCCAGATGAGCAATCCATCAATCAATACGGATATATAAAAATAAGTTATGTATGAGAAAAAGCACCATTCCCACGTTGCGTTGTACAATACAATAACAGAAATCCCCAAACCGGCCGCTGCAGAATTACACAACATCCCTCACCCACTGATCCTTGTTGACCCTCCCTCGCTCCTTCCTCCTGAAGCAAGGGACTCCCAATCCCCCACGTTTTCCAACGGGGTTCCTTAATTCCTTAAATCACGCCCTTTCGTGTACCTCTCCCTCACGCAATCACGTGAACACACCTCCGCACACTCACCCCCAAGGTAATGCACCGCGTCCTCCACCTCACCATCCGCCACCCCTCACTCCTCACAATGGCAACGCGTCGATCCAGCCGGCTGAGCGCCGCGAGCAGTCTCGTCGCAAAAAATGAGTCTCCCTCCGTTACTCCTACCGTCGTGTTGGCGCCCAAGAACTCGAGGAAGCGCAAATCCACCACCACCACCACCACAACCACACCCGATGATGATGATGAACCTGCCTTGCCTCCAGCCAAAAACTCGAGGAAGCGCAAAACCACCGCCTCCGATGAAGCCACCCTCCCTCCTCCCCCATCAACACCAAAACGCAAAACCGCGCGCACGGCAACAGCATCCCACCCCCCCTCGACACCCGCGGGAATCAACGAAATGTCCCGCGCCTCCCGCCCGCTCGAGACGTTAAACCCTCCCAATCCACCCCTCGACCGCCTCGCCGACCCCCACAGCACAAACGCCGCCATCCTCTCGCCCTCGACCTCGCGGCTGTTCGCCTCAAAAGCCACTGCGGATGCGTCACCGCTGAAGTCGTTTTCCTCTAGACTAGGTGAGGGCGGGGGGTTAGGGCCGGGGGGAGGGAGGTTGACGACGGGGAATATACTGCAGCAGGCGCTGGAGCATTTGATTAGGGTTGAGCCGAAGCTGAAGGTGGTGGTGGAGAGGCATCCTTGTAAGGTGTTCTCCGCTGAAGGGTTGGCGGAGGTGGTGGATCCGTTTGTGACGCTTACGAGTGGGATTATTGGGCAGCAGGTTAGTTTCTGTTCTGTCATCCCCTTTTATCCTGTCACTTTGGGTGAACTAAATTGAATTGAATTGAATTGAATCGAGGAGGTGAAGGAGGAAGGTGAGTTTGTCCGTATCTAACACCACCCAGGTCTCCGGCGCCGCAGCAAAAAGCATCAAAGCCCGCTTCGTGGCGCTGTTCAACACAGACATCGAGGACGCGGACTCCCACATCTTCCCGCACCCCTCGGCCGTCTCGACCACCCCTCTGGAGACGCTGCGCACGGCGGGACTGTCGCAGCGCAAGGCGGAGTATATTCAGGGCCTCGCGGAGAAATTCGCGAGCGGGGAGCTGTCGGCGCAGATGCTGGTGGAGGGGGCGTATGAGGAGGTGTTTGAGAAGTTGATTCAGGTTAGGGGGTTGGGGAGGTGGTCGGTGGAGATGTTTGCTTGTTTTGGGTTGAAGAGGTTGGATGTTTTTTCGACGGGGGATTTGGGGGTTCAGTGAGTGGGGTTTTCTGTCTTCTTTATCTTCCTACCTTACAGCCCTACTACTCTACCCTACCCCCTCCCTTCTTTGGTCGGGGAGGGAACTAGGGGTGTTTGCTGGGACGGGGAGGGGGGGTGATGCGATGTGATATGAGCTGGCTTGCTAACGCAGAAAACAGGAGAGGCATGGCCTCCCTCGCCGGCCGCGACATCTCCAAACTCAAAGCCAAGGGAGGCGGGAAATGGAAATACATGTCTGAGAAGGATATGCTTGAGATGGCCGAGAAATTCGCGCCTTATAGGTGCGTTTGTCTACCATCTTTTTTTCCTTTCTTTATTCTTGACTGTGACGAAAAGGGGGACGGGGAGTAGGGGAGATAAATGAGAGAGAGAGAGAGAAAGTGTGTGTGTGATTAAAAAAGGAACTTACTGACTCTGTGTGTGTAGGAGTGTGTTTATGTGGTATATGTGGAGAGTTGAAGATGTTGATACTGCTGTGCTTGAATGATGCCACTATGCGGCTGACTGCGTGTGTTTTTTTATACCCCGGAAAATATAAAAATGTCCAATAAAAAATGTGTCTTTTAATCAGGGGTTTGTTTGGTGTGCGGTTTACATAACTTAGCTTGAAGTTAGATATGGGATATAAACTGAACTGGACTGGATTGGATTTGTATTCCTTGACCACTGTCCCAATAAACTGTATACTGATAGAGTTAGCACCTTTACAAAACCCAAGAAATATATAAAACCCCCTCCTTCCCCTCCTACAAGTCACCTTAAATCATAAAACCCTACATAAACACCACATCTACAAAGTCTCAGCATAGCACTAGAACCACACTCCCCTACTTGATTCTACCTGTAGACGTTTGTAGTTATTCTCAAATAAAAACCGTACGGTGGATTGGATTAGTCGCTTTCCCTTCCGTCTGGATGGATGGATGTATGTCTGTCTGCCTGTATGGGAGAAATGGAACTGCATGGTGAATATAAATTAGCATCTTCATTACGGAAGCCAAGCACTACGCATCGTCCCATCTTGCCAGCACGCAGTAATCCCGCCCACGATGCATCCAATCCATCCAATCCATCATCAGTTCTAAACCCACATCACCATCACCATCACCACCACCAAGAACGCGAACCCATCAGATCCCTCCAGTACCTCCCTCCTCCTACCCCTGTCCCACAATCCTACATGTACCCCCAAGTACCCTCTCCCCTCCCTCCCGCACCACACATTCAAATCTCGCACACTGCACATCCGCATCCGCCCCGAGCGCTAAGGCCAGGTGTGGGTTAGTGGATATGAAGATTGGCGATGCGGGTAGGGTACGGGGGGGAGAGGGAGATTGCGATGGCGATGCGCGAGGATCAGCGTCACGACAAGCTACTTATTGGGGATTTTTTTGGGGGTTGATTGCGGGAATGAGATAGGGTGGTGGAGGTGCGGTGATGAGGTGGGTGATCGTAAGTTGGGGGCGGGGATGGGGTGGTGATTACAGCGAGTGAGTGATCGTGGGAGGGAGGGAGGTTTGGTTTTCGCTGTCGGAGGGAGGGCGGATTTGGGGGGTAAATTGACGATGGATGGCCGCCCGGCCTAGACGGACTGGAGCAGGGAGAGAGAGAGGTTCGGTGAAATTTGGGGCATCTACGCGTACTGCTGCCGCGGCAGATTAAAGTCGTTACTGCTCTACTGTAGTACTGCTGAACCTTACCATATCGTATCGTATCGTACGTACAAATTAGAGCAGATAGTCCACAGTAGTAGTACTACAGTAAAATCGGCAACTCGACAATGCGAGCGATAAGTATAATTAGCACCTTCCTCCCCTTCCATCGTATTTACAGTGGCGTCCGTATGTGACATCACAGCCGACGGATTTGTGTTTATTTATGTAAGTGTGTGTGCACTGTGTGTGTGTGTTTATTTATGTTACAATATGCACTGTGTGCGTGTGTGTGTGCACTAAACAATTGCTGGCGTGTGCGCTGGCCTGGCCTGGCCGAGCTCAGCTCCGTGTCTCACCACCTGCCGCTGCCGTGGTGGTGGTGGTGGCGATAACGGTGGCGATGACATAGCCAGCATCGGAAACGGGTAGTGGTAGTGGTGGTGGCCTGTATGTACTGTAGATGGATGGATGGCTGCTGCCGTGTTGACAGACGGATGACACTGGCACTGACAACTCCTGACAAACTTACTCGCTCTACAGCGTCATCACCGCCGTCACCACCGTAGATAGAGCGAAGATCACAGTATCCCCCTTCCCCCCTCGCCGTGTTTCAAGAGCTGTCCATCATGTTTCGCGTTTCGCTATCGGCGATGGGTGGTGGGTGGTGGGCTTGTGGTTGCGGTTGCAGAAAGACCAGAAGATTTTGGTGGCGGATGTACACGCTTTGTACTGGGTTGGGGGGCGAGGAGGTATTGGGGTACAAGCACATGACTGGAGGATGGAGAGAGGCAGGGGGGAGAGGAGAGTGGAAGCTTGTTTCCTGTGTGGCACAGCTGGACATGGTTTGGTGGTGGGCGGTGGTGGTGAGTGTGGTGCAGTAGTGGACGGGTGGTGGTGGGTGGTGGGTTTGTGTGGCTGCATGATAATTTTGAGATGGGGATGGATGGGATGGACGGGGGATGAAGACGGGGACGGACGGGGATAGTTTGCAGGTATTGCGAGATTTTTGTATGGGGAACACGAACACCCACCAGGGCGGTAACCAGATATTTGCTGGTCGTTTCCGGCGATGGTGTCGGGAAGGGGAGGGGTGCTAAGGGGTGCTAGAGAGGGATTTTGTTGTCTAGAGACGGGTAGATTTGTGTAGAGATGGAGATTAGTAGAGATTGGTAGAGATTGGTAGAGGAAAGCTCTGTTAACAGGAGATTGGTAGAGATTAGCAGAGAGATGGGTTGCTACTAAAAGAAAGCAGGTTTTTGGATCTTGGTTGCTAGGGATGGGAATTAGGATGGGGATGGGGATGCATTGAACCATTTTTTGTGCTAGTATGCAAAGAGTACTAATACTAAATAGCAGTAAAATGGGAGTAAAATAGAATAGAATAGTGACAAAAAGGCCCTGGTGTTGATTCTGTAGAGTGTATCTGAGCTTGTTCTGCACAAGAGTGAGTATATTGGCATAGTATTAGGATATTCCAATGGCCCATAGTACTAGGATATCAGGATATTAGGGTAGCATTATCAGATATTAGGACTGTACAGCACTGTGCATACCATTCTCTCCCTGGTAATCTGTAATCTGAATAAATCACAGCAACCGACAGCAAAAGACACGCACCGACACTCCCACAACAGGATTTTCCCCCGTCGGTAACAGCAAGTACCTCCCATCGTCGCCGTCTGGTACTTGGTACAGCTCCCACTGCCAACCTCCACTTCCATCCTGCACTAACACTCCACTAACACTCTACCGTGCATCCACTAGTACCTCATCCTACCTCAATCGGTACCTGACTTACACACTGCTCCCGCACCCAATCTCCTCGTACCTGAGCCCGCTTGTTGTGGTGTCTTGCCATGTCTTGGGTTTGGCCTTGGCCCCCCCGTCGTCGTCGCTCTGGTCCACCCACTCGTTGCTCTTTCCCTCCTGTCCTTGCTGCTGCTACTCCTGCCACCAAATCTCTGTGCTCCACTGCTCCACTGCTCCCAAACTCCTCTCTCCTCTCCTCTCTCTTCCATCCTCTCTCTCTCTCTCTCTCCTTCCTTCCCTTCCAAGCAAATATTCCACATTGCAGCGACTTTCGTCTGTCCTGCGACTTCCTCCTTTATTTGTGAGATCCCATCACAAGACATTCGTTTAATTACACCAGCTCTTTCTTCTCGACCCAGCTTCAATTCTTCACTTCTTTTAAACTCCCTTCACCGAGTTTATTTTATTCGCTGTTGTACCACACAGCTCATATACTTCCCCACGGTCTAGCAGGTAGACAAAAAGTAATCAACTTTCCATCAAAAGGTAATACTCCAGAGCTCCAGGTCGAACGAACAGACACTCTTTACCCCCTTCATCATCGACATCAGCATCTACATCTACATCACCACGCGTCGTCGCCATCCTCCGATTCAATCCATCGACGCGCCATCACACACTCCCGTCGCTATCCGCAAAACACAATTTTACCTGCCAACTGACAACACAGCTGACACTGCCGCAGTATCCTTCCTTCACAATGCTCGCCAACTACTTGGTGCCGGCCCTCGCGGTCCTCGGCATGGTCTCTGGTGGTGAGTTTTCCCTCCAATTCCCTTTAGGGGCAGAATCTTCAAATTGAGGGTTCCGTCATCAGCCAAGACAACATACTGATTGAAATCTCGTACAGCATCCAACCCGGCCTGCAAGCAGACAAAGGTTACCATCTCCAGCCAGTCCGACGCTGATGAGCTCAGCGGCTGCTCGACCTTCACCGGTAACATTGAGATCTCCGCTAAGGTCCCAGCCGGAGGCATTGCTCTCAACGGCATCCAACAGATCAATGGTGACCTGATTGCCAACAATGCCGTCAAGCTGACCTCCCTGTCCGCCACCTCGCTCGGCTCCGTCAGCGGAACCATCAAGTTCACCAGCTTGACCACCATGTCCAGCCTCGAGTTCCCCTCGCTGTCCCAGGTCGGCGCCATCTCGTGGACCACCCTCAACGCTCTCCAGCAGCTCACCTTCACCACCGGTCTCACCAAGGCCAAGTCCGTCTTCATCACTGACACTGCCCTGACCACCCTCGACGGTATCAACCTTGCCACCGTTGACAGCTTCGAGATCACCAACAACGCCTACCTCCGCGAGATCGAGACCCAGGTCGGCAACATCTCCCAGGCGCTCATCATCAACAACAACGGCCCCAACCTGAAGCTCACCTTCCCCAACCTGATCTGGGCCTTCAACATGACCGTCCGCAACGTCTCCAGCATCAGCATTCCTTCCCTCAAGGTTGTCAACTCCACTTTCGGTGTCTACGGATCCTACATGGAGTCGGTCATCGCCCCCAACCTTACCAAGGTCGGAGGTGATGTTGCCTTTGTTGCCGACTCTTCGTTGACCAACATCTCCATGCCTCTTCTCGAGACCATCGGCGGTGGTCTTTTGATTGCCAACAACAGCAAGCTTCTGGATATCACCGGCTTCAAGTCCCTCAAGAGCGCTGCTGGTGCCATCAGCATCTCCGGAAACTTCACCAAGTATGTCTAAATCGCTTCCTTGTTCCTATATTCTCTATAAAAAACGAAACAAATACTAACATATCCACCAGGGCTGCCTTCCCATCTCTCGAGGACGTCCAGGGTACGTTCAACGCGCAGACCTCTGGCAAGTTCTCGTGCAACGAGTTCAACAAGCTCCACGACGCGCAGGTCGTCAAGGGAGACGTCTTCTGCAAGGCGCAGTCGGACAACGTCCAGGATAAGCCCAGCGGCGACACCAGCGGCGAGACCGACGACAGCGAGGAGGGATCCGGCGACTCTGAGGATGCGGCTGCTGGACTCAAGGCCTCGAGCATGCTTGTGATGGCCATGGCTGTTGCTGGTGGTCTGCTTGCTTTGTAAATCTTGTAGTGGCTTTTGTGCTGCGGAGTGGGAGATGAAGTAAAGAGTTTTTGAGTTGAGGGAGGGCGTTTTTTTTTTTATCTTTCTTTTTCATTGTTGTGGTTTGACTGTCATTAGTAGTGCAGTGGTAGTGGTGGTAGTGAAGTGGAGTGAAGTGTGGAGTGGTCAATAGGAGATGGGGGAGAGCTAGACAAGATGTAATATGTTATGAACCTTTCTTCTATTGTTTTTTATGGGGTTTTTCTTATGAGTGTGTGTGTGATATGTTGTTGTATGTCCTAAAGGGGGTGGAGATGGCGTAGTGTACTGTAGAGGCGGGCCCGATGTGCTCGTGGGACGGACCAACCCCTTTTGCAGGTACTGTAGTATGAGAGGTGAGAGGGAATCCCATGTCTTGCCTTTGCTCTATCTCTACTTCATTTTTACTCCCCGTTTTTTTTTTCAAGGAATCTTCCTTCCTAGGAGGAGCGAGCATCCCACCCATTTTCTACCATGCATGCATGCATGCATTTAATGTTGTACTTGACCTGACTCTACTTTTTGAGATTCGCCGTGCGGTGCGTGCGTGGCTGGTGGGTTTTGACAGACGGGATGGCGTGGATGGATGATGAGGCCATCATCGCTGACAAGGTCATCATGGCTGACAAGGTCGATGATAACCTAGCGAAGAGAGTCAGCATGTTACGGGGGAGTATAGGAGCGCGCGGGGGTTGAGGTGAGGTGCTGGTTTTGATATTCTTGCTGAGATCTGGTTCTTGCTATCATCTGGTTCTCACACCCTCACCCACCCCTCAATCCCCCCCGCGCCTTCTTCACCACCCTGTCACCGCGGCAACCTCGTCATCGCAGGTAAAGTATCACATGGATGGATGAATGTCCCGAGAGTTCAGGCGTGCCGCGCATGACGAGCGCGGGGTCTGGGGGCCTGGTTGGGGTTGGCCATGGGACGGCTGGTGTGGGGACGTGGGCGACGGCTTGTGCGTGTGCTGCGCTGGTGCGGTCCTTGTGAGTGATGGAGGTGTTGGTTTTATTGGGGGGGGGAGCTTCGGCGTTGGTGGTGCGGGGGTGGGAGGGAGAGGGAGGAGGAGGAGAGGGGGGGGAAAGAGGGAGAGGTGATGGTGGTGGTGGTGTAGGTTGATTGTGTGGGTAGGTATATCCCTCTCCTCTCTTACAGTATTACCCTCCCACCTCCCTCGGCCCCTCCCTCCTTTTACTCTATCTAACACCCACTTTACCAGATACCACCCAAACCACCACAGCCCCCCCGCTCCTTCCACTCTTCGCCTTATAAGGCATCCCTCCCGGGATCTGACCCCTAGTATACGTCCCGACATTCTCATTCCGGAGATTCAATCGACCGGTGCATGCTCACCGGGAATACCGTGAGGCGATTGCCTTTAACGGATATCAAGTCCGCCGCCCTTGCGTACAACCACAGCATCCCGTACAACCATGCCATGGCTATTATACAACAGGCAGACTTTTCTCGATAGTTGGAAGGGAGGGGTGGATGTATTGGACGGGGGGAGGAGGTGGGAAAGGTGGGTGGTTGTGAGAGGAGAATGCTGGGAGGAAGTGGTGGTAAGAGGGGTGCGGTGGTGAGAATGCTAGGTGACGGTGAGAACGCAGAGGCATTCCAATTTACCTCCCCCCGGGCCTCCCCCGCTAATAGATATACCCCAAGCTTCCGTGGTAACATCGATCGCTGTGTGATTTGAGTCTATGGATGCCTTGAGGGAATCTCTTGCGAGGTCCACGCATTTACCGGCTGAGCTAAGGATTGTCGACACGCTGTCGGTGCGTATCATGACGCCGACCATTTCGTTGACGGGCTTGTAGGAACCCGTCAGACGGCTGGATCCATTTAATCTGATTCTGACTTTGAGGTTCCGTTGGGTTGTTAATCTGTTGTAGCAGCATGGGTCCTTGCGGTCGTTGGGGATACTACTTTTGTTTGAGGGGATCTGCTTGGTATGTTGTGAAAATGGAGGGGGGAAGTGGCTGTTGCTGGTTATGTGGTCGATGGGAGTGAGCTTGGTGAGATCTGGAGCGTCGAATGGGGTGTATCATGGGAAGATGGTGGCCCATATATCGATAAAAGGCGCACAGGATCGCAAACCGGATAGACAAGGACGGTGAACTACGAGCCAACATATGTGGACCCACGAGGGCTGATGGGGTGGTTCGCGTCCCAGACATCCAGGAGACTCTTGCACACCAAGGAAGAATTATGCAAGGTAGTCAACGCAGTAGCTGCTGTCCACATCGAACATGTTGTACGCCACAATATTAATGGAGGGGACTGTTACAATGAGAATTACGATAGTCAAATCCGCGACCTCCAACATCGAATGGACGTGCATGGAACCTGTGACATTCGGGGAGAGGGTTGCTAGCGGGTGCTATCGTCGTCGGCGCTTTCTTACTGTCGTCGGCGTTCTCACCGTCACCCAGCTCCCATCACCGCAGCGGGGTTTCGCTATCAGATGTGTAAAGCTCCAGCGTGCATGCAGGATACAAGTGTCGTCCGACTGATCCCCCAGACTTATCAGACTCTTCCTCGGACCCGCATTTGTGTGTCTTTGGATAAAGTGCCGTCCCTGTCTTGGTGGCATACGATCAGCCAGCCTACTATTTACTGAGTCCAGAAACCGAGCGGGGGGTCTTTCTCGGCATAAGGAACCGCCTTTGGCGAGTACGATCACCACGTTGTAAAAGGCGGGCAGGCTGCCGAGTTATCGAAGACAAAGGTGGAGGTCTGTTGGTCTGTTGGGAGAGTCGGGGGTAGAAAGCAGACGTCGGATTAAGCGTATAGACACGACTGCACACCCTCCTCCCCCTTTCGGACAAAAAAAAAGGCAAAAAAAGTGCAAAATGAAAGGTACAGTACTATGAATGAGTTCTTCAATTCAACGAACAAGAAACATCCAATGATCATATCTGTACTAAGCCGCAAATGTTACATGCGGAACAGTCGAATGGTAGGAAAACTCACTATCCACCCGCAAGAATCCTAGCTGAACGGGGCTCGAACCCGAGGTCTAGGTCATTTAAGGATTCACCTCCATTTTCTTACCGCTTGACCAAAAGGCCAAGGACTGTTATGGTTTATAAGAGGTGAGCGCTTAGACGCCCTTATATACTTTTAAGCGATCCGGGGGGGGGGGGGGGGGGGTTTGGGGATGGTTCTGGCGGCTAGTCGAACGCACAGCACCGCTTATCCCACCCTTTACCCCCCCCCCTTCTCTGTTACAATTTCAAATATTTACCTCTTATATTACCCTCTATCTATATAACGATCTCTTCTCAAAGATACACAAAGTAGAGGAATTTGATATCCGCTGCTTGCCTGCCTTTCACTATCTTTCACACATACTAGCAAACAAATCCTTCCTTTCACTCCTCAGTGCTCGCTCTCCCCACACATGTTGAGAACACAGGAATGAGGTGATTTTGAGGGTGCTAGGTATGGTGAGGCTGGTTGGTATAAAGCTCATTCAGTACCTCAGAAATGCCTTTTCCATTTCATATCCGTCGAATCTTGAACAGTCAACCTACACAACACCATGCTCTCCTCCAGCCCCAAGTAGTGAGCTATACAACATCGCAGACAACGCTGTGACGTTGTGTAGCTCACTCTTCCTAGCTATCAACCTGGGCTATAGCTTGCTCCGAGAAAACAGGCTAATATATTAGTTGCCAGAACTCTTCTCCACAAAGCGACACCGCACAGTCCAAGGGGACTCGCATCACTGGATTATCCCTGTCTCGAGGAGTTTGGGGAAGTCAGTGTGTTGCCACCATATCTCCTTGGAAGTAAAAATGCGCAGGGTGGCTTTCTTGGCCACGATGTGGTCATACGTTGGGAGATTGGGCTCTGCAGAAATTTTTATGTTGAGCAGACAGGGGCGGCAGGGGTGGTGGGTGGGGGAGCAGACGGACGAGGGTATTAGATGATGGCTGTGTTGGAATTTGGTTTGTCCGAGGGGGGAGGGTTGTTTATGACACGGTGACAGGGAGGCAAGGATTGGTGCTATTATATGCTCAGCTGTCTTTGGGTTTGGGTTTGGGCTTGAGGGCATTTTTTGAGATGGATGAGAAGGAGGATGAGGGAGGGGTGTGAGCGGGAGGAAGGGAGGGGAAACGAGGTTTGTCTAAACTTGGGTATATCTACACATATGCTCGTATGAGACGAGTAAGGAGTGGTCTCATTGGACATCACCAAAGGTGACAGTAGTGACGGGCTGTTTTTGGGCTTGGGGTTCGGAGTGATGGGCTGGCTGATGGATGTGAGAAGGGTGCTTACGTGATTATGATAGTTGGAAGGAGAGCGCCGGAGATATCCAGCTGCTGAATGATCTGAGCAGTAGAAAGCGACGAATAAATAGATGGCACCTGATTTCCCTGTTCTTCCGGGCATCACACATGGAAGTAGGTTGTGAGGAGGTTGCACGTGAGAGAGGGATGATTTCTGGGCGAGTAAGAACCCTGGCCCTCCGTCTGTTCTATATTACCCATGTCCCTTGGCTTCCCTTCTTTCCTGGTAGGTACTTCAGCTACAAGGATAGGGTAGTTTGAATTATAATACATTATGTATGTATTATACATCTATGCACCACTATTTTCCCTCTTTCACAATTGCGCTTCTTTTCTTTCGCATGGATCACCAGAACTCTATTAAGTTGGCTATCCACTCTGCATCTACTCTATCTCCACTTCCCCGCGGTCCTAACAGCACTAGTGCAATCCTTCCCAGCTACCGGCTTCAGATATATTGGTTGTCAATGTTAAACTAACTCTACGTCTGTGATAACATTCGATACATATACAACCCATGGAATTACTCGTGAGCCATAGCACATGCGAACAGTTTTGATGGCAGATATGGAACTGCACCCGCCATTCTAAAAGGCCAACTAATTTCTGGCTAAGTAAGCCTTGGCCTCCAAGCCGCCGAAGGTGCCGTGTCCCCCCCCATTTGTTCCAGAACAACACGAACAAGACGCCATGCTGCGGCTACCACTCACCTAGCCGTCTTTACACACCACCACGCCCATCACCCCTCATTCAATATAGTGCTGGGACCGGGACAGTGGCTAAATACCCATTGCCAGCTGTGCCGTCGAATTGAGCAACGGGGATGAATCGAACTTATTGAACAGGGTCTATTTTAGAGTGACTTTCAAGTGTCAAGTGCCAATGCACACGCCTACCCCTCACCTCAGTCCGCTCCCCTATCCAATCACTTCCCATGTCCGCGGTTGAGCTTCTCATAACAGACCTGAGTGATGCGTCCCGGCAGAGTAAATATCCAATTATTGACTCTTAATCTGGCATCAACAAGCCTCATTAATATGATGGCTTCTGTCGGGAAAAGGCAGATATCCCATCATTACCGGGTGGCACTTGTGAGCGAGCGCACATGGTTGGCTTCCACAGTCGGCCGCTGCCGCCACCGAATCGTCGACGACTTAGGAGAGCGAATTCGTGCCATCCATGATGTGATTCTAGAGAGGTGGTTGCGATATTCTAACCGCATGGCCCGGCTGAAAGTTACCTAACTTCCGAAGACATGGGAGGGGTTGCAAGTTTGGAGTCAAGGGAGTCAGTCTCATAGGGTAAATAATCCATCCTGGCGCAGTTGCCATTCCCCGGCCCCCCTTTTGTCCGGCTATATTGAGACTCTACGGCGTGTCGGAGCTTGCGCAGTAATGAAAGCTTCCCAAGCTGCATCTAGCCCCGGACCTCTGCCACGTTGGAACCCTGCGTGACCCCCTACCTACCCCGTCTTAGTTTATCTAAGCGGATGTAGAGTAGCGGGTTCATTTTTCCCCAGAGCATATATGGGGATGTTATCACCTCGAGTTGGTGAAGATCGGATTATCGAAGTTAGTCCTTCCCTCTAGCTAGCTAGGCCTTGCAATTAGACAGCTACCAGATTACCCCTTACCAGCACCTCTCCAAATTTATATTCCCCACGAAGCTATATCTTGCACGTCAATATGGTGAAGGCCCCGGAGATCGGCGTCAAAGCCGCTGAGGATAAGGTCCAGGTTGCCCAGGCTGAGGCGCCGGACTTTGAGAAGGTCCATTGGACGAAGGAGCCTCACCTGAGAAAGCTGTATGCCTATGGGTTTGTCTTGATGATTGCCTCTGCTACCACTGGTTACGATGGGTACGCACCATTCTCCTGCTAGAGGAAGACCGAGAACTAATTGCTCCAACAGCATGCTTATCAACACGTCCCAGCAGATCAAACTCTGGGAACTTTACTTCCCCGAGGTCGGGGACGCAAACAAGCTCGGTATCTTGGTCAACATGTTCAACATCGGATCCATCATCAGTTTTTTCTTCACGCCGTACGTGGCTGACAGATGGGGTCGTAAGTTCGCCATCGCCATTGGCTGCCTCTTCATGTGTGTTGGTGGCTGCTTGTCTGCCTTCTGCAACAGCTACGGAAGTAAGTGATCACTCATCAATAACCCATTCAAGATTCCAGCAGCGACTAAGAATAACCCCCAGTGTTCATCGCCGGTCGCTTCGTCCTCGGTTTCGGTAACAGCTTTGCGCAGATGTGCTCCCCCCTCCTCCTGACTGAAATCTGCCATCCCCAGCACCGTGGGCCCGTAACTGCCATCTACAATTGTCTGTGGAACTTGGGAGCCCTGATAGTGTCCTGCATTGGATGGGGGACGTCGACTATCAACAATGACTGGTCGTGGAGAACAATCACATTCATTCAGATCGTTCCCTCTGCGATCCAACTCATGTTCATATACTGTGAGTAGACGGAAAACCGTGCTTTGGATGCGCTAACTCCCAAGCATAGGGATCCCTGAATCCCCGAGATACCTGTTATCCAAGGATCGTACCGACGAGGCGCTTGAGATGCTCGCCACCTATCACGCCGGAGGCGACAAGAATAACGCAACCGTGCAATACGAGTTTCAAGAGATCAAGGAGACCATGCGCCTCGACAAGCTGACCAACCGTGCCGTCAGATACAGCGATTTCTTCAAGACGAAGGGCAACCGCTGGCGTCTGGCCATCATCGTCTCCCTCGGTGTCATTTCCCAGTACTCTGGCAACGCCATTCTCTCCAACTATATCAACGTTATTTACGAAGGCGCCGGTATCCACGACCAGAACCAGAAGCTCGGTGTAAGGATCCATAATCTTAGCACATTGCATATTTCTGATTTAATGTGTAGATCACCACCGGAAAAACCATCATGGACCTCAGCGTCACCATTGCCGCTGCTCTGTGTGTTGACAGATTTGGTCGTCGCCCGCTTTTTCTCATTGCCATCTGCGGTAAGCCCATGCCCCTTGCCCCCGCTCCCGTTGCCCCTGCTAACACGCAATAAAGGTATGGTCGGCTCCTTCGTCTGCTGGACTATCACCAGCGCCGTGTACGAGAACTCCAACCTGAAGAATTCCGGCGCCGGCTACGCACAGCTCGTCTTCATCTGGATCTTTGGCATCTTCTACGACATTGGATTCTCCGGCCTACTGGTCGCCTACGCCCTCGAGGTCCTGCCCTTCCATCTCCGCGCCAAGGGAATGATGATTATGAATATCACCGTGCAAGCTATCCTCGCCCTCTCCAAGTTCGTTATCCTCGACCCAAAATCCGTACTGAACCCGCTAACCAAACCGCAGTCAAACAAACCTAATCGCCTGGAAGAACCTCCCCAACCACTGGAACCTCATGTTGTTCTACACTGTACGCCATCTACCACCCTATTTCCACCTTCCAATTTGCACCCAGCTAACTCCAATTCTTTTCAGCTTTGGGACAGCCTCGAACTCGTCTTCGTTTACTACTTCTACGTCGAAACCAACGGGCCGACCCTCGAGCAGATTGCCAAGATTTTCGACGGCGACGAAGGGGCTGCACACATCGACCTGCACCAAGTCGAAAAGGAGATCGCGCAGGCGCACCACGAGGATGATATCGTCGAGGTGCACGCTGCGTCGCCCAAGGGCGCTGCTTAGGTGCCTCTGTGCCCGCGTGTGAGTTGCGGTTTAGTCACTCCTTTTATTATGTTTTGGATGAAGTGGAAGTGAGAGTAATGTTGGGGGGAGATGCAAGGACGCGGCTACCTTTGACGGAAGGTGACGGCGGGTGGTTGTTTTGGCGATGCTGGATTGACCTCTTGTCGGGCCTGGATGGAGTGGGTGTCGCGTAACTGTAAGCCGTCTGATATATAACAACTATGAGCAATTTAATACATTCATTTCTCTGCTCAATAATAATGACTCAGCTGTTGGGAGCGGTGAAGTGTCTGAACGGATTTTATATGGTGGCGAGGTTTTAAATCGGGCTGTGGGAAATATATTGAACGAGTGGTAATCCTTAAGACTACTTAATCACCATGATTTCCATTGATTTCAGCTCATAGAGCCACCATCATCCCCTCACAATTCATTAACACTCGCAGCATCCATCCCCAAGCCCGCCCAAGCCCATCTTGAGCTAAAATACCCGAAATCTCCATCTATTAACCTCTACTTTCCCAAAGCAACGAGCCGCAGAACCCCACTGAGCCCCTTAATCCACGCTCTTCAAAAAGAAGCATCTCAGAAATCCTCCAATTTGACAACATCATAAGCAACCTCCTCATACGGATGCGCACTACCATTAATTAGCCCAAGTTCACCAGGTTTCAAACCCCTCTCTCCACCACTCAAGCCGCCCCACAAACTCACCTTTTCAAAGCCTCAACCGCCCGTCTAACCACCTCCTCCCCGGTACAAAGTGTCTCAACCCTAACCTCCTGTAACTCCTCGAGCTTCCCCACAGCTCCAATAGCTGGTTTTGCGGTGTCGCCGGGACGGAATTGGCCGTTACCTAGAGTCGTAAAGCAGACCTCGGTGTAGTTTCCGGGGCCTGGGTAGCGGCCGGCGCCGGCGGCGAAGATCGCGGTTTTGCAGGCGGAGAGGTAAGAGGGAGGAACAAAGAAAATGAGTTTGTAACGGATCAGTGCGGTGGTGGTGGCCATGGTGGTGGAAGGTGGGTGTTCGGTGAGCTGACGGGGTGGAATGTTGTGATGTTGTGGAGGAAGGTGCGGGGTTTGGACTGTGTTGCAGAGTAAGGGGTGAGGGGTGAGGGGTTGCTTTAAGGACAGCGCTAACCGGGGGAGCTAAATGGTTCGCTACCCCCAATTTCCCCACCCTTTTGGGCGTCAGTATCACCAACGCTGCCACATGATGCAGGTCCGATAAACATGACAGCTATGATTCTGCGTGATGATCGTTCATACACTCTTCTCCTTGACTCGGCTTACATTGCCGCCACTGAGATGACCAATAAGTCCCAGTTCACAACGTCAATATTGCTTCATTACCAGCCTTCCCAAGGCATTGTTTCAAGGCGTGAATCGTGTCAAGTTCAAAAGCACTTGGGTGCACATACTCCCTAATATGAGGCAGGATGGCGAGGCGTTATGGTTTGCGAGGTTTGCGGGGTTTGCGGGGTTTGCGTATGTGCATTGCCTGATACATGCAGAGCGGGAGGAGACACAGGTGCAGGCTATTGAGATATATTGAACCATGGTTAGTTAACAAGAGTTCCGATGAGGCCTTTTGGTCAATATTATGTTTGCTGTTTTGTTCGGTTCTGCAGTTTGCCCTGTTTTATGCCGGCCAGCCTGGGCGCTCGCGTTTGAATAAGAGGCGAACTCTTTGTGCCCATCTAAGTTATAAGAAATTGAATAGTCCCAAAAATATAATACGAGGTACAAAACATCTACCCCTTTTACGGCAACTTGACTTTCGTTGATAATCAGTATTTCCTAAGGTCTCATTTCCAAATACCTTTGCTACTATGGAGGGTGATAATACCGCATCGATCGAGAGCAGCCCCTCAGGCTCATCAACCACAAGCAAATGGTCTCAAGTTTCTAGTCAAACCCCAGAGGAAACTGAAGCCGCTCGGCTACTCGAATACCATCTCGGTCTTCTGAGGCTCGGCCCTGCCCAGAAAGGGCCCCAAGATGTCACAACGGCACCAATATTTACCAAGGTTGTCCTCGAGCACGTCGAAGCCGAAGCCGAAGCCGTTGCTGCTGGGGACCCTTCACCAGCATTCCCACAATACGGATTGTTAGCTGGCACCACCAAGACCGGGAAAATTGAATCAAAGTCCAAAGATCAAGCTCAGAAGTTTATCGATGACCCCCGGGTCTTTTTCAATGTTGCGGCCCCGTCGAGCACGTTCATTTGTGGGTCCCAAGGTTCTGGCAAGAGCCATACCCTCTCGTGCTTGCTTGAGAATTGCTTGATACCATCAGATGCCAACAAGCTCCCCCGACCCCTTACAGGACTCGTTTTTCACTACGATACTTTCATCTCCGACGAGGGTGGTTCCCTTTGCGAGGCAGCATATCTTTCCTCGAATTCGAATATAAAAGTGAGAGTCTTATGTTCGCCGACGAACTTCCGGGCTATCAAAGTAAGGCGTCCACTATTATCCATTTTTGGTACCCGCTGACATATATAGAATACATATCATGCTTTTAAAAACATCACAGTTGAGCCGCTGCGAATCAGCGAAGAAAATCTCAACACCAAACGGATGCTCGATTTGATGGCTGTGAGCCGCGGAGACGGACCAATGCCCTTATACCTCCATGCCGTCAACCGAATTCTGCGGGAAATGCGAATCGAACAGCAGGAGATGGGAACAGGATTTAGCTACGCGATCTTCAAGGACCGTATTGACGGGACAGAGATGAGTCCGGCCCAGCTCAGTCCGCTCGCACAGCGGCTTGATACTCTTGAAAGTTTTATGCCAAACACGCAGACAGGAGCTAAACTCCCTCAAAAAAAGGGCAAGCCGGTGAGACAGTATGGGAATGACTGGGCCTCGAAGGTGCGTTAAGCGTGGTGTGGAATCTGACCCTGTTCTGACAACTCTAGCCGGGCACTCTCACTATTGTTGATCTATCCTGTCCATGCGTTACGGCGGAGGGGGCCTGCTCTCTGTTCAACATGTGCTTGAGTATTTTCGTAGAGCAGTCTATGAAGATAGGGAAGGTCATCGCCTTAGATGAGGCCCACAAGGTAATTGAGAACCTTTGTGGCAAAATCCCAGTTTTAATTTCCAATTTTTAGTTCATGACAGAGCCCGCTGAGGCACAGACCCTCACAGAAACGTTGCTCTCTACAATTCGACTGCAACGCCACCTCGGCGCCCGAATCATCATCAGTACACAGGAGCCGACAATCTCACCAGATCTCCTCGACCTGTGCTCTGTCACCATTGTCCACCGCTTCACGTCACCCGAATGGATGAGAACCCTCAAAGCCCATTTAGCAGCGGCGGCGTCTGACATGACTGAACCGGAGCCGATTGCGGGAGATCCAGACACAAAGTCGAACTCCAGAGAGAAGGGCCGCACGGCGAGCATGATATTCAGGGAGATTGTGGGGTTGGAAGTGGGGGAGGCGCTTGTTTTCTCGCCCAGTGCGATGGTGGGTGTTGGTGTGGCGAGTAGTGGTGGCTCGAGGTATATCAAGCTCGGAGCTGGGTTTTTGAAGGTTAGGGTGAGAGCAAGGCTGACGACGGATGGGGGAAAGAGCATTTTGGCTGCATAGAGATCTCGTGATAAGGGGTTGAGCTAAATTAACGCTTTAGCGCACAAGGGAATTCAACTCTCCTCTTTTGGGTCTTCACTCTTCAACCGTCTCCTAATCTCCTCTATAATCCCGCAATTCTCTATGCTTTCCTTATCAACCTTCCAAGTCTTGCACCAACATCTGCTCCCCCATGGAAGCATAGCTGAAGGATCATGCTCGATTCTCTCCACGAAGAACTGCACATCAACAGCCTCCAATTTCACTTTCGAGACAACTAGTAACGGCGCCTGCGTACAAAGCCACTTTGCATAATCCGTGATTCGTTCGCTATTATCCTTACATACCAGGGGATCTGGATCACTCGGCCGATATAACTTCCCCTCGCGCGGACTTCCGCGATTCATCATCAAAGGCATCCTGGGCCTCCTGTTTGCCGGCCCATCTGTGCAGCGTAGAGTTATCCGCAGTCGCAATTCACGCAACGCAGTGAGGTGTTCAGCGGCATTTGCTAGGATGCTGTTGCTGGCCGCAAAGCAATATGGACACGTGCATGCTCGCCTTCTCTCCCATGCGTTATGATTTGAGTATATGGTAAAGAAGAAACCGTCGCAGTAATCCAAATGTCTAGGAAATGACATCCTATTGTGGATGTCTGCAGTAATACAGAGAGTTAGGTTGAATGCTAGCGACTGGACCATCGGCGGCTTGATGCGAGTCTGCGGTGTCTGGGACAGGAATGCGGACATGCAATGCACGTCGCTGATGCATAGGGACAGATTTGAGTAAACGATAGGCCGAGCTTCGGCATAGACTTGACGGTTTGTGCGTAGCCAGTTGAGTGAATCGGCGGCTGGCTTAGGTCTATAAGGCATGTGTTTTCGTTTCTTGCCGTTTTTTAGTAGAGGTGGTAAAGAAGTGAAGCGAAATCTGGCAACTTCGGCTTGTGCACCCATGGTGAGGGAAATTGCGTTTAAGTCAATTGGTCCTGAGGTGGTGACTATGACTTTCCAGATCATGCATCGTATTTCTAGAGGGAGGGATAGTAGTGAGAGCGGTTGAGAGTTTGTTCCGTCGGCGGCTAACGCGAATTAGAATCTAGAGAGGAATATCTGTGAAGATTGGGTAAGAAGGGGCACATTACCTTCCTTTGCGCTCGCTCGCGTTTTCGGCCATTTCCCCATCGTTAACGAAGTTCTCTCGCGGGAAGCTATGGAGAATTTGTTGGTCGTTGGAATGGCATGCCTAAAATATTAGAAATTAGAGTCTGAAGATGGGATATATGATAAAACTCACACCAGGATGATTATTGCTATTAGCCAAAGTCACTAACAATAGCTATGAAGCTCCCTAGTCGCTTTGACTGATCAGGTCGCCTGTAGTTCACTTTATGTCTGCCTGTTGGTGATCGTCGATTATATATACCCGTGATCATGCCAAGCCACAACTGCATTAGTAGTTGAATGGCTGCTGGGGGATGGGATTCAGGCCTCTCGAGAAATATCCTAATGGTAAAAAAAAGCCTTTGATTGGGAACATATGTAATGGTAACAGTATCCTTTTCTATATCTCTCACTATCATACACCTGACTCATATATAATACACCCATACGCCAGACCCCCAAGTATGCATACACCGCCCCACCTCAGCCGTACCTACCTACTCCTTCCTCACCCTGCTACTCCTTGCCGCCTCCCTAACCCTGTCATCCTCCTCAGACCTCGCAACCTTCGCCTTCTCCTCCACCTCCTTCTCCGCCTTCTCCCCAAGCAGCTGCTTCACAGTAGCCTTAGGCTCCGGAGGCGCCATCGCCCCATGCCTCCGCAACGACTCATTGCGCCAGCTGATCTGTCCCCCATCCGCCTCGCGGTGCAGCTGCGCATTGCGCTTCGCTGCTGATATGGAGGTTCGTGCGTATCTGCTCGAAGTTAGCCGGCGGGCAGTGGGAGCGGCGGGGTGGCGGCATACACGAAGAGCAGGGTGGCCATGCAGAATGCCGCGAGGGGCGTGGCTATCGTCTTGTGGGCTGTTAGTACGAGCCTATGTGCATTCTGGAGAGGACAATTGCATACACGAGCATTGAGATTGTATTTACGTCCTCCCATGGTTGCGGTGATGATGGATGGAGCTTCGGTAGACGAGGCTGAGAGTTTCAGCGGGCTGTTGTTTTGGTGCGGAAGCTACCCCAAGTACCAAGCTAGTTTCCCCAGATCTCGGCAATCTGGATTTGGCATCTTGGACGACAATCGCATCATCACTCACCAAATGGCAGGCTGTAGTGATGTGACGCACGCAAGATGCGACCTATGATTCACATAGCGAAGGTTCTCCGCGGAGGATATTTTGGTATTTATAAGTATGTGCATTTCGCATAATTCATTAATGCTACCGCTGGAAACAAAAGACTACAATCGCTACTACCTCCTTTTATGTCCCTCATGCCTCAGTCTCTGGCACATATGGAGTCTCAACTGGGCGTTCGGCCTGCGGCTGGATGCGTGCCAAATGCCTCCTCTCTCCCGTGGTCCAGTCCACGACGGCCGAGTGCGCGGTGACGCGGTTATCCCACACGACAACCGTCTTCGGTGCCCACCTCACGCGGGTCTGGTAATCGATACCGCGAGCAATATGCGCATACAGGAAAGCAAGCAGCGCATTGCTCTCCTCCTTCTTGAAACCGACAATGCTCCTCGTGAAGCCTGAGTTGACGTACAGAGCCTTCTCGCCAGTAGCGGGGTGGGTGCGCACGATCGGGTGCTCGTGGGTGACCGGCTCGCGACGCACGACGCCGCCGCGCTTGTGGCTGAACTCGGCCTGCTCGATGCCGGAGTGGACGGCCTTGAGGCCGTGGAGGCGCTGCTTGAGGGCAGGCGAGAGGCGGTTGTAGGCCTCGACTTGGTTGACGAAGGCGGTGTCGCCGCCCGTCTCGGGGGTGTCGAAGACGTAGAGGAAGGTGGTTCCGGGGGGTTGCGCCTCGTAGGAGACGTCAGAGTGCCAGGCTACGCTGCTGTTGCGGCCTGCGAAGAAGTTGTCCAGCTCACCCTTGCTTCCGACGCGGTGCACGAGGTGGATCTCGGGGTAGCCCTCGGGGGCGCCGGAGGTGGGGTGGATGTGGTGGCGGCCAAAGTAGCCGCCGAAGTCGAGGGCGTCTTTGATGGGGAGATCGGCAAAGTCCTGGTCGCGGAATGCGACGACCTTGCGCTGGGCGACGAGGAGGGCGAGCTGGTCCTTGCCCGCCGCGGAGAGCTGGCTGAGCTGCACGCCGCTGACTTCAGAGCCGGTTGCGGGGGTCAGCTTGGTGATTTTGCTGCCCTCGACAAGGAGATCCTTAAAGGTTGGGTCGGCGCCAACACCATGCTCTACGTGCTCGAATGGCTCGAGCGGCGCGTACTTCTGGTCATAGTCATAGACTGGGAGGTAGTGTGGGTATTTGGCTGTGGTGGTACCGCCCTCTTCGTCGATTTGCCTGCGGACTCTGCGGGCTGGAGCATCTGCTGATGCCTCTGTTGATACTTCCTTTGAAGCCTCTGGAACTGCAACTACTGGGGTTTGCTTTGCCACGACTGGAGCGGCGACTTGCTCTTGTTGAATTTCTGCGACGGAAGGAGCCATTTTGAAAGACAATTGTTTTTTTGACTTGACTAGGTTTGCGGTATTGAACTGTTGTGTTACGACTGAAACTGCCCACTCAACCTTGTGGGTTCGACGGTTTTATAATAGCCGCCATTCATGATATTTCACTCGATGACTCTTGTCGGCCATCACGGCGCCTCCAAACACCGCGAACTCCTTCGCAACTTCACCATATTTCGACCATTCTTTGCACAATCCGTGGACGCGATGGTGAAATCGGGGAGGATATGGACTGTACAGTGGGACATTCTACTAAGGATCCGTAAGTCCGTTTTGGCCATGTATTTTGAACGGAATCACGGCGAAAGTTGTCACAGATTCACCGATGGAAGCAGGGACATCGTGGATCACGTCGTCGATTGCGAGCCCGATTTGACCGCGAAACGCCTTCACGAGAAGACGCCATCGCGGCGGTCGGCGTCAAAAGTCACCGTCGCCGACAACTTGGTGTATTCTGCACATATTCCAAGTTACAGATAAGAGCAGTAGGTCGCATCTTTCCATATTGTCTCAGTTTGCTACAGATGGCGTTATTTGAAGTGCTTATCCATCCAACTGCATGGAATAAAGTAGCGATTTCCTACGGTAAATTCCCACATTAAGGCCTTGGACGTGGGGTGGTTACCCCGCACAAAACGCGCTTATTTGGAGCATTTTTCAATAAATGTTCTTTTGACTTTAGTTGGGTCGACGTTACTGTTTGGAAGCCGTGTACTATGCATACAGAGCCATGTGCCATATCGCAGGCATGTTGTGTTGATACCCGCCTCCTAGTTACGTGCTATTCTCGGCTATGGCACCATCATGAGAGTTCATGTACGGGAGTTGTATCCGCCTAAATCCTCAACTGCGCAATCCAACGGCATTTATTATCATTTATTATTATTCTTTATTTGATTTATTTATACAGCAATAATGTACGGCAACAACGTTGTATAATCCCTACAAGTTGTAGTCCCCAGTCAACGAATGGACCCTGAGTTATACGGCCACCAAGATGTTGCGTCACATGACCACGCATCCAACACACCCCCTACAATGCGGACAGGGGGGTGGCTTGCTAGGGACATGATATCAATGTATGTTGCTCCATAAAAAGAACATACAACATGTCTTATTATACTATAAGCGAAGGGTCGTATGGTATACGGGCACTGCACTCTGTACGAGTGCTTGTACATACTTACTGGTGATGGGCATCGGGCTTTGGTCGACGGCATGAGGATTTGACTCCCTTCATATATTTCCAGTTCCACAAACCGACGATCCCCTCGTGGCTTTCATTCCAGCCTCCTCTCTATGGCTATCCCAGATATATCTTGGGGTTGCTTCCTTACGGGCCTCTTAGGTTGCAAACTTTGTAATTGGGAACTCTACATGCAATTGCCGGTTCCCACTATCCGATGATGGCATCCTAAACTTCAATGACGAAGATTCCAGCGTATTGTTGATCGTGTTTCAACCAATTGTCAGCATCCATGCGCACGTTCTCCCCATACCGAGACCGGCTCTCCATGTGTCGTCCGCGTGTGGATTGGAATGCATGTCTCTATACGACTTTGCGGTTGGGCATGCACCCCACGCCGGCGAGGCCTGGCCAAGAATGGAGGTTGGGAGTAAGTTAGACGTTTTCCTTGTCGTTTCTTATCTTTTTATCATGCCTCTGGGCGGATGGTAAGCCTTGGCGAACGATGCATCGTCAATATTGTTGGAAACATTGCCCGAAAATCGACACCTACGGCAGTCCCGAGGCTGCGCCGGTGGTGCACGTTGATCACCTCATATGCTGGTGGTATTGTACATGTCTCTATGGCCACCTCCTTATGCTAGACTTGTATGAAATTATATAAACCCTTTCCTCGTCCTCTATGGAGCGGCAACATGGTCGAGAACACTGGTCGCAAAAGCTCTAGATAGATTCTCATTCCAACAACCATGGGTTCAGCTTCGATCAAAAGCAGGCGCGGGGATGATTCCGACAGAACGTCGGTGTCATCCGAGCCTAAGCCAGACTTGATTCCTGGCAACCTCCTGGATGGCGCCCAGATAGTTACCAAGAGCGGCAACCTCGTCACCAAGGATGGTGTCGTCGTCTCAACTCAAGAATCAGACGCCAGTCTGTCGACCAACATATTCGCCGACCCCGAGATTAGGGACTTCTATGTCAAGATGTACGAGAAGGCAAAATATGAGTGTCGCCACGCATTTGACGCGGACCTCACATGGACCGCCGAGGAGGAGCAGAAACTTATCCGAAAAGTTGATTGGCGAAGTAAGATACGCTGCCATTCCCTAACGTTTTATATAGCTAAGCTGTGATATAGTCTGCTTGTGGGCCTGTGTTATGTTCTTCTCCCTGCAACTTGACAGGGGGAATATGGTACAAGCTGTATCCGGGACATTCTTAAAGGACCTGCACCTCAACACAAACGGTAAGTTCGCCAACATACTACTTACCTGCAGTCATTGACATAGCATCCCTAGACTACAACCATGGAAATACAATCTTCACCGCATCCTTTCTTGTCGCTGAGCTGCCGTCTCAGCTGATATCGAAGAAGATCGGGCCTGACAGATGGATCCCAATGCAGATCTGTCTTTGGTCGATTGTTGCCATGAGCCAGGCTGCATTAACAACCCGATCAGGTTTTTTTGCAACGCGTGCTCTATTGGGTATCCTCGAGGGCGGTTTCATCCCCGACCTCATCCTCTTTCTAAGCTACTTCTATACCTCCAAAGAGTTGCCTATCCGCCTGAGCTTTTTCTGGACCTCGCTCAGTATAACCGGCATCATCAGTTCTCTTCTTGCATACGCGATTTTTCACCTTGAAGGTGCCCATGGAGTGGCTGGATGGAAATGGCTGTTCATGCTGGAGGGGCTGATAACTCTCCTGATTGGAATCGTGTCATTCTTCATGATGCCTGCTTCGGCCGTCCAGACCAAGACATGGTTCCGCCCCAAGGGCTGGTTCTCTGAGCGCGAGGAGGCCATCCTGGTTAACCGTATCCTGCGCGATGACCCCTCCAAGGGATCCATGATGAACCGCAAGGCCATTACTCCCCGTCGCCTTTGGCGTGGACTCACTGACTATGATCTGTGGCCGGTACATATACCCCTCCCCGTTACTAGATAAGAACTCCACTAACAAATCCCAGATCTACGCCCTCGGAATGTGCATCTACATCCCCCAAAATCCGCCCGGGACCTATCTGACCCTCACCCTCCGCTCCATCGGTTTCAGCACCTTCAACACCAACCTCCTCACCATCCCCCACACCGTCGTCCACATCTTCACCCTTCTTTCCCTAACCTGGCTGGCCGGGAAACTCAACCAGCGCGCCCTCGTAGCCATGATCCAGCTACTCTGGACTCTTCCCATGCTGATATTCCTAGCTGTCTGGCCAGGCCTCATCAGCAACCAATGGGGCACCTACGCCGCCACCGCCGTGCTCCTGTCATACCCGTACTGCCACGCCATTGTGGGTGGATGGGTCAGTTCGAACTCCAACGATGTGGGTGCGCGCTCGATTTCAGCGTCGCTGTACAATATGTCTGTCCAGCTTGGTGGTATCTGTTCGACTTTCGTGTACCGTGAGGATGATAAGCCGTACTACCGCCGGGGTAACAGGACGTTGATTGGCATCAATGTGTTGGGAATTTCGCTGTTCTTGTTTGCAAAGGCGTACTATGTGTGGAAGAATAAGTCGAGGGACAAGAAGTGGAATGCGATGACCAAGGAGGAGCAGAATGATTATATTGCTAATAGTAAGGATCGGGGCTCCAAGAGGTTGGATTTTAGATTCCTGCATTGAGGCGTTTGGATATGAAGAAGAGACGGAAAATGGTTATATTAAGATATCTAGCTGGTCTGAATGAAATAATACCGTCAAAAATTACTAGAGATATTACTTGGAAACTGCGTTTCATAAGGTGAGAATATTGTATGTCTAGTCTTTTCACATAGGATTTTACATACGTTCCATCCTGTCAGTGAAGCCGAGCCAATCGGGAACCTTGCCACCCTGGAAGTGGCGTTTATGCGGACTCCCCGCTCCTGTGTCACATGATATAGAGGGGTCGATCAACTCTTATCAAGGACTACAAACCATATATACCACCTTTAGAACTCCTCAAACGGCTCTATTCTATATATATATTAGTATATCAGTTACCATGCCCCCTTCAGCAGATCTAGCAACTCCCCCTTCCGAGGAACCACCCAAAACCACCCCCTCAAAGGAAGCGGCACATCCCCACGGCTCCGAAGAGAAGACCCCGCTACAAGCCATAAGCCATGGTATTCTCATGGACGGTACGAAATAACACTCCCTCTCAGGGGCCCATACTAATGCCCAGCATCAGGCATCCCAACCTTCTCCTCCCACGCTGAGCACCGCAAACACATCCTCATCCACACCGCTGCCACCTTCCGCGACTTCGCGCGCAAGGGGTTCACAGAGGGCCAAGCGGGGCACATCAGCGTCCGCGACCCCGAGTATGAGGATTACATCTGGATGAACCCTCTCGGGCGGCACTTCGGGCTCATGACAGCAGGAGACATGATATGTCTAGACATGCACACTGGTGCCGTCGTAGGCGGGAACAACGTACGCGTCATCCTTCCTCTTCACTTTCATAATTCCAAATTATGTACAGTACCGCGCAGTCTGGCTTAGAATAGCGGCTCTTTTGTTCTAACTCCGAAACTAGACCCGCCCAGCCAATGCCGCGGGATTCCTGATCCATTCCGCGATCCACAAGGCGCGTCCGGATGTCGCGGCGATCTGCCACGCGCACACGGACGCGGGCCGCGCGTGGAGCGTGTTTGCGCGGCCGCTGCAGATGCTGAATCAGGATGTTTGTAATTTCTACGAGGCGCATGCCGTGTATGCGGAGTATGGGGGGATTGTGTTTGCAGAGGAGGAAGGGAGGAATATTGCGAAAGCGTTGGGGGAAGGGAATAAAGTGAGTTTCTTTATTCTTCTTTTGTTTTTTGGCCTTGCGACTTGGGTGGTAGGGGGGAAAGGGGCTAATGGATGGATCGTAGGGGGTTATTTTGATGAATCACGGATTACTCACCGTTGGACACACGGTCGATGAGGCGGGGTATATGTTCGGCCTCCTCGACCGCGGCTGTCGGATCCAGCTCGACGTCGAGGCGGCGTGTGCGGGTAACCCGGGGCTGAAGCGGAATATCATTTCGGACGAGGAGGCGGCGTATAACATGAAGATGGCGAGTGAGAAGCATGTTCTGTATCGAGAGGCGCAGCCGGACCTAGATTATATCTTTGAGACGGTGGGGCTGGAGGTGGTGGCGAGGGGAGTGGATAACATGGTTATTGATGGGCCGGATACGAATTAATACAGTACTGTTAGGATACGCATGGGTATCCCGTATGAGGATTTGGAAAAATTCATCTGGTGGGCCATGGTGAGAAGGAGCTCTTTCAACACCACTTCGGAGTTCGTGTTAGGTCCTCATACATATCACATACAGATGATTCTCAAGACAGCAAGAGACATGAAAAATATATCAACACGGCTACCCACGGCGCCGAGTTCTCATAAAACAGCGCACATTGTTATACTCTCCATACTTAAGAGCGAAATCCGAAAACCGAAGGCCGAAAAAACCCCCACAGTATACTGTAAGATTTTTGATAGTGGGGCGATTAAACAAGCGCAGATTTGGATGGCAGGGTTCATCCGGTTAGGACGGGATCATCTTTCATGGGCAAGGTACGTACCCCTAACGCCTCCTGCGTCATACTTTGAGAATTTTGAGGAGATATGGGAACGTTTAGGATTTTCTACAAATACAATTGAGTTGAGGGATTGCAAAGAAGGGAGTAATCAATGGGAATATATATACATACTTGGGCTCATAAACAATATCTTGTTATAAACTTAATCCATTATAATCGCGGATTACTAAACCATCCTTCCATATAACTAGCTTCCCGCGCGGAACTGCCGAGCCTCGGTGTTGTGGTCTAGCCTCGTCCTCGATAAGGTTAAAGACGGTCTGGTCCATGACACCATTCGCCCATTCGACCAAAAAATTGGCCCCTTATTAACTGAATCTTCTGCGGAGATTTCTTCTTACTAGAAATATCTCTTGCCTGGCATTAACTAAAAATACCGCGGTCTATTTGTTGCTCTTTACTAAGCTTTTTTCTCCGCTCTTTTTTTTTTGGATCCATCGCCCATAAGCTCGACGGTGGGGCGACAATAAGGGAATTTCGAAACATTGATATAGATAACCTATCTCGCTCGCTCACGACTGGAGATTTTCTCAAACAAACACGCAGAAAGGGGTCCTTCGAATATATTTGCTCACCACCCTGCGATAGGTGACCAGATATGGACTCCACCAACCGCAACATCGCCGCAGCAGGTGCAGACACCACCGCCGAGGGCGACCCCATAACCAGCGCGCGCCAACTAAGCCATGAGGCGCCACGGACAAACACCGGATTCTCCTCGAATTCCTCATCGTCCGACCCGCCATATCCAAACTCCATTGGCTTGAGTCGGACGCGATCGACCCAGGCGGACCTCGAGCGTCGCCACACTTCTATAAGCCGCATACAAACCGCTCGGACACAGCATAGCGGCACGGTGGGAAGGGGTGCCGGGTACAAGGAGTCCAAGAAGCCGCTGCCGAATTTTGGGTTTGAGAAGGCATATCCGCCGCCGCTGCCAGCGAAGGAAGAATACGTCGTAGAGTTCGATGGCCCTGACGACCCTCTGCATGCGCAGAACTGGCCATTTAAGAAGAAGTACGTTTGATCGACTTGCGCTCGAGTTTTCTCGTACCATGCTAATCGTTTTTGTAGGCTGTATACGGCTGTGATGCTTGGTCTTACCACGCTGACTTCGGCGTTCGCTTCGAGTATCTTTTCGGCTGCGATTCCTTCTGTCTCGAAACAATTCGAAGTAGGAGAGGTGGTCGGGACACTCGGTGTATCTCTCTATGTTCTCGGCTTCGCCACTGGGCCGACGCTGTGGGCGCCGCTCTCTGAGTTGAAAGGACGACGACTCCCCATTCTCATCTCCATGTTCGGATTCGCCATTTTCCAATTCGCAGTAGCTGTCGCCAAAGACCTTCAGACGGTTCTCATATGTCGATTCTGGGGAGGGTTCTTCGGCGCATGCCCTCTATCCGTCGTTGCGGCAGTTTTCTCGGATATGTTCGACAACAAAACAAGAGGACTGGCAATTACCGTATTCTCCATGACGGTTTTCAGCGGTCCGCTGATTGCCCCATTCATTGGCGGTTTCATCACCGAGTCGTATCTTGGCTGGCGGTGGACCGAGTACATCTCGGGCATAATGGGAATTGCGTGCTTCATTCTGGATCTCATATGGTTGGAAGAGACCTATCCTCCCGTCGTCTTGATCGAAAAGGCTGCGGAACTGCGCCGCCGGACCAAGAACTGGGGCATCCACGCGAAACAGGAGGAAATTGAGCTTGATTTCAAGGAGCTCGTAACGAAGAATTTTGGTCGTCCTATGCGCTTGCTCTTCACCGAGCCCATTATCTTCCTTCTCTCCCTCTACATGGCCTTCATCTATGGCCTCCTCTATCTCTTCTTGACAGCCTACCCAGTCGTCTTCCAAGGCGTCCACGGCATGTCCCCTGGTGTTGGCGGCCTACCATACTTTGGCATGGTTATTGGACAACTTTTTGCTGGGCTCTACATTTTCCTCATCCAGCCGGGTTATAACCGCAAGCTGGATGCGAACAACGGTGTCCCAATTCCCGAATGGCGTCTCCCTACCGTGATCGTTGGAGGCGCTGCTTTCGCTATCGGGCTGTTCTTTTTCGGATGGACCGGCTATACCAAGAGCATCCACTGGATCGTGCCCACGCTATCGGGTCTGTTCACCGGATTCGGTCTTCTAACAATCTTCCTGCAATCTTTCAATTATCTCATTGACGCTTACCTCATGTTGTAAGTTTTGTCCAGCAACCCCTGTCGATATGTCAGACTAACCCCCTCAGTGCCGCCTCCGCAATTGCAGCAAACACCTTCCTACGTTCCCTCGCGGGTGCCGGATTTCCCCTATTTGCTCGTCAGATGTTCAGTGCTTTGGGAGTAAACTGGACAGGGACACTCCTCGGGTGTGTGGCTACGGTTCTTGTGCCAATTCCAGCAGCATTCTGGTACTACGGAGAGCGCATCCGTGCAAGAAGCGCCTATGCTCCCACGGCTGACCCATTCAATGTTTCCGATTCCCATGATAATGACGAAGCCCAAGGTGAAGCCGATTCTCAAGGTGAAGGGACAGGCCTTGAGCCGGTCGAAAAATCGCGCAGTAGCGAACGCAATGCTCGCAATGTTCGCAGCAATACTGGTGATAACGCTGTATAAAGTTAATTTTCCTTGCGTCGATACCATATGTGTAGAATTTGTGTTTTGAGGGTTTGGATCAAGTTGTATAAATGGGTTGGTTATTTGCATTATGGGATTTTTGATTACTTAATAGCAATTAGCGGACACGATTTCGTTTGGCCGTATTTAGTAAATTTACAAAAGATATCTAATTGAAAAGATTGCAGTGAAACATGCTGTGCTGTTATCGTGGAGTTGCTGACAACTGAAGGCTGACTACAGCCTTGCTGCAAGGCTGATGACGCTTGGACTAAGAAATACCACCCACCAAGGGTACTCTTACACCTCTGTCATCGGCCAGCCTCAGACCAGCCTCGTCCGATGGCTACTATTGCCAGATATCCCAACGATTGACTCCAGAACACTGCCGCCATGGCTGATCGAGCCCAAGACCCCTTAATGGGCGGGGAAGACCACGACTACGACGACACAATCCCCGCCGAGTCCGCCGCCGAGCACGAAGACCTGAGCTCCACACCCACCCTCTTCGTCTGGCTCCTGACGCTCTCCGCCGGCATCAGCGGCTTGCTATTTGGCTACGACACAGGCGTAATCTCAGCAACCCTCGTGTCCATCGGCACGTCCCTCTCCTCCCGCGCCCTCACTACCCTCGACAAGTCCTTAATCGCAGCATCCACCTCCCTCTTCGCCCTCCTCGTCTCCCCCATCAGCGGTCTCCTCGCCGACTCTCTCGGGCGCAAACGCGTCATCCTCATAGCAGACCTTCTGTTCGTCCTCGGCGCGCTGATTCAGGCGGTCGCGACGTCAGTATGGGTCATGGTCGCTGGACGATCTATTGTTGGCCTTGCCGTCGGCGCAGCGAGTTTCGTCACGCCACTGTATATTGCCGAATTGGCGCCGTCGATGTTTCGGGGGAGACTAGTGACGTTGAATGTTCTGTTCATTACGCTGGGACAGGTGGTGGCATATCTGATCGGATGGGGGTTTGCGGAGCTGGGTGGGGAGACGGGGTGGAGGTGGATGGTGGGGTTGGGTGCGTTGCCGGCAGCCTTGCAGTGCTTGGTTATGGTGGCTATGCCGGAGACGCCGAGATGGCTGGCTCAAGCTGGACGGATGGACGAAGCAAAGGCTGTTTTGCAGAAGGTTTTTGGTGCCACTAATATGAAGAGGACTGTGCAGCCGGTAATGAAAGCCATCGAGCGAGAGGTACGGGAAGAAGAGGAAGCGAAGCGGGAGAGGGCTAGAAGGTCGACGACGAAAGACGAGGGCTGGTTCTCTGACAGCTGGTCTGAATTGTTTGGTGTGGCTGGGAATGTCAGGGCCTTGACTATCGCATGTTTGTTACAAGGTCTCCAGCAGCTATGCGGCTTTGTGAGTTTCACGCCCCTTCTTTATAGGCGCTGCTAATATGAACAGAATTCCCTAATGTACTTCTCCGCCACCCTCTTTTCCCTCCTCGGCTTCGCCACTCCAACTCTAACCTCCCTCTCCGTTGCGGCCACCAACGCTGTCTTCACCATCCTCTCCCTCCTCCTCATCGACCGCCTCGGCCGGCGCCGTATCCTCCTCCTCTCCATCCCCGTCATGATCTTTGCCCTCCTCTGCTGCGCCGCAACCTTCCACTACATTGTCCTCCCCTCCGACACCAACTCGCGCAACTTCTCTGTGGATGCTTCAATCCCAATCGCAAGCCGCACCTCGCCCCTCCTCGTCGTCGCCTCCATAATCCTCTACGTTGCCGGCTACGCTACCGGCCTCGGCAATGTTCCGTGGCAGCAGAGCGAGCTCTTCCCGCTTAACATCCGCAGTCTGGGATCAAGTCTGGCGACGGCCGTGAACTGGGGGAGTAATACGGTCGTTGGGTTGACGTTTTTGCAGATGCTGGATGGGCTGGGCCCGAGTTGGACGTTTTTGATATATGCGTTTGTGTGTCTGGTGGGCTGGTTTGCGATTTGGTTGGTGTATCCGGAGACCAGGGGGCTGACGCTGGAAGAGACGGGGGAGCTATTGAAGGAGGGATGGGGTGTGCAGAGAGGGGGTGGGAGGTTGGGGAGGGGATTGGGAGCGGAGGATGGGGCTGGATAGATAATGTAACACACAGTCTGTAATGTAGTAAATAATGATTTTCGGAACCAACGTTATTGGCACCAACATATCTGTCCCTGGTTTCAATGCAGGGCGGCAATAAGTTGGCTTGTATAATGATATTGTAAATGCCAAATATTTAAGACTTTAAACACGCAACCATAAAAGCTCATATAAAAACCATCCCTGCCCACAGCCAGCCATAAAAGGCTATATACAATCACACAATGTGATTTAATCTACCCCAATCTCCTTCCCCTCTCATAGTATCTAAACACCAACTTCGCGCTAATACACCTCAAAGGGTTAAACGCCAAACGTTGTATTACTTAACCAATTCCGGTACACGTCCATATACAAAATGTCTTTATCGCCATCAATACTCATCACTACTTCACTTCACAGGGTATAAACTCACAGCGAATACATACAATGCACCCCCCGGTCCCTCATCTCCTTCCTCACCCCCGCCAAAAACACCTGCACCCTCGTCGGCGTCCACCCTGCCACCCTAGTCAGCGCCCCAAACGCAATCCCATGGAGCCCCTCAACCATCTGAAAGCGCTGAAACGCGCCTACCTCCTTCATGCGGCGATCCGACATCCAGTCGCCAATCGGCAAGTCGAAGACTTCTTCTACAACGTCCTCGAATCCGGCGCTGGTCATCATGGAGCCGTACTTTTGGGCGACGGAGAGGTCGAGCCCGACTTCGCGGCTGGCGTCGGCGAGGGTGGTATAGAATTCCATGATTTGAGAGTTGGGGGGAAGTGTGTTGTCGGGGGAAGTGGGGATGACGTGCATTTCGACGAGCTCGATGTAGCCGCCTGGTTTGAGGGCTCTGTGGGGTGTCAGGATGAGTGTGGACAGGTGGAGCTGGGTTGGGGGGACCTCTTAGCTTGCTGGAGGAGACGCGGCCAGTTGCGGATTCCATGGAAGAGGTATCGCGCATGGACGAAATCGATGGATTGGGGATCGAAGAGCCAGTCTTCTTCTGCGTCGTCGATTTCGAAACTGAGGTTCGGTGGGACCCTTGGGTGGTTAGGCTGGCGGTAGGGGGGGGGGGGTCAACGATGGCATACCATTGGGGCTGTATAGGGCTTGGTGTTGTTAGCAGTTGTGCACATTTGTATGGTTATCACGAACCTCAAGTCTGTTGCTATAACCTGTGATTAATCAGCCAATGGCCCGTGGTAGATGCTGCTAGCAAACCTACCTTTGCATTGGGATATAGGTCCGCTGGTTGAGATGTTAGCTACGTTACGGGGCTTAAGTAAATCTCTAACCTGTGTCTATAGCCCATATTCCTGTGAGCAATTGGTTAGCTACTTCTTTCATCGTAGAGTAGAGATTTACCTGTGCCTGTGCCAATATCCAGAATAACCTGGGGGGCTGGCCCGATTGGTGCAAGGTGCAGGCGGCCTTCAGTGATAAGCATGGAAATGTGATGCTTAATGTCTTCGCGATCCATCTCGTTCTAGGGAGCAAGTCAGAGACATAGCATAGCTAGAGGGGACGTACCGTACTTCATCATTTGGGAGCATATATCCTGCAAGTTACTCAGTATGACTCCAGACCGCCTCACGTGGGACACTTACGCCCAGGCTTATATCCATGATACCGGCGGCCATTTTCAAAGACATACTCATTCGCCTCGTTCGTTAAAGACTGGTACTCGCTCGGGCTGCCCCAGATCAGTATGGGCCGTATCAATTTGGTTTATCAAAGCAGTAATTACTCGGACGTCATGTCGAGACCCCATACAAACCTTGTCTCAGTCGTCGAGATCAGGACCCTATACATCCATGCAGGGCTTAGCGTGAGTCCGAGTGGGAAAATGCAATTCGTCCGGACTCACCTCAATAACAAAATATAACTACTTTGTAATGCTTATACCCCACCTGCATTGCTGCAGATTCTTGCAGTTCACTCTTGACCCTAGGTCTGATAGATAATAAGTTTAGTTCTTGGCATTTGGTGTCCGTGAACAACCATGTATTTATTCCATTGACTAACGCGTCTCTCTTTCAAGTAAGATGCAGGGGTATGAATCCCACTTTATTTGGGCATTTTTAAATATTTTTACTTCAATAGTAACCCCTGGGTACTACGAGGATACACACCGTGTAGTAGTAATCTATTGCTTGTTGCGCCTTTGTCTATGATTCTTCGACAACCGTTAATTTGCCCCCCGGCGTTGCCGCATCAAGATCCATGAACAGTTGCCAGATAAAATTCTCAGATGAAATAGATATTTTTAATTTTAGGAGATCTCTCTAGTCTCTATACCCTTCTAAAGTGTATATCTAAAAGTAGGTGCCCTGTCGCCCATCCTTGCAATCTCATAATCGCTGATATCCGCACCATTGCTCCCATCGCTCGCATCCCTCTCCCTCTTGGCATTGATCCTCCCATAGTTCCACCTCAGCGTCATCACCGCCGCAATACCCAGGGATACAATCCCAATATTCAGCGCGTGCCCCAAGATGAACTGTGGCTTGTCCCTCTTACGATAGAAGTTCGACGCCATCGCGCCAGAGAGGTTACCGATTCCGATTTGGAAGCCCATTCCGGCGGCGCGCTTGTATGAGCCCGCCAGGTTGTTAGCAATCCATGTAATGTTTCCGGGGACAGCCGGGTAGATGCCGCAGGTTGCGATGAAAACGCCAGCATAGACAACTCCCGGGACACCACCGTGTGCCGATGCAGCGATTGCGATTACGAAGCCGACTAGGATCGCAACCATGGGCCAGAAGATGTATGGCCAGCGAGAATTCCCGGCCTTCGCGGCGCGGTCGGAGAGCTTGCTGGTGGCAATACATAGAATGGCCGCCGTGATGTAGATGGGGATGGTAAGGAGTTGCGCGTGGGCGGCCTTGTAGCCGAGTTGGTTGATGATGGTGGGTAGGAACAGAGAGATACTGTAGAGGGGGCAGACAATTCCGATGAACATCATCGTGCCTAGCCACACCTGCCAGTCTAGTACTGCGGCCTTCACAAAACGCCACTCGAACTTATCACTTTCTGCAATCATCCTTCCGGACCTCTTGCTCCCTTGGTATCTTAGGCGGTGGGATGCCCATGCACGTTCCTGTGGTGTGAGGAATGATGCCGTATCCGGGAAATCGTACATTATGAAGTACGCGCCACAAGCCACTACGACTGTCAATAGACCCTCCAATATGAAGATCCAGCGCCAGCCCTCGTAGCCGCCCACTCCATCCATCTTGGCGATGGCAAATGCCAGAAGCCCGGAGAAGGCACCGGCCATGGAAGCGGCGGAGAAAAAGAGACCTTGCCGAATGGCTAGCTCCTCCGAGCAGTACCACATTGTGAGGTAGTACGAAACTCCGGGAAACAATCCTGCTTCAGCGAGGCCGAGGAATACGCGGACGGCAAGGAGGCCTTCGTAGTTCTTTGTCACGCCTAGACATACGGTGCAGGTGCCCCACGCGACCATGATGGATGGCAACCATACTGACGGCCGGAGTTTCTTTAACAGCAGGTTTGATGGCAGCTCGAACACTAATTGAGTTAGTACGAGAGTTATTAAACTTGCAGATAAATAGGGTAGTGTCCAGGATAAGGTATCTTTTTGAAAGGAACAATCGCATAGGAGAACAGCTGAAAATATACATACGAGCATATGTAAAAAAGAATACCGTTAGGCAGAGCGCATACTGAGTATCAGTCAAGCGTAGGTCCTCTGACAGCCCCTGAATATTGGCGTTGCCAATGTTTCTGTCGAACTTCGTCAGCCAAGAAACATACGGTGGAGCCTTCACCATGGTCTCGCCACAACGGAAACATGCCGCCACTCAAAGGGGAAGGTGAACTTACCCTCTATCCAAGAAACTCAGCAAGTAGAGTAACGCAAGCACAGGAATCAGGCGGTAGTCCATCTTGCGAAGGACCTTATCTTTATCGATGCCAGAGAAGTCGGCATCGACGCCATCCCATTGCCCCTCATCTTTCACGGGGACCGAATTGGTGATAACACCAGGTTCCAGGTGCTCGGCGTGGCCCGCATCTTGGTACGGCTTCTCCCTGTCGGAGAGGGAGGAATCTGTCATGCTTTCACGTTCTTTGGGGTCTTGTGCAGCGAGATCTGTAGAAGGGGGTCTCGCAACACAGAAAAGTGATATCGAGGTCTAGGAAGTGGGAAATGGTGAAGGGGAAACAAGGGACCTTTTATGTGATACTGAGCATGTGTGCTACCGCCAGCTGTCTTGTGTTCCCCGCATTCTCCTATCTCCTCACGACGCTCGCCTCCGTTCGTGCGAGTAAGTGGGAGCATCATATCGACCATCCTCGTCCCATTCCCCGCGTTCCCCACTTTCCCCGCTTCAATGTCTGGGGATTGTGGAGGCGGAACAGGACCGCATGACGGCGCGGGCGCTGAAATCCAAGACGCTGAGTGGGGGTTCTAGGCATGACTCGAGATTGATATTGAACGATTGTTCGACTAAATGTTGGCCGCAAGTTTACCTAGTGGAGACTTTTCCAGCTATTTCAGGTTTCACATGCCATTGTTCCAATTTCACATGCTGTTTAGACTGAGGTCATCGTTCAGGCCATCACTTGGTAGACGAGGGGTGGTAACTAGCTCTCCAGAAGGGGGATACGGTGAGCGGCTCAACAACTCAACAAAATTGAAGCATGGTTATTGGCTCCAAAAGCAATAGTCAGATCTGTTAGATCTCGGAATTGGGGTTGGGGAGGTCGCGTAGTTAGTAGTAGTGAGATGTGCGGTGTGTTGTGATGTGTGGGGTGCGGAGTGCGGGGTGTGCGGAGTAAATCCTGGACAAGCCTAGCTCACTGAAACTCTACTGCGAAGTTAAAAGTAGATCTCCAAAATCGCGATCTCCTTTCCCCATATCTCTCATTCCTTTCCCCCGCACTCCAATTAGAATGGCTAGATCTAATATACCTGTGTAAATGCCAATGTAAACTACGCCAAAACTAGCAGGTGCCACCGTATCGGTTACAATATTGTAACGCCATCTCATACAAACTTACACAACCTCATGCCACCCAGAGAGAAACTACCAAGTATGACAACCGAATGCCGAAACCAGGAGCACAACAGCTAGAACGTGAGCTCCTGTGCCAGCTGTATGGTTGGTTCGGAGACCTAAGCTTGGATCAGCTCAAACCAAATATTGATATGCAATTAACTATTCTACTGTGATACATGTCTACTATACGTTCAATCCCCCGTTTCCTATGCGGTCAGCTCCTCGATTCTCCTCTCGATTTCCGGGATCTGCCGAAGCTGCAGGTCGAGCTCGTCCTTCTCATCCTCTAGCTCAAGCCTCTTCTTGGCGTCCAACTTCGTGAACACGAACTTCCCATGCCCATCAAACTGGAGTATCCGCGTGTGGTACTTCCACAGACTCCTTCTGTGACTGACCGTCATGAGCGTGATTCCCAGGCTCTTCGCCGTCTCGTACATCACCTTCTCCGTCTCGAGCGTTACACTAGACGTACATTCGTCTAGAATGGCGTACTTGGGCTTATGGTAGTACAGCCGCGCCATCGCGATGCGCTGTTGCAGCCCACCCGAAAGTGTCTCACGCCATTCCGCCTCAGCATCCCAGCCATCGGGGTATGAGGCAACGAGGGACTCGAGGTCGAGGACTTTGAGGATATCGAAGAGGTGCGCATCCGTCACACCCTTGGCACGCATATGCCTCACCGAGTCTGGGTATATAACTTGTTGACGCAGGGAGCCGCGACTGAGATAAGGACGCTGGGGGATGTAGAAGATATCGGAAAACGGCGGCTTGCGTACCGTGCCGCCATAGACGGGCCATAGGCCACCAAGAATTCGGAAAAGAGATGATTTGCCGCAGCCATTTGGCCCGACGACGAGGAGATGGTCGCCAGGTTTCAGGGAGAAGGAGAGCGCTTTGACGAGAACATCGCCGTTGGGGGATATAATTGGTCTATAATCGTAAGCAAGGGGTTTAGAAACACGACCGACTAAAAACTTACACGTCGATGAACTCAATGTCTTCGCTTTCAACGACTTCGCCTCGCCCGCGAAGCATCGCCGCATTCTCATCTGTATTAGCAGAGGAGACGAGTTCCTTCTCAAACTTTCCCGCTTGGATGTCGTCCATAACATCCAATAGGGATGCCACTCTTGAGGTATAACCTGCAAGCTCCATGACTTCCTTGTACGAGAACATTACGCGGCCAAACGCGTCAGAGGAGGATAGCAACATTCGCCTGTTAGTGACAAAATTCTGTGTCCTGTCACCCATACTTGAAGCTGCTGGCGCCCCAGGGATTTTGACGAACACAGGGACACTGCAGAGTATTAACCCAAGGGCGCCCCATACGTACTTAAGCACATAATCCTCCATAATTCCGTGGTAGAATCGTCGCCGTAGTATGTAATTCACATGCTTAATGAGTGTAAAATATCCCTTATCCAGGGTATCCTTCTCTGCTTCGTGTCCAGCGTAGAGTGCAACCTCCTCCGAGTAATCTATTAGCCGGGAATGCTGGAAGCGGAACTCTCCCTCCAACCGCGCTTCTTCTGCAACGTATTTTCCGAAGGGTGGAGTGAGCATTCTCATCACACTGGCTGATAACTGAACCAGCAGAGACATGAAGAACAAGCCTTCACCTCCAACGCTCCGGGATAGCGAATAGTTGTAAATGCTCTGGGGACTTGTTAGCACATGTCCTAGCCTCCACTCGATGAATACTTACCATATCCAGTATCGGCTTCGCCAAATTAGAGTACAACTCTGCCAGGCTATTCGAAAACTTTGTAACGTCAACAGTTATTAACTGGTCGGCGTTCTTTATCCGATCGTCAAGTGCTGAGATTCCGTAAAACGTCATATTTGACAGATATTTGTCGTGTATATAGTTTGTGAGTCGGCTTCGGTACTGTAGCGCGAGTCTACACTGATGATATGATAACTTCATGCAAGTTAGTGCGTAATCCTTCACTTCTTATCCGTGACTTACCATAGAATTGGTGAAAGTCGCCGGCACGGCAACAATCATCCACCAGACAATTCCTATCAGGAAGTCCTTCCCCTTCCCACGGACCAGATTGCTGACAAGCTTTCCATCTAAATCCGCCACGTATAAACTGAGGAGCGTTCGGACGACAAGGAAGAAGCTGTGGCTTATTAGCAGCCTCACTTCGGTGCTCTTCCATCCCGGAATGATAATCTTCAAGAGTCTGAACAGACTCTTGAAAAACTCCCGATTCAGTTCCACCTTCTTCCGCCTCTGAGTCGGATCATCGGTTGCAGCTGTGCCCCCATGCTTCCTAGACTGGCCCTTCCGTAAAGAGGCTGCCTTTTGTTCGTTTATAGCGCTCCGTATCCGGTTTATTAGCGATATAAACAGGGTCAGATAAACGGTTCGTGATATGGCCGTGCGATGCTTTAGATATAAGGTCGTGAGTTCGCTTATAATAGACTTGACTGTCCTCTCTGGGAGAATCTTCGATTGTGCAGCCATGACTGAGGGCCCTCGGGCTTGGAGAGAGTTGCGGTTCCCTCGAGCGTGGGGATGACGTTGTGCTCGTGCCCAGTCGCGGTAGTTGCCATGCACAAAACAAGCCTTGGAGGATTATTCCATTGGTTGTTCCAACAAGGCAGTACTTAAATATTAACTGCTCTTCTTTGCGATAAGCAGTCACCACTAGATTTGTAACTGTAGCGATGCGTTGAGTTGTTCTGCTGTTGCAAATAGCTAAAACGGGCTCCTCGGCTGCTGATTGTGAAATCCGGGGTATTGATAAACGTTGGATGGGTTGGATTCCCGTTCATGACATGTGCTTGTGCATAGGTGCCTTAATCGCAAGGTTACAATATATTTCTTAGGACGACATGGACGATTAACGATAAACGATTTTGTAGTAGCCACCAAAGCCACAATAACTCTCGACAACGCATATTTATACTCTCGTTACAACACAACAGTTCTCAAAATAAAAAGCGTAAAATATGGCAGAAAACTTCTACGATGAGATCGAGATCGAGGATATGACCTACGACGGGACCCTGCAAATTTATCACTACCCATGCCCGTGTGGCGACAGGTTCGAAATCGGCCTCGCGGATTTACTCGACGGCGAAGATATCGGTGTCTGCCCCAGTTGCAGTCTGATGATCAAGGTGATATTTGAAGTGGTAAGAACTTCGAAAGAAATGTGTAAATTGCCCCTCTAAGATTTTTCTAGGACGATCTTCCTCAGCCTCCACCTGGTCCCGGCCAGGCTGCCCCTCCAGTGCCAGTTTGAACTTCAAATGAAGAGAAATGAAACCAGAACCAATACTTAGCGTTGCTCGTTGGCAACTCGAATGAGATATGCTCTATGCCGTGGCGGGTACGAGCTGCCCAAGTGAGAAGAAACACCACGAGGCTAGGACGAAGGAGTTCCAGGTGTCAGGCGAACAGAAAGCGCCTTGACAACCTTGGCCCTGAAAGTCTACGCAAAGGAAAAGGGCCAGATCAGGAAGATCTTCAGTGAGGGAATTAAGGCGGCGTGGGATTGGTGACCTTCTGGTATACTTTATGGAGGGGGCGTGCTTGGTGGGGGAGTTGATGGTGCAAACGACTCGTGCCGACCAACTGTCTGAAGAAGGGCTGTACATAGCTGAAGATTGATAATATCAGTTTCAGTTTAAGCTAATAGGATTTATAGCCTCAACTCTATTTCTAAGTGGCTAATGTGGCATTTATGACCATCTGTAATTGAGAGCCTGTACTTCAATTAAGGTTGCTGCAATCACTACCGCTATGCGGTCTCTCCTCGGACGCTTAGGCTGCACGAGTAGCTGAATGCCTGGTAACTGAATGCCTGGTAGCTGTTGGACTCAGGAGAACCCTACAATTTCCAAAGACGGGATCTGAGTTAAAGCCACGATAAACAGCCACTTGTTTCATTTCTTGTGTAAAACGTTCGTCAACTCCGCGCCAGCTTCTGCAATACAATACATGAATCCCTTGATCATACAGTGGAACAATCCGAGTTAGTCGATGACTTCAGTAAGATCAACCCCAACTTCCTTCTCCAACATCTCATTCAGTGTTGACCCGTCTCTAAGGTAGACCCATTTTCCTTGACCACCGCCCTCCTTCTGATTTTGAGCCTCTCCCGAAACCACCCAGTCGTATCGCTTCGGTCCTGAAATTGGGGATGAAAGCCATATCTGCTTGTTGGGCGGCTGCTTGTTGATAACGTATGTGCCAATCGGAGGGAATATAAGAGTCAAAACGCCGGCCTGGAGCTGCTATTAGAATAATGACGTTGGATTACCGTTGAACATAAACTTACACTGTACTCAACATCGACATCTTCTCTGGCCTCTTGAAGCTCTTCAAAGGTTGCCACAAGACGATCAATGCAGTTATCTGCCGCCTCGTGATATTCCTCAATGGTGAGTTCCGTGGGTTCATTGGGCTTTGCCTCGGGCTCTAGGGACTTTGCTGGTGGGTTGTCCGTCTCTGGGTAAATGCCCTTCGAAGAGGCTTGCGAGCTTGAGAAATTCCTAGCAGAACTTGATATGTACGACTTATTGGTGCCAACCATGGGCAAGATTGCCTTTGTACTCAGAGCTCGAACTGCCGGTACCTGGCATCGTTGTGTCGTAGGAAGGACATTGCGGTTTGCCAACCTGGATATTCTGAGAATGTTGATGCGCGACATGAAGAATATAGCTGCCCAGCCGGTGACACAATTCTTGGATACGTGTTTGTGAGAGGGATAGTCGTCAATGAGGAATCCGTAAAGTGAATTTGTGACGATGCCGAGCTCAAGCTCTCTGGCGGTCCAACCCCACAATGTCGTCAGGTACCCCTGCAAGCGACTTTTGTAGATATCTCCGCCTTGTCGGCGAGGGGCCGATGGAACAATCGTTTGCCTCTGAACGCAGCAAACCTCTCAGGTGAACATAAACTCGTGCGCGAAGAAGGATATTGTGTCGGAAACTGGGTCGCAATATATCTACAGCTTAACCTTTGGGCTTGCTCAAGATGATTAACGCCGTTCTTGTCTTCAACAACGCTGGTCAGCCAAGGCTGACGAAGTTCTACACCCAACTGGTTCGCACCGATGCCTCGACCTAGCACACCTTCAGATGCTAACACAGACAGGAAACAAGTGTACAACAGAGGCTGATCTCCGAAATATTCACGCTGGTCTCGAATCGCGCGCCTGGCTCCTGCAACTTCCTGCCACTACCGCCCCTCCTCTCCTCTCAGTCCACTCCCTCTCATGCGGCTTCTACAACACCATCAAATGACGTGCCATCTCTCGTAACATATCGACACTATGCGACACTCTATTTTATCATTATATCCACATCAACCGAGTCGCCTTTAGCACTGATCGACCTTATCCAGGTTTACGTGGAGGCTTTAGACAGGTTGTTTGAAAACGTCTGTGAACTAGATCTTATCTTCAACTTCGAAACTCTACACGCGACACTGAGCGAGATGATTGTTGGAGGGGTAGTGGTTGAAACGGGACTGGATAAGGTTGTCGATGGGGTGAGGAGTCAGGGGAAGATCCCAAGGCGGCCGGTAAATGAAGGCACGAGAAATATAGGCCTGGGAGGGGGGTTCTCGTCATGGGCAGGCAGGTGAAAGTCTCAAATTGAGCAAGGACTACCACCAAGATGCCCTGCCTCGACCAGGTTGGCCGATGAGTGGGCTCTTACTCCAGAGTTCTCACTCCTAGATGGCGGCACTAAGGCATAGGAGAAAAAATCACGGGGACTCAAAATGAAAGCCTCGAGGGCTCAAGTATTTGGCAGGCGAAGATCGATAGACGATATCGTATAACTGTCCCTCCACCAGCTCCAGAGTGGAGTCTATCTCATGAAGGAATCAGGCTCCATAAATAATTCAAAAAGCCAACGCCCCAAATCAGTATAACTCCTGGCCCTCCATGCAATATTGCCACAGGATCATATCTTCCACTATAGTACATCTGTATTCGAACCAACCGTCTATGCTCCTTCTCGTCGCTGTCCTCGTTCCGGATTCGTTGTCCACATTGAGCTGGTCATCTCGCGGAATTTGGTTCGCACCTGCAACTGGTCAGCTTCTCATTGCCATATAGGATGGGGTGTACTTCATACCCCTAGGAATGGTTCATTTTCCTGCTTCCAATCGGCAAATAATACACCGTAGACGGCAACAACTGCAGGCTCAATTAGACACTATTCTAGAGCGCCACACGAGGTTACATACAAACTATGCTTCCTAATTGTGCGATTTTCACAGCCTTTGTCCACTTTGGCCTGGCCCACTTCAGCTTGCTCCTCCGTCGGTATCGTCGTTCCAGGCGGAATTGATGTTTAGGAGAGAGCTTGGAGAAATCGGGAGGCCATAGTCGCTTTGCCGTATATAAATTCGTATCAATATAAGCCGGCCCCTTGTCCAGGGCCCTCAATATTGGGGAGCGAAACATCGTAATGGCGCGTCAACACAGCTCGGCATTTCAGATTTAACCTTCAGCGTCGGTGAGGCCAAAACTTAATGCCATCCGCATTTCGGGCATTTCGGTTGCACGGACCACAAGGCTCGATTCTCTCACCGCCTAAGTTTTGCCGCGGGGAACACATCCCACCACCACCACCAATTTCAGTGACTGCACCAAAGCCCCTCTTCTCAGCTTGTTACTTGTCGCAAGGCTTCAAATATAGAATAGAATAAGCCCTGACAAGAGTGTCAGGACTTCTTCTATTGACTCGCCAATATGGCTGCTTCAGATGCTGCGGCGAAAGCCTTAGATGATCTCCATCTCTCAAAAACAAAAGAATTGAAGGGTGTACGTATAAATTCAGCTAGGAAATTGTTGCCACCTCTGACTGCTACAGACCGAGAAAAGAGATTCTCTTATTGCTGTCGAAAAGAAATACCAAAAGAAATGGCAGGACGATGCGGTTTTCCAGCCAAATGCTCCAAGCATCACTGATATACCCCTCGGTGCGCTATCGGCCAAGGAGGTTCGAGAGAAGCACCCGAAATTTTTCGGTACGATGGCTTATCCGTACATGAACGGTACTCTCCATGCGGGCCACAGTTTCTCTGTCAGCAAAATCGAGTTCACTGCCGGATGGGCAAGAATGCAGGGCAAGAGGGCTCTGTTCCCCATGGGTTTCCATTGCACAGGCATGCCCATTAAAGCCTGCGCAGACAAGCTTATTAACGAGATAAAGCTGTTTGGCAAGGACTTCTCTGGATATTCTGAGGATGATGCTGCCAGTGACAAATTGAAGGATGCTGGACCGCCCGCACCAACCTCTGCTCGTGAGGATGTTACAAAGTTCACAGCAAAGAAGGGAAAGGCTGCTGCAAAGGTTGTGAAGATGAAATATCAGTTCCAGATTATGCGGGCCCAAGGCATCCCAAATGAGCAGATCCACGAATTCGCTGACCCAGCCCACTGGCTGGAATTCTTCCCACCGCTCTGCAAGCAAGATCTTACCAACTTCGGCTGCAGAATCGACTGGAGGCGATCCTTCGTCACTACCGATGCCAACCCCTACTACGATGCATTTATCAGATGGCAAATGAACGGCCTTCGCGAACTGAAGAAGATCAAGTACGGCAAGCGTTATACAATCTATTCTCCAAAGGATGGTCAACCTTGCATGGACCACGACCGAAGTGAAGGCGAGGCCGTCGGGCCACAAGAATATACGGCCCTCAAGCTGAAGGTGTTGGAATGGGCACCAGAAGCGAAGAAGGCGGTTGCCGACAAGCTTCCAGAGGATGCAAATGCTTTCTTTGTGCCAGCCACTCTCCGACCTGAGACCATGTACGGTCAAAACTGCTGTTTTGTAGGACCCAAGATTACCTATGGCGTTTACAAAGTGTCAGAGAAAGAGTACTACATCATCACCGAGAGAGCCGCCCGCAACATGGCGTATCAAGGTGTGTTCCCAGAGAACGGCGTCTATGAGAAGGTTGCGGAGGTTGTTGGTGCAGACTGCGTTGGCACTCTTGTCCATGCTCCGCTCTCTATACACGCAGAGGGTATTCGAATCCTCCCTATGGATTCCGTCTTACCCACCAAGGGTACAGGAGTTGTCACTTGTGTTCCTTCGGATTCTCCAGATGATTTTGCCACGATTACAGATCTAGCAAAGAAGGCTGAATACTATGGCATCAAGAAGGAATGGGCGGAGTTGGAAATCATACCTATCATCGATACACCTAGCTTTGGCAACCTCACTGCTCCGTTCTTGGTTAAGAAGCTCAAGATTGCCTCGCCAAAGGATACAAAGCAGCTTGAGGAGGCAAAGGAGTTAGCATACAAGGAGGGTTATTACCAAGGTACCATGTGCTACGGACCGTTCACTGGAGAAAAGGTCGAGGCCGCGAAGCCGAAGGTCAGACAGCAACTTCTTGACTCCGGCGAGGCCTTCGCCTACTCTGAGCCAGAGAAGCGTGTTGTCAGCCGATCCGGAGATGACTGCTGCGTTGCGCTAATGGACCAATGGTATCTGGACTACGGAGAGGACTCGTGGAGGAAGGTGGCGCTTAAGCACGTTGACAATGCCGACGGAAATGGCCTCGAGACTTACTCGCAAGAGACTAAGAATGGTTTCGAGGGTGTTCTTAACTGGCTCAACCAATGGGCGTGCGCTCGCAGCTTCGGTCTCGGATCTAAGCTTCCATGGGACCCTCAATTCTTAGTCGAGAGTTTGAGTGATTCCACGATCTATATGGCTTATTACACGGTTGCTCACCTTCTTCACGGAGACATCTTCGGCAAGACTCCAGGTCTTCTGAAGGACGTCAGGCCAGAGCAGATGACTGATGAAGTTTGGGACTACATCTTTGCCCGCCGCGAGGTTAGCGAAGATGTTCTCCAAAGCAATATTGCCCTGGAAGGTCTGGAGACGATGCGTAGAGAGTTTGAGTACTGGTATCCTTTGGATCTCAGAGTATCTGGAAAGGATCTGATCCCCAACCATCTCACATTCTTCATCTACATCCACATTGCCCTCTTCCCACCGGAGTACTGGCCAAAGGGTGTTCGCGCCAACGGCCATCTCACGTTGAACGGAGAGAAGATGTCCAAGTCTACTGGAAACTTCATGACTCTCGACGAGATGGTTAAGAAATACGGAGCTGATGCCAGCCGTATCGCTCTCGCGGACGCTGGTGATGGAGTTGCTGATGCCAACTTCGAGGAAGATGTTGCCGATAACAACGTCCTTCGTCTGTTCACATTGAGGGAATGGATCGAGGACCAAGTGAAGGAGCAAGATAACCTCCGCACTGGCGAGAAGAACGACTTCCTTGACCGCCTGTTCGACAACGAGATGAACGCCATTGCCCGTGAGGCTAAGGCACACTACGATGAGACCAACTACAAGCTGGCTCTCAAGTCTGGTCTCTACGACTTCATCGGCGCCCGTGACTTCTACAGAGAGGCATCTACCGCTGCCGGCATCAAGATGCACAAGGATCTTGTCTTCAAGTACATCGAGCTCCAGGCACTTCTCCTAACCGTCATCGCACCCCATTGGTCCGAGTACATCTGGCTCGAGGTTCTCAACAAGCCCGCAACCGTCCAGCAGGCACTTTTCCCAGAGATCCCCGCAGCAGACGCCAGCCTGTCTGCAATGCGCGAGTATGTCCGTAACACGGCGTCCAACATCACATCTGCAGAGGCTGCTCAGCAGAAGAAGAAGGCCAAGGGCAAGGATATCAGCTTCGACCCCAAAAAGCCAAAGAAGCTTACCATCTTCGCGGCCAAGAACTTCCCTTCGTGGCAGGAGAAGTACATTGACCTCGTCCGCGAGGTCTTTGACCCCGCCACCAAGGCTTTCAACGACAAGGAGCTCACCCCCAAGATCTCAAAGATGGGCGAGATGAAGAAGGCGATGCCGTTCGTGCAGGGCCTCAAGAAGCGCCTTACTGGAGGCGAGAAGCCGGAGACTGTGTTTGACAGGAAACTGGCATTCGACGAGTCGAAGACGCTGTTGCAGATGGTTCCGGGATTGAAGAAGGCGGCTGGGTTGAAGATCGTGGATATTGTCGAGGTTGCTGAGGGTGGGGTTACCGGCGTCCTTCTTGGTGGTGGGGAGGTTGCTTCCCTCCCACCGCCTGCTGCGGGGGCTGTTCCTGGGGTCCCGAGTTTCCACTTTGAGAATGTTGAGGAATAGATTCTAGATATAACAAGAGAGAGGTAGTGGTATAACGTAAAAGTTGTTTAGATGCAGTCATAACTTAAACTGTCCAAATAAACCACATGAAATCATTTGCTTGGCTAGTATTGAATGATGCACCCAACAAATGACGTTTACCTGAACGAGTTATTCCACCATCCAGCGATAGGGGGTTGAACCCCTTAACCGGAAATATCACAAGCCGAGGTTCCCCACGTTTACCGTAATTAAGGTCCGTTGCCCGTGCATGGTATTCGGATAAGGTTTTCCAGTCCCAAGAACCACCGTACGTTTGTTTCGTCAATTGGATGTGGATCTTATAAACCCCGAGGTCCCAACACCCTCTCAGCATTGACAATAAACAGAACAGTATCTTACGAAGACTACATAATCAATACCAAAGTCATCAACCAAACCTACACTGCGCACCACCAGCTCAACTATCACCCCATCCACCCCACCACCACCACCCAAAATGGCCGCCCCCTCTAAAGTCGCCCCAACCGGCAAAGTAACAACCTACACCACCCCCAAGACCTTCTCTCACCGCCTAGTCGGCGGCCTCGTGCTCTTCTACTTCGTCTCCTACGCGGCCAAGGGCCTCATCGTCCCCGGCTCCGCGCCCTACGAAGTGCTGCAGAAATTCTGGCCTGGCGGCGCACCGCACTACTTGTGGCTGCAGGAGAAGATTTTCGTTCCTGTGATCGCGATCCATGGCGTTGAGACGGCGATTATGGCGTGGAGGCTTGCGGGGGCCGGCGTGGGCGCGGGGAGTGGGCTGTGGTGGAAGTGGATTGCTAGTTGTTGGATTGAGGGGGTGGGGAGCCATCAGAGGCTTTCGGCGTTGATTAAGGGGGAGAAGAGGGTGTGTTGATGTTTGGGATGTATGTTACGTGTCAGGAGAGGGGAGAGGGATGGAGGGGGGGTTTTACGTTTCGTTATGGGTGTAGACCAGGTTAATACACATCTATTCGCGGAGGACTAGATTATCTTATGTTGAAACAACGCCGTATAATTCACTCTAAGCTCTTATCTAGTGAAATATACATAGGGGACTAGCGGACCACGCTGTGGGATGTATGTACAGATTATGAAATCTCCTTCCAAAGAGTGTGTTTGTCCCGAACCCAGGGACCCAAGAAAGACCTATCTTGTATGCAATATTAAAACAGTAGTTAAAAAAAGTAGTTATCCAAGCTATCCAGTTCCGCCTGCCAGAAGTGATGATGATGACTCTCCGATTCCAAAACTCCAGCTTGCCCTCCCTAACTTGCCCCGTGCTTCGCTCGATCGTGGGTATATTTAAGTGTAGATTTCGACATTCGATTATAAGATTATATAGTGGTGCTCTTCCATTGTATCCGCGCCGCCGTTGGGCCGAGTGTAATGTGCTGTTCGTGTTGATTGTAGTAGGTGGTTTATTCCTTCCCCTCGTCGCTCTCGCTCTCGCTCGCGCCGGGGGTGGGTGGCCGTGCTCCAGGCATGGGCGGGAGGGTTGTAGGGGATGGTACGGGTTTTCTGGCAGTGCCGGGGCGGCTGGCGGTCTTGGGCCTCTCGGTCAGGTTGGTGGTGTTCGGGGCGGCGTCGTCTTGGGGGTTGTTGAAGGTATCGCCGTTGATAGCCTTGCGGGAGCGAGGGCTCGGGGCACGGTCGGGGGCGGCGGCGCTGGCTTTAAGTCGCTCTTCGGTCGCACGAAGCGCTTCCTCGAGGGCCTTGAGTTCGGATGTGTGGGTTGAGACAAGTCGCTTCCTTGGGGTTGGGTTAGTTAATGTCTCGGCAGTTAAAGTGTCGGTCAAGAGACCTGGGAAGGGGACATACTTTTGGTCAACGGCGGCATCGAGGTCTGCTATGCTGTTGTCCATCTTGAATAAATCGTCCAAAGTGATGGAGAAATGGCGAGCCATGGTGGATTGTGGGCGGCGCCCGCTGGGCTTCCATTCCCTGTCCAGTTCTTCGTCTGAGCGTTGGGTAACAGACATGATGGGAGATGAGGGGGTGTTGGTTGGGGTGTTGGGTGTATATGAGAATGTCGCAAAGGTCAAAAGCTAGAGAGTTGCTTTGTTGAAGTTTGTCGAAAGATGGTATAATAAAACTCTCCGACTTGATAGAATGTTGACAGGACGAGAAAGCAGAATTATAGAGAGGGGGGGCAGGTGATTTGGGAGTGGAAGGGGAAGGTATCAGCAGCTGGTCGGTGATTGAAGCCACTAATCCGGGGTCAGGTCGCAAGAAAGGGGCGGCGGGGCTAGCGTTAGGCGTTTGTGCAAGGCAATCTTGTATCTCGGCGGATAAATGATGAAGATCAGCAGGAAGATGTGTAAGTACAAGGACGGAAAGGGGATGCGAGGAGATGAGGGCTGGATATTTCAGAAGTAATAGAGTAGTATCGGTGTCAGTGTCTGAGCCGTGTTTATTGATCTTGACACCGGATGATGAGATAACGACGTCGGTGAGTTACGGTCTCAGTGAGACCATGCACCTTGCACCGATCATTTCCTCCTGCTCGAGTACCCGCCGGAGCACCTACTTTAGTACTAGAGTAGAAGTAGTAGTTTAGTTGGTCCAGTTACTCTGGGATAGTTACTCTAGGATAATTACTCTAGCTACTCTGGTTACTCTAGTTGCTCTACTCCGCGGCAGTCACGGATGTTGCTTGGTGTGTGCTTTTTTTTCGATGAAGAAGCACTGACGCGATCGAGTATACCGCGAAAATTCACTAAAAATATATATATACTAGAACTACAATGGCGGTACAGCTGCTGCTGCACAAAAAACTCTATAGATCTAATATATTTATTATATTTATTTTACTCAATTTTACTCTCTTATATATATCGTTTGTTTACTACTCTAGTATCTAGCCTTCTCAACCTCTTGTAATGCTTGTATGGATAATTCCTGTCATGTCCGGGCCGCTTTTGGCCCGCAGTCTCGGTCGTGGGTTGCACGTGATGAGGCATCCTAAAGTTTGTCTCCTCGTACACCTTCCAACTACAACACCAAAGAGGCGACCAATCCACCCTCGAGCTTTCCAAACACACCTCATCTCAGGATTTCGAAGCCACAAAGATCGTCCCATTTAAAGACGATCTGCTGTTGCTTCGGAACCCACACCGAGAGTCAGCCGTGGCTCCTATTCACCCTCACGCACGACGCGACAGTCTCCTCGACGGCTGGCGGGGGGGCTATCGTGGAATGAACAATATAACGGCCTACACACCTCTTGAATCGCTACTACTATTTCAATCGTTGGCCGTCTTTGGGACCGATGCGAACGTGTTTGCGCGAATCTCAGACCTACTCAAGAACAACCTCCTCGTACGAGATGGCGACCGCTACGACCCAGGCCGACTCAGTCCTGATTCCCTTCGCGAACTGTATCTGCAGTTATTGCGCGAAGAGTTGAAGAGCGAACTCGAAGATGATATCCCTGGAGATGCGAGCCCGTCGAAGAAACGCAAGATCCAGAGCCCGCCTCTCCCGACAATCAAGGATGCAAAAGAATACAGTGGGAAGCTGCCGCAGCTGGTAGATCGGCTATATGCTAGATACAGGGACCAAACGATATGGGCTATTCGGCAAGACGAGAAGAAATATGATGTGCTCAAGGAACAGCTGAAGGAAATTGAGCGTGGGGACTGGGACGAAAAGATCATGAAGGATGAACGCCGTGGACAAAGAACATCCAGCGAAGATTACCGGAGGGCACCAAGTGTACCAATAGTCTCTGAAAAGCCCGAAGGGCCCGCGTCCCGAGATGCAGAGCTTCAGACGGCACCAGCAGCCTCTCCGCTGGCTTCACCACGGACGGAGCAAAGACATGAAGGTCTGGCAATCAGCGACGTTCTCAACACTCACGAAGTTCCCGCATCGCCTCGACCGCTCGACAAGGATTCGGTGTCTCGTGTGCGAAATGGGAACCAAGCCGTCCCACCCATAAACCATCACAGGACGCCTAGCACCGACCGCCCTCATGGGCCCTCTCCATTGCAACCGAGTCAGAGACCACCCCCTCTCGATCGAAAGTGGGAGAACTACCAAGCTCCTCCAACTCAGCCATATTCTCCTCATGCTCCGACTCCTCAGGGTTATTCGCCTTATCCACAAGGGCAATACCCCACAGTGTATCCTCAGCGGGGCTCCTTCTCTGGTCCTTTACCACCGGCTCGTGGCCCAGTTCCTTCCTCCCCTCACGCGGCACAATCTATAGTCTTACCGCCTCCAAATCAGCAAGGCCCTGGTTCTCCGGCAAAGCCCTTGGATCAGTTGGCAGAGGTGGCTGAGCAGCAATATCGACCACCACAGCAAGGCCCGGGGCAGCAAATCTCCCAGTACCCCCCAACCCCTAACCAACAAATGGGACAGTACCCCCCAGGCCCCGGCCTTCAGGTGTCCCAATATTCCCCAGCCCAATATGCTCAACCTCCCCCGCAGCAGCCATTCAGAGGCAATGGGCAGCATCAGCAAGGTCAGCTGCCCGCACAGTGGAACCAATACCAGCAGCTTCCACCTGCAAATTACTACCCTGCACCTGGTCCTCCACTGCCCGGGCAACGGCAGTTTCCCGTTAGGCCCGAAATCGCACAACCGGAGCAAAGGCAATACAACTCGCCATACAATCCAAGCGGTGGCCAGCCACCGGCCTTCAAATCAACCCCCGCTCCTAAGCCTCTGCTACGCGATACTCAGCCAAATACACCAGTTTCAAGGCCAGTTCTCAGCACTGGAAGAGCCACCAGATGGACGCCAGTGGCGACTCCAGGAACTCCCAAAGTATCTATTTCCCCCGATGCACCAGCGTTTGAACCCCTCAGCCCAGTGTCCAAGACTTCTACGTTGCCCAAAGACAAAACAAAGAAGCCTCGTGGCCGACCGCCCCGCATCAGGGCAGGCAGCACCGCCTCACCTGCACCGCCGCCAGCACCACCATCGCAGCCAGCAGATGCCAAGGTGAAGAAGGAAACGCCTGGCCTCCGCTCCCTCCAGGATCTTGCACTCGCTACCTCCGCCGAAGACACCGCAGGAGCAACAACCGACGAAACCCCCGTCCCCACCTCCTCACCTCTCCGTAAGCGCAAACGCAGCCCTACACGCGCGCCATCAAAGCCTCCCACGCATGTCCTCTGGACGCGCAACTTCTCTAGAATCTCAGCGTCGGCGCTCGAGCGTATCGGTGCCCACCGCTGCGCGAGCACTTTCGCCAACCCCATCAAGGAGCGCGATGCGCCGGGTTACAAAGATGTGATTCTACGCCCGCAGGACTTGAAGTCGATACGCTCTGCGATCACGGCGGGCTCACGCGCGGGGCTAGCCGCGGTAGCTAGTATGGATGAGGAGAGTGATAAGGGGCAAGCGAGTCTGCAGCTCCCTATCAGCGAAGAGCTCGTGCCGCCGAAGGGTATCGTGAATAATGCACAGCTGGAGAAGGAGCTCATGCTCATGTTTGCGAATGCGATTATGTTCAACCCCGATCCAGATCATGGCTTTGGGCGTGCGTTCTCGGTAAGGCAGAGGACTTCTGAATTACCTGAGGAGAATGGGGGTTATGCACTTGATGAGGATGGAGTGGTGCGGGATACGAAGTTGATGTTTGCTGATGTGGAGAATATTGTTGGGGAGTTGAGGAGCGCGGAGCAGAGAAAGAGCGAGGAGAAGGAGGGCCTCGAGAGGAGGGCGAGGGAGAGCGAGAGTGTAGATGATGTGGACCAGGAGGGTCCGGGGAAGAAGAGGAAGAGGGGTTAGTTGATTGATGGTTGTACGAGGATGGGGGCGAATGGTGTGCGATTGGTAATTTTAAGGTAGCGGCTCTTGGTTAGGCGCAGGTGCTGTATGGTATATGGCTCAATAAGCTAGGATAAGTAATTCCGTTGAGCTATATGCTTCTGTAGAAATAGCTACATGATGAGGTGGATAAAATATATCTTGAGCCTCAACTTCGTGCGTCTTCATCTGCAGTTCATCCACATGTATGCATGCGGATGCGGCGTGGTTTCTGTCTTATCCAACGCTTGATCTTCGGAACTACCAAGCCGCCATATATCTGCCCTCTTTAACCAAGGCATTCTTAATCACAAGCTAAGTAGCCACGGCTCCCAGTTGACGATGTCGCCTGGGAACAAAATGGCAATATCTACTTCGTACGGCGAACCAAACTTCTCAAACCAGAAGCCCTAACTGAAATCGCCTTGTTCGTTGCAAAGTATCACCTTGGGGCGCTAGTAGAGGTATAGCAGTGGTTGTTGATTTCAGCACAGACAGTTTGACATTTATTCGCTTTCCCAAGCCGGGAAAAGTGATGTTTCCAGAGGAGAAGGTGAGGAATGAAGTCGCTATGATGTGGTACATTCAGGCAAATACTTCGATACCGGTCCCGTTTGTATTGCACTGGGGGCCGAAAAAAGAGAGCCCTTGTGGGACGGGGCTATTTTATTGTTCTGGAGTATGTTGAGCATGAGTATGATATTAGCGATGCATTGAATATGCCGGGAATACCGTATGAGGACCTACCAATTCTTGATCCTTCTATAGATGAAGAAAGACTTCGGAAATTGTACGGGCAAATTGCGGATGTTTTGCTTCAACTATAAATTTTATCATTCCCTAAGATAGGGTGGGTCTCTCACCCAAGACGCGGAAGAGGATTATTGGAGTGTGACTGAGAGGCCCTTGGCTTCAAATATGAACGAGATCGTACAGCCCGGATCACTGCCACGCTCAAATCTAGCTGATAAAAGTGCAACATTCGATTCTTCATACCTCACTACGCTCGCAAAAAGTGGACGAATTGAAAACCATAATTTTAGGATGGGAACCAGGAGAACGACGCAACTAAATTAATATAGTATATATACGATATTATATCTGGATCTACCCCATATTAGAGCTATATTTGCCCATCGCCCTGATCTTCGGCCCATAGAACCAGAAGACGAACGGGATCGGGATATTCAACACCGAGACGAAGGCGAGCACACTGAACGCCCAATCATTCCCAAGACTTCGGAACATTGGCGGAACAACGAGCGGGAATGCAGCAGCGAGCACGCTTCGCATGAATGTATTTGCGGCTACGGCACTGGCGCCCCACCGTTGGAAGGTGTCGACGAGGTAATTTAGGGCGCTGGTGAAAATCGTATAGTATCCGAAGCCCATCATAGTGACTCCTATTACGGTTGCTATCCATGGGAGTTCTGGGGAAGCAGTCCATCCTATGATGAATAATCCGCCAGATAGAATAACTGACGCCATCATCATTGGGGGAAGGCGAGCCTCGGGTACCGGCTTAAAGTCGTTGGCTTCGTACGCGATGTTGTAGTATCTTTGGTTCAGAGCGCTGACTGCTGCACCCATGATGATTCCTAGTAGCACTCCGAGGAATGGAAGTGACCCGACAAGCTCATTCCAACCTCGTGTCTCTTGGAATATGATGGGGAACGACGCCAGACTAGCATAGAACGTTCCGTAGATGAAAGAGGAGTAAATGGTTACTGAGAGACAAATTGGCGTACACAGCATCTGTAGAGGCCGCAGGCCAAATTTTATGGCTAGTGCTTTGACGGAAACAGTGCTTTCTTCCCACTCAGCGTGCAGAGCCCAGTTGCCTGTGTTCTGCCTCAGTCTGCGTGCCTTTTCAACAAGTATCGTCGGCACATAGGACTCTTCTATGAATATCACACCTGGAATTAGTATACACACTTGCAAGATGCCGGTTGTCTGGTGCTTATGTTAATTGGGTTCTTCCAACGATACTCCCTGGAACACAGTTACGTACATATTCTGTCCATCTCCAATTTGTGCCACTGTGAATAATAGCGCCTCCAACAACGGGTCCAAGGGCCTTTCAATTCTGTTAATGAAATTCTGACGTTGGAGATCTGTTTCAACATACCGGGCCTCCGCAGACGGCGAGGGTGTACCCAACTATGGCATTTCCTCGCTGAGATGCATCCCAGATGTCAACGTAGACTCCTCCTGTAGTGGTGATTGGAGCTGCTCCAAAGAACCCCGTGAAGAACCTAGTAATGAGGACTGTTTGGATATCCTTCGCCGTCGCCGTCCCAAATGACATCACCACAGAGATAAAGAATGCGGTCAAGACTGGCCATTTCCTACCATAAACCTCTGACAGCGGCGCCCAGAGTAACGGTCCAAATCCCCAGCTGTTTGGTAAATCAGCAGTGACCACGTACGATGGTACCAGAGCTTCACTGACCCCAAGAGTAAAAGGCTCGTCCCAATGATGGCGACTTCGGGTGAAACATGAAACTCATCGGCGACCTTGCTATTGGCAGGGGCGTATCTACGATATATTAATTAGCAACCTAGATTTTTAGGTTTGGGTTCACAAGCTTTCTAACGCTGTGCTTGCCCACACAGATCCGAGACTTGTCAGACTGTATAGACCGCTTGTGACCACTTTTCTTGAAAACGACCAGTTCAGTGGATTCGCCGGATCGGCGGCGCCATCGAAGTCAACGATCGCGCCTTCCGATGAGTCATTTTGATCAACGGGTGCAGCAGTGGAAGGCGACTGCGGCGAAGTCTTCTCTCGAGGTGATAATTCGGTCATACAGAAAATGATTGATTGAAGTTTATAGTTTACAGGAATTTTAGACGTTGTGCTTCCACTAACTTGTCACCCATTATAAGTCGGGTACTAAAATCTCACATTGCAGGGACAGACACGTAGTGGGGTTGATAGTGAGACCTGGAAAGTAAAAATAACAGCGCATGGAAGCTAGATTAAGGAAGAAGCGGTGTGATGGTGTCATGTTCTGGAACACCCTCGACATTCACGGGCCGGATTAATAATTTGCCCCTTTAGACGTCCATCAGCATCCTCAACGAGCACATGAGCTTGTTGTGCCTGCCTTTTATGTTATCTTTTAATCTGGCAAGGCTTGAAATGAATACTGGACATATTTTATTTTCTCTTGCGTCAGATACTGCGTCGGTTATTACAAAGCCTTCCTACTATATATGAGTCAATGGCAGGAGCAACGGCTTCGACTAAGAGGACTCACATCGAGGAGTTATCCGTTGTTGACAGCCCAATGCCGCGTGACAAAGAGGATGCGTGCATTATATCATGATTTTAATATATTATATTACATAACAATTTTCACGGAAACCCTGATTCTTTGCTCTTCGCTTCTCCGCGCGCCATGGACATGGAAACGCTGTGAACTGCGTGATCATGCCGTTGTAGCCTCATTCTGCAGACGCCACGAGTTGATTCGGATTCCGGGGCAGTGGCGGATTGTGACACAGCCAAGCAGATACAGCCAATATCTACTAGAGGGCTGACGGGATGGGCGAGCGGTCTGCGAAACGGTGTCCGAACTTAGTAAGGTAATGCTCCGAATTTGCGGTTGGTGGCACACAGACATATTCAGTTTCAGCTAATATTTAGCAGTGGCCAATTATGGCTTAAGTTCCTTAGAAGAAACTATGCGAGACCTTGGCCAGAATTGGCCCCCAATGGGGAGCCGTATCTATTAAGTTTGAATCCCTGTGAAGTGAGAAGCTATGGAGGATGATGTTATCGCGATGGTTTCCCGGCGTCCTCTATAATTAAGTTCCCAGCCCCGTGAACAACCTCCCGCCATGCCAGTAGAGGAATTGACGACCTATTTTCCTAACAATGCAGCCACGAACGGAAATTATGGGTTCTTGCCAGGTCCTCCTTTTTGGCGACTTAGCCATTCGTTTCGAAGACGAGCTTCGCCAACTGGTTCACTTCAGAGGGAATGAGAGCCTCCGTTCGTTTTTCGATCAAGTTAGCTATGCTCTTCGGCAGGAATTTGGAAATCTTCCTAGCAGCCAGCAAGATCTGTTCCCCCGGTTTACCACACTTGTTGATCTTGTTTCAAAGCTGGCGGAAACAGAGGGGACCGCCGTCTTAAGGTTTACCCTTCTTCCAGTTTGCGAAATCGGCCAGTTTATTAGGTAGTCTTGGAAATCCCGCCTTCCAGCACTGAATACTGATGTAACTATGCCAGGTACTTTGGAGAGGGGTCAAGGCCGTACCCCAGTGCCACCGACAGCTACTGTTTGGGACTCTGTGCAGGTGGATTTGCCGCTGCAGCGGTTAGCACATCCCAAACTTTGGCTGAGTTGATCCCAGCCGCAGTCGAAGCGGTTCTGACAGCCTTTCGAACCGCTCTCTGCACTTTAGCAGCTCTCATGGATATAGAAGGGCCGAATCAGGACAAACATCAGTCTTGGTCTGCGGTGGTAAATATCCAGGAGGATGAAGCCTCTGAATTAATTAAGCGATTTATTTTAGAAAAGGTGAGTGAGGGCGGAGTGATGCCTAATCATGATGGCTTAATAGGGGCTAACCAAAACCTTTGATGAAGGGTCTCCCCAATAGCTCTAAACCTTATTTGAGCGCCATAACACCATCGAATGTAACTATAAGCGGCCCACCCAGCATTTTAAAAGCGTTCTTTGCAGAAAATTCGCTGAAATTTTACTACATACCTGTCGAATTACCATACCATGCGCCTCACCTTTTCCAGTCGCGCGACGTTGACGAAATCATCTGCCGCTTTGATGACAAATTGCTTGGTTCGTACAAGCCACGAATTCCCATTTGGTCGGCAGCATCTGGAAAACCCATTCTTGCAGAAAACCTCAGGGCTCTGCTGTATAAGATTGTGACAGACACATTGCGTGAACCAGTTCAATGGAGGAGTATCCTTGAATCGAGCGCCGAACTTCTCAAGTACAGCGGTTTCCAAGAATGCGCAATCCACGCGATATCTTCCAATGCTTCCTCTCTCCACTCTTCGGCGATCTCACGGGGCACCAAACTGCTCGTTACTGTTAATGACTTGTCTACGAAAACTGGATCCGTACCGCAACCTCGGAGACACAGTGGCCGTTTGGACCAATCCAAGATTGCTATAGTAGGGTATTCGGGTCGTTTTCCAGACTCTGCGTCAAATGAGGAATTTTGGGAATTGCTGCGCGCCGGGAAGGATGTACATCGCCTTGTCCCTGAGGATCGCTTTGACTGGGAAGCACATTATGACCCCACTGGAAAGACCAAAAACACCAGTCGTATCAAATACGGTTGTTTCATCAAGGAACCCGGGTTATTTGATGCTCGCTTTTTCAACATATCACCAAGAGAGGCGGAGAACACGGATCCAGCTCAGAGATTAGCCATCACAACTACCTACGAGGCACTTGAAATGGCAGGAATGGTGCCCAATAGAACGCCATCGACTCAACAGGACCGCATCGGCGTCTTCTATGGTGTCACTAGCGACGACTGGAGAGAAGTTAACAGCGGCCAAAATGTAGACACCTATTTTATACCCGGTGGTAACCGCGCATTCGTTCCAGGGAGGATTAGGTATGATGTTCGTTCAATATGGAGTAAATCTTTGCTAATTCCAAATAGCTACTTTTTTAGATTCTCCGGTCCTAGCTTAAGCATAGACACGGCCTGTTCATCTAGCTTTGCCGCAATTCAAATTGCTTGTAGTAATCTATGGAGAGGAGAGTGTGACACTGCCATTGCGGGCGGAACCAACGTCCTGACGAACCCCGACAATTTTGCCGGCCTTGATCGAGGCCATTTTCTAACGACCACAGGTATTTAAGTCCCCATTATGACAGATTAAATGAACCGAGTGTAACGATCTATCTTCATAGGAAATTGCAATGCATTTGACGATGAAGCTAGCGGATACTGCCGTTCTGATGCCGTGGGGTCTGTCATTCTCAAGAGACTGGAAGATGCTCAAGCGGACAATGATCCTATATTCGGTGTCATTGCAGGGGCATACACAAATCATTGTGGCCAAACAGATTCCATCACTAGACCCCACGAAGGCGATCAAACATCTGTCTTCAAGCGAATCATTCGACACGCCAACGTGAACCCGCTCGATATTAGCTACGTCGAAATGCACGGAACAGGAACTCAGGCTGGAGATGCAACAGAAATGAACTCCGTTCTGTCAGTCTTTGTCCCTGAACGCAAACGAATGCCAGATTATCCCCTATACATAGGCTCAGCCAAAGCCAACATAGGCCATGCGGAATCAGCATCTGGAGTCTCTTCGCTTATCAAGGTGCTGATGATGATGAAGCACAATGAAATCCCGCCCCATTGCGGAATAAAAACGAGGATTAACCACAACTACCCCCTCGACCTGAAAGAGCGAAATGTTAATATCGCCGCCACGCCCGTTCCTTGGCATCGAACTGGGTCTGGGAAGCGGTCCGTTTTCTTGAATAATTTCAGCGCCGCAGGGGGCAACACAGCCGTACTGTTGGAAGATGCCCCATTGTTATCACATTCGAACGATATCAGCAGTGACCCACGCAGTACCCATATCGTTACTGTTACCGGCAAGTCTCCAAAGTCATTGAACAATAATATCAAGGCCCTGATTAGCTTTCTTGAGCTGAATCCGGAAATTCCGCTACCTCCATTGTCGTATACGACTACTGCAAGGCGAATGCACCATGCATACAGGGCAGTGTGTTCAGGATCAGACTTGAAAACTGTCTTAGATGGGCTAAAGAAAAAGGCAGCAGATTCGGACTCAAAGCCTCCTTCAAGCACAGGGAGTGTTTCAAAAATTGCATTTGCATTCTCTGGCCAAGGTAGTCTCTACTCCGGCATTGGGAGACAATTATTTGAGTCCCATCCTTGCTTTAAGGCGGATATACTCCGTTTTGATAGCATGGCTCAGCAACAAGGGTTTCCAAGCTTTTTGTGTCTAGTTGATGGTACGGCTGCAGATGTAGATGGTGTCGAGACTGTCGCAGCTCACCTTGCCCTCACCTGCGTGCAAATGGCGATTTGTCGCCTTTGGATCTCATGGGGTGTTCGCCCGAGTTTAACAGTTGGCCACAGCCTTGGAGAATATGCCGCCCTACAAGCTGCAGATGTTCTAACGCCCAGCGATGTCATTTATCTCGTCGGTACTAGAGCTCAGCTCCTGTCAAGCCATTGTCGGCGAGGAACTCACGCTATGTTGTCTGTAAAGGCATCGTCGAATGATATTAAAACCTACTTGGTAGGATCAACTTGTGAAATAGCCTGTATGAACCAGCCTATAAATAATGTGATTAGCGGACAGAGCGAGGAGATAAGCCGATTAATGCTTTTGTTTCAATCGAAGGGTTATGAGTGCATCAAGCTTGATATCCCCTTCGCCTTTCATTCGGCCCAGGTGGATCCCATTCTAGAGGGATTTGAATCAGCAGCGGGCAGCATCCGGTATCGCGCCCCTTCATTACCGTACATATCGCCTTTAGTTGGATCGATTATCTCAGGTGGTAATACATTAAACGCGGCGTACCTCGCTCGGGCATGCCGAGGTGCGGTAAACTTCCAAGGAGCTCTGAAGTCAGCTGAAGAAGCCTCCCTTATTGGCGGACAAACTATTTGGATTGAAATTGGATCACACCCTGCATGCTCTGGAATGATCAAAGGGACGATTGGCCCACAGTCGACGACAATTCCATCCTTAAGAAAGGGCGTTGATACGTGGAAAGTCCTAGCTGCGGGCCTCGAAACGCTATATCTCAATCGCGTTAACATAGAGTGGAATGAGTGGCATCGAAATTTTAAGAGCTCACATAACGTTCTACAACTCCCAAGATATAGCTGGGACTTAAAGAACTACTGGATCATGTACCGAAATAACTTTTGTCTCACCAAAGGAGAAGGCAGAACCGTCATTGATGTACCTCCTATCGAGAAGAGGCCCAGCTTTGTTTATTTGTCACTAGCTGTCCAACGTGTACTAGAAGAGCACCACGCCGCAGACGTCTCAAAAATTCTCATCGAGTCAGATATCCAAGATCCGCGGTTGGCACCTGTTCTCCAAGGCCATAAGGTCAATGGCACATCCCTCTGCCCCTCGGTATGTTGCACCACTGGTGAATTTCGTTTTCATTGCAACTAATTCTTTCTAGTCTCTTTACGCGGACGTCGCCATGACGATTGCCAACTACATGATGAAGGCAATCAATATGCAAGGTAGCGAGATAGGCTTGGATGTTGGGGACATGAAGGTCGACAAGCCACTCATAGCACTTCCGGCCGGTAATCCGCAGCTCTTTCGAGTTTCCGGGTCAGCTAAGTGGGCTTCAAAAACCATTTCACTTTCATTCTACAGCGTCAATGACCAGGGCAACAAGAAGGCGGACCATGCTACATGCCATGTCAAACTCACCTCAAACCAAACATGGCTCCAGGATTGGAAACGCAACGCATATCTTATTAAGAGCCGGATAGCGTCTTTGCACAAAGGTGTCGACGAAGGAGAGTCACACAAGCTGAAGCGCGGTCTAGTTTACAAGCTATTTGGAGCAATAGTAGACTACGATTCTCAGTACCAAGGCATGCAAGAAGTTATTTTAGATAGCAACGAGCTCGAGGCTACGGCAAAGGTTATATTTCAGGTCGGCGACGGAGGCTATTGTTTCAGTCCTCATTGGGTGGACAGCCTTGGACATATTGCTGGATTTATTATGAACGGAAACGACAATGTTGAGTCCAAAAGCCAGATTTTTATCAATCATGGCTGGAGGGCAATGCGCTGTGCGACGACTTTCTCATATGGTAAAACTTATCAGACATACAATAAGATGCAACTTGTGGAAGGAACGATGTATTCCGGGGACACGTATATTCTTGAAGAAGGCAATATCGTTGCCATTTTCGAAGGAGTTAAGGTATGTAATGGTATTTTTTCACAAAATTGCGGTTTAAACTAATAGCATATAGTTTCAGGGGATTCCACGGAGAGTCTTGGATCAGGTTTTACCTTCGAAGCCTGACGCAGTCAAGAGCACAGCGGCGCCTCCTCCAAGAACAGCACAAAACACCAGCTCTAGCTCAGCAGCAAAAGAATCACCAAAGCTTCCAACAACACCGACTGCAAATGTTGTCAAGCTCCCTTCGAATGATATCGTCTCCCAGGTTATGGCAATAGTCTCAGATGAGGCTCACATAGACCCATCAGAGCTCAAGCCGGAAACGGAATTCGCAGATTTTGGCATTGACTCCCTTCTCTCTTTGACAATACTGGGTAGGCTACGGGACGAGGTTGGACTCGACCTGCCATCTATGCTTTTTGCAAGCTACCCAACTGTCGAGAAACTCCAGAACTTCATCGGTGTGGACCAGAGTCCGTCCCTGTCATCCGGATCTTCGAGTCAAGACGATACGGACGTATTGACGGCGGAGCTGGTGTCTGAGCCAGACACCGACAGGCTTGTTGATATTATCCGCAGTACTATATCAGAAGAGACTGGCGTTCCCGTAGAAGAGCTCACCGTTTCATCCAGGCTCTCGGAACTCGGTATAGATTCTCTTCTTGCCTTGACAACCATGGGCAAGCTCAGCGAAGCTCTCGATATCGAAGTGCCACAGTCACTTTTCATTGAAAATGACACATTGTACGACCTTGAAAGGGCTTTGGACATGATAAAGGGAACAAGCGTCAAAGTATGTCCCAGTGTCGTGAAACTCCAGGTCATCGAGCAAGACAACAACGTAGACTCACCTCCTTACGCAACCTCAGTTCTCCTCCAAGGGAATTCCAAAACCGCAACAAAGAAGCTCTTCCTGTTCCCTGATGGCTCCGGATCTGCGACATCATACAGCTCCCTCGCTCGCGTCTCCCCCGACGTTGCTGTATACGGATTGAACTGCCCATGGATAAAGACACCACAAGACATGACAGTCCCGTTGGAACAACTGACCGCCAAGTACCTACTTGAAATCCGACGTCGACAGCCCCATGGCCCTTATTATCTCGGAGGCTGGTCAGCCGGCGGCATCTGTGCCTACGAAGCAGCGCAGCAACTATCATTTGCTGGCGAGACGACAGCGCGTCTAATCCTCATCGACTCGCCCAACCCCGTAGGTTTAGAAAACCCTCCACAGCGAATGTACGATTTCTTCGATAGTCTAGGCATTTTTGGCGAAGGGGGAAAGCCACCCCCAAGCTGGCTTCGGCCCCACTTTGACGCGTTTATTCGTCTGCTGGATGACTACAAGGTTAGGTCTTTTTCGAGCAAGACGATGGAGACGCATATGGTCTATGCGAGAGACGGGATCTGCAAGCTGCCGACTGACCCTAGGCCTGAGATGCGTCCGGATGATCCCAGGGAGATGTTGTGGTTATTGAACAACCGGACAGACTTTAGTGGGAGTGGGTGGTGTGAGCTGGTGGGGAAGGAGAATCTGAAGATTACTGTTCTGGACAATGTGAATCACTTCACCATGGTGGAGGCAGGACCAGAAATTGCAAAGCTTAGCGCTTTTATTCGAAAGGCTATGGAATGAGGCATTTTCCCTTTTCAGATACTTTTTGGGGCTTTTAGGCAAGGCAGATACGGCAGCACTAAACGTACATTTAGTTTCTCGGTATCTATTTATTTATCTCTTCAAACCTATATCCGATTTCTATCTAACTATAAACTGGTTTTTGTTGAATAAACCTGGAGATACCTTGCAAACGCATGGCAAATCTCCCTATCCTAAGAAAGAACGATCACAGTTGTCCAAGTGACACAAGTCAGCCTGTATTAGCTGTGTTACCAGTAGCCACGGACTCACTTTCGGTCGCCGAAGGAAACTCCCGAGACCTCATACACCAGACTGAGGCCCTAAATTACCCAGGACGGCAATTATCATACCATGGCAATGGCGTATGCCAGTCACCCTAAAACCGAACTGGAAATAATTATTTCATTGAATGTAATCCAGGCAACAATTTTAGCTATCCCCCCAAACACCAAATCCCGATGAGTTTTAGTTATATATTCCCCCCCTCAAACACCAAATCTTAGCAATATCAGCAATAATATTAGCAATATTCCCTCCTTAAAACACCAAATCTCCGCAACATTAGCAATATTAGCAATATTAGCGCTTGACTGCCAGCACAGCCCATCCGAGAAGTCGATACACGGCTACAATCCCAATCAGGATCCCAACCCAAGTTCCAGTCTTGCCTGTGGACATCCCAAACGTTGCAAGGACCCCTTTTCCAGAGATCATACATTCCGATGCCAGTTCTGTCGTATACATACAGTGGCAGCCCTGGTCGCAATTGTACGTGCGGTCCGCAAACTCGTTGACCATCAGCCCCTGAAAGACGTAGGCCTGGTAATCGATGTAGTGGAACACGTATTTCCAGAACACGTTCAGGAGCGGAGTGGGAATTAGAAAACCGCCGACGCACATCCAGAGTCCGTTCGCGAAGGCTGTGAGCGCAAGGGCGACGACGAAGTTGGGGAAGATGGAGGACATTAGGACGACCAGGCTCTCTGCTGCCACCATGTCGAGGAACACCCACATGACGAAGGTGAAGAATGCAGAGGCCGTATTTTGGAAGCCGGTTAACCAGTATGAAATGCATGTGAAGATGAGCGCAATGCCGAATAAGTATGGGAGGCCAATGACGAAGTTGGCGACTGTGAAAGCAGCGGCACCGTAGAGGCCATTTGAGCGCTCTTTGATAAAAGTTAACCTGTCTTCGAGGAATGACGGCACGTAAGCGACGGCCATAAATGATAAGAATGCAGACCCAAAGAACATAGCGTTGATGAAAGGTTGGATGGATGTCTGGGAGTTGTTGAGGCGTAGCCAAACTGTCCCACTCATGATGGCAAGGCAGCTGTACATCGCCAGGCGTATTCCGTATGCCACGACGTCGCGATAGGACTTGATAAACGAGCGGTGAACGAGGGTCACCGTGACCGCCACAAAGTTGGCATGGGAGCTTGTCTTTGAATGCTGCGTTTGGTCTTCGCTCGCAGTTATGATGTAGGAGGTGATCTGGTTGGCAACCTCTTTGGCACGCGGATTAGAAGACCAGGCTGACTGAAGCTTGGATAATTCTTCTTCGGCTTCAACTGCGTCGGATCCAAAATCCTTGTTGGTCAATTCCAAGGCATGTTCCGCAGGATTCATGTGCAATGGCACCGGGTAGCCGATCTCCAGATAGTACGGAACCACATCTTCCACAGCCCCAAAATAGTGTGGCTTTCCATTTGAGAGAAGTAACAGCTTATCAAAGAGTGAGAACGTCTGCGTAGACGGCTGGTGGATGCTAGCAATCACAATCAACTGCGCGTCTATTAGATATGGTCAACTGATGAATGTCCGCCCAACGTACATTGTTTTGCTTGGCTAGAGTCCTGATAAAGGAGACAACCTCGAAACTAGCCGCGGAGTCTAGACCACTGGTCGGCTCGTCCAGGAACAATATCTTTGGCGCTGTGATCAATTGGCTTGCTACACTGACACGGCGCTTCTGTCCGCCACTGATTCCCTGCCGGATAGGTGTTCCAATAATGGTATCTTCTTGTTTCCGGAGACCAAAGGAGTCGATCAAGCCATTGATTCTCATGATACGATCCTTCTTTGTGAGACTAAATAATACCCCATGTCAGCATGCGTTATTGAGGCAAATTAGAGGTGAGTGATACTGACCCAGGATTCGACAAGCGTGCAGCAAAGTTCATAGTCTCTCTGACTGTCAAAGATCCAATCAAAGCGTCCTCTTGCTCGACGTAGGAGCTCATCTTCCTAAACTCATTGAGGGACAAGGCCTCTCCATTGACGGAGGCGATGCCAGTGGCATCAGCTCCCGAGTTGTCGCGCCTGGCAAGGAAGTTCAAGAGAGTTGTCTTTCCAGAGCCACTTGGGCCCATCAAAGCACACATCTCACCTATATGGGGCTTGTGTCAGTATGCATATCCAACGTTGTATAACAGGGAAGGGTATCAGACCAGCTAAGACAACCCCATCCACGTTTTCTAAGATTGCCTTGGGCTGCTTCGTGGCCCGGTCCTGCACAGTTACTGTGACATCTTGCCAAATGAACTGTTTGACTGTAGTATTCTTCAACTGTGCATTATGCTCAAATCCTCTCTCTGAATCCGACGAGAAGGCGTCTGGGGCCCTGTTCTTCAGCTCCATTGAGGGGTTACTGTGGCGTCCTGGCATGGTTGCAGTGGTAGGACGTGGCCGACGGATATAAATAGTTCCAGTAGAGGTAGGTCCCAGTTCAGGGAAACCAGTCGACTTTAAAGATGTAACTAGTGGACGTGTTCATGAAAAATTCATTTCAAAGGTCAGTAAGTGCATGTAATGGGCTTCGGGCGTTTGCTGGAAGCAGGTTGGAAGCCGCAAGTGAGGGGACTGAGGGAGGTAAAGTTTAACGGGAGGTCTCAAAGGTGTTAAGTCAGATGAGACACAAGACCGGCGATACCAAGACACAGAAAATCTGCCTGGGAGAGAGTCCACGGGAGTTCACAACATGTGGTGTTGTAGCAAGCAGGTGCGAACGACGTTGCCACCAGGCTGAGGCACGACCTCTGTATTCGCATGGGACCGAGACAACTATGTAAGCCGAATGCATTAATACTACAAACGATTTAACGCTATAAATATCTTCAGGTGTAGTACTGTAGTAGTCTCTGTTTATCCGGTCATCTTTGGCTGGGGTTTTCAGCCCCAGCTACCACATATATTACTTGCCCAAACCCCACCTTGGCTGCAGGTAGGATATCGTCGCGTTGGCATCAACAAAGCCGGCTTTCCTCCTATGTTCTACAGGCAATGAATCCAGGTAGATCACGGGTAAAGACAGCAGTGCATATACAGTAGATGAGAACACCTGCTACAGCCATACTGTGGTTGTTGGATGGCAGGCAAAGAAAAGTGAATATAGACGGTGCTGGTAGCACAAATATGAGGCGAAATCGTTGTTTGTATCGGAATTAAGATGAAATGTAGCATCTCGCATACATCTACCCGTCTTGTAAGCGCACAAGATGCAAACAAAATGCACGCATCCCCCGTTGTAGCTTGCCTTTTGGCTGGCCACAAAGGTCTGACGAGACATCGCCGTGGAACCTTGTCTCCAAATAATTTATCCCTTGCTCTCCAACGGTGTACGGGTACATACATGCGATGCTGTAAGGTACTCTTGACAGATGCTGTTATATGCGCTGTAACATATCAACAGTCACATTCGACAGACAAGCTGAATGGATCCTCTCTTCTCCCCAGCCGGTGCGCGTCAGATTCTTTTCTAACGAATTATAGGTACGAACAGAGCATGTACAGCACCTACAGTGCAAGAACCCATCCATAACGCGCCTCGACTAGGGACCCCTCCTTCGATCTCAATACCTTTGTCACAGCGATGACAAGGAAGGCGGAGATGGTGGTAAGAACTGCCTGCCATCGACGAATGAACCAGCGCCTGCTCCTGTCGAAAGCTCTGCCGTCTCATACTTGTCATCCGTTCCTTCCTTCCTTACAAACAACTCCAGGTCCGGCAAGCCCGATGTGTGATGGCAGAATGTAACACTGTCTCACCACATCGCCATCTCGTTGCACGGTCGAGGCCCCATCAGTATTTACATGCTTGAGGAACCATGTCGCATGCCTGCAGTTTATCAACTCTGTTTCCCGTACCGACATCGGGTTGCGATGCGGCTGGCCCAAAGCGTTGGAACAAATCCATTCCGCAGTGGAAGCCACCCGCGACAACGTGCTACCATTTCCGTACACAGTTTGCCGCATCTAAAATCCCTCGCATACTGGCCATCCATCACTTCCCATGGGAAAGCACTTCTGGAGCAGTTCATGCACCATTCGGGCCTACTATACTATATGTATGCGACGTGTCACGAGATCTAGAGGGACGTGATCTTGTGAAACGACCAACACTCTGTTTCTAGAAGATAGAGGTATAACGGTGCAAATGTTACGGGAAGATTTGAGATTTCGGATGAATCGGCCTGCAGGCAATGGCTCTGATGAGACAAAATCACCCTTGGCTCCATCAGGATCAAGTCAAGCGATTCTGTCAAAGACATCTCCCCCCGATGTCCTACGCTGCTTCGAAACTCTGCTTAGAAACTTTGCTGACATATTGCGATGTTTTTATTGTCAGGTATCGTCTTCCCCGGATTTCACTTCCAAGACTTTTCCCCAGGATCCCACAGCGGGTTCAGCACGAAAGTCTGTCCAGCCGTCCTGCAATGAGGTCCCACACGGAGGATAGAATACCGACCATGGAGGGCAGGCACAAATTGATATATAGGCAGCGACACATGCTTTTATCATATTTGTGTTATTAACATGCATCGGGCCTCTGACACCGCGTATGATCTCGTGAAAGCCCAAGGAATTCGTCCTTTGGACAAGTCAAGGCCGTCGTGTCAACTTCACGGGCATACTCATCTAAATGACATGATTTCCGTGAAGTGGAGACCCAGAGACACACATGAGACGCAATCAGACGTTCAGAGGCATGTGTATATGTCTCTGAGCTTGCTTCCTCTCACATGTCAATGTGGATTGTTATAATAATATTTTTTTTCTCGAGCGCGGCACGTGTTTCTAGCTGGGATCCCACGCCAACGACCGGCGGCGCCGGGCGATCTGACGCCGTTCCAGATCCCAGCCAATCCATATCTACGGAGCGCTAACCGGTACCTGTGAATGTATCCTCTCCAAAAATCTCCAAAATCTCCAAAAATGAAGCAAAATCAAGTAGAATCAAATATAACTCTGTGTTCTCATGCCCAAATTGATTTACCCCTCTATATTATTGTGCGTGTCCCCATATCCCCCATACCCCCTTTTTGCCCCCCCATAGTCCGGGAAGCGGCGAGGTACGGATATGGTCCAGCCAGTTCATATTTGTGGGTCTCTCGGGCCATGAGCCTCGGTATAACCAGCCGATTTGGGGTTTTTGGGGTTTTGGATGATGCAAGTGGGTTCACGATTGGAACTCTGCGCAACAACTGGTCAGATGCTCATAAAGTTGACCGAGGGCCGATTCTCTACTCTACTCCCTATAATAGACTGCTGTGCCCATCCAGGAAGCCTTTCTCTCCATATACCCCATACCCATTTCTAATAAACCTCATTGAAAATGGTTGCCCCTCCTCCAGACTGGGTTGCGAAGTTGACGCCCTCGGGGCCGCAGGGCAGTGAGCTCCTCGCAACCGAGCGTGCGAAGAGTAACATCAACATTGACAAGTTGTCCAACTTCATGTTCGGCAAGGAGTCTTTGGAGAATCAGGCAAAGATCCTGGCCATCCTCCAGGCAGAGAAGGTGTTTGACAAGTCGCAAAATGCCTTCATGGGAAGAGTGGAGAAGTTCCCGGTTGCTCTCGCCAGGGCAAAGAAATTGAGACAGCTGCAAGTCAAGCACAACTGGAGCATCGATGACTACAGAGTCGCCGATGGGCTGATCTCCGAGCCGGGCCCATATGGACTCCACGCATCTATGTTCTTGGTATGCCCCTCAGGGTGCTACGCGTATCTATAGTGCATTAGCTAATTTATCCAGACCGCCCTCAGAGACCAAGGAACTCCCGAACAACACAAGCTCTTCCTTGAGCCAGCCGAGAACTACAAGTACATTGGCTGCTACGCCCAGACCGAGCTGGGACACGGCTCCAACGTTCGTGGTCTTGAGACCACCGCAACCTGGGACCCAGCCGACCAGACTTTCGTCATTCACTCCCCCCATCTCACTGCCTCCAAGTGGTGGATTGGCTCTTTGGGCCGCACTGCAAACCACGCTGTGGTTATGGCGCAGCTCATTCTCAACGGAAAGTCCTTCGGACCACACCCTTTCGTTGTCCAAGTCAGAGACTTGAAGACTCACCAGCCCCTCGACGGTGTTTACGTCGGAGATATTGGACCAAAATTCGTAAGTAACTGCACCGAGGCCAATAACTGGTAAAACAAGGGCTAACAACAATATTAGGGTTACAACACCATGGATAACGGTTTCCTCCTCTTCAACAAGGTCAAGATCCCGCACGTCAACATGTTGGCAAAGTACTCGAGCGTTGACGTAAAGACCAACAAGTACGTCCGCCCTGCGGCTGCCTCGTTGGTTTACGGAACAATGACCTGGGTTCGTTCCACCATTGTGCTCCAGTCCGGCCAGACCCTGGCAAGAGGTGTGACTATCGCCACCAGGTATTGTGCTGTCCGCAGGCAATTCCAGGACCGCGATGATGTCTCCAACGACGTCACCGAGAACCAAGTTCTCAACTACAGCATGGTGCAATTCAGGCTTCTCCCTCTCCTCGCATCCACCTTCGCTCTCCACTTCACTGGCAAGGCCATGATGGAGATGTACACACAAAATCAGGATAGGATGAAGAAGGCTGTTGCCAACACCAGGAGAGGAGCCGGCCCCGAGGAGCTCCAGTCAGGCAGTGATATGCTTGCTGATCTCCACGCCACTTCTTGCGGACTTAAGGCGCTTGGCAGCACCATTGCTGCTGAGGGTCTGGAGGTGTGCAGAAGAGCTTGCGGTGGCCACGGCTACTCCCAGTTCTCGGGTATTGGCAGCTGGTATGCCGATTACCTCCCAACCACCACCTGGGAGGGAGACAACTACATGTTGACCCAGCAAGTTGCACGCTACCTCCTCAAGTCTGCACGCGCCGTTCTCAAGGGCAAGGCCCCCGCCAACGACACTACCGAGATCTTCCGCACCTTCTTGGATGCACAGGACAAGGGCTGCGCCTTTGACATCCTCTCTAACGACGGCGACATTGTCGCTGCCTTCGCGTGGCGCACATCTTACCTCACCTTCGAGGCTCTCAAGCACCGCGACGTCGAGAAGAAGTCGTGGAACTCGCTCCTCGTCGACTTTTGGCGCCTCTCCACCGCGCACTCGCAGTACCTCGTCGTCAAGAACTTCTACGACGCTCTACAGTCCTCGTCCCTCACCTACGAGCTCGACTCCGTCTCCATCACCACCATGCACCAACTCTTCCGCCTCTTCGCCCTCAGCACCCTCGAGAAGGAGGCCTCTGAGTTCTACTCTTCCTCCGCCCTCACAGTCCGCCAGATCCAACTCGTCCGCACAAAGTCCGTTATGCAGCTTCTCGCTGACATCAGGCCGCACGCCCTGCGCCTGGTTGACGCGTGGCAGTTCCCGGATTGGCAGCTGGACAGCAGTTTGGGTCGCAAGGATGGTAAGGTTTACGAGGATATGTTCTACAGGGCCAGCCAGCTGAACCCGCTGAACGGACTGACTGTGGACCCATACCCGGAGAGCGATGTGTTGATCAAGAAGGATGAGACGAACCATGGCCTCCAGGCGAAGTTGTAAAGTGGGGTCGATGATTGATTTGGATGCTTATATATCATTCTACAGTTTTCCTTTGTTTATGGGTTAGATGATATAGATACTCTGGGTTGGGCGTGTAGAATAAATAGAGGGGGTGGAGGCATACGACCATATTTCGATATATAACACAATACAATATAAATAAATAAATATTTCATAATAGCCATGTTTTAATTTGCATTGAAGCAATCTAGCGACTCAGGGTCAGTCCCGATGATCACAATAATATGACTTTTCAAGAAGAAGATGACCGCAATGGCTACGTATGGCCTACAGCTTTGTCTCGGTAGACTTTTAAAGGACCAAGAATATGCCTACAATTTGCTATATTTGATATAAAAGAGGGCCGTTCACTAATTATAATAGACGTATGGTTATATTACACCTTTAATGTAACAGAGCCCGTTATGTCAAGACAACCCTCAAGCATGTTCCCAACAACCTATGAAGATTTTTCTAAGCTATTTCAGTTTCGAGATATGTACGAACTAGGACCACTTTCTGAAGTTTACTAGAACAGGCTGAACTGCCCTTCCCATTATTCTTGATGGCTATACCTGTTACTATAAAACTTCACCCAAGCGACCGAAAAGTTCAATATTATCGCTCACTAAGCCTTATACATTCTAGAATAGCCATCTCATACCCAGTTAAATCACGACGGTTGTATATGCGTCCGTCCCACTAGCTGCTACTCTCTAAATCCTGTCAAATACTTATCATAGTTGCCGCACCCGTGGTCCCATTAACCCCGCATCTTGTCATAGCAAGGGCGTATGACTGTGTCTCAGCATGGATTGTGTACTATTTGATTGCTATTCCTATTAGTATACTGAAAGAAAAAAGTTTATTTCTAGGGAGTTGGAAGCGCCGTGAATATCTAGAGAGTACTATTTATATTCTGTTTTCGACCTGCAATTCCTCAATTTCCAATGTCTTCCGCGCCGAAACAACCCACCAAAGTATCTATCCCTGACTCTCTCAACCGAATAACCAACCATTGGTCCCCGAACCTAGTCGCCTCCATCAACGATTCCTACGATGTGAAAGTCGTCAAAGTATCCGGCGACTTCGTTTGGCATAGCCATCCTGACACAGATGAATTATTCTATGTTCTCGCTGGAAACCTGACCATCAAACTGCGAGAGCCAGGTCAAGACGAAAGCAATCAGCTTGAGGATGTTTTCTTGGCAACTGGGGAATTGACAGTTATTCCGAAAGGCGTTCGGCATTGTCCTGTTACTGTGACAGGTGAAGAGTGTGCAATCATGGTTATTGAACCTTCTGGGGTAGTCAATACAGGGGATGCCACCGATACTAGGGGCTTGAAAAATGCAACGGAAATATTATAGAGGTTGAAATCTGCCTGCCATTTTATCTATAACGAAGTTATACTCGGTCGATTAAAGGATTATTTTAAGCGGAATGTATAACGGCAGGAAAATAGGCTTTATTGTATACCGTTATTTACACTACCTGCCCATACCATGTATGGTCTGCTCAGCCTATTAAACCCTCGGCTCACCCTAAGACAACGGGCTCAGAATCCCCTATAAGCCTATTGGCACAATTGAGAGTATTAAGCCCTGAAGTCCAAGCCTGTGTATGACGGAGCGGACAGGATGCCCAACTATCTTGAGTGTGGTCAAAAGTTACTGTGTTGACGTGCCACTTATACTATACAATTGGAATGAATGCCTGACTGAAGTGGTTAATATCATGGTAATTGTATCACCAGTTGCTCGATATTCTACCTAAACTGACATTACAACAAGTTAATACCACCGAAATGTTAGATTAGATATAAGTCCCAGGCAGCGATAAAAGAGCCAATCGCCTGAACCAACCGCCATCAATGACACCTGCCAACAGCGGCCGCTATTTCGTAAGCCGCTGACAAAACCAGAAGTCAAGCATAAAATTCACCCGGATCCTCAAATAAAACAAGAGTATACGACGTTAATTAATCACCACCACATCCCATACCAACACCTAATAACATGACCCTATAACCACATCCCACCTCAACTTCCACCACCCACCCCTCCCACAAAATGCCCCGAACCCCCGAAGCCGAATCCTTCTTCCACGCCGTCTACGCCGCCATCCAAGAGATCCCCCCCGGCCGCGTAACAAGCTACGCCCACATCGCCAAACTAATCGGGACTCGTACGTTCCCCCCCCGCTTCCCCGCCACTCCACAGCCCCAGACCGCGGCTCCAGCTAACCAACCCCTCCAACCAGCTCAACGACCCCGCCAAGTAGGCGTCTGCCTCAAACACCTCCCCGATGACCCGACACAGCGGTTTAATAACCAGACTGTACCGTGGCAGCGCGTAATAAGCGCCAAAGGCATGATTTCTCCACGGTAGCTGTCCACTCCCTTCCCCCGTCCCCCCTCAACTATTATCCCTTACTTAGCGGGCGCGGTCTAACTAAACACAGAGGCCACCCGTCAGGCGCCGCGAACCAGGCGACGGTGTTGAGGGGGGAGGGGGTAACTGTTACTAATGGGTCGTTGGGGGAGTTCTTGGTTGATTTTGGTGAGTATGGGTGGTTCCCGAGGCAGTTGCCTTCGGATGAAGCGGCGGGGGTGGAGCTTAGTAGTGAGGAGGAGGATTGACGACGGGTTGATGAGGGTGGGGTGCGCAGTATCCAAGAAGAGGGGTTGTTACTTGGCGATTACTGATCTTCGGGCGGAGCGGGGATATGTCTAACGTGATGGCTATATCTTGGGAAATCAGTAAACGCGGGTACATATCACCATCTGGCAGGAATCTCGGTTTATGTGGCAACTGGCATTACTCAAATGTGGATTCCAGTGTTTGGGGTCCTCCACTTATATTGTCTGCCTTGCCGGCTAGGAGAATATGTTATAAGAGCTAATGTATTTGAATCAATCTGACCATGTCCGCTTCCGAACGCTTTCCCTCCTCGCTGCCGCTTCTCCTCGATAGATGTTAACACCACCAGAGGCATGGATGGTCCCTCCCTTCCTCCTAACTGGTACCATTTGGCCAAAAAAAGAGCGTTTCCGTCCTTTTCTGGCCAAGTGTTTGTCGAACCGGGGTAATGCCCAGATGTCGACCGTAAACGAAGTATCCAGTCAACCATTTTTTCCTCTGGTCTCGCCTTGAATCGTCCAAAGGCAGCCTGCCCCGCAGACCTCATGCGTAATGATCTGATGCCCTTTGATGCAACCTAGCTATGCAATGATAATTTTTTAATTCCGATGTTGCAACCCCCAGATGATATCGATACATAGTTGATGTCTGCGGGGATCAATAACTCCGCATGGAGCTTAGTACCCATGTATCCCAGGCGGCATTCACCTGGCCTCTTCTCCGTCGGTGGCCGGACGTTGTGGGCCGGTCGGAGCTTGGCTTTGCTGCGCTTGGGGATGAGGACCATTGTGTTGATGGTAGCCTTTGTTGAAGCTACCGTTTGGTCCTCCTCGTTGTGGCTGGCTGTACTGCGGCATCTGGGGACTGGTTCCAAATTGCTGTCCCTGCGGCGGGTAAACACGCATGTTTGGCACTGGCTGATGTTAGAGAAGCTTCGAAGTGAGGTGTGTCAGTAACTTACTTTGTCCGGGGGGCTGCTGAGCATATATTGGTTGTCCATACTGCATTCCTGGGCTCATCCCGTACGCCTGCTGCCCTTGCTGAGAGCCGCCTGGCATCATCATGGGCGCGGAGCGGCCAGGACTTGGGTAGCCGTTAGAGCCTGCCATAGGCGGTGGTGGCCCGTTTCCTTGGGGTGTGAAGTGTGCCTGGTTTACAGGATACATCATAGGTGGACCCGGAGCCATCAGATTCGGGTTTCCAATGAAAGAACCGGCTGGTCCCTGAATCATAACAGGGCCACCCATGTGGGTTGGCTGCTGTGGCATAAATTGATGGCCACCTGAATAGGATCTAAATTGCGCCATCTGAGGTCCTCCCGGGCCTACTGGATATTGCATTCCAGGTTGCTGGAAGGACAACTGTGCGGGCTGGCCCATTGGCGATGGATACGCCACGTTCACCTGTGCCAGGCGAGGAGATGCGTATGATTGGGCCGAATGAGAGGGCACCATTCGATGGTCATCGTTCGAATGGAACTGAGAATTCTGTTGCATGGACTGGTTGTTGTGCATATGAAGAGGTGGCTGTCTTGGTGATGGTCTCTGGGTATTATGGGCACCTTGCTGTAAGTGGAACGGCAACTGATGCTGATGTGCGACTTGAGGATGCGCCGAGGATGGTTGTTGTGGAGACATTGGTTGCCCTGAGAAGCGAGCGTTTTCAAACAATTTGGCGTATGTCAAATTCATTGTGGATGATTGTGGCTCGTCATCCTTGACTTGTCTCCAAGTTGGGGGGGTATCGTAGGCAGGCTTAATGCCCCCATTTGAGGACCAATCGCGACCTTGGGGAGGCGTCTCTTGCGCCAACCGCTCAATAATGTCTAAGACAGGGCCATCAGCTTTGGCTTTCGAGGGTGTACCTGGTTTTCTGCGTAGAAGGGTTCCTGATGCAGACGGGATGCCCTGACTAGCAGTAGCAGATGCCGAGCGAGGGCTGGATGCGTTGCTGGGGTTGCCATTAGGGCTGAAAGTCGCAGCAAACGGGCTTGGGCGAAATTCATGGCTGTTTGGGTTAAGTTTTCCCAGTAGAGCCGTCGCACTCGTTCTCCGCGAAGCCGAAGTATCAGGACCATGGGCCGGCCCCGTTGGCGGCTGTCGTGCATCGGTCCCTGGACCCGGTGGAGCCAGTCCATTCTTGTTTTGCTCAATATTCCTTAGCCTCGTTGAAAGGGGAGGTGTTGGGTGTCCTTGCTGGGAACCTGGAACCTGAGAGCGAGTAGAGCGATCCTGTCGGAACGGTTGGTTGTAGGGTCCTTGAGGGGGGTACCCGCCACGCCCTGGGGTTTGTCGGTTCGAGGTGGCAGAGGCGGATACGGTTCCAGTGGCAGCGCCAGAGCGTTGACTCGTCCTCTGATCCGAGGTTACTAACCCCGATCTCGGGACCTGAATGGCGTCAGCTTTCATCTGTTTTTCTTGCTGAACCTCTTCCGCCTGACGTCTTGCATTTTCTTGAATAGCACGCTGCTTCGCTGGGTCCTTTGCAATAATGGCAACCAGGTCATTAGGAAGGGGTGAATGCAACTTGAAACTAGAAGCAAATGCCTTAAGCTCCTGCAGTTTCTCCTCTTTATCTGCTTTCGCCTTGCTCATGCGTAGCTTATCAGCTTGTGTTCTTTGTTGAGCTGCAAAACCACGAAACGCTGTAACAACATCACGCTCGACTGTCGCAGTTGCATTTGGCGTGCTAGTTACCTTTGGGTGAGGCGATGCTGCGCCACTTGCAGAAGTCGATGTGTTCGTGGGAGTTGCCTTTGGCTCTGGTGTCACGGCAAAACTGGACTCCGTGGTTGTAGGAGGTGTCGATACCTCTGGTCCACCAACTTTCGGTGTGTGTTCTGGCTTGGTAGTGCTCGTAGATGGAGTTTCCGAGGGGGGCCGCGCGAGCTGTGATGAAATAATGGCCGGGTCTACGGGTGCGCCGCTGACAGTCGCCTTTCCTGAAGGGGCTCTTCTGGCGGGAGGTGTGTACCTATCAGCCCGACCAGTCACAGATAGTGGAGGAAACTCCTGCCTCTGAACACCGCTATATCTGGAAGCCGTTGTTAGCATACGCATCGATTCAAACACCAGTTAGAACTTACTTGTCCTCTTCATCAAGGCCACTGTCATCTACTGCAAGATTGTCTGCCATTCGCTCCTCCTCAACATGTCTGTTGTTGGCAACACTGTTTTCAATCTCTCTGGCCTTTCTATCGGCTGCTGCATATCGCTTGCTATATTCAGGATGACTCTTGTCGATCGCAGTAGTGTATATGGTCTCGTCATAATCGGTCTTCAACCCAAACAACCGCTCGTTCACTGCAAATTGATCCCAACCAGCTCCGCCAGATTGCTTGTTGCTGGATTCAAGAGACATGTTCACGGGGATATTTTCATCTGGTACCCATGGCTGCAAGACACGCTCACCTTGTTGGCGATTGCCCGAGATCGCGCTGTCAGTGCGGAAACCTGTAGTAAAGCACCCTGTGGTCAGTAGAGTGCATAAAGGCTGTGAGGGTGTGATGAGTATACCATTTCCATTTTGCTGCCTGGATTCCGCAGCACTCTTTTTGGAGAAAGACATGTTGGGCAGGTCTCTGTTTGGCCTCGTAGACCCGTTCACGTTGTTTATTGAAGCAGGATGTTGTTTCTTCAGGACCATCTCCTGGTCAAGGATAAGCCTGGCGTGCTGAAATCTGCGTCTTCGAGCCCACTACTGCGCTGTGAAGAGATATTCGCTCCCACCCCTTATGGGCGACGTATTGTTGTGCGGTTCGATAGTTTCATAAACTTGCGCGCTGCGAGCCGAGTAGATTACCACACTGCAGAAAGGGTCAGCCAACTTGTTCACTGCCGCGGGCGAACGTGAATGTCTTGTGGAGGGGGTGAGTGTTAAAAACTAACCTCTTGTAACGGACGAAAACCTTCTCCTTGAGCAGCACCTTCAGGCTGCGGATTCAGGTTCGTCTCGTTTGTATTTATTCGGATGGAGCTCCCTCTCGACCGAATTGGCACCAGAAGCCTAGGCGTTCTGGAGTACTGGCTGTCTATTATTGCGAGAGGTAGTGTCAGCAACTTTGCATTCAATGTGTGCGGCTCCTCATCACCACCGATGAATTTGTGATTGGGAGTCCGAAGGGGGTTTGAGCTTTTCCCCGTGGTGACGAGAGGCAGGAACGACCAGGCTGGAGTTTGGAGGTGGCTCACCTTAGGCCAATGTAAGCAGCTGAAGAGGACCAGAAAGTATCCGGCTCTGCATTCGAAGAGGTTGTTGATGTTGACTGCCCTCGTGGTTGTTCCTGTCGGAATAGTGAGGATGGGCAGATGAAGTGGATGAAGATGCGCTTGGGGGGATTGTCGTTGTCAATTGGACAGCCAGGGCGTGCCATCTCTCTTCTTGTTGCAAGGGTACGGTAGCGAGCGAGCGAGCCAGCGAACGAACTCTGGCCCGAAACGACAGTGCATGGGCTAGGAGTAACAAGCCCAAACCGCACGAAATAAATCATGAAACAAAATGCCCAAGGAGGGAAGTTTTTGTGTAAATCGGCTGATTAAAAATAGCAATTTTAAGATTTTTTGTTAATAGTAATTATATTTCTTGTTAATTTACACGTTAACGCGGGAGTGGTTTATCTGATGGTAGAAGAATATTGTACAGTACAGTATAGTACTGTGCTCTACTTTACAGTAACTAATGTATGTTAACTTGCACCGACACGACATATAGCGCAAAGGAGGAATACCGTGTCGAAGGTACTCGGGGGGTATTTAACATACATAGCTATGGTAGTTGTAGTAGCAGCAGAAGCAGTAGTTGTAATAGTAGTGTATCTGCCCTGTACATGCGGGATATGGCTCCATTCCACTTCCTGTCCTTAACAAATATAGTAGTACTGACAATACTAGTACATATAGTTAGTATCACACAGTACCGTATAATATAAGTTCGGCTCGCCCGATATATATATACAGTACATACTTGCTGCGTACGTGTAGGAGACTGTAGCGCCTTAAATCCAATAGGCCAAGTCCACGTCCACGTCAGGTTAGGAAAGTCATATACACTCGCATTAGGGCATTGTCTAGAATGACGCATCGATACAGTATGTACAGTACAAGTGTGCGAAAGATCGGGTCGAGTGCAGTGGAATGCCTATATGAGAGCACACTAATTAGAGCAGAGAGAGCCTCGGGAACTAGGGGTCTACAACAATAGTAGCAACAGTGGAGGTATTCCTATTACAAGGTGGTATACATATACCAGCTTGCTAAGAGGGATTTGGGACGGATAATCGAGTCTTATCTATCAAGCTTTCTAGTATCTGTTATTCTAGTATTCCTGTATTTTAATGTAGGGGATCTCACGTGCATGAGACGCTCCAGCTCTACTCTAGAGTACTGTATTTATTTACTTCGTACCTCGTATGGCTCACCAAGTATATAAAAAAGCGACTTGTGTGGTACCTCCCTTGTTAGTACTCCACTCTAGCTGCCTCTGTTCTCGTACCTACCCATGCGTGCACAGTTACTAGCACATTTCTAGTAGTACTCAGTCATAGAACCTATCTTTTCAGTTACATCTATCAGTAACTGTTCTGTCAATTGTAGCTTCTAGTAACTAAGCGGCTTTACTTGCACTTTAATTGCTGTAATCGCTGTTGTCATCTACAGCCACCCTTCCGACATTTAAGCGGCATGAGACTTTTGGCGCGGCATGAAGCAACACTCCCCGTGTACTCGACGCCGATGGAATTTCTCTCGTTGGCTCGGCTTCTAGGTAATAGGCTTGATGAAAGGCTATAATTCGACAATATGACAATATAGCAATACAACAATTATCTTTATTGCGTGCTTCTCTCGAATAAAACGTACAACACCACCATCCTCCGACCACTAAAGCCTGGTCTCGTGATATGATCGTCCTCTCCCCGAGGTACCTGCCGTTAACTCAATGGCGTTAAGATAACTGTGAGGTGCTGCGGCCCGTATCTTTAGAGCAGCCATCCAGCAAGTGACCCCAGATTCTGCCGTAGCGAATCTCAGCCGCCGCCAAGCATTAGCGACGTCTCCCCCTTCACGCCGCCCCGGTATATTCAGCAGCCAGATAGGAAGACAAGACAGATGGTTCTGCGTCGCATTGCTTCATACCATCTCATCAACCCATCGCACCTTCCAGAATCTCCACAAGAGCTTCATTGTATACTGTCTTGTTGCGCCACACACCGGCTTGCTTGGATTTCTTCACCACAACGTCACAGCAACCCGGCCGGAGATAATGGTCTGCTGAATTGTCACCGAGTCCGCGCCCCAGACATCAGGGAGGAGGTTCAATGATGCAGGCACCTCAGCCCTCTCAGCGCTCAATACAACGGAGGTCGCCCGCGGCAGATCCAGGGCCGCCTCCAAGCATACCAGCACGGGCGATATCCCCTACGTCGGTGTCGCAATCGAGGGCGTCCGCCACTTCAGCGCGAACGACCGGTACTGGCAGTAGTAGCCGGAGGCAAAATGTAAGACGCGCTCAGCATCTCTCAGGATGATTGTAATGGTTTGAACAAATCTAATGTGCATTTCACAGGGCGCGACACATGGGAACAATTCAGCACCCCCACTGTCCCAGATAGAAAAGAGTGTCACACACCTTCTTGTTGCGACAAAGCAGCTCCTCGAAACCTTAACACGATGGTCACGCCACGAGGCAACGGATACAAATGTGTCTGATGTTTATGTGAGGCTTGGATATGAGTTCAACATCGCTTGTCGAGCCTTTGCTGCCATTGGTGTGGATACATCCGATCTTGGAAATGTGCCAGAACTCTTGCGCGAAATTTTGGAGTCGACACTGAGCCAGGAAGCCAGTCCTGAAGGCCTGGACCAATACCTACCCAAAATTCGAGACATCATCATCACGTTATTGCACGGCTTGAAACGCAAGCAGCAGAAACTTCGACAGAAGCAGTCCAAAGAGAGTGCATCCCAGAACGCTGAGGCAAACGTCCCAAGGAACACAAGTACAAGCAGTGTTGCAAGTGCAAATACGGGCATTACAACCCTCCTGAATGAAGGGATAGACCCAAATTACATGCCAGACGACAGGATGATTGTCGATGGCAAAGTCGTCACAAAGCCAGAAGTCAACAATCAGGTCCCACCCCGGGGATCATCTATGTCGACCTCCCCACAACGTCGTGGGATGCCCCAAAGGGGACTTTCATCACGGGCATCTGTGTCCTCAGACCATTCTACGTTATCAAGCACGACGATGCAAAACATGCCAGTTCTTGCGCCATTCTCAGGCGACGAAGCCCCATTACCTCCCAGGCCTAGCTCCGGAGATCTTAGTATGGATGCATTCCCGCCGCCTCCACCGCCCCCACCTCCGAAGCAGAATGCCTTGGCCGCTTTGCAGAGGGGTGGGGATCTTGAACGTAGAGCATCAAGAAGATACTCAGCGTATCACATTGGCAAGCACCTGGGGGCCGCAGCCCCCAGCATGCCTATGCTCCCTCCTCAAAATTCTCCAATACCAAATCGCGGCAGAGACCTCCGCGAGACAATGAATGCTGTCCGCGGGCGTGGTTCAACCGTACACAGCAAGCAGCTTTCGACCAGCCCCGTTATTACAGAAGAACCTTCAAACCGACTACCAAGCCGAATTTCAGAGAAATCGGAACCTAGCTCTACGCAAGTAGAGCCAAGTGCAAACACTGATCAGCAAAATCCAGAGGCCAAAGCGGCTCAAAACAAAGATCGGAAAGCCAGTAATGACAACGATTGGCAAGGCTCCGCAGAAGCAAATCGGATCTCGGGTGCCACTCTACAAGGGCCGCCAACTGATGCTTTGCCCGTTTTTGCGCCTGGTTTATATGATCCCAAAGAAAAAGATGTGCCACCGACCCCCGACAGCGCTACCAGGCAATCACCAACAACCTATACGGGACCGAGCGAGAATAGAGACTTTGTGCCAGAGCAGTCTCCTCAGCCTGGCAAAGAACTTACTCTATTTCTACAATACAAAACGAGAATCAAGAAGTTTGTTATGGCGGATGGATACAATGATCTGTCTATTGCGCGACTTCAATTGGCGTTTATCGAGAAGTTTGCATGGAACACGCATAATAACGGCGTGGACCTGCCAGAAATATATATACAGGATCCCGTGTCCGGAGTTAGACATGAGCTTGAAGATCTCGCCGACATCAAAGACCGCTCAGTATTGGTCCTCAATGTCGAGGCTCTTGATGAGGTCAAACGCCATATCGATGAAGGTCTGGGAGGGCTGAGGAAAATGGTGGAGGGGGTAAGGACGGCCATTGACGACCAAAAGGCGACGATGCAAAGAGTATCCGAACGCCAAAACGATGCGGCTAAAGAGATAACGCGTCTCAGCATGGTACCTCAGACTGCGGTGCCACCCGCAGAACCTTTCACCAGGAACATCCCACCGCACTCTCCAAAGAATGAGGGTAACAGAGCCGATATGAACGAGCTGCAAAGCCTACGCAGGAACCTCGCCGTTGTTAGACAAACCTTTTCGTCCTTTCAGGCTAACATGGAGAGTTCAATGTCTTCCATCCGGACAAAGGCCAGCTCTGTGAGCGATGCAGCCATTAGAGCTGCGGTTCCAAACATGAAAACTGATTCTGGCCGCTCTTACGTCAATACTGGAAAGAAGACACTCAATGACGATTCCGATAAACTTGTTGGCAGGGTAGACGACTTGCAAGATATTGTCGAAGACCTTCGCAAAGACGTCGTGCTTCGTGGTGTCAGGCCACTTCCGCGCCAACTCGAGAGTGTCGCCAAAGATCTCTCCGTCGCAACGCAGGAACTCCGGAAAATGCAAGAATTCCTCAAGCGTGAGCGGCCAATCTGGACCAAGATCTGGGAGAAGGAGCTTGAGACCGTGTGCAACGACCGTGAAGAACTCACCATGCAAGAAGATCTGGCTACCGATCTCCAGGATGACTTAGAAAAGGCAACTCAGACTTTCGCTCTTGTGGAGCAAGCAACAAAGGAACAGATGAAGGACCTTCCAGGAGGAGCCGCCGGTGGTGGTCGTGCCCTAACGAAGGGTCTGAATCACGTCATGCTTGCGGATCCGACAGTAGCCAAAGAGGGCGTCTTGGGAGAAGTTCGGGCACTACAACCGAACCACGAAGGCAGGTTGGAAGCGATCGAACGAGCAGAAAAGTTACGACAAAAAGAGCTTGAAGGGCGGAAAGGGGGGGAATTTCAGAAAGAGCTTGGGAACTTTGTTGAGGGAGGGAAGCTGAAGAAGGCCGGTGGCTTTGAGGAAGTCGAGAGGGCGCGAAAGGCTAAAGATGAGAAGACACGACGAGAGGTTTGGGAGCGGCAAAATGGAATCACACAAGCCGACTCAGATATAGCTCCCCAACTGCCTCCGATAGCATTGGAGGGTGAAGATGAGCTTGGTGTACAAGAGGATCAACAGCCGGTAATATAATAGGCCTAGCGTGGCATTGTAAGATGCTGAGAACTTTGTGAGAACGCTTTAGGAAGTCTTAATATTGTTCGAATGGCAGTACTGCATCCAGACGGAGATGCAGGTTCTTAATGATACGTTTTCGATTCTGAATGGGTTCCCTTTCATTGAGCACGGTGTTGGGGCGGATTTGCGTAGGTTGGGCTGTGTCGACACCCACGAATATCAAATCTCAAATCTGTATGGTAAAGTATCATTTTCCCTGGCCTCCAAGCCTCTACATAGTGAATAGAATAGTATTGAATGTGCATAAATGTCGCAGTTTGGAGTAGAGTCGTTTATTTTGAGCAATGCCCAATCACCAGCTCGAAAGACGCTAGTGAACCCATACAAATATTTTGGGGCCGCTCTGCATCGTGACGTGGGGCATTGGCAACCCCTCAAAACTGGACGCCTCTGTGGTTGACATGATCCATAACCAACAATCTGCGTAGATCCTTCTCGTCACATTCGTGCAGCACGCATCTCCATCGCTGGGCACACTTAACGTCGCATTCAAGACACGTACCACACGAAATAAAGAGTTTCCGCAGGAGCCGCGGAGTGGCAAAATCGATAAAGAGCACCCCACCCAGCTCTCTCTCATACTTACCCAGAATCCAGCCTTCTCAACATAACGATAGGATTAGTGAAGGGGTCATTTCATTCCTTGAATCAACTTGATTGCGACAGTCAGAATGGCAATGCCACCACATTCACGCGCAGGGGGGTCGTCAACGGCGCAACGAGGCGCAACTGCTGCAACGTCCAGCACTTCACAGACGACGACAATTCGCTCACCTTCGACACGACACCAACAGCCTGTATTGAGGCTTCGTGGAGCAATGAGGAGTCCTGGAGAGAGGAGTGACAGGAGGATACAGTGGGCAGAGGATGTAATTGACAATGAAGGCCTGGGAAGGAAAAGCAGTAAAGGTATGTCTCTGTCCCTCCGCCCACCACTACCCACTACTTCACGTGCACGAACAATATCTAACATGGTACAGTATGCTGCATTTACCACCCGCCAAAAGCCTCAATCGACGATTCCTCAGACGAGAGCTCCGACTCATCATCCTCAGACTCCGACAGCGGCGACGACGGTTCCGCTCGCCCAGCCGGAGGCAAGAGGCGCGCCAATGCTCCCCACAATCATGAACACGACCCCAACGGAGAGTGTCACCATGACGGCAAGGCAAAGAAGTCACGGAGGACGCCAAGCCCGAATGCGTACGAGAAGATTCCAAAGCCGAAAGAGACCGGGCCAGCCTAGATAGGGCTTGAGTTGAGAAAATCATTTTATCAATGAAGTTATATGAGCTACGTTTTGTATGAAGGTGGGGGGTACTGGATAAGGCGTATGGGCGAGAATAGCGTGTCGATGTACATATTTATGCTGTACAGAGTGATCATCTCGGATCTGATTGGAGTGCTATGGAGATGGCTTACATATATGGTGATTATCGATTTTCAGCGGACTCGGGAAATGGATCAGCAGATTATCAAGGCCGAATTGCAGCAGTTGCGAGTGCATATACAGAATCATTATTCTACGGGGCCTCAATTGCTTCATACTCATACAACCACTGCCCACATTCAAGGACCCTCTGCCCAGCGACTGATAATACAGAATTCTCCCCGGCTAAACCATCCAGACAACAAAGCCCCCCGTCCATCCACCCATCCATTTCTTCGCCTAGATACCACACAGATGCCCCTACCCATAGTTACCGTACGCCATACTCGCTGCAGAAATTCGTCCAATCCTTGAAACACCCCGCCCAGTAAAACCCAGTCCCATCTTACGCACCAACGCCAGGTACAGCAACCTTCATCCTCCCTCCTACAAAACCGCGTCTATTCCTCCCCGTACGCCCTCGTCCAAGCCAGTTCAGCTTCAATGCCTTACACAACCGATCCATCTTGTCCTGCGCCACTTCGTCCTCAACCAATGCCGTACTATATCCTCGTGCTCTTCCGCCAGTTCCAGTGTTTGTAGGTGTCACCTCTCTCTGTGCCTTGACCTCGCTGCCATCCCCCGCAATAATGCCTACCGCAGCGAGAACACTCATACACTGCAACATCCTACCTACCGTCTCGGTAACGTGCTTGGAATCTTCGGCGTTGACTTCTCTCTGGCTTGTCGTCGCACCTATCGTGCTTCCTGATAGGCCCAAACCGCTACCTGAGAGCATAGGGCTAAGTCTGGTGGACTGTGCATATACAGCTTCTCGCTGGTCACTGCCAAAACTGACATTGCTGACACCGCGGCTTCTTGCGCCTACACTGTCACTACCTGCCCCACTGCCGTTCAACAGTGTTGTGGATTGCGAGCCGTACGACGAAAAGGCAGGGTCGAGAGACATCGCAGTCCCTGGCCGTACATCCGGCGGAGAGGTGGACAGCGAGGATGGAAGTATCGGCGACTGTGAATATGACGGCTGAGAAGGAAAATTGATGCTCTCCAAGCTTAGTCTAGAGAATAATGTCTGTAGAATCTCGAAGCGCGGAAGAATCACTACGTCTCTATACGTGGTGAGCACCAGGCGACGGATAGAGAGTAGATAATGTGCCGGTACGGGGGTCGGATTGCTTCCGCCGTGGGATAGACTTGATATTGGCAAGGCTCCCCAGAACTCTCTAGCGGTTGTTTGGCTCATCAAGGGCCCGCATCCTTCAAACTCAAGATCAAGGGGTAGAAAGACAGATTGCAAGTTAGGAAGTACAGATGTGAACACAAAGAGCCACATTTCAACAAGGCGCGGGATTAGGCGATCGTCAGTAGTTGCACGGAGCGTGGCATCGATAGAGAGGAATCCTGTGGCTAGCAGGTCGCGGATATCATCGATAATAAGGTTTGGTGCTCGCTTCACGATGCAGCGTTGAATATGTATTCTGCATACCAGGTTAGACATAATTCGCAATATAGCCAGTAACGATTACTTACGAGACAAGACGGTTGAAATCCTCGACTGGTAGTTTCAAGTCCTCTCCTTGGAACACAGCAAATATCTTGCTTTTCAAGAGTGGCCACGCATCATCGGGGCTCATATTATTCAATCCATACCTAGCCAAATCTGGCAAATCTCCCCCATATATGCTGGCCGGATAAGCCGAAGGGGGCAACCCAGCATAAGGCAATACCGCGGCTGTAGAGCTCAGAGACGAGGCGCCAACCCAGTCGCTGCTGACTTCGCTCTCCCTCAACACGGACTCTTGAAAGCTGTGGTTAGCAGCGCTCTTTTCCTCTCTTTTCTTTTCACGTAGCGCACGCCCACCATGGCGGAGATCGAGGCCACTCATTGACTTGCTAAAACTCGTCGCTGTTGGACCCGGGCTAGGGGGCAGGTTAAAATTGTAGAAGCTGCTCGGCGCGTTGGGGTCCACAGGCCGGGAGTTTGAGTTCGCAGATGATAATGGTAGGTGGTGGTCATCCTTCCCACTTAGCTTCTGTTTTTGTCGTGACAGAAAGTGGTGGTGCTTCTTTTCCTTGCCCGGCTCCTTCTCGGCCACAGAGGCTGTATCGATAGGGCGAATAGTAGCGCTGCTAGAGTTTGCAAGACTATATATACTGCTTGCACCACTTATATTGGAATCCGCTAGGCTGTGAGTACTCATGTTGATTCTCTGGGGCTGGTTGTTGCCGAAGCCCAACTTGTTCGGGCTGCCAATCTGTTTATCTTTGCCCTCTTTCTCCTTCCCAAGTCCACTTAGTTTCCCCGGCCTTGAAAAGAGCTTAACTTTGCTTTTTTCTGCCTTTGCTGGCTTCTCCGGCTCCCTAAATTGTTGCTGCTGCTGCTGCTGCTGCTGCTGCTGCTGCATGGACTCAACTGTCGCTAAGTTCGGACTTGTCTGTGGGCTCCTTGCAAACACCACATTTGCAGCTGTCGTGGCCGCATTCACACTACCGCCAAGAAGACCATTGCGATAAACCTGCCCGCCATGGACAGCTCCCTGCCCGGCCTGCGGCGCACCAAAGCCATTCTGACGCTCCCCAGACGCCTCTGTCAGACTAAGCAGCGGTGGGCTCACAGGCCCGCGTGATGGCCGCCTTTGTCCGTATACATTCTCCACAGGTAAGGTCTGGCTGCGCTTCCGCTGGTGGTTCTGATGCTGCATAGCAGCTTGAGCGGCGATGTGGCTTGCGCTCAGGGGCTGCTGCGGAGATTGGGCAGGATCCATTATGACGGAGCTGCCACCAGAATTGACGCTGGGAATAGAAATTGTTGGTATCGAGGGCTCAAAAAAGCCCTGGGTATGTGCGTGTTTCCGTTGGTGCGCGCGAACTTCACCTGTTGATGGGCTGGGTGGTTGCCGTGGAGAAGAATCGGACTGAAACGGCGGAACAGGTGGCTGTAGAACTAGATCGGGTCGCTTATAGGAGTAGTTCAGATTGTTCGACTGGGAAATCGGACTTTCGTATGAATTATCGTGAAAGGCGTACGTAGGCTGGGTCGGAGGCCGCTCGGGCGATGCATCCTGAGGATTGTCCGCGCTGTATGAAGGGCGCCCAGTTGCTGGCGAGACGGGTTCAAAGTCGGCGGATTCGACTCTACGAATTTGTTGGCGCGTTTGCGAAGGCAGGGAGGACGAGGATGAGGTTGTCATAGGATTGAAAGCTCCAGGTACTCGCTGGCCTGTGCTTGATGAGGCTGACGGTTGCATTATGCGCGTTGTCTCGGACGGACATGGGTTGGCACGACGAGATAGTGGGGTAGTGCTGGGCCACTACGAGACGGTCTTTGGTACCAGCATAGTCGAGAATGGCCGTTGCAGCTGATATAATGAAGCAGTTGATTGGAGTTTGTCGTCGGCGATGTAGGATATCAAAGTATGTAAGGGTGGCGCAAGAAAGAGGATTCACTTAACGTGTGTACAAACAAACCACACATGCTCTAGAGCGCCTTTGATAGAGCGCCTTTGAAGGTAGAAGGTACTTGGTTCTCAGTTCTTGGTTGTTGGCTGTTGGTCGTTGGGACATGGTTCGATCGGAGTAATCGGGCCAACTGGAGCAAGAGAAAGGTACCCTACTACCACTACCCACGTAGTTATACACCCCTCATTTTCAACAACAGCTTCCATTGGCAACGACAATACATAAATGTACGATATACATACATACAGCTGTTGATACTCTCAGACAACCTTCTCAGACAAGCAGCTCGCAATGGCAGACTCATCCCAGACCCTTCGTGCGACCTATAACTCCCCAACAAACCTAACCTTCTCACACACCGTTGCGATACCGTTCTCAACCTCAGATGCCACCTCCGAACGCACCAGTTACCTCTCCGCCCTTCGAAGTGAAACTGGCAAATTACAAGACCTGATCAATGAAGAGCTAACGACCCGAATGGAAAACGACAAGGCTCAGCAAGCCTCTGACTTGGCTACATCGGCCAGGAAGGGTGTAGTTGACGAAGTCGCAGAAGAGGAAAACTACGGCGAGGAAGTCATGGAGGAGGATTAAAAGCACTTCACTCCGCCTCATGCATATACATACTTGTCTTCAATTCGACATGGTATTATCTCTACTATTGCTCTACGATTCACTATATACGCTATACAATAACGCCCCGCGTCATGAAACTGTTCTATTGGGGCCGCGCGCGGCACTCCCTCCATTCCTCTTTAAAGCACCCAATCCACCATCAGGGTTCACACCCCGTTGCACCGCACGCTTTGAGCAAGCATAATGCACAACCGTATTGTCCGGCAGCACAGAGACAACACTGCGACCCAGGCGCTTGTGACACACGCCGCACACCCTTTCTTCGCCAACAACTACGTGCCGATTTCTACCACTTCCAGTTCCGACTGCGTTGAAAGAACCAGCCGAGTCTGCTCTTCCACCGCCACTCTCGTCTTCTCCTAAAAGAAGACCTGCTTGAGCCCTCACCACCTCGGATTTCCTCAAGCCAGTGACAACGCGTGCCTCGTTGACAACCGAATTTGCAGCACGTATCCGACCGCAAAAGTAGCTTTCCAAATCCTTAACTAGAAGATTGGCAGGGATTAATGTTAATGTATTTGATGCGGGAAGCCTAGAACCGTGCTTTGAAAGGAGATCAAGCGCTGGCGCCCAGTTTGGCTCTTGAGGTGGTTGAGGTGTGAGGTACAGTGACAGGAGGGTATGGTATATTGATGGCGAGGAGTCGGTGGAGTTTGAGGTCGGTTCGAGGCGATTGGTAGACGAGTCAGAAGATTCGGAATGGAGGTAAACAGAATTGCAGTAACTAAAGTTGTCAAATAAGATTAGGTGTTGATGAGGGAACGAGTTCAATCACATACTTTTCGGCCTTGTCGAAATCTTTTATTTTGTATACGTAGATCTCCAAAGCTTGTTTGTGTTGCTCCATGCTACTGAGAACCACAGCTTGAGCCTCGTAGAAATCTGGATCTGTTTTTAATAAGTACGAGTTTTCTATTACACCCATAGTTACGTACCGTCGCGGGGTATTGATCCAAATGCTTTCAGAGGAGAGTATTGTTTACTCGAACGTAAGAAGGAAAGAGATTGCTGCATGAGGGTCTTCCAGCTCTCCGAATCTCTGTCCTTGCGACTTGACAGCCCCTGGATGTAAGCATTGGCGAGCCGGTTATGAAAGCTTGGTGTGAGATCATTGAGTTCGTTGATCACATGCTCCAAATACCTTACAACGAGACTGGCATCAATACTTTCCAGGAAATCGACGACTTTATCTCGCGGCAAGGTCTCTGCATTCTCGGTATCCGCAAGAAAGACCTCCATTCCGAGATCGGGGTCAGTTCGTAGCGGCCATTCGGCAAACTCAAGGATGAGATCAATTGCGTCAGGTTGCAAATTCTGGAGGTACCCAACCGTCCTTTCAGGACCTTGGAGATTAGGGCCGGATTCTTCTGATGTTTCGGCCTCCCCAAACCTCTTTAGAAGTTCTAGAGCTTCTCGGTGTAGTTTTTTTCCATGAAAGAAGTCCACAAGGTCATTGTAGCGGTTATTTTCAAGTAATTTCTCGTTAACCACATCCGGTTCACAAAAGTTGGGTAAACGAAATAGTGACCCGGCGAGAGAAGGCTGGACGAGCATATATGCTCTGAAAAGTGTCGTATCCACAAGCTTGGCAGTCTCAATCAGCCTCTGCTCAATCTCGGTGTCTGCTGGTGAAGAGGGAGACACGAGGAGAGACTCAAATGCCGCCTTGGAGGTCCCATTTTGAGCGTTGGCTGGGAGGACCTTCAACCCCCCGCCCTCTGGTTCAATGAAGCGCTGTAGTCGGGTTCGGGTGTCGACCAGGAACGCGTTGAGCTCACGGACAGCAGATGCCAGATCCTTCCCTTCCAGCGCGCCATCTTCTACCTGTTTGGTCTTGAGGCTTGCAGTTTCACTACTATCAGAGTCGCCCTTTTGGCCAGACTTAAGGGACGATATTGATGCGGCGTCGGATGGAGTTTTTTTGTGCTGTTTCATGAAATTATTAACAAAGCCTTTCACGGGCGATCCCACGGTTGATAGATCTGCAACTTGGTCGTCCTGCACTTTCGCATCCTCATCGTGGTCGCCTTCGTCTTCGGGCTCCACAGGATCAGGAATAGTAGACAGGCTCCCGGCGATGACTTTAGGGTACAGCCGAATGACTCTTTCTGGAGGCGCAGATACTTCTGTGAAAAGTCCAAGAGCAGCTCGATATTTTCGTTGGTCAAATAGACGCTGTGCCTTCTGCATTTTTATCTCTCTTAAGCGCCCGTTTTTATCTTGCAGCAGAGCATCCTCCAGAGTGTCCAGAATCGTAATCGCTTCATCATATTGGCCACCGTCAACCAACTCAGTGATCTGAGAATCGTAGTCCGTAGCTTCCATTCTCCAGATGCATCGATCACTGGCAACGTGAAACCCTTTGCCAGCGTGTGAAAGGCTTACTGTTGGCGGAGGGAAGTGTAATATGCTCGCATTGGGCAAGCTCACTTGCTGTAGGACCGACAGAGTCTCTGGGTTTCGTATTTCAAGTATCCCTTTCAATGCCGGTTGTAGCGACAGTAAATATGGGTATGAATATCCTATTGACTCGGGCGCTTGCTGCCACGGGATTTGCCTCTTTTCAAGTGGCTTTCCAGCGGTATCCGTAAATAAGGAGTTGATATCCTTGGCCAACAATATTTCACCATCTCTCAGACGAGTGATAAGAGGCTTGGGCGTATATCCGCCCAGGCCCATGTATCCCATGCTGGTTGACCCAACACCCCCAAACCTGCCGACATCAGAGGCTCCGGGGCCCCCGATAGCTCCCGGTCCCACAATATCGTCGACTTCCTGGCTGAGTATATCAACAATTACGTATCCAGTGTTCATACCACATATTATTTTTGTCGCAGATGCCCAACTCAGTGTTCGAATAGCGGCAGTAAGAGTGATCTCGACAACGTCTGGGGACAGTTCCGATTCGTGCCATGACCATACGAGGAGCCGCCGTTTGACAGCAACTCCTAATCTAGATATAATCTCAGGTATCCCCGTGTCGTTATCCTTCAGAATATTTGACGTGATCGCGAACGTTGTGGCATTCTTAGTCTTAGGCAGTTGCTCCTGAAGCTCGTAGGTTTGCAGGTCGTGGATGGAAACGACGTAGTTCGAAAGGGAAATAAGTATGTTGGCCTCTTTAATCCTTGACAGTTGCTCAATCGCTCTAGGCGAGAATTTCTCGAGCTCACGAAGGAGATCTACCGGTTTTGCGGTAGAGGGTGCCGTAGGCTCCCCCGATCTGCCCCCCTCTCCATTGTGGTTTTTGACATCGACTGTGGGCTCGTTCACCCGATATATCCTTAAGCTTCCAGTGCTTAGCCCAACTATCAACCTGTCGCCTACCAGTATATTAGTGACATATAAGTTATAGGGGGTGTTTTCAGGTAATCCCAACCGTATGCGAGTATGGATTCGATTTTCGACTTATCTCGTGCCTTGAGCTCGACTATAGGCCGAGCTACAAAGGCGGAAAGCATGGCGTTATGCCAGCCTTTGAATACTTGGTGCAGGCTCCCAGCAACACAATCATCGAAATTTCACGGTTATTGTTGCCGTATCATGGTGAACATAGTTTTGTTTGTTTATGGCAAGGCGCGGTTCACTCCCTTATCGTTGGGAAGCTCAATGACGTTGCCGAGGCGGATGGGTCAGCCGTACGCTAACCAGGCTAAAGCCTAATTTAAGCTCATACAATGTTACAGGCGCAGAAACATTATATCCTCTGCCAACATCTGGTTTCAGGGAGACTTCAACTATTGATGTTATTGGAAATAAAAATTAGCCCAGGTATCCATCATGACCTTTGGGATGTACTAGATTTGATCACATCTTTTCTAACTTCAATAACAGCCCTCGAAACCGGATAGCAAGCACGTCCTGATACATTTATGCACATTATTATCACGATATCGAGTATCAGGGGGAGATACACAAACAACCAGATGGTATAAAGGCGCCTAATCTCGAGTCACTCGCTCATGGTAAGATATAAACCATGTTAATAATGATGTTGCCACGCTACTAATCCATAATTATTGCGATGAGAGCGGTGGGATATCTGCGTGTTCGCTCTTCGATCCGGCCAAAGCCCAAATGCAACCGATTATACTTTCCATTTCCGCCAACGCCAGTTGTCTTGCCCAAGCCCATAGCAGCCCTAATCGGTGATATACAAACAATATAAGCGCCAAGTAGCCACACCGTCATCGCCATCCGTCTGAGCCAACCCAAACAAACAGAGACCAAATAAGAACGCCTGCGCCGAGCACTTGTATATGAATCATTCGCCACATCTCCACCCGCACGCTTTAACAATGAGCCGCTACCGCCCATGAAGCTATTGCTCTCCACGCTCTGACTTCCCCCACACATCATGCGGGGCCCCCTTTCTGTCTCTTTCCACCAATCCGAGGACTGGGTTTAACCTTGCCGCCCGTATTTGCTGACTGGCCTTGAGGTTGACCCCCCGTCTGAACTGCGCCCCCCTGTTTAACTGCTGGAGCGCCATTAACATGACTCATCTCCTCACTTGGCCTCCTGCGTTTGTTGCTGGTATTAGGACTTGTATTAGCAGACACCCCACTGCTACTTCCTTGCTGGGACTGCTGTAGTGTCATTGCTGTCGGCTGCATATTCCCTGACGGGTTATTTTGCAATCCCCCCATGTTCATATTTTGAATTGGGTTTGTACCATCCGATAGCGACATCTGAGCTGCTGCTGGGCTTGAAAGTGTAAATGCGTTTAAAGATGGGGTCCTTGATCCCGGAGGGAGGGTAGATTGGTTTAAGGAAGCGGCTTGCGAGACGTGCGCAACGTATTGATCGAGGGCGGAGTAAGGAGCAAGAGACGAATGCTGATGCGAATAGTAAAAGAGGGGATTCATCTGACCCATGACTTCTGCCAACTGTCTTCTCTTAGTATATGGCCGTAAACTTCAATGATGTCGACTTACCTCAAGGAAACGGAAGACACTAGGTGTGATGCCCATATTCAGTTTAACTTTCGAATCCGGAATATCTATGTCTGGCGGTTGTGTTGGTGGTGACTTCAACGGCCTTGCTTTCCCCTTCTTGTTAATTTCTGGAGATTGTTTACCATCAGGTGGCGCATTAATTTTTTGCCAGTCTTTCTGCCATTCGTGGAGTGGCCGCGCTGCATCGACTACCCTGGTCCGTGGGAGATATTCTTCATGGTTGTTGGTTTCGAACTCTAATAATTCAATCATCTGATTGGCATCGAACTGAGCCTTTAGCTTCCCATTGGCAACCAACTAAATTTGATTAGATCCATAGGAACACTAACATTAAGACGATTTGTTTGCACTTACTTGTGAGCCGTTCTCGAACCAATAAATAAAGCTCGACTTCTCACTTGAGATATAATTGCAGTGATTTGGCAGCTCCTTCTCAGTTCCCTTTTCCATAATCAACTGGATATTCTTCACCCCACTTTCAAAATGTGTACAAAAGTACCTCGCCAGCGCTGGAAACGTGATCTCATACTGCTTCGTGGTTTGCTCGTCAACAATCCACACTGAATGGCGCAACACCCCTGTGGGAGAAAAAAACGTCTCCACGAAGTTGGTCCAGTAATTGAGATCGCTCTGTTGTTTAGTTGCCTGCGCGTTCGGTTTAATAAGCTGATTCAGTAAAATAAAGGGTTGTTTCCACTTACCACAAACTGACTGAGGTGATCGCCGAATTGCATCAATCTCAGTAGACATTGGCCTTTAAGCATCTGATTCCGTGGTCGAGCTTGCATCATTGCTGCCGTAGCTGCTGCTTGTTGTTGTTGTTGTTGCTGCTGCTGTTGTTGCTGCTGCTGATGTTGTTGCTGCTGCTGTTGCTGCTGCTGCTGAGGCTGTGGCGCTTGTTGCTGCGGTGTCGGAGGTTGTTGTTGTTGCTGCTGAGGTTGGGGGCCCTGTTGGGTCTGTTGTGCCGGGGTTTGAGGTTGTTGGGCAGCAGCTGCTGCCGCCGCAGCTGCGGCTTGTTGCTGCTGTTGATGCTGTTGCTGCTGCTGTTGGTGTTGTTGCTGCTGCTGGTGCTGTTGTTGCTGTTGATGTTGTTGCTGCTGCTGTTGCTGCTGATGTTGCTGGTGTGCTTGCTGTTGTTGCTGGGCTGCCGCTATTTGGAGATTTTGAAGTTGCTGGGGATTCATCTGGTTTGGCTGGCCCTGACCTCCGCTATGAGCCCCGGAATTTTGCATCTGTTGCATGGCTAGGAGCTGCTATAAAACGGACACATGTTAGCCGTTGCGCTTTACTTTCTCGCAGTATATAATAATACTGGGCTACATGCCTGGTGCTGTTGGTGCTGCTGCGCCTGCTGTTGTTCCATGCTCAGCTGGGCTTGCGCCTGTTGCTGTTGTTGTTGAAGGTGTTGAGGAAGCGGCACCGGTTGCATCCCTCTCGGGCCAGCCTGGCGCATTGCAGCAAATTGCGCGGCATTTAAGCCAGGGCTCATTCCATTCACCATATTCATTGGCATGCCGCTATTATACTGCTGCTGCGCGATAATCGCCTGTCGAGCGGCTTGCGCCTGGCGCGCTTGGTTCTGCTGCTGGAGAAGGTGTTGCTGTGCCATTTGCATTTGTGGAGTGGCAACTGTGAAGCATATTAGCTTGACGCTCTTTCTCTGTGGCAACTTATAGGGCAGTCGCAGCGTCTAGGAAGGATACACGTACAGGCCATCTGCGGTTGTTGTTGTTGCTGTTGATACATGGCTTGGCTTGGTGTTAAATGCTGTAGAGCGTGCGCATTCGGCCCACCCGGTCCATTGACCCCAGGAGACATGCCAGCCATCATTGTCCCTGGTTGACTGACTTGTGGAACTCCTGGCCCAGAGACGCCCATGTGGAAGGCTTGTTGAGGCATACCAGGGCCCGGTGGACCGCCTTGCTGGGTGTGCACTCCAGCCATCTGATGCCCCTGTGCAACTCCTGGATGCTGTGGCAACCCAGTCGGATGTGGAGAGTACGATTGCGCGACGCTCGTCATCATTGTGGTTCCCACTGCGCGCCCGTGAACGGAGACCCTCTTGATGTCCTGAAAGGCGATCCGACGATGCGAATAGATTAGCTCACGTGATCGGTGGCTGGAGAGTCTCCATACCTGTCCTAGTGATTTTTAAGCGAGTTTTGATGGGACCAAATATAAATCGATCTTGTCGCAGATATTTTTTCTTTCTACTACCACAACCAATTCCTACATCTGTTCAACAATCAGTACCATAACCGGAACTGGTGAAAAACATGTGAGGCCAACCAATCGTCTTTTGAGCTACGGGTATGTGATCTTTTTATGCGTCGCCCTTCCCTTTTTCCTTACGATCTGGAATGATGAGAGCAATATTTTATTGTCTTCTTTCCCAGAATTAATCGACCATGATTAAAACTTTGGGTCTTCCAGACATGGTTGACCTGCTACTTGCCAGTACATTCTGTCTGACCCAGATCAACAATTCATATGCAATTGTTTTCAACCAAAATCATCGCTTGCTTTGGCGTACCGAGTAACTAACTTGGAAACAGTACAGTATTTTGCTATCACGAATCCAAATTCCCCTCGAACTACGAGCAGTTGGGACGAGACTCATAGCGGTATATCCAATCAAAGCAGCATTCTCTTCAGGAGAATGTTTGCTGCCCAATCTGGGTGCTCCCGAATCTGATGATGGACGCAAATGGTTAGTGATAAAAGTTTTATTCCGTTACACTCCCCACCATGTCATGATGAAAACCGTACCACATTCGCAGTTTCTACTCGAGCTTCATTTGAACCTATTTCGAAGCAGATGAGGGGCATTTCTTCCTTGGATGTCTGAACATGAACAATACAAACCATTGTTTAAAGTGTCAATAGATGAATCAGTTTCACTAACAGCACATCAGGCTTCTCGCTATATTTGCAGTATTTCCACTGTTGACTTATCTGTCGCAGTGACGAAACTCCATTCGAACAAAGGTAGGAGTACTCCTTCGTCTCATCTTGTTTATTTATTGTAATCCCACTTGCCAAACACTCTGGCCCTTACCTCCTTTCCTTCGTGGATCGGTTCAACCTATGGTATAGGCCTATTTTTGCGTGCAAGAAGACGAATGAACAGCTTACTCACCACGGCGTCCGGCCTTCGTGGCAAAATGGGCGTAGAGGTCCTTCATATTATTGTCAACATTACCATCCTTCTTTACAAGTTGCCATCTCGCTTTCTCAACTGGAAACGTGAAGCAAGTTGTAAAATCACTAGATGATCTACATATTTAAATATCTTAATTGAATCTACTTTGTTGTCACTACATAAGCTATACAATACCATCGATATCGACTTACGCTTTGAATTGATATCATCCTGGCTCCCTTGCATCTAAATGTCACCGTTGGTATTTCCTTCTCCCATGCTGGTCAGACCGCTGACCAGTCCCAGCATTCGTCTGCCAAGCAGATCATCTTCGCTCGCCAAGCTGACCGAACTCTTCTTCCGTGACAACCTTCCCCTATCCCTGCCTGTCCTCCTGCCCCTCGCTGCGCCTTCGTCCGATACCCCTCCCAATGTCTCCTGGATAAGGCGTTCCTTTAGCTCTTGTTCAGCCCTTAATTTGGCAGTCAATGGCATCCTCATTTCCAAGGCCTCGTCGCCAGAGGATTCAGTGCGGTTGTGGTGGTAGTTCGCGCCGTTCCCTTTAGCATACTTAGCATTGTCGCCCCGGCTGCGCAAGCTCGTCGCTTTAACGCCAGATCCCATTGTGCTAGATGCTGAGGCTTTCATGTTTTCGTTTGTATCGGAGCGCTCAAAGAGCTCATCGATCCAGCGCGCGCAACGGAAGATGTGACTCCAACCCTCGGGGAAGGCAGCAGCAAATTGCATAAAGCCATGTGAAATCCCAGGTATCAAGGCTACCTCTACCACATCCCTGTCATCAAATTCCTTTGCTAAATGCTCGCCCTTTCCCTTTTCTTTCTCGTAGGCTTCGGCCTTGGCTTTCCGTAGCCTGCCTGCGAATATTACGGTGTCGTCGACCAAAGGATCCCGTTCACCTGTGAGAAAGTATGTTTTTGGAAATCGAGCGAGTAGTGCCGGCGGAGCAAGGATGGGGGAAAGGTAATAGTCATCGGCGAACGACGGCCTGTTGTGTGGGCCAACGTAGAGCAATATCATAGATCTCATTGTTGCGGGGTCGAGGATACGGTCATTGATATAGGATATCATAGAGGTAATCGCGAGACGGGTGCCTGGTATCGCTGTAGGTGTTGGTGGCACTGGAGGTTCATTGTTGGAATTGGGATGTTCGGAGAGCGAAACAGAGGCTGGGATCGACCTGGGACGCTCTTTAAGAGGTAGAGGTGTAAAATCTTCGCCCTCTGAGTGATGGGGGGTCCCAGCGAGATGGTTATATTGCATGCTCTTCAGTCGCAGCATGTCCCGATTCGTCTTTCGCATCCGGCGGTCCTTGAAGAGAGACATATGCTCCTCGCTCATCCAATTGACAATATTGAAATCCAAACCTGGGTATACCAATATGAGACCCTCGGGCATTGGTAGCGGAATCTCGCTGTCAGAGGAGTGCTCAATGATTTTTAGTACTGTTCCAGTCGCGAGGTTTCCCCCAGCACTGTCGCCCACAATCACAATTTTTGGCATCACTTCTCCAGACAAGCCAATAAGCCTACCGCGGCTAGCGATGACCGCGCGATAGACATCAAAACATTCGTTGAGCGCGTAAGGATAGGGGCACTCCGGCGCCTTTCTATAATCCAAACTCAATACTGGTAGACCAGTTTTGCCAGCCCACGCAAATAGTTTGTCATCGTGAGCTCGTGGGTCCATTGCGACGAATCCGCCACCAGGAACGTCAATAACGATCTTGGTGTGGTCCTTGAGTGCACTCAGTGGCCCATCGAAGTATAGCCATGCCTGCACTGGTTCTCCTCCTGGTCGCGGTATGCGTATTGCACGCGGCGGGTACTTCATAAGTCGCGGGCGTAACAATGTCGAGAGAAATTTAAGGTATGGTGTGTTGCCCTTATTCCAGCTCACTCTGAGGTGTTCCAACGTCAACATCCCTCTCACCTTCCTTACTTTCTCGTCCGCTCTCTCCGCCGCTATCAAGTAGTATAATGAGAATACGACGCTTGACAAGTCCCGCAACCACTTCCTGCGGATGCGCATAGCAGTCCAGAACCCAGCATCGAGAGCGGTCATCACCCATGTCGCGCGGAAGTAAGAGCGAGTATAGAGATTTGCGAGCGGCTCGGGGCATTCGAGGTCGAAGAGAGAATCGAAATTGCGAGCGATATATAGGTAAAGCAGCGTGATCATCACTGTCTGCCACGGGGTGAAAAGGCCAGAGCACGCCCGTGAGAGCTTACGGAGTTTCGGCGGTCCATGCTTGTTTCCTCTTTCATGGTATTAGTACAGCAATAGAGACAAGAAAATTTGAGGCTTGAGAACCTACTTGGCGAGGTAGAGAGACCAGAAAGAAACTACCGCAAGCACATGGAATTTGCGGAACTGCACTGATGGCCGACCAAGTACGTGGTCTAAACAATGAAGTCAGCTTGGGGGGTTCACGGGTTTGCCTGTGAAGCTGGGGCATACCAATCATACTGGCGACCAGCTCTCGATAAAGAAGGCAGCAGCCGTGCCAGGTTCTGAAACTGTGCTGTGCGTGGACGAAAGGAGATAAAGAAAAGAAGTTATTCCCTGCCCTAGCCGTGGGTCAACCTTTGCGATTATTCCATCACAAGGGCTACCCGATAACACTACACAGCATTTACGTTTTATGTAGAGCCAGAGAGTTGGAAGTTTAGGCGATCGGCATGTGCATGAGTAGTGATAGCACTATTGGTATAGCACAACTGAGTACTCCATACAGTATAGTTTATAGTACGGGGTATTCGTAAAGGTAAGGTATGAGATGCCACTCGTACCTCCTCTGAATGGCGGCAGGTAGTGGGGTCGTCATGGGACTGAGACCGGGCTACGGGCTTGTGAAGGCATTGTTTGCATGTGATCGAGGGCGGCGAGGGCGGTCTCTAGTTTGGGCTAAGATCAGAGCGGTATAGGGTCGTTCTATCCATTATATGGAAGAACCCGCACTCCAGACCCCGTTCATCCGTTCAGGTTTTTGTGGGGTTAGATGGAGTAGCACGTGACCATTCATCCAAATAGAGTTCAGCCTCGCCAACGACAATGATGCTACCCTAGCTTCCACCAGGTGAGCCAAGAAAGTTCACAGAACACCTCGCACTGGGCCAACACTTTTCAACATGGCAGACACGCCAACAATTACTTCATCCCCAGGGAGCACCCCTCCCTCTAGCGCCTCCGAGCAAGCTCGTATTCGCCGAGAGCGTCGCGAGGCCAAAATAAAAGCTGGAGGGACGTCGAGGTTAAACAAGATCACAGGGCTGGGTGGTGGCTTACAACGAGGTTTGTCCGCAGTTCAGCTGGCGATGTCCAGCGCAATGTTCCATTTCTGACTCCGACAACAGATGTAAAGCCTGCGGCTGTAGCCCCCCAAACTGCATCTGTCTCTCACGCGGACCCAGATGAGGTTGATATCAGCGAGCACTTTTATGAACCACCGCCGAATGTCCGCTCCCAAAATGCTACGCCGAATCCCAACCGTCCATATCCCGGCTTGTCGTCGGATCCTAGCCAGTTGGATGACCAGGCTCTTCGAGCCATGATGCTCGGTTTCCCTCCGCCAAACGGGAGTCCGCAACCCCAATCTAACCCATTTGGTGGGCCTCCGAACCCATTCGCGGCAATGGGCAACCCTGGTGGCACCGGTGATCCTGGGGCCAACGATCCCATGATGGCTATGCTACAACAGATGATGGGGGGTGCGGGGGGGGAGCCAGGAGCTATGCCATCCTTCCCTGGCCTGCCACCCATGGGGTTTCCTGGAAACGATTCCAATGGAGCTCCCGCAGTGAAGACATCCACCTATATATGGCGCATCTTGCACGCCATTTTTGCCCTGGGGTTTGGCCTATATATCGCCTTCACTACGGAATTTGGGATGGAAGTAGAACGCAGGAGTGGTATCGCCGATGGGGTAGACCTAAGGGCGTTTTACGTGTTCGCGACCGTGGAGGCGATACTACAGGGGACTCGGTTTATCTTTGACAGAGGACAAGACAGCCAAAGTGGAATTATTGGGATGGTTCTGCGGTTCTTGCCCCAGCCATTCGGAGGATATCTTCGGATGTTCATGAACTATCGGAGTATCTGGACTACGACAAGTGCCGATGCTATGGTTGTGGTGTTTGTTCTTGTGGCTGCTAACCATTGGAGGGTCTCCAACGGATATGATAGCGTAACGTAAGTCATGGCGTACTGTCGCTAATGGCGTACTGTCGCTAATGTATCTTTACAGCACATATTATATGTAAAGGTACTTATAATAGCGAAAATTAAAACCTTAATTACTTCTTTAATAAATTTATTAAGGGTTAGACCTCTTATATATAGGAACTATATATAATTATCTACTATATACAAAAAACACTAGTAGCACTAGCGTTTTTTTACATAAATTATTAAACATTTTAAGTATTACCATACAATTATTTACTATAGCAAATATACATCTGCTAATAACTTCTTAATTAGGTTAGCTTACATACTAAGTTTTTTAAGTATAATGTATGTTTATATATAATATTATAATATAAAAGCATTAAGCTTTAACTACCTTTAATAAAAAGTTATTAAAGGTTTAAATTTAGATCACGTGATGTTATTTCGGTACAGAATTCCATAGCGACAGTACGCCATTAGCGACAGTACGCCATGACTTACGTTAAACAGCACCCATCCCGTATAATATTAGCTGTAAAAATGTCAGTTAATAAAACCCACTAATTTCATTTGATGGCATGTTTGTATGTTCAATGCGTACGCTGTATTCGCCTAGTGTCTATTATTTCGTCGTTTGAGATATTAATATGTCAGATGGGTTAACGTAAGTCATGGCGTAAGCGCCGCCATGGCGTAAGCGACAATTTCAGAAACCACACCAAAATCCACGTCACGTGACTATAATTAAAACCTTAATAACGTCTGTAATAATGGTTATAAAGCTTAATGCTCGGAGACTATTACTCTTTATATAATCATCTAATATATGTAAAAATGCTAGTAGCGCTAGTCTTATTTTACAATAAATATTAAGGTTTTAACTTTTACCATATAAAATATTTATATAGCAAAACTTAAACTATAAATAACTCTTTAATAACACTAGCTTATATTATAGTAAATTAAACCCTAATGTATGCATATATAAAGAGTAATAGTCTCCGAGCATTAAGCTTTATAACCATTATTACAGACGTTATTAAGGTTTTAATTATAGTCACGTGACGTGGATTTTGGTGTGGTTTCTGAAATTGTCGCTTACGCCATGGCGGCGCTTACGCCATGACTTACGTTAGTGTACAAGCTAGCATTTCTAAGTGTAATGTATGTATATATCAAGTCTCTAAATACAAAAGCGTTAAACTTTAATAAGCTTAGTTCAAAAGTTATTAAGGGTTAAAATATAGATCACGTGATACAAATCAGCGTGTAAATGCAACTACAGCCAGTACGCCATTGCGGCCAGTACGCCACGACTTACGTTACGCTTCTGAATAATTAAGCGTAAGTTATCACACTCTCTTTTTTGAAGGGTGTTGCGTGTATTAAGGCGTTCTGTCTCGTCTGCCAACTTATTGATGTATCGCTTTGTAGGAGTATTAAGAGCACTACTCCGACTTATTGTAGTAGATAGAACTGTGTTTGCTTTGTGAAGTGTTTGAAAATCAGGTGGACTGCTGTTTAAGAATACCTTCTCAAAAATATCATGCTCTGTAGGAGTATGTGGCCGTTCTACTATAACGTCTGTTGTAGGAAGTGTAGCTGCTCGAATGACTGTTTGCGGTTGAAATGGCTGTAGGCCACTCCCTCTCCAAGCAGAAGTGATATTTGCATTTGAAAAAGCAGCTGCTCTTGCAGTAATATATGCATCCATCCATTCTGACTTCTGTATGCGTAGGAGTTGTGCCTCATTTAGGTGCGAGAGAGTAGTTGTAAGGTGTTGCTTTAAGGGTCCAAAAATCGAAATATCAAGTGGCTGTAGAACATGAGATGTATGAGGAGGTATTATAAGGAGCGATATTCGATTTTGAATGCAGTGTGATATAAAGCTTCCACTTATATGGCTGTCGTGGCCGTCGCAAATAAGGAGCCTTTGTTATAGTTTTCCATTTTGTGTTACTTTTGCTCTTATAGAGGGCATCAAAAACGCGTTTTAACCACTCTACTCCGTGTAGATTACTTGTCCACCCTTTTGTGTTTGCAGAGAAGTGCCATTTTTGTATAACCTCTTTTGGAATCTAGCTTTATAGGATATTCTATCCTTTGAAAATAATAAGGGGGTCGATAGCTATTCCGTCCATACAGATGCATTTAACTACAGACACCCATTCCTATTAGCTAGGATGAGCCTAAAATCGCGTACGGAGCGTAGAGTTAACTATAATTCGTGTAGATTACATAGTTCTAATTGAAAATCCAGTCTCGTCCATATTATAGGTGTTGTAGTTTTCGATTTTTAGCTCTATTATAAGGCTTTTGTACGCGTTAAACCACCCCCTTAACACCTCTTTTGTCACCCCATTCATCCTTTGCGCTTTAACTCTACGTCCTAACTTAACATGTAGGTTAGGATGCCTTTAAATAAATCGTAGAACCCAATCTTGCCTAAGAGGTAAGTTAGGAATTTGAGGTTAAGGTTAAAGTTGTAACGTAAGTCGTGGTCAGACCGGCTACATGGCCGGACCGGCTATTAGTACCTTTGCATAGAAATTTGTATGTAAAGATACTTATACTTGCAAATATTAAAACTGTAATAACTCTATGAATAAAATAGTTGAAGGATATCCGTGTTATATATAGGAACTTTAAAAGGTCGTTTACAATATATAAAAACCTTTGTCTTACTAGCGTCTTTTTAGATAAGTTATTAAAGGTTTTAAGCTTTATCATACAAAAATTTAGTATAGTAAATATTAAACTGCTAATAACTTCCTTATAACGCTAGCTTACACACTAACGTAAGTCGTGGCGTAATGGGTATAATGGCGTAATGGGTATATGTACCTTTGCAGCTAAATTTGTATATAAAGGTACTTTGAAATGAAAACTTCAAAGTGTAATAACTCTATTAATAAAATTAATAAGACTTAATCCTCTTATTCATAAAACACTTATATAAGCATCTATTATACATAAAGACGCTAGTAGCATTAGTTTCTTTTTGCATAATTTATTAATGGTTTTAGATTTTGCTATATAAAATTTTATATGGTAAATCTAAAATTGCTAATAACTTTCTTATTAGGCTAGCTTACAAGTTAGCATTTTTAAGTATAATATATGTGTATATAAAGTCTCTAAATCCAAAAGCATTAAGCATTAATAAGCTTAGTTAAAAAGTTATTAAAGGTTTAAATACAGATCACGTGATGCAAATTTGCCTGCAAATTGAGTATACCCATTACGCCATTGTACCCATTACGCCACGACTTACGTTAACGTTTTTAATTATAATGTATAAGCATATAAATTAATTAGGTTTAAGAGTATTAAGCTCTAGCATATTTATTAAAAGAGTTATTAAAGTTTAGAGGTTTGGAAAATATAAGTATCTTTATATACAAATTTGTATGTGAAGGTACTAATAGCCGGTTTGGCCATGTAGCCGGTCTGACCACGACTTACGTTAGTTGTTGTAGGTGGTGTTGTTAAGGCTGAAAAACGCGACACTTATTTAACTAGACTTCATCTGCAACCTCCCGTAATATCTAATGGCTAGGAGCGTAGCCGCTTGCAGTAAGCTCTTTAATCCACTTTAAAAGGACAATTTCCTGATTTTTTGACAATAGCTAACGTAAGTTGTGGCGTAGATGCAGTAGTGGCGTAGATGTAGTATGTACCCTTACATACAAATTTATATGCAAAGATACTTATATATATGAAAATAAAAACCTGCCTATCTTTATTAATAAAAATCGTAGGGCTTAGCTGTTTTATATTTAGGTTCTATATATAGCTATCTATGGTATATAAAAAGCTTAGGACTATTAGTACTATTATTACTATTTTATTAAGACAATTAAATTACTCATACAAATATTTATATAGGGAAAACCTAAAACTTAAATTAACAAAGTAAAAAGGTACTAGTACTACTAGCGTTTTTATACTATGTAAACGTCCATATATAGAACCTAATTACTAAACAGCTAAACCCTATGATTTTTATTAACAGTAATATCTAGGTTTTTACTTTTGGATATATAAGTACCTTTGTATATAAATTTGTATGTAAAGGTACATACTGTATCTACGCCATTGCTGCATCTACGCCACGACTTACGTTAGTTAGGTAATTGCGCTTCAGCTTGTACACGCTATACACCACTTACGCGTTTACGCACAGTGTCTAGCCATAGCCCTAAGGCAATAGCTGCAGCATTAGAAGACTTATATTTCCCAGTCTGTACTCCTAGAACAGCTTCAGAAAGTCGTAAATTGCGCTCCTAAGCCTTTATACTCCTACGCTTGACCATTGTAGTGTTAGTGGTGCTAGTTAGGTTTTTGGTGGTCTAGTCCTAGTTTTGGTGGGGTAGCAGGTCCGGCCATGTAGCAGGTCCGGCCACGACTTACGTTAAGGTGTTACTTTAAGGGCCTAAAAATTAAAATATTAAGTAGCTATAGAATATAAGATATATAAGGAGGTATTATAAGGAGTAATATTTAATTTTAAATGTAGTGTAATATAAAGCTTCTACTTATATAGCTATTATAGCTATTATAAATAAGGAGCCTTTATTATAGTTTTCTATTTAAAAGTGTTACTTTTACTCTTATAGAGGGCTTAAAAACGCATTTTAGCTACTCTAATCTATAAAGATTACTTATCTACCCTTTTATGTTTATAGAGAAGTACTATTTTTATATAACCTCCTTTAGAATCTAGCTTTATAGGATATTCTATCCTTTAAAGATAATAAGGAGGTTAATAGCTATTCTATCTATATAGATGTATTTAATAGTAGACACCTATTCCTACTAGCTAGGATGTGCTTAAAATTATGTATAAAGTGTAGAATTAACTATAATTTATATAGATTACATAGTTCTAATTAAAAATCTAGTCTTATATATATTATAAGTGTTATAGTTTTTAATTTTTAGCTCTATTATAAGGCTTTTATATACGTTAAACTACCCCTTTAACACCTCTTTTATTACCCTATTTATCCTTTATGCCTTAACTCTAACGTAAGTTGTAGCGTACTAGCAGGAATGGCGTACTAGCAGTAGTTGCATTTATAGGTAAATTTACATAACGTGATCTATATTTCAACCTTTAATAACTTTTTAACTAAGCTTATTAAAGTTTTATACTTTTGTACTTAGAGACTTTATATACATATATATTATACTTAAAAACGTCAGCTTGTAAGCTAAGCTAATAAAGAAGTTATTAGCAATTTTAGATTTACTATATAAATTTTTTATATAGTAAAATCTAAAACCTTTAATAACTTATGTAGAAACATGCTAGACATATTAGTGTCTTTACATATAGTACATAATTATATATATTTCCTATATATAAAAGTGCTAACCTTTAATAAATTTATTAAAGAAGTAATTAAGGTTTTAATTTTAGCTATAATAAGTACCTTTACATACAAATGTACCTGTAAAGGTATTAAGGCTAAAAAACGTAACACTTATTTAACTAGACTTTATCTATAACATCCTATAATATCTAATAGCTAGGAGCATAGCTACTTATAGTAAGCTCTTTACTAACGTAGGTCGTGACCATACCGGGACCATGGCCATACTAGGAATCTGTCAACCACCACTAAATTAAAGGTCATGTGACTAAATTTAAATCCTTAATAACTTTCTAATTAATGACTATAAGGCTTAATCCTCTTATAATGTTAATCTTTATATACATATACATTAACGTAAGTCGTGGCGTACTGGCATCAATGGCGTACTAGCACCATACCAAATTGTGAAGCGAAATACATCACATGACATATAATTCAACATAGAATAACGTTTGTAGTAAGCCATCTAGAGCTTCATGCTCTTATATTTAAGATCTTTACATACGCATGTATTGTGCTTAAAACTGCTAGCTTATAAGTAAGCTATTTGCAGAAGTTATTAACACTCTAAGATTTGCTATAAGGTCATGGTGTAACCGGCTACATGGTGTAACCGGCTATTTTGCCCACCCTACCAAAATCCAGCTTTGTAGCAACGCACCTAACAAAAACCAAACTCTTTATAACTTCTGTAATAGTAGTTGTAAAGCTTAATACTCTTAGATTATTACTCTTTATATACTTATATATTATAAGTAAATTTTTTACAATGTACGCTAAGCTTATTAGAGAGTTATTTCTAGTTTAAGTTTTGCTATACAAATATTTTGTATAGTAAAAATTAAAATCTTAGATTACTTGTGCAAATAGGCGCTAGTAACACTAACATTTTAAATATATATAAAGATTTATATATAGAACTTAAATATTAAGTAGCTAACTGTAGCGATTTTTATTAGTAGAGTTATTTTGATTTTAAGTTTTGTAAGTTTAAGTACCTTTACATACAAATTTGTATATAAAGGTACATATAGCCGGTTACACCATGTAGCCGGTTACACCACGACCTACGTTAATAGTTTAAGAGGATTAAGCCTTAACGTAAGTCATGGCGTAAGCGCCGCCATGGCGTAAGCGACAATTTCAGAAACCACACCAAAATCCACGTCACGTGACTATAATTAAAACCTTAATAACGTCTGTAATAATGGTTATAAAGCTTAATGCTCGGAGACTATTACTCTTTATATAATCATCTAATATATGTAAAAATGCTAGTAGCGCTAGTCTTATTTTACAATAAATATTAAGGTTTTAACTTTTACCATATAAAATATTTATATAGCAAAACTTAAACTATAAATAACTCTTTAATAACACTAGCTTATATTATAGTAAATTAAACCCTAATGTATGCATATATAAAGAGTAATAGTCTCCGAGCATTAAGCTTTATAACCATTATTACAGACGTTATTAAGGTTTTAATTATAGTCACGTGACGTGGATTTTGGTGTGGTTTCTGAAATTGTCGCTTACGCCATGGCGGCGCTTACGCCATGACTTACGTTAGTTAAACTGCCAATTTTAGGCTGGACCATCGTTGACTGAACCAATTTCCGGTTTTTATTTTGTATACGTTAAGTTGAGCAAGTAAATTTGCTTGACATAAAGATATATTTAACTAAAAGGCAACTTAAAAGATGTGCCTACCCCGCTTGCGCCATACTCCCGCTTAACTTACGCCATGCTTTAGGTCAAGGTCAGCTAATAATTAACTGACTGATTGAAACTTCGAGACCAAAGAAACCTGTTTCTCTTCGGATCGGAGTTTGTGGTGGAACCTTCTAGTGATACGCTTCTCTGGTATATCTCCTAATTTGTTGTGAGCAGCTGCAGAGCAGGTCGTGCTGATTCATAGGGGCTACTTACATCCTCATCGGCGGAAATAAAGCAGTCTAATATGATTTCCCTTGCATTGTCATGCTTCTCCAGATTCACAGGTGTACTGTGACTCTTCATAAGAGGCAGTATGACTCCTCCAAATACTTCAAACTTTGACCAGTTGATGCGGTCTCCCTTTGGCCCGACGAAAGTTTTGCTTCCTTCGTCTGCGGAGGCTAAGTCACGTCGCGACAGAGGCACGTATGGAATTCGTGGCAGTGTTGAGTTTTGCCAGGCCAGGCGATAGGCAAAATGGCTCCTTTGGCGCCCCATCAATATCTCAAGCCTCATGAACTGTTTCCGGCATTCATCACTTATCAAAGCCTGTGTCTGCGCGAGTCGTCTTACGGCGGTGTTTTGAATCCCCGCCATAACGGCGGCCAAGCCATTGTAGTTGTTCATCTGCCTTAATTTCCATGCGATACGCATAAATTTCTCCAGTATCTGCGCTCGATGCTTTGCCTTGTCTCTTAAGAGAATCAAGTTGGTTACCCACCATGCCACATGGTTAAAGTGGTTGATGGCGCGGGTGACATTGACGAGGCTTTTACATTTCGCCTTTTGTTTTGCTGAGAGGCTCACATCACGAACCAGATCTCGTACGCGGACGGACGAAAACATAATCCAGTCAATTCTAGTGATTTCGTCTGCAAAATCATCATCCGAAATCTCCATGCAGTTGTGATACAGGAGCTTCGTCAGTAGGTGCTTTTTTGATGGGATAAAAGTTGCAGCTTCAATCTCATAGTCTCTCACTGTATGAAAGGCTGAAGGTTGACCACCGGCCGCTGGGGCATCGCTCGATGATACTGACACGGCCTCGGAATGTCGGCGATCTCGTCTGGCATTCTTCTCATCAGCTAGCGATGAATGGCTGGTGTTCTTGCTTGCATCAGTACTCCGTGATGTGACTGGAGCAAGTTCGTTGGTTTCTTCCAAGTCAGAGTCTGCCTCAATATCACTCTTTGCCCATCGAGTATCGTCGTCTTCCACGACATGAAAGCGAAGCATACTCCTCATCTCTTGAACGGCGTAATTAAAAGCTGGTTCCGTGGAAATCTGGTCGACAAACGCGCTGAACTTCTGGTTTGTCTGTGGAGCTGCGAAATCGCCTGGATACTGTGAAATCCATTTGGTAAGGACAGCGATAATCCGAAGCTGCACGGTAGTTCGTGTCAGGAAATGTTGACCCTTTTCGTCGGCAGATTTTTCCAATCGGGATAAAATGGCAGACAGTAACATCCATGGAGACGCAAACTTCCTATACATGCACAGGAATATGTCCGTAAAATTCGCATCTGCCTTCGACATAGGCTGGCTTAACAGGCGATCCACAAGCTCGTCAAATGTGACCCCGGACACCTTGACATGTCTATCTGGAGTAACATCATCGCTTCGCTGGAGTATAGGAATGTCGTCTGAGTAGCGGGGGGAGGAGTCGATTTCGGATTCTTCTGCGTCGAGATTCGAAGGAACGGCCCCAGAACGTTTCTTTTCTGGCGTATCATCTTCGTCTTCGGTTTGTGGGGTATCTATAGTGGTGTTGTTGCTCTCCAATTGGCCTTGCGACAGCCGTGTCTGGCCAGTGGTTGGGACATCTGCCTTCTCCTGGAAGACCTGAATTGTGTCCGTGTCAACCCTTTGGCGCGTGGGTATAGTACGACTAGACATTGGCGATGGTGGAATTGACCACATCGAGAGCTCTGAGCGAAACACTGTTTGTGACTGTTTGAATCAGTTCCCCTCCCAGGCCTTGGCATGCATCACTGCCTGCCCCGGCTGCAGTTGATGAGCCTGCTCAAAGTTTAACTGCGACCGAAATAACGAGGTGAGCATCGAGGATTCGTGACATAGGCCTATGGTGGTCGAACTCAGAACTGGTGTCCAGCTGATGGCTTCAGTTTGAGGCTGACGTTAATCGGCTACTTCGGGGTAGACGCTCAGACCCGTTCGTGTGGGGTAAGGGTGTGAAGGCTGAAGGGTGACGGGTGCTCTAATGGGTTCGGCTAGACGCCTCCGTTAAATTATAATTTAAGATTTGAAAATGAGGAGCAGTGAACATGATTGTTTTACAAACGGACAATTATTTCGAGGCTTTTGATTCTTGTTCAGAAGATGGGGTGACGAATCTATGATCATGCGAATACACTTTGAGGGTACTTCACAGGATTACACGCACACATGTGATACTTCGACAGTAGTGGAATTATTGTTATGAATCGCTAATCACGCCATACGGTAGAACACTGTCAAAAGTAAGAGGGGACGGGGGGGCGTAGAAATTTAATGTCTAATACGCATCCCCGTTGAGAAGCTGCGCGATGATCTTTGCGTTTTCCTCAGCAACCTCGTCCTGGACCAGCCGAGCAACGTCGACGCCGTCTGCCGCGACAAGCTTCAAAACGAGGTTAGCATACTCTCTTACACCCTCACCAGCTTTTCCAAATTCCAGCTTAGCCTTGCCCAACGCATCGATCCCATCCTGCGTCCCCCGGTCGCTACTCCACGGCCCTTGCCTTGATGAACTGCCTCTCCCCATACCCCCCCTTCCACCTCCCCTACCTCTCTGGAACTGAGGATACGAATGATCGTTGTTCGACCCAAGCGTATTTAAATCATCCGTTGGCGGCAGAGTAGCATTGTATATATCTCGTAGCTGGGACCGTAGACGTGGGTACATGATGAAGAGTGTCTGTAACTTTTGAGAACTCTCCAACACTGAAAATATGTTGCCCTGAGTGGAACCTGCAACGGTTCCTGGCAGTGGTCTTACTGATCCATTCTGCGTTGCAGGTTCGGCAGCAAGAGGAGTCAGACTTCTGGTCACTGGTGCCTCACAAGGGATGGCTCTGTGTAGAGTTGCACAGGCCACAGAACAACTACCAACTGTTAGATATATCGCAGGTAACCAGTAAACAAAGTCCTCACTATGGAATTTCACATCGAGAACATTTATACTTGGCCTGCTGGTCGTTGCAAACCCCGCATAGCTTGCTGCTCAGGCTTGTTTTTGGGGGACCCTGGTCTTCAGTGATGGTTGCTTGTGGAGTTTCAGCGGCTTCTTCAGGATGGCTATGTTGTTCTACCTCCGTTTGTGGTATATCCAAAACTTGGGGGGACTGCAATTTGTCCGGAATATCCAGAACCTCGCCGTTGCCGCCAAGGTCAGCAGTGGTGGGCTCCATAGCTGGTATTCAGAGCAGACGATGGTCTGGATTGTGGTGGCGGTCGAAAGTTGAATGGACCGGGTCACGTGCACAATTTGTTAATTGTGCTGAGTCATATGCCGTCATTCCGGAAATCTACCGGAGATCGCCCCCAGACATCAATTCGAACCGACTGTGGTAAATATTATAGAACTACAACTACTCATGATAAAGTAGTTTTTGTGAAAGAAATATCCACAACGACATAATGGCATCATGTCGAGCGCTCGGCACAGTGGCATCGTCCGCAAGGATGCTGAGGTCCACCAGAATAACCCCAAGAGTTCCTATCACATCCGCACATAGATGCCTTCACCAAACCGGACGACTGCCATCGATGGGGGCGACAAGTTCAGCAAGGCGACCAACTCTACAGCCATTGCACCAACCATCAACTATACTCCGCCCAACGGCTGCGGCTGGCGGTAGCCGCACTATATTTATTCAAACGGAGAATACACCAAACCCGGATGCTCTCAAGTTCCTCCCGAACCAACGGGTTCTACCCGAGGGCATCTCGACGCCGTTTATTGAATATATGACACCACGCTCAACTCTGGCGCCCCCACATCCCTCTCCGCTGGCAGCAAACCTGATGAATATTGACGGAATCACATCTGTGTTCTACGGAGTGGATTTCATAACCGTCACGAAGGCCGCCGATGCCAACTGGGCGCATATCAAGCCCGAAGTTTTCAGCCTCATCACCGAAGCCGTTACCTCAGGACAGCAGATGGTGAACGTTGTAGAGAATAAGCCTGGAGAGCAACAGCATGAGGGTGCAGAGGAGGACAGCCTTGCATACGACGAGAATGATAGCGAGGTTGTTGGAATGATCAAGGAGCTCCTGGAAACACGCATAAGGCCTGCGATCCAAGAAGACGGTGGAGATATCGACTTTAAGGGATTCGAGGGGGGGAACGTACTGCTGAAACTCAGAGGTGCCTGCCGTACATGCGACTCCAGCACGGTTACCTTGAAGAATGGTATTGAGGGCATGTTGATGCATTATGTGAGGGACCCCACTCCTGCGATAACAATTATTTTCTAACATCGAGCACAGATTGAGGAAGTAAAGGGCGTTGTTCAGGTTCTAGACCAGGAGGAGGAAGTGGCATTGGCCGAGTTTGCAAAGTTTGAGGAGAAGCTGCAACAACAAAAGGGACATGTGCCAGCGTCGACACAAGGCAAGGACAGCCTGGACTCTGTGCCGGGTTGAAGCATCACGTATACTTTAGAGTGTATAGTATCGTGAGGAATGGGATGTATACTAGAACAAAACCGCAGGGATGGGACATGCGTGTATATACCCAAATGAAGCATTGTGCAGACGTAATTGGCCAGGGTGCCACTTCCCCGCTTTCTCGGTTGTGCATGGCCCATCTTGATCGAAGCCGAAGCCTTCTTGTAAGGTATAAGGGGGTGATCAATTGACTTAGTGGCGGGGTCGGGAGTAGAAAGCAGGATGAGGCGACAGCTTCTGTGCCGGAAGTTAACCATGGCCACGGAAGAGCAGTAGATGCTGTGAGAGGATAGGTTATATCAAAGAGTCACGAGGGGTGGCTAAGTAGCGATGGTAAGTTTTTGGTGTGCCGTGAATTAAACGCCAACCGTTTCAGTTCACCTGTCAACATCAGCCAGTGCTACACAGATGTGCGCTTTGTCCAGCCCTTTCTCCTGGTTTCCGATCCGTGCCCACCACCAGAGCAACACCCCACCACACTTGTCGAAAATATGAACGGAAATAGCTAGGTGCAGTTGATAAATTGGATGGCATTGACGACAGCTGGACAGTGATGTAATGTCGAGGTCGAGAGCTTGGAGGCTCTAATGTACAGTTCAGTACTGTGTGTGAACTCTTTAGAGAGAATTGCTAGGGGACCAGCCAGTGCAGAAACGACAGGTAGCCCAGAGGGGCAATACGCCGTGCGTGGAGGGGGAGGGGAGGGGAGGGGGAAAAGGTGGTGGAGGTGCGGGTTCCAACAACCATGGGGTCGATTAACCATGGGGCACATGGGTGAAGGGAGGGGGGCGAGGAGAGGGAGGGTGTGGCAAGGGCCAGCCAAACAAAAGACGCAGAGGACACAAATACACGACTGGATTGGTAGTATTGGTATCAATTAGATCATGAAGGGCAGGAAGGGTCGCACAGTACGGTGCCTCGTTTTCTTCAAGGACAAGGGAGGAGTAAGGGAGTGAGGAAGGGAGGCCGGTGGATGGAATACTGGAGTAGGAGGGAGTAGGAGGGAGAAGTTAGAGAACACAACATGAGGATACAGCGCGAATATATGCGAACATACACGGAGGAACCATGATACTGCCGGTGATACTGCATCTGCTGCTGCTACTGCGACTGCTACTACTGTATGTAAGATGTAAGATGTAAGGCTCTATTAATCCCACGTACAGGTAAATTGTAAGGTAGAGGAAGAAGACATCACAGGAAGACCGAACAGTGCGGGAAGCAGCTGGGGCAGCTAGAGCAGTTAGAGCAGTTAGAGCAGTTAGAGCAGTTAGAGCAGTTTGAGTAGTTAGAGCAGTTCTGTCAATTGTCAGATCGAGCTTGAGATTGAGCTTGAGGTTGTCGAATAGTAGTCAAGGTACGAATACTGTGGCTGTAGCGTAGAGTAGCATCGCAAGTACCATCTCTAACAAAGTACTCCCTGCTAATTGCTACCTGTCTTTTTCTGTCTCTTGTCGCTCTTCGTCTCTCTTCGTCGCTTCTGTCTCTTAATGCTGCTCCCCCGCAGTTTACCAAGACACACGCTAACGGTTAGTGTCATAGGTGTTACTAGTTCGAGTCTAGTGCTACGGTAGCCCCTCTATCTCCGCAATATGAGCAAAGTATAGAGTACGAGCAGTAGTCCCCACGGGAGTAAACGACCAGAGTACTCTTAACAAAACTCTTGCTATATCGTCGAGGAAGTTGCCGTAACCTCGTACTTCGTACAGCGTCTAGTACTATATGTACGTATACTGTAGCGTTGTATCAGTATCAACAGTAGTAGCAGTAGCAGTAGCAGTAACAGTAGTACTACTGTATACAACACTGTATATGTATATGAGCATCTGGGTACAGCAGATGACTGAGTATTTTTTTTTTGCTTCACACCTCTATATTGCAACCTCGCTGGCATTGGCGTTGACGTTGACGTTGGCGGTGGCAATCTGTGGTGGCGACATGAGAAGAGACCTTCTCCGAACCATGAAAGGGGTCACTTTATAGAGGCTTCCATACATATAACACACATAATAACCATGGCATTACCTACCTACCTACATACAGATCGATCTCCTCCTAGCTCTATATTCTCGCACATACCATACCCATACCATACCATACCTATGGTTAAGTTAAGTACTAGCATAAACCACTTACCACCTACCACTTACCACTCTAGAGTATTCTACGCCGCACCGCAGACTGCACCAGACTCCAACAGACCTGCACGAGACTCCACTACTAGCTGTACTTCTACGGATACCCAGACAACCCACCCCCATATGTACTTAGTACTTGCCTCAACCTGCCTCTCTGACCTTACCTTACTGACCTAACCCCTACACCCCGGAAGAGGCCCAGACGACAGGCTAGAGACACTAGAGAGAGACAAGAGAGACGACCATTCCAAAGTGGAGAAAGTCTTCTACTCCCTTCATCTTTCCCTCCCCCAAAAACCCGAACACCCTATCGTCCATCATTTGCACACTTTCATACTTACTTACTTACTTACTTACTTACACTTACTTACATACGCACATACATACTGTTGCGCGACCCATCAGCTCTGCTCAACGTTCAAATCAGTCTGTTCAAACTCACTTCCTCTCTCTCGTTCTCTGCCTGTTGTCGCATCAATCGCCACCCGTCACAAAAGCTTAGGCTCCATCCCCCACAAAGCTCTCGCGTGTCGCCTTCCAAAGCCCATTGCTGCAAACAATCGACCCCCCACAAGAATATCTCGTGTCGCGTTGACCTCGCAATACCTTGAGAGAGTCTACTCACGACAATCTCGATCCCATACTTCGCAAAACACCGACTGCCTTTATTGCGACGGGACATAACTCCCGAGGCTAGGCTGTCGCGTCCTCTCGCCAGACGACAATGGGCAATGAATAGCTGAGGCGAATTCAGCCTTCTTTATCCTCACAGGAGGCCTGGAACATTTCATTTGGGTTATTAGAATTGGAGATATCTAGACTTGAAAGGATCGCAATTTGCATTGGCGGAGGAATATATCACGCCTCGACTGTACAACATATTAATACGACATGAACTCTGGAGCGAAAACCCGGCCTGTGGGCAAATCTAACCCCACCACAATGTCAGCAAGCAACCCCTCTATGTTGCTCGACAAAGGCAACGGGAGACGATCCACTCCTGATTCCGAGGCTCTGGCAAGCTCTGATGATGAGGGTGATAACCAGCAGCGGCAGGAGAATACCATACCGGCGGCACCGCCGCACAAACCTGTTCGTCGCGCCTCCTGGCTGAATGATACTACCCAGCCTTTGACCCAGCCTCGTAAGGGTTCATTCGCAAGCAGTACAATGTCACCTACAGCGTCACACCCCACTACCCCATCTACCGAGACTGGCGCATGGGGTGCGCATACCTCCACATCATCCACTACCGCAGCTGGCCGCGTTCCCCCAGGATCCACATCTTTTCCATGGGGGTCTGGGATCTGGAACTCTGAAGCCAGAAAAGACCCACCTCATAGGTTGTCTGAGGTCCTTCCGTCACCAACCAGTCTGACAGGCGGATTCGCCAATAATGGTCTCTTCAACACAGAGAACAATAACTCTCAGGGCCTCGCTGCATCCCGCGATGCACCTGCAGAGACAACAATCCCTTTTGCGATTCCTCTTCATCCAACTCCTAAGACATATCGCTCCCAGTCCTACTCGGTCGGGCAACTCGACGCCGAGAACAATGTACCCGGCGCGGGAATTCTGCCAGGCCCTGGCTTCAACGGCCGTGGCCGCGGAATGCACAATTCTGGGTTACAACACCGACCATCCAGGCCCAGCATGTTAAGTGAGGTATCGAGTGACGGAACTGGGCTCGGAAAAGTTAAGGAAGTTGATGACGACGACCTGGACGACTTTGACACCATGGCCCATGGTTCCCAGCTACAAGACCAGGCCAAGGTGCTCGAGGCATTGGCGCGAGAGAATGCAATGCTCCGTAAGCAGAACTATCATAACTCGAGGCTTAGGCCGAGAGCTGCTACCAGCACATCCCTGGCCCCCTTCCAGCCTGGGTATACATACGGGCTGCAAGATACGTTGCCAGAAGAATCAGATTATGCGATCGATGAGATCGATGAGATGGGCGAGCTCCAAGACATCGGAAATAAATCGATGCTTGCACGCCGACTGAGCGAATATGGCGAGGGTCACCCAGGAAGAGGAGGGTATGGTGCGGTGGAGAACCGCAAACTGGAGAACGTGAAAAAGGCAATTTGGCAGAGCTCACTGGGATTTGGTGGATTATCGGACATCTCTCAAAGTCGCAGACACTCGTTTGCTGATGTCCCAACTCGCCATGCCTCTGTAGGCTCTGCTGGTGAGCAGATGCCAGGCCGTGAAAATGGCCATCAAGAGCAAGTTTTGCCTCAAGATGTGCAGTCACGTTATGCTGACTCCACTGATTTTGCGATTAATGATCATGGTAAGCTTGCATCTTCTACAAACGCCCACCCTTTCCTTCCGCCAGGGGTCAATTATTCACGCGAGGGAAATACAGCAGTGTCATATTTCGGCGGTGCCCCCGTCCAAGCAAGAAATGCCGAGGCATATGGATTGCCGCCCTATCAACAAGCCTCTGCCTATCAGCCTTACCCTGCGGCCCCAGCCTATGGCGGTGCGCAGCCAACCTCTCCTCATCGCAACATCTACAGTGTTCCCCAGCCACGACAGAATCAACTGCTCTATATCGTGCTCTTCAAGTGCTCAAGAGCCGACGTTTTCTACGTGCAAGAAGGCACTGGGCTCTCTGTCAAACCCGGTGACCTTGTCATTGTAGAGGCAGATCGCGGGACAGATCTCGGCACTGTAGCCCAAGACAATGTCGACTGGGCCACAGCAAAAGAATTGAAAGAACATTACGCTGAAGAACACTACAAGTGGTTGATGATGTACTCTCAAGGTGCTGTTGGCACTGCCGACGGAACAGGCGCGGGGTTGATGGCCGCCTCTAATGGACTTCAGGGAAGCGCTGTTGGGGGGATGGGCCCTCCTACTCAACACGGAATGCAAGAACCAAATCCCGGAGAATTAAAGCCGAAGATCATCAAGCGTTTAGCGCAGAACCATGAGATCCAGGCTCTCCGCGACAAGGAAGGGAATGAGGCTAAGGCAAAGAGAGTTTGCATGCAAAAAGTAAAGGAGCATGGGCTCCACATGGAAATCCTCGATGCCGAATTTCAGATGTAAGTCTCATGCCATTTCTTACATCTTTCCTAACTAACAATGTATTAGGGATTGGAAGAAGCTTACTTTCTATTACTTTGCGGATGCTTATATCAACTTCAACTCCCTGGTTACAGATTTGTTCAAGGTCTACAAGACCAGAATCTGGATGTCTGCCATAAACCCGGCGTCATTTGCCAGTCCAAGCCTGGGACTTCAAGCCCCTAGCGGAGTTGGGCCAGGTGCAGTTGGTGCGAACAGGCAAACCCAAGTTGACAGAAGACCACAGCAGCCGCCCCAGCAAGAGCAGTCCAATTTCAATGCCTTGAGCCAAGGTGCACGAGGATATAAACCTGGGGCTGCCAATGCTTTTCAGCCTGCACTTGATAAGCCCAGCGTATCCCCAACTTCATTCCAGCAGCCGTTCAACTACGGCCATTCGGCATTCACCCCAGCTCAACGTAACGGTCCAGGCAATTATGGCCCAAATATGATGCAGCAGATGGAGTCTTTTTCTCAATTTCCAACTGCAGCAGATTATCACGGCGTGCCTGACCGCTTCCTACCATCCCATACTACTGGCAATGGCCAAGATCCTGGCGATTTTAGCCGACCAGGGGGTGACAACGATGGCTGGATGAATTCTTTTCAAGGACTGTCGCTCAACAGCCGTTGAACCAGTTTCTTATTCGCGTTAGTTCGATATTACATTTCCCTCTGGCCTCCTCCGTCGTTGGAGGCCATTTGCGATTCTTTGCTTTAATACGATACACCATAAAGCCGTTCACTCTTGACGGTGAGGAATTTCGGGTGTTTCTTTGGTCGCTCATTTCAGCACCTCCTTTAACGGTATACCAAACACACACAGAGAATGGAAGTTGGGGGGCCAATTAACGACTGATGAAGGGAGATCGCGGTAGGGAGGTTATAGATAGATTTGCAATTTGGGGTGTCGTCGTTTTATATTACCGTAAACAAGAGTTGGGTATACAGAGGCTTTCGTGCTGGCCTCAAAAGGGGTATCTGCATGGAGTTTCAATTGTCTGCCTTATTGATAAATTGGCAATTTGATGGCGGGATCTGCGTTTACTGGAGGCACTAGTTACACAAACTATGATATGAATGGATATTCTAGACTGCTACCGTTTCCCATTGCTCACCTGTGCAAACCCCCTGCAGTAACTGTCATTGATATTGGGATTTCCCTTCCCGATTGCATGTATGGCTTGCGATCATTGCTATTGGTTTTATAATCACGAGTGTCAATCCAGAAGCACATATGAAGGGTATTCAAAAGTCACAGGTTAGATATAAATCGTGATATATAGTTCACACAATCAATATAAATTGATGAGGCCTTTAATATTTGGTGTAGGCACCCTACACGACTGCTAAGATGCAATATAAACCACACGCAGAGCTAACCATCGCGCAAAACATCCTCGAAATCTTACTCCTAATGACTCCCAGACTATCTGTAGCGCTGGAGGTTGAGGGTGTTGTGGCGCTTCCAGGTCTTGCGGCGACCGGCGGTGGTGTGGTTGAAGCCGTGACCCTTTCCGAGACCACGGGACTTCTTGCCGGTGGCGGTGAGGCCACGAGACTCGCGGTGCTTGTGGACGGGGGCGACGATCCAGTTGATGCGGGGATCGCGGCGGATGGCCTTGTGTTGGGGGTCGACGAGGATGACCTCGAAGTACTTGTAGGTGGAGTCCTGGTTGATCCAGTACGAGTTCAGGACGCGCAAGTTAGCACAGCGGCGGCCGACACGCTCCTCGGCGGTCGACTTGAGGGAGCGCTGGTACTTGAGCTGGTTAACTCCCTGGTTGGTGGGCTTGCCTAGAAAAGAGAAAATTCGTTAGTTTTTCGAGGTCGTGAAACTATATTCTGGATTGGGAGCCCATACCGAAAGTGGCGCCCTTGGAAACTGGCTTCTTGCGTCCACCACGGCGAACACGGACGCGGTAGATGACATAGCCCTGCTTGGCCTTGTAACCCAGACGGCGGGCCTTGTCTGGTCGCGATGGGCGGGATGCGCGGTGAATGACATTCAATTGGCGAAGCTATATTATGCACTCTCAGCAATGTTCAACGAGTGTATAGCAGAGACATAAATGTCCACAGTATGGTTTTTGAGACCTCGAAAACCCTATGGCAAAGCCGAAGTGATCGAGGTCGTCGGACGAGGTATTATCTTACCTCCCAGCAGCGGACACGGAGAAGGAAGCGCAGCACATCAGACTGCTTCTTCTTCTGAAGTTCTTCGACGTACTTGAGGGCACCCATCTAATTGAATTCGAGTCAGCTGTGTGTTACAATAGCAATCCTTTGGGCTGGTAAGCTCACTTTCGATTGTGATGGGGTTGGCGATGGTCGTCAGTTGTCGTGTGGAATCTCGGAATGAAATTTCAATATTCCAGGGACGAAATGTGCGTCGCTTCGCGGCACCAAAAATTTAGGGCAAGCTAGCGCAACGCTAGCGCAGCCGCGCGACTATCATCAACAAACTTATCCCTGCATTTACAAGAATTCATCAAGACAGTTTCAATGGAGACTTCCGATGGTCTAGACTTGTTGTACTTGTATTATTCGTTTGTCTATACCAGCCTTGTAGTACTGGCACCATAACTGCCGGTAGAAGATGAAGACATGTTATTGCGTGGATTTTCCAGTCTGGGATTTGATAATTGGACAATCGAGTTCTCATTACCCTCCTCTGATCACGAAAAGGTATGCGGGGGAAATATTTGCCAGCTATTGCATATTGTAAAGGCTACAAACTCACAGCAATGACCCACCCAGTTGCGTTGTTATGATGGAAGTAATCCCCTCATGTGTGTAAAAGCCAATCCTCCCATGGTAACATCTGACACCAATTAATCGCGGGGAAATGCTGAAGCAAGTTTCCCGACTGCCTTCCCTTGTTTCGCCGCAACGTCTGCCCATGTTACCTTTTCCTGATCATCCATTGCATCGCCAAAGAGTCCAGTGGAAGCTTCGCCGTCACCCATTTGGAGCTCTTGCATCTGGGGCCCGGTCAACAGTGTGGCGGTCTTGGCTTCTCCTACACGCTTTCCACCATCCAGGAGGCGTTCCAGGTTAGAAATATTATGATCCCACTCCTGTTCCTTAGCCTGAGTTGACAACATGTGCGAGCCAAGCTCCGAACTCAAACGATTGACCGCAGCAAGGAGCTGATGGCCATTTTCCCTGATTGACGTGCTTGCATCCTTTAAAGAGATTTGACAGTCAGGGCTAATTCCTCCTGCACTGAGTATGTCGGCCACAACCATCTGGTGTGATTTAACAAAATACTCGGAAAATTGGGCATCCAGGCTCAGACTAGTGGACTCGGTCAACTGGGAAGCGAAACATCCAGGATTTCATCCGTACCATTGGTGAGCCATTGCTCCAAGGTTTCCCGTAATCTCAGCCTGACTATCCACTATGTGCTTGATGTCTTCCAAGTACTTGGTGCCTTTCTTCATCCCTTTTTTCTTCTTGCTTGTCTTCAATGTGTCGATGAACCGTCTGGAATGCGATCAGCGCAACTCTTCACTCATCCAACTATAACTTAATAATATACATACTGGCTGTCTGTCTTGCCTTCTTCCTCATGTGCAGACAAAATTTTGACCTGGTTCGATTTCGCGGGTTTCTCTTTCTTAGTTTCGTGATCCCATGGTGCATGGCGTTGCTTCACAAAGAGCCCTTCTGTGTCTCGCTCCATCTCAAGATCTTCATAATTGTCGTCGTCCAAAGCTTTAGAACTGGTAGAGTATGTACCCATTTGCCGCTTGGCTACCCTGTGGTTCCCCTGGACCTCTATGTGTTATCAGTTCCTGGTCTGCTGCCCCTGGCTTATCATCTTTCAGACATCCTTGTCCCAGGACGTGAAGATACATACCTCCTGACGTTCGTCTTCTGCCCATCTTTACTATGCTAGGTGGTAAACAGGGTTGGCCAGAAATACGACCTTGGTCCGTCGGCAGCTTGGACACTTGTCGGCCGCCTGTTGAGGTATATATCGAATTAAAACATCAGGAGTTGGGCTTGCAGTGCCAAAGCTTTGGTTTAACTTTATCCCCTTGGCCCGACTTATATGGTACCTTTGGATATACCGTAGTAGTCCTTTGTATTTATTTGCGACCAATGTTCGTCTCAGAGAAGGGAAGTAGCCGTTGTAATGGATGAATGGAAGGGATTACACGCTGACAGAACTGAAGGCACAATTAGGCGAACAGAGAGGCCAGCCAAAACTTGTAACATACAGATAGTATTTCAATTCCCATTTCGGAACTGTAGAATTGCTTGACAATGAAAACTTCAAATAATAAAGGATATTTGATACAATCGGAGGATAATAAGGAAAAGAAAGGGTGGTGTGCAAACTCCCAATAAATACTTGACCCTCTTCCTTCTCCATGTCCGGATTGATAACGGAAATGGCGGTTTTTTTAAAACATTAAAATGAGAAGTCAACTCAATGGGCATATGGGGGCATATTCTCGAAGCAGAAATGATGAATTTATAGGCATTCACTCGTAGCTAAAAGGCATTCAATGGATGAAGCTCATTGTGCTATCTGACGGCTGTGAAGTGTCAACTTCCTGCTCCGACCTATTCATGTCCCCGGCGATTTCTATCACTCGACCAAACGCGCTACTGTTCAGCCCAACCTTTTGTATGAAAACATATGGAGCCGTATCCGATGCAATGAGCAGAGGTAAGCCACAATTTAAGCAGCTGGGGCACCGCGTCCACGTCCGAAACCACCACGGCTAAGAATATGTAAGCAAAGTAATCTCTTGAATAAGGAGACTTGAGGAACTTACAACGAAGGAGCGAACTCTCCTGGGGCACCACCCTCCTTGCCCTCTCCGGCATCACGGCGGCGGTAACCACCCTCACGATCGCCGCCCTCACGGCCACCACGACCACCACGTCCTCCAAAAGGCTTGCGCTCTGGGCGGTCACCCTCACCACCCATCATTCCGCGGGGAGGCGCGTGCGAGCGCTGCTGCTTGATGTGGGTAGCTGGGACGATCTCAGCTGGGAGATGGAGCCACTCGCGAAGGTAGTCGAGACCCTCTGGAGTCAGGGTGTAGTAGTAGTATTGCCACGAGAACTGGGTCTTGACATATCCGCGGGAGGTGAGGGACTGGCAAGCCTTGACGACGTACAAGTTCTTTGTGTCGATGTCGTTGTGCTTTGGCAAGTTGTAGTCCTTCTTGGCGACGAGGACACCCTCACGGAAGAGGTACTCATGGATCTTCTTGCGGTCGGCCTTGGGGATGAGCCTGCCAGGAAAGTTGCGTTAGTATTGCCATTGCACACAATCCCTTTCAACACGCCTCAGTATAGCAGGGTGGACATACATTTTGGCGGTTTTGAGTCGTTGACGGAGGAGGCCTGTGGTTGAAGCTCGACTTGGACCAAGGAATACCGAAAGTTCGCGATTGGGGTTTGGAGCCCTGACAGGAAATTTCTCGCTTACTATTTTCGCTTAGATGGCGCCTATCGGGAAAACCCCCATGTGGGCGAAAGTGCGCTAGCTGGTGCATGTGGCTAGTGGCTTCTTGTGCAGAAGTACCTTGTCGGTCCTTATCGCCATATGGAGCCGCTCATCCTCCAGGTAAATCGCCAGGACAGCCTTTCATGGCCATAATAAACCCAGAAATATAAATACAACATCGCACTTACAACCACACTGTGCCACCATCTACACCATGGCTCCAACGACTATCAACGTACTTCTTACCTCATTTCCCGGCCTCAACCTCCCTAAAACTCTTGTCCTCCCTATTCCATCAACTACATCAGTGGCCGAGCTTTGCTACCAGCTTGCTGAGCGCATACCTCCTTTCAATGACCGACTTATTCTTACCACCGCCTCAAATAAGCAGCTTCAACTTAATTCCTGTGAGCAAATATCAAGTCTCGTTTCCTCCGATAGCGATGCATTCCTATCCTTGCGCCTCTCCGCGCGTCTTTGTGGTGGCAAGGGCGGTTTTGGTTCCCAGCTTCGCGCAGCTGGCGGGCGCATGTCATCGAAGAAGAAGAGAAACCAGGGTGAAAATAACGGGTCAAGCCGCAACTTGGACGGCCGACGGCTACGCACAGTTACGGAGGCGAAGGCTCTAGCGGAGTATTTGGCGATAAAGCCGGACATGGAGAAGAAGGAGAAAGAGCAACGTCGCAAACGCTGGGAACAAGTGGTGGAACTCGCGGAAAAGAGGGAGGAAGAAATAAAATCCGGATCAAAGGGAAAGGTGGACGGCAAATGGGTAGAGGACAAGGAGGAGGCTGGAGAACGAACGCGAGAGGCTGTCCAGGCGGCCATAAGATCGGGCGATTACAGAGACAACCTCTTGAGCCGTCCTAAGTTACCTGCCAGCAATTCATCTTCTGACGACAATATGGGGAGTGGAAGTTCGTTGACGACTGATGTGGATTCAAAGATGTCTACACCACCATCGGGTTCAGATCAACGTAAGCAGTTTGGAGGGTCATTTTTCGGGTTCGACGAGGACGATGAGTTCATGAGCGACGATGAAGGCGAGGACGAGGATATGGAAGAGGCGCCAAAGGAGGAAGAAATGGAACTGATCCCCGAGGCTCCACCAAAGGACGTTGAGAATGAACCAAGTCCCAAGGCTCCACTAAAGGATGATGAGACGGAGCAAAGCCCTGAGGTTCCAGTCTCAGCCCCTAAATCGAAGAAAGGGAAGGGCAAGGCCAAGTCAAAGCCAGATACAACCGAAACTGTGACCAAAACAAGAAGCAGCACGAGGAGGAAGGCTTCAGTTGTTTACGAGTAGGCTTGCAAGTCATGCGGAAATGGAGTTCGGTGGTGTGTAGATAAGCTAGCAATGACAGCTTCTAGTTCAGTCTGCTTGCCTGAATTGAGCTGAAATGTCTTCTGATCAAAAGAATATGCAATGCCTGTGATTCTGCCATTCCCACCAGAGGTAATGGTAGCTCTGCCGGAAGCTACCAAAAAGGTCATTACCCGATTCCGGGAAGATAGTCTGGCTTCCTGTTGCTTACAAGCCATGCCATGGATTTCAACCCGACTTTGGGACTCTGGTCAGTTGGGCCACGGACTATAATCTGATGCTGCAGAGTGCCCATCGCCTCTTCTGTTGACCATTCTGGACTCCAAATGCAGACGGAGGTAATATACGTAGATGTTACATATGCGACAATCCTCCGGACAACCGCGATGGAACAAGAACTGCTATTGGCATCCAGATTTGGACTCAAAACACTTGTCTCATTTATGTAGTCGTAGCAAAACATATCAATAAAGCACCCGGTGATAATAACAGGCGTAGCCAATGAATTTGTTCTACCGACTTCTACTCTACAATGTCCATTCTTCGTTCCCTGTTTGAAAGCAGACCAACACAATGACCTCCGCCGAACCTGTTCATGATCCACTAATCCAAACGGGCTGGGAATGTGTTGTTCTCTAATGTACATTGTCAGCTACAATTCAGTGATGCTTATGAGGGCTGCATACCGCGCTGATCATCCCAGCGTTCAACCCAGGCACTGGGGCACAACGATCGGTATGCCAAAAAGAACTGTACTATCAGCGAAAGTCGCCCTGTGACCTTTTGAGAGACATAGACATACCTGGCGGCAAGGAGCGAAGTCCTCTCCTTTAGCAATGATGCACTTGTGGTAGTCGACATAGTTTTGCCAACAATGTTTCGTTTGGTTCTGGTTTGGGAAGCGCGCATCGAACCCTGTGAGAAAGGTGAGTTCAAGCCCTGGCATCACTCATGCCAATTGAGGTAGCCTAAGCAGAGGAAGTCATACCAGCTATACGTATCAATCAGCATGCGTACTCAATTCAACGAACAGCTCATCAAGCGGGTGCCCGCGGAAAAGCCTGGAGCGCGAACTTACCAGTCACAAACTTGAAGGGCTTGGTCTCTCTGTCATCGTCAGACATGTTTGCGAAGTCCGTATGGAATGATAGTTGAGTGATGAGGAAGTGCTTGCAAGTCAATTGCTGAATTCTGTTTTAGCAAGTCGCCGAGGACTGGAGTACGTCGGCACCTTTCAGACGAGCTCGGCTAGCCAACTTATGTTAGCGCATAAATGGAGCTTCCGACATCTCTCGCTCAGACCACAGCATTACCAAACTCCCAGAACAACATCACGAAGAACAGGAATTGCAACTGGCCACCACAGTCACGATGCGGTCGACTACTTCCCTCAGAATGTTTCAGCCAACAAGGCGAATGATGGTCCCTGTCCCTGTATGGCCACCATACCTCCCTCAATTGAACTTATCGATGCACATGCTAACAGACTCGGAATAGAAGGAAGACCAAAGCGGTAAGGAAATCCGATAGACTCTAGACGCACAACTACATCTATTGTCTCCCCGATATGCACGCCGCCTTTTCGGAAGATTGCTCGAGGCTGACTTCAGTTATCACAGCACACACCATCTCCCAACGTCTCCGACAGTGGAGAAGAGTTCCTCCGGAGTTGGTCCCATTGGGTACGTTACGAATCATCCGCAATGCTAAAAACCCAGTAACTAAGTGTGATAATCTACAGGAATCGTCGTGGGCGTTGCTGTGGCCTTTGGTGCCTATTCGCTGGGCGCCAAGTTGATGGACAAACAGATGCGTCTGTCCCGCCAGAACAGAAGCGACCACGATTAGATCTCAAAACTGGAAAGGGTGAAATAGGGGACCAGGGATAGGCTTGTGAATCGTGGAGAGAAACCAATGTTGATACAATGTTAAAATGACGTGATCAATAAGGTGGCGTCCCAATGTCAAACCTCTAGGGACTTTGTATATCAAATGGAATTTATTTCTAGTACAGCTGCGCAAACAGTGATTGCTACCAGAACTGCATGAATCGAGATGTCCTTCTATTAAAAGGCAAAGCATTGTCAGCAATTGCACCCATTCAGACTGTTGATCAGAAACCATTGCAAGCCCTCTATTAACGCCAGTTTGTGCCATCCCCTCCACGCCATGCTATAGCACTTCCAAATCACTCGTCCTTCACTGCCATCACAAGTCATCTAGCTTTAGGCCCAGCAACGTCCAAACCTTCAAGTCCCTGCATAGGATCGTCTGGCCTTTCTTCCGTGCTACGTCCATGATCTGTTTTGAGCTTGTCCTCTTCGTCAACTGCATTCTCTGCCAGCCATCCTTCCTTCGTGTCCATCCAAGTCAGTAAAAAACACCACATATATGCAACAAGGACAGTGCATCAAGGATATTTACCTGTTCCCACACTGCGGTTTTGCTCCCTAGGCCTTCATTTGCATTCTTTTGAGGCTTGGCTGCGGAGACTTTAATGACTCGTCCGAACAGCTCGGCCTGGTCCATATTATCGATAGCTTCCAGTGCATCTGAAGGGTCCTCGAATTCCACGTAACCAAAGCCCCGGTGAAGTTCGGTTGATAGCGGAGCTTCTGGCTTTGGAAGTGAAACGTCCACTATCTCTCCGAATGGGATAAAGGCCGCGTGAAGACTCGCGGCATCTATTACTGGCGCAAGGCCACCAACGTAAACAGTGCCCTTCAACCGTGCTTGCTCTGTCATTTCGGAGATAGGTCGTCTTTGTACAGGTTATATGTGGTTTTGTGCGAATTAGGTGGCAGTGAACTGATAAAACGTTCCGTCTCTCAATGAATAGTCACGTGAATGTAGCCTCCAAGTCACCGGTATCTATAACCCTTGCGTCTTGGCAACCCGAACGTGTCTTTAATTCCACAGTGGCACCCAGGCTCTCACCACCTCTTAACATAGCTGATCCAGTCTTCAATGGTGACAGCTTCACGTCTCCAGCCTTCTTCCAACCACTTCAATCAACATTCAGAGAACCGAAAGCTGATCTTTTTTTGCCTCTATCCTCACCAGATCCACGCAACAACCTAACTCGGCGGCCAAAACACCCTTGGACGGCGCTATGGTCCGGTTGAGGGAGATACCCAGAACAGCGGCTTTCGCGTGGTCGCCTGGCACTGGACTGCCCATACTAGTCACCGGAACCAGGGCAGGTGCTGTAGACGCAGACTTTTCGGACGAGACGAAATTAGAGCTATGGGACTTGAACCTAGACAACTTGGAACAGGGGGTTGAACTACAGCCTGTTGCTAGTATCAGCACCGATTCGAGGTAAGGACAAGCGCAACCTACAATTGAATTTCTCGGCATAGCTGATATTCCCCTGACAGGTTCCATGACATCGCCTGGGCACCTCCAAATGAAAACCACCCCAAAGGTATCATTGCGGGGGCACTTGATAATGGCTCCCTGGACTTATGGGATGCACAAAAGCTTCTTGAGGGATCAAGCGATGCTTTCATATCTCGAACGTCAACACATGCTGCCGCGATCAAGTCTCTTCAATTCAACCCCTTGAAACCTGATATTTTGGCCACCGCGGGCGCAAAAGGCGAACTATACATTTACGATGTTAATGATATGTCGAACGGTTCCAGACTTGGCAACCCCCAAGCCCGGTCCGATGACTTAGAATGCATTGCTTGGAATAGAAAAGTCCCTCATATTCTCGCCACTGGTTCAGTTGGTGGGTTTGTGACAGTGTGGGACTTGAAAACAAAGAAAGCAACTTTGACTCTAAATAATAGCCGCAAAGCTGTGGGGGCTATTGCATGGGATCCAAACAATCCTACAAAGTTATTAACGGCCACACCTGACGATTCTACTCCTGTTATCCAGCTCTGGGACCTCAGGAACTCGAATGCACCTGAGAGAACATTACAGGGGCATGAGCAAGGTGTCCTCTCACTTTCGTGGTGCGAACAAGATAGCGATATTCTACTCTCCTCTGGTAAGGATAACAAGACGATTTGTTGGAATCCCCAGACAGGTGAGCTTCTAGGAGAATTTCCTGAGGCGACAAATTGGACCTTTCAGACGCGATTCAACCCACACAACCCCAATCTGTCCGCGACAGCATCGTTTGACGGCAAGATCTCCGTCCAGACCTTGCAGAATACCAACCAACCTGTGGGCCAAGGGGCAACCAACGGCCTTACCGATGGCGAGGACTTCTTCAACAAGGCGCAAACCCAGCCGCAGGGATCATCGTTCACTTTACCGAAGGCGCCGAAATGGATCGAGCGTCCCATCGGCGCTTCGTTTGGATTTGGGGGCAAGCTGGTTATATTCAGCCAGCAGCCGACGGTGGCAGGAGGCCAGCGGTCATCGAAAATACAACTGTTGAAGTTTTCAGCCGATTCCGGTGTTGCCACAGCCACGGAGGCGTTCGAGACATCTTTGGAGTCTGGCGATTTATTAGGAATTTGCAAATCCCATATAGAGTCTGCGAATACAGACGAGGAAACTGCTGATTGGGAAGTCATCAAGGCTCTTGTTGCTGAGAGCCCCCGAAAGAGTGTGACAGAGTATCTTGGATTTTCAGAAGCCGAAGATGCTTCAATTGGCGTTGATGATGCCACAGCTCTCGATGCAGATGCTGCAAAAGACTCAGAAACAACGCCAGATCTAACATCTAAAGCCAAGAATAACAGACTATCAACATATTTTAACGATAGCCCTGACACCGATGATTTCCTGTCGGACCTGGCGCCAACGAAGACAGCCAAAACCAACGATCCGTTTCACTTACTTTCGGATACAGACTCGCAATCAGACCGAGAGATAACAAGAGCACTCATGCTTGGCCAGTTTGAGCAAGCCATGTCCATATGCTTGAAGGATGATAGGATGGCCGATGCTTTCGTCATTGCCAATTGCGGAGGCAAGGAGCTGCTAGCTAAGGCTCAAAAAGCATATCTGGCAGCCGCGGCTAAAGGACCCAAATATTTACGCCTCCTTGCTGCGGTAACCGACAAAAACTTGTGGGATATAGTGTACAATGCCGACTTGGCAAACTGGAAAGATTCGATGGCTACCTTATGCACGTACGCCGACCCAACAGAATTCCCTGATTTGTGCGAGGCACTAGGTGACCGAATATTCGAGTCAGGTGGCTCCCGCAAGAACGCGTCGCTTTGCTACTTGGTTGGATCGAAGTTGGATAAGGTCGTTGGTATCTGGATATCTGAACTTCATGAGCAAAAACAGGAAGGCTTGGAAAAGCCAGGCGATGATACGAATTTCTCTGTGCATGCACACTTGTTGCAGAATTTCATTGAGAAAGTCACGGTTTTCCGCAAGGTAACAAACTTTGCGGATACCGAGCAGGATTCATCTGATGGGTGGAAACTCGAACCCCTATACGAACGATATGTGGAATACGCAGACATCCTAGCTTCCCATGGCTTCCTTGATTCCGCAGAGAAATATCTCAATCTTCTTCCGGTTCAGTATTTGGCGGCTGACGTTGCGCGGAACCGAGTTAAGCAGGCCTCAAAGAAGGCAACACAGCAAATTCATGCCCGTCAACAGCAGCCGGCGGTATCGAGAACAGTTCCCAGACCCCAGCAAACCAGCTCGTTTCCTTCTCAGCAGCGTCCAGTGGAGCCTGCCAGGGTAGCAAACCCCTACGCGCCTTCTCCGTCTGCACATGCGCCAAGCCCATATGCACCTCCAGCGCCAGCATACGGATCTCAACAGTCTTATATTCCAAACCAACCGCAAGGAAATTATGGGGCCCCATCGATGCCTCCTCCTACAGGCTTCTCTCAAGACAACGCGTATGGCCAATTTGGAGCCCCTCCTAGAAACACTACCCCCTCGCAGCCTCCTCCATCTAAAGCAAAGGACATGACCAACTGGAATGATACGCCAATGGTTACTAAGCCATCTATATCTAGAAGGGGGACACCCGGGACGGCGCCAGCGCCCATCACTTCGCCATTTCCCAACCAGCCAAACCTCGCTGTACCACCATCGGCTCCTCCGTTTGGCGCACCTCCAAGAGGCACTCCTACACCTCCACCGCCGCCCCCCAAGGGTTCCATGGCACCGAGGGTAGCTTCTCCACTGGGTGCTGGGCATCCTCCGCCGTTTGGACAGCCGTCCCGATCATCGCCAAACCCTAATACCTATGCACCAGCACATGCACAAGCTGGGCAAGGCTATTCGCAGACCGTCCCGCCGCCAGCGATCGCTCGAGGACCGTCACCATATAATGCTCCGCCGTCGGGCCCACCCCCAACAAACCGCTACGCGCCAGCTCCAGCTGCTCAGCAATCTTCTCAACAAGCGCCAGGCCAGGTCCCACCGCCTCCACATGCAGGGTTCCGACCCCCTCCACCTTCCAATCCATATGCGCCTCAGCAACCTTCCCAGGCACAGGCACCTTATAACCAGCAACAATACCAGCATACACAGCCAGGGCCCGGCCCGGTCCAAACGGAGCCACCACGTGGCACAGTGTCAACTTCGAGGCCTGGCACTTCACAGGGACAGGCGCCCAAACCATCTGCCCCATCGTCAAAATACCCACCGGGTGACCGGTCACATATACCTTCGTTCGCTCAGGATATGGTGGGTATATTCAGCAATGATATGCAGCGAGTCGCCAGCAAAGCACCTCCGAACTTCGCTGCTCAAGTGAAAGATACACAGAAGCGGTTAAACATCCTGTTTGACCATCTTAATAATGGGGACCTTGTTAAGCCGGATACCATAGAAAAACTTGGCGAACTCTCCCAGGCTCTTCAGGCAAAGAACTACGATATGGCTTCAAGGATCCAGGTGGACATCCAACGAGAAAAACTGGATGAGTGTGGAAACTGGATGGTAAGGACATCACGTAACTTGAGTGTCGACTGCATTGCTAACCTTATGTCTAGGTTGGTGTTAAGCGTCTGATAAGCATGAGTAAAGTAACCCCATAGGCCATGAGTAAAAGACAGCCAGCCCGCACTTAATTATTGCTGCGACCAATCCTGCTGGGTGGAGATGTGTTTCGGACTAAGCAACGATTCAAGCAATTGCAAACTATGTAGTGGCCGTAATAACGAAATATCCGAGGTAGCATAAGGTGTGCAGCTTTTCTGCGATTGAAAAATCACAAAGAGTTGAAAATATTATATTTCCATTGTGTAGACAATGCATGTACAAACACGATACTAAGACGTATAAACCGAGTGATAGCAATACGCCATGGTATTTGAAGCCATCGGTAGCCCTGGCTGTGAACCACTTGGGGCCATACGGTGGCAGATATTATCAGTTATAATGTAGTTAGACAATCCCAATCTACCTAATCGACCCAGCTGAAAGATCTAGATGACCAACCAGCACATGTTTGAACGTCGATATGATCCACAGGGCGAAGAATATCAATGCATTTGATAAAACATCCCTTCAATATACATCGGTGTAATGGGTGTTTGTAACGAACACCTGGCTGCAGGTTCCAATCGGACCTGTCGTGAATTCGGGCTGACAAATGAACCCGCGTAGTTCCCGTAAACTATATATATTCTTTATCACTAGTAACCCTTGAACCGACAATGGATGCTAGATATTTGAATTCATATGAATGATAGGGCGTAGGGTGCCTCACATAGCCCGATCCCGAATAGTGCCAGTCCAAGGTCGACCTTGCCAAATTTTGAGGTAGTGACGACGTGGAGCTTCCGACTAGTCCCCACCGAATCTTGCGACAAATATGCACAAGTCAATATGAATGCAAGCACACCCTTATCCACAGAAGGGCAAGAGGCCTCCCAGTTGCCAGAAACAGGTCTGTTACGGCTTGCCTACGACGCACGTCCATTACATACACCAGATCAAAGGCCAGTAGCAATTCATGGCAGACACGAACAGCAGCCACGGGGTCGCGGAAGATCTATGAGCCATTCTTTCCCATCAATCCCCCACGGTAATAAAAAAGGCCGCGGTCACCATACGGCTATGGAGTATGACATAGGTGACAGAAACAACACGGCAATGTTCAGTGCCTTAACGCCCCAGAGTCTCTCAAGGTCGGGAGGGAGCAGATCTGCCAACGCCCAACAAGATCGAGATTTGACGACGGGAAAATGCATGACTTGCGACTCGATGGTTCGATGGCCGAAAGGATTGGCCGTATTTCGGTGCTCTGTATGCGTAACTATCAATGATCTGACGCCAATCAGTACAGTTCAAGACACGGGAAGCAGCCGTCGTAGACATAGCACGAGAGAACCTGCACCCCCTCAAAATTCTTATCTATCTAGAGGTAGGCAAGCATATAACTGTTGTCAGAATCAAATCCATTATATCTGACTGAGTTATAGCGTCGCCGATAACTGTTCATAAGACGAACGCTTTGATTGAGCGATGCATCAAATCCTACCTGGCGTCTCGGCTTGGAGCTGGTGAAGAGTCCTATTATACAAGAGAAAACCATATATCTGATACCCTACCATGCCATGTAACGTCGGAAGACAATATACATGGCGACTATTCAAGGCCTGATGATATATTGCAGCAGCCTGTGTGTATTGCCACGAAAACTCCGGAGAACTCTACCAAGGCGAAGGAAATATCTTACTCGGTGTTCGACCACGTAGGCTACGAGCGCCGTTTCAATGCAGAAGATTCGAAGGCTCCTACTGTTAGCAACCGGTATGATACGACTATGAAAGGCGCCCCTCATCCTGCTGAGCGGATCGACAAAACCCATGTTCCATGTCCCACCGACAGAAGAAGAAACATTTTCAGGCCACTGGAAGACTATATAGTTGAGTCTTTCCAATCGCACGACTGCATCAATAAATCTTTTTCTACAAAACTGTCGTCGCTCGGCCCCCAGGGCCCAAGTGAAAGAAGCTTGGAGTCCACAGGGTCTGCCCTAAATGAGAAACGGCAACGTACTCCCGATTTGATGCCGCCAATGGGTACTAAGACGTCCCTCAGAGATCTCACAGAGAATGAAGCATGCAATACTGGAGATTGCACTGTTTCAAACCATCACTACGGATCAGTACCACAAAGGGAAGGCACAGCAATTGCAAACGGGACCACCATCGCCCTCAATGTAGTGAACAGAAGGTCACCTCAAATCGATTGGAATGAGCTTAGCCGGTGGTATGATCTAATAATACACGCCGGTGATGACTGGGGTCCGCATATGGCCGAGATTCCCAGTCCCGTTAGGTTAGGTTTTAATAGTCCATCAGTTGACGAAACGAACCATATAAAATGTGAAATATCAGAGGCACAGCGGCACATTAGGGGCGTTCTATTAAAGGCCACGGAAGGCCTTTTAAGAAGACCAGGTGGATTATTGAAGGAACCGAACGACATCCGGTTTCTTTTGATTATCTTGGCCAACCCGCTTCTTTACCTGTCATCTTCGCCAATGTCAGGGAATCGTGTTCGAGTGTCTCGACCGTCCCCCGAGTGTCCCGATCCTACCAAAATTGCAGCGTCGGCAAGTTTCTCAAAAAACAAAGGGCCGTTAAGGTCTCTGATAACACCAGTAGATACGGATACCGGGCCTGGGCATCATTCGGGCATTATTAAGCGCATACTGGGACTACTTTCAAACCTTCCAAACGAGTGTCATCATCATCTAGTATCATGGTTTTCGGAGTTTTCCAAAGTCCAATTCCAACAAATAACGGAGTTAGTGGGCAGTTTTGTAACATATCGCCTAACAAGACAAAACAGTCGAAGGCGCGATACTGGCTATGATCCTACTAGTGGCTTAGTCCCTAATATGCCTTCATCCGGTCACGGAACCACGGCGGCATTACATGCGGAACTTAGTGGGAGGGGGCAAAGTGCAAAATTCTCTACAGAAAAGCAGAATAAAGTCAAGTACAATGATGACTGGCAAATTCGAGCTGCAGCCCGAGTGATGGCGTTGCTATTTGCGGCAAACAATGATGGTAGTCATCGCCACAATGGCCTATTACGGCATCTATCACTTGAGGAGCATCAGAACTTTGTTCCAGTACCTCATGATCGCAGCTATCACAAGCAGATACTTCCCACCAGCCACTTCTACAACACTTTAGTCGACTATTCTGACTTAATAGCAGATTTCGAATCCTGGGAGGCTAAGAGAGGGAAGTTCACATTTTGTCAATATCCTTTCTTTTTAAGTATCTGGGCGAAGATACAAATAATGGAACATGACGCTCGACGCCAGATGGAAATAAAGGCTAGGGAGGCTTTCTTTGACAGTATAATGACTCGTAAAAGTGTCAATCAGTACTTGGTATTGAAAGTACGTCGGGATTGTCTGGTCGAGGACAGCCTCAAGGGCGTGAGCGAGGTTGTAGGCGCCGGCGGCGAAGAAATCAAGAAAGGACTTCGGATAGAATTTAAAGGCGAAGAAGGCATTGATGCAGGCGGGTTACGAAAAGAATGGTTTCTTCTGCTCGTCAGAGATGTGCTAAACCCCGAACATGGTATGACAAGCTTGTAAAATGAATTTCCAGATTTGACTGATGGTTTTGTGCAGGAATGTTTGTCTATGACGAAGAGTCTCATGTTTGCTACTTCAATCCCAGTAGCTTTGAAACTTCAGATCAGTTTTTCCTTGTCGGTGTGGTCCTCGGCCTTGCTATCTACAATTCAACCATTTTAGATGTTGCACTTCCCCCTTTTGCCTTTCGGAAATTACTGGCCGCTGGCCCTAGTTCTCCTCAAGGGTCTCCTTCCCATGCAAAACCCACGATGGTTTATACTCTCGACGATCTTGCCGAATACCGCCCTTCGCTTGCACGAGGGCTCCGCCAATTGCTAGAGTTTGATGGCGATGTCGAGGAGACATTTTGCCGTGATTTTGTTGCGGATGTTGAGCAGTATGGGACGATTCACCAAGTACCGCTTTGCTCTGGTGGCGAAAACAGAGCGGTCAACAATTCAAACCGCAGAGAATTTGTTAATCTCTACGTGAAATATCTCCTGGATACTTCTGTCGTTCGACAATTCGAACCATTCAAGCGTGGGTTTTACACCGTGTGTGGTGGCAACGCGCTTTCTCTCTTTCGACCTGAAGAGATTGAGCTTCTTGTTCGTGGTTCGGATGAACCGTTGGACATTTTATCACTTAAAGCGGTGTCTGCTTGTGAGAATTGGGGTGTCCCAAATCCGGCTGAAACGGAGCCAGTCATTCAGTGGTTTTGGCAATCGTTCAGGAATGCAGACCCCAAAGATCAGAGAAAGCTTCTATGTTTTATAACTGGAAGCGATCGAATACCTGCCATGGGCGCAGCCAACCTGGTCATTAAGATTTCATGCCTCGGTGATGACAGCCCACGGTTCCCGATTGCTCGAACCTGTTTCAACATGCTATCACTGTGGCGATACAGCTCTCGTACAAAATTTGAGCGGTTACTCTGGCGCGCCGTCAATGAGAGTGAGGGGTTTGGCCTGAAATGATGTCTACTATCCCCACTGCAGTTGGTTTGAATCGTGCTAGCCACATGGGACAATACCCTAGTTGATTCGGACCAGATATACAAATTATACATAAATACATTGCTTTGAGCCCCACGGCCATTATCCCAAAGTAATAGGACTCCATAGCATGCTGCCCAGCCACATGATATGGTCTGGCCTTCTAACGTACACTAAACGCCGTATCTGGTCTTACACCCCTACTCCCATGCCAGTATTTTACAACAGGATATCATCAAATTGCCGATCGGGCCTGTGCTAGAATAGCTTCTTCCCGCTTCTTCTCTTCGTTGAAAACGCGGTGTCTGGAAGAGTCTCTCTCGCTCAATTCTTGGTGGGCTGCGAGTTGTTGAAGCTGCTCCACCTCTTCGGCAGTAGGCTCAACGGGAACGGCATTTGTCAAGGCGAGTAATTGTGACAAAATCTCAGACTCGTGTCTGTGCTTCATATTGATAGTCACCACGCGCTGCTGATTCGAGGTTGTAGGTTCGGTTTGGGTGCCAGCCACAGGCGTGGACGGGGTTTGAGGTTGTGTAGTGTCATCGAAGTAAACCGTCATAAGTGCCGGACCCTCCTGGTCTGTGGTCCTCTCCAAAGTCATAGATACTGCAGGGTTGTGGAACTTTAGACGTGGGAGGTATGATTGCCAAAATTTCCTGGTCAATTCAGTACATGTTCATACATATTATGGCCGAGAAAGTGGGCATTTCTACCTTGGTCCGAAATGTCCATCGTTCATCCTCTTCGCAAATTCCATGTGCAGCTTGGTGACATTCTTAGGTAAAACGGCAGCCCCTGGCCCTAACTTGATAGCAAGCAGCTAAATGTGTCTGTCAACTTGTGGCCTGGCGTTCGTTTTGAGGAAGTAAAATACCTTCTGAACCGGTTCAACGTCAGCAATGGATTGATTGTGCCACAATGGAGAGGATAATTACTTACAGCGCGAAGCTTGGTCATCCGCCTTATTATACTGACCATGTTTGCTAAAATGAACGTTCGGAGTGCGAAGTAGGACTATGCGAAAGGAAAGATTGTGAGGTGGTGGACCGAATAATTTCGGTTTGGCGTCAACGTCGGTGTCCGGAACATTTCCCCGGATTTTGGGAGCGCTACTCGGCGTATAATATCTGAGATTCGACTCTCTCTTTCTGCGCCTTACTTTCTGGAAAAGAAACGAGAACCATCAAACGCACAAAGTCGCCTTCAAATGAAGCTGTAGTGTACGGCACTTTAACTATGGCGGGCATACGAGCAGGATCTAAACTATCCGTGTCTGCTGGAAAAATTGAGCTCTTTACTGGCATTGATTTGCCACACTTTCTCTGCCCAGCCCTGCTCTCAAGCACCCAATCCCTTACCCGACTTAAGGCGTCCTCTCGCTCTCTGCCGGCGCACTCGCAGCTATTACAAACAAGATGTCTCTCTGTACTACCCCGGGCGGCAGCAGTTAAAGATTATTCACACCTTGAAAACCGAGTCCCTGAATTACCGGGACGATGCGCCGGATGCGGGTCGTTTTCCCAAACTTCCGATGCCATGGCACCTGGTTTCTACACCTTGACGAGGAGATCTGTGGAACCATACCTGCAGGGAGAACCGAAATATCTTGCCAAGGGCCAATCTGTGGACGCTCATGCGCTCGAATCTGCACTGGGCCAAGTTGATGAGGCTGTTCTCGACTCGCTGAAGACCCAGACAGTTGCCCCGGCACAGAATATCGCATATCCTATCTGTGATCGCTGCCACAAGCTCAAGCATCACCACTCCGGACAGTCTATACAGCATCCGTCCATCCAATCGATCCAAGACACGATCTTTGAGTCACCTTATAAATATAACCACATATACCATGTGGTTGACGCCGCAGACTTCCCGATGTCCTTGATACCTGCCTTATACCGACTGCTCCATTTAACGCCTCAGCGATCTATGAATCGGCGATCAAAGACAGGTCGATTTTACCATGGCAAAAAGACTGAAATAAGCTTCATTATTACTCGCTCAGATCTTCTAGCCCCTCTCAAGACTCAAGTCGACTCATTGATGCCACGCCTGGTTGAAATATTGAGGGATGCCCTTGGGTCGTTCGGAAAAGATGTTCGGCTTGGAAATGTGAAATGTGTTAGCGCACGTAGAGATTGGTGGACAAAAGATTTAAAAGAGGATATTTGGGAACGAGGCGGCGCCGGTTGGATGGTTGGAAAAGTGAACGTTGGAAAGAGCAGGCTTTTTGCAAGCGTCTTTCCTAAAGGGAGGCGTGGTGCTGCACAGCAGGATCCATCATTCTCGACGCCAACTTTGAAACCCACCATGGATGCCACGTTGGGAAAATCTGGCAACTCCCTCAGAACAACGGGATTGCTGGATCCCCTTACTCTTCTTCCTCCGGCACTGGAGGAAGTCGATTATCCTGCCATGCCTTTGGTCCATCCATTGCCGGGTACAACGGCTTCTCCTATCCGGGTTCCTTTTGGCGGAGGGAAAGGTGAATTAATAGATCTTCCTGGCCTCGCCCGGGGCGACCTTGAGTTGCATGTCCAAGAGCCCCATCGGCTATCCTTGGTAATGCGATCTCGAGTGGTACCGGAGCAGCAGGTCCTCAAGCCTGGCCAGTCTCTTCTGCTTGGCGGCTTTATTCGCATTACTCCGGTTAACCCAGAATGCACAATTCTTGGTTATGCGTTCACGCCGATATCGTCACACCTAACCAGTACGGAAAAGGCCATAGGAATCCAAACGCAGGCGCTTGAGACAGGGGTTGAGAATATTTCTGTACCCGGGACTGGCGACAAGATCAAATCTGCGGGTACGTTCCAACTCAAATGGGATGTAACGAAACAACGGTCTGGACCTATTACTGCATCAGATGCAGCGGCTATCACGACTGATAGGTTGCCGTATTGTATATTATCTACGGATATACTCATTGAAGGTTGCGGATGGGTGGAGCTTGTATGCCAGGTGCGCAAGAAGCAATTAGACCCTTCCGGGTTATTGGATGGATATGGGAAGGACGATAACAGCAGGCTCGAACAGACCCCTGCCAATATTAGCTGGCCCGAAGTAGAAGTTTTCAGCCCTGACGGCAAATTCATCGCGTCGAGGAGGCCAATAAACGCCTGGCTGAATGGAGGGCCCAAAAAACCTAGCTCCAACGTCAAAGGTCGGCCCCGGAAAAGTATGAAGGGTGCAAAAAAGAGGATGAAGGTTTCCATGAGGGAGACAAGCCGCCAATAAAAGGAGCTGTATTTATATCGAGATTATACATGTACAATTAGTCATAAGAGGGGTGTTTTTTGTGGGAAGGAGGGCAAACAGTAGATAAACCGAAACTCATATATCTATATCAACAACACTATAATAATATACAACTAAACTAGTACACTATCCACCCGTCATGGGGCGGGAGATGTAGACTTGGAAACCTCTGGCACTGCTTCGGCAGTGGGTACAGGGGGTGTCATAGGTAATGGTACGGCTCGTCGAGGCCTTTTCAACTCCTCCATTGTAACGCCATCCAGCTTCGTAACTCCAACAACGGCAGGGTCACCCTTTTTCACAAACTCGTACATACCTAATATCGGTTGTTAGCTATGTATCAATACATGTATTTGTATAATTGAGTGGCAAAGTTCTTACCTGGCATTTTGTTCCCTGCCAGCCTGAATGCATCACGTGCAACCTGCTCATGGATGTCTCCCTTTAACTCAAAGATGACCTTGCTGACGGCAATTCTCGAGGCCCAGTGATCAAACGAGCCCTTTCCTTTTCCCATGCGGACCTAATCGGGAAATATTAGCATTGAGCCCTTATATTCCTTGATATATACGCCTACCTCATTTCCACTGCTATACACGCCAATGCTAGCACAAACTCTCTTGAACAATCGATATCTCATCCCTCGTAATCTGACTTTTATAGCCTCTTCTCCGTTCTTTAACTGCAGCGCACTAACTCTGCGATGGTGGTCGCACATCCGCAACCCATAGTCACCCCAGACCACAGTAGTGCCGCGAGAGGATCCGCCAGTCGGAACACGAGGTCGGCCTTTGCGGGATCTTTTCTTTTCGCCCTGTGTAGGTAAAAGCCAGTCTCCTAATGCGGCTGGCGTACTGGAGAAGGCTCTGTGGGTTGTAGATGGGGTCAGAAAGGACGAGGGGGTCGCAGGTGCTTTCGGGAGGGCCGAGATGGCTCTGGGGATTGTCGAAGGGCGATAGGCCGACGAATTGAGTGTCAGGCGCTCAACACATGCCGATAAGGCGAGTGTTGATGAGATCGATGCCTTCATATTTATCAAATGGTGGTTGTGACGTTGAGCCAATTCGGCCTCTAATTTGTCGTCGAGTTGAGCCCGCAGAATAATAAAGGTTCCAAAAGGACGGCGCTAAAGCGGAACTTACCCTGGCTCTTGGTACCCATGCAGCTGTGGTTGACTTTGACGCGTCGGCACATGACTTGGTACATTCCGCGCCTGCCCCCAAACGCCCTCGTTAATTAAATCGCGACTTTAACGGTGCCTACGAGAGTAACTCCACTGCCAATTAATTATAGGCAAAGTCGACATTTTCAAAGCAGAGCTTCACGAGCATGTGAGATACATTAGCTCCATCTGGCTGAATCAATATATTGCACCTGTCTGAATTGTTCTACACAGTGTAGTGCCCGCGCCAACATGCCTCAAGATATACGGAACTTTTTTGGTGGTAAGGGAGCTGTCCCAGCCCCCAAGAAGGATAAGGTCAGTTCCACTTCCATATTATTATAATCTGTCTCTGCCAGTGCCTGCGACGGTACTTTCTTTCTCACGAAATTGCAATTATATGGCGCCGTCATCTCTTTGGGTTTATTGTGCACGGAATCTGATCGTATTCAACTAACATCATCCACACACAGGCTGAAGTTCCCATTTCACGCCGGAAGCAAACCCGTAAAATTATAGACGAAAGCGATGGGGATGAAAACGATGTAAAAAGGATCGCCACTCCAAAGAAAGCTGCGCCAAAAAAGCCCTCGAACAAGACCCCACCGAAAGGCGAAGAGACCACCACCAGTGATTATTTCGCGTCCCGTGGATCTAAGAAGATCGCAAAAAGCCCACCAGAGCCAACTAAACTGACGGCATTGTCTCCACGCCCAAAGACAAAGTCATCTACTGCAAACTTCGCTGCGAAAAAGCCAGTAAAGGACAAGCCACAAAGAGAGGCCTACAAGAACGTAGAGGACGATGACAGAGGGGCATACGTGGATGTCGACGACCCCGATGAAGGCGATGATATTTTTGCTGCTGCTGTGAAGACTGGTGGGAGGCGGAGGGATGATGATTATATGGAGATTGATAGCGATAAAGATGAAGGTGTTGTTACCAAGGCATCCCAGAACGGCAAGGTTCCACCCAGAAATAAGAAGCGGAAGTCATTATCGCTAGACCCGGACGACTCTGACGAGTTCGACACACTCAAGACGGGTTCGAAAGTTAATGACGAGAAGAAACCACCTACAAAAAAACCTCGCGCTGCAGCAAAGAAAGAGATTATTCCCGAGAGCGCGGAGATGCAGGCAGTACTTGATAGTATCCCAACCGTGGAAGCTCCACCTCCTCCATCGAAGAGCGCAGATGGGGAGAAATTTAATTGGAGGAAGGCCGCTGCTGGCGGAGGTAATTCGGGCCCACCTCCAGGAGCTGGCTCAAAGGAAATCCCGGTGGGAGCGGATAATTGTCTGGCTGGACTCACCTTCGTTTTCACTGGCCTTCTCGAGACGATTTCTCGCGAAGAGGGGCAGGAGCTAGTCAAAAAGTACGGTGGAAAGGTGACGGGAGCACCCAGCGGTAAGACGAGCTATGTCGTTCTTGGGTCGGATGCTGGGCCAAGTAAACTGGAGAAGATTGCGAACCTTAAAATAAAGACAATCAATGAAGATGGCCTCTTTGCTTTGGTTCGTGCCACCTCAGAGCACTTAACGCAAACCGGAGGCACAACACGAGCAGCTGAGAAGGCCTTGGAAAAACAGAAAGAAGCCGATAAAAAGATGAAGATTGAAGCGGAGGAAGAGGAAAGGCAGGAACGTATGAGAGCGGCTGAGGCGGAGAAGGCAGCACGCAAAGCTGCTGAATCGAGGGGACTTGCTCCACCTTCGAATAAAAACCTTCCGAGCTCTCAGTTATGGACTGTCAAATACGCACCCTCGAAGATGAATCAAATTTGCGGCAACAAAGGCCAGGTCGATAAAATCCAGAGTTGGCTACAGGGCTGGCCTAAAGCTCACAAACTTGGTTTTCAATTGCCTGGTAAAGATGGCCTTGGTATCTACAGATCAATCGTTATCTATGGCCCTCCCGGAATTGGTAAAACTACAGCTGCTCACCTTGCATCCAAACTTGAGGGCTATGACGTTATAGAGAGCAACGCCAGCGATACCAGAAGCAAGAAGCTCGTAGAGTCCGGCTTACAGGATGTACTCAATAATAGCTCCTTGCTTGGCTTCTTTGCAGGACATGAGGAGCAGGTGGACTCTAAAAAGAAGAAAATCGTGCTCATCATGGACGAAGTGGATGGAATGTCGGCCGGCGATCGTGGTGGAGTTGGCGCACTTGCTAAGATATGCAAGAAGACCGATATTCCCATCATTCTCATATGCAATGAGTTCAGAATACCTAAGATGAATCCATTTCGTCACGTAGTGGCCGAAGTCCCATTCAGACGGCCTACGGTCGATCAAGTCCGGTCTCGTGTCGCAACCATTTGCCACAGAGAAGGGTTGAAACTGTCTAGGGAGGCCATGGATGCATTGATCGAAGGTAGTAACAAGGACATAAGACAAGTCGTTAATATGCTATCCAGCGCGAAGCTGGATCAGACTGCCATGGATTTCGATCAAACCAAATCTATGTCGAAGCAATGGGAGAAGCACCTCGTTCTAAAGCCCTGGGATATCTGTCACAAGTTACTAGGGAGTGGAATGTTTGCACCCTCAAGCAAGTCTACTCTCAACGACAAAATAGAACTCTACTTTAACGACCATGAGTTTAGCTACTTGATGATTCAGGAAAACTATTTGAGAACGAGGCCTCTAATGCCACCAAACCAAAACATGTCGCCGAGAGAACAGAGATTGAAAACGCTGGAACTAGCGGACAAGGCAGCTGAAAGTATCAGTGATGGCGACCTTGTTGATCGAATGATCCACGGCTCTCAACAGCAGTGGAGCTTGATGCCTGTTCATGCAGTATTTAGTTCAGTTCGGCCTGCCAGCTTCATGTCTGGCGCCGTAATTGGAGAAATGCCGTTCACAACCTGGCTTGGGAACAATAGCAAGCACGGCAAACTCAGCCGTTTTGTAAAGGAAATACAGTCTCACATGCGTCTTCGGACTTCAGGAGATAGGCATGAGATTCGACAGCAATACCTACCTACGCTCTGGACACAGCTTATCAAAAGGCTAGAGACAGAAGGCAAAGATTCGGTTGACGAAGTTATCGATTTGATGGATAGCTATTTCCTTACACGCGACGATTTTGACTCCATTATGGAACTCGGGGTTGGACCTCAACGGCAGGAGCTGGTAACGTTAGAGACCCAGACAAAGTCAACGTTTACTAGGCTGTAAGCTATATACCATACCTTTTACACAATTGATGTTTACTAATTTGACTTATAGATACAACAGCCGGACCCATCCGATGCCTTTCATGAAAGCGAGCAATGTAGTTGCCCCTGCTAGGACCACCAAGGAGATGCCAGACCTGGAAGAGGCTATCGAGGAGAGTGATAGTGGCGAAGCTCTGGTTGAGACGCCAGACGACAATGAAGATGACGACATGGATCTCTCGAAAGATAAATATATCAAGAAGCCAAAGGCGAAGAAGGCAGCGGGGAAGAAGCCAGCAGCAAAGAAATCAAAGAAAACCGATGATGCTGATGACACCCAAGATGAAGGCAAGCCCAAAAAGCCCCGCGCCAGCAAGCCCAAGGCCACTGGTGCCAAAACGAAAGCGAAAAAGTAAAGAGGGGGGTTGTTATTTGCTCATTAATTCCGTGGACGTTATAAGCTCGGTGGAGTAGTAGTTACCTGTCATACAGCTGGCGATAATATTGTTTAGGAATGGAAGTGCCATTCCCAATTCCATCATGGCTATGTCCCGTAACTTTTTACCCGTGTTTGTTCTCTCCTACATAAAGTGCGACATAATTTGCGTACGATATTGGTATTCTATTCTTTTTGTTGTAAGCTTTGGTATTCAAACCTGGCCGATGGAGGATCGTTCCGCTAGACTGCCTGAAAGGATATATTTCCACTGTAGCTCTTTATTCTACAGTTCGGCACCATTTCTAGTGGGGCCTACCAACCCCTTTGTTATCTACTCCTAAGAATATGGTTGAATGGTTCGGCTTGCTTTCAACCACAGATCACTATCATACCTCCTCCGCCGCAAGCTCACGTCCATACCGCGCTCAGGAGCTCACTTCCATACGGTTCTCAGCCACAGTTGGCTTCCATATCAGCTTCACCCACAGTTGAATCTCATATCGTCTTCGTCCACAGTTTACGTCCATATTACCTTCACTCATAGAGCCGCGACTATGGCGTTGATATCTCGGAGAAAGCCAAGCGACTGTATGCATAGAATTTATATTGACTCTCGGGATTCTATCCCACTTGGACTTGGAGTCATCGCTCCAGAACAAACAATACTAGAGGGTGGCTCACAACTCGAACCTCCCCTGCCTAGACAGAATGATGATCCTCAACCTGCCTCAGCCATCCAGGAAGAAAATATGCCTTATTCGATACCAGGATCGAGGCCACAGCAAACTCTAACGAGGACGATGCTAAATACATATGCACTCATGCGAGGACGCCTAGAGCGGGGAGGACAGGGGCCGCTTTATCAAGAAGGCTTTACCTACAACCCATGGGAACCAAGGCCACAAGACGATAACCCAAAGCTTAGCCCGAAAATTCTGTGGGAAACTTTGTAAGGATACCTGTGAGATACAAACGATGGTTTTGAATTAACATCAACCAGTGATCATGAAGACAAAGAGAGACCACAGAAAGATCCAACTCCGGACCTCGATGGAGCCAGGGTACCAAGAGTGAGGACCCTCTCTGAGAGATTGGGCCAGATTGGATATGTGAAGATCAATGGCAAGGTTACGGACCCAGACAGTAAGACAGACGTTCTAAATGCTCTCAACGGAAATCCCAGTTTCTCACCTCGAATTCCGGGCTTTCATGACCCTCTCTTGGCAAATGTTATGAACAACGCGGAGCTGCATGAATTCTACACGCAGTTCCTTCATGACGTCGATAATGAAAATGATCCTGAGCGGGACCATGAAGGGAACCCTCTGAACAACCACATTACCGCAGCCACATTTCTAAAATGGGCAGCCGGTGCGCAAAAGAAGGGAGACTGAACACAGCCGAAATTGAGGAGGACGTTGTCGAACGGTCTAGACAACAAGAGCTCAAGGGGGCAAAGCCACCTGGAAACCATAGGCCATTGGTATGGTCTGCCCTGAAACTCCAATACGATGAAGAATCAGGTGGTACAATTTCTCCGGCATATTCAGTAGATGAGCACCCTAGTCCACTAATGTCACCACAAGGTAAGCTGGTAGCTTTGTGAGTACTTAGGGGAACGGATACAGCTGACATTGATGGAGTCAACTTAAGCAACATACCCCGCATGTTCTATCATATGCTGCCTGAGTTTAATGTAATGCTTGCTCGTGCTGCATTCCATGATGGCGGTATCGATTTAAGCCCTACGGCATCATCAGAGACTGAAATTATCACAGATGTGAGAGTACCACGAGCATTAACATCAACTTGGCTAATACAGGCCAGTGGCAACTAGCAGAGGCTCTTGGCGACGGAAACAGAGAATTGGGATTTCATAAGATTGATATGATCAAGGTAGAGTTGGAGACACTCATGGCGGAACGTGATGTTGAAGTGGGAAAGGCAACAGAAATGATGTTGCGATTGAACTCGGCAAGGGATACAGTCACTCGATTGGGGGAAATGATCTTCGCTCGACGACATGAGATGACAATTCCGAGACGGCGTGCTCGTGCCAATCAATTCTTGGATGAATGGAAGGAATATCTGCGCCAACAAACGGCGCGGGCGGTGGATATGAGAAAGTCATGGGGGGATGAGCTCGAGACATTGCGCGATGTCAACCTTCAGCGCGTCCGTGAGCTACAGGACCTGGATCAGGATTTGGAGAACAACGGAAGCTGGGCTGAGATTTGAGATTTGAGATTTGAGATTTTGGTTCCTATTCTGGCTAAGATTTAGGATGAGAGTAGTTCAACGCGTCTGTGAGCTATAGACCTGGATTTGAATTTAGAGGACAACGAAACCTAGGCTAGGATTTGACAGTTTAGTTCCTGTTCTGGCTAAGATTCAGGATGAAAGCATTTCAACGCGTCCTTGAGCAATAGGACCTAGATTAGAATCTTGAGAACAACGAAACCTAGGCTAAGATTTAAAATTTTGGTTCCTGTTCTAACCGAGATTCAGGATGAGAGAAAATTTATTAAGGAGCGACACAATGCAGCAGGAAAGGAAAAGGGGGCATATTTGGATATCGACTGCTGAGGCCCTTGTTGGACATCTTCGGGATTTGGTATCAGCAGGGCCTATTCGTTTTTGGGGAGAAAGTTTGTCACCAAAGCTACTCAATACGCCCCAGTACCTTCTAGTATTTGTTTCTATTATGACGGGGCGATTCTCGCAAACGTGTCATACCCCTTTGGGTTCATTGTACAGTACAGTAATAAAACAAGCCGTCCCACCAATTGATCCGAGTCCAACGCACTCCTTGGATGCCGCTAAGAGGGGAGGGATATATATACATTGATAAGAGAACGCCATCCATCATTCCAAGCCTGATATACAATAAAAGTACACTCCAGATGGCGTTATAGGTTGTTGAGTTCCTGAACTCCATGCTCAGTTATTTCTGACGACTCCGACTTGTGCGGCACGCATGGTGCGGCCGTTCAACTTCCATCCCTTACGCTGAGTCAACATCACGGTGTTGTCCTCCTTTCCAGCCACTGGTGACATGAACATGGCCTCCATGCAATTGGGATCGAACTTCTCCTCCACTGCAGGGTCGATGCGCTCAAGTCCGTGCTTGAGAAGTGTCTGCATCATAATACCCTCGGTCATCTTCAGGCCATCGTAGAGACTGATTAAATCGTTCAAGTGCTCGTTCTTTTCAACCGGAGACAGTTTCTCTTCTGGGACCATCGCCAGGGCCCTGTCCAGGTTGTCGACACTCTCGACTAAATCCTTGGCAAACTTCTGAATAGCGAAGTCCTTTGCGGACTGAATCTCTCGCTTTGTGCGCTCTTGAAGGTTTCGGTAATCGGCGACAGATCTCAAGTATTTATCCTGCAGAGATATTGTTAGTAGGTTTACCGGGCCAAGTGGATGCCCCAAGCATGGAACGTAATCGCGACTCTGAAAGGGTGATGGCAAATAGCCCGTAACGACATACCTTCAGCTCTACGATCTCCTTGTTTTTGGCCTCGAGGTCTTTCGCGGCGGCATCCTCTGGTGCTGCAGCACCTTCTTCATTTGCCTTGTTGGCCTCTCCGTTGGTTGCGTAGCATCTCGCGGATAGTGCTAACCGTGGGCTTTGCGCAACATATTGCGAGGATCTAATTAGGGATCCTGCAAGGAACGGCTTCGGTGCCGTCCGCACTGCTGCCGATCTGACTTGTGTGAGGAGAATTCGTTGAATCATGGTTGTTTTTGGTTATGTTGCAATGATGGAGATGCTCTCTGGAATTTATTCACGGCCATGATGGACAGAAACTAATTAGCGGTCTTGGCGTGGAATGGCATAGCAGGGGGTTATGTAAACCGAGGAAATGCCGAGTCCCGTGAGTTTGTTGGCGTTACGTTATGTTCGACGACTGAGTCGCAAAAATGTACTTGGCACTATTAACAAATTATAAACAAATTATTAATATGTACAATGTAAGATAGTTGTACATATATTGACTATATTTATTTATTTTACAAGGTAAAGAGGCAGAATATTTTTTTTCCGCTCTCCCCCTATTCTTCTTGGTATTGATAGGAGAGTTTCAACTACCTCAACTCAACTCCAAACTTCTCCACCAGTTCCTTTCTAACGCGATCATGGTACTTGTTGGCCTCGTCATTTGTCAGTGTCCTCTCTAGGCTCCTGTAATTGATCCTATAACACAGACTCTTCCTTCCTGTTTTGGGATGGGTGAACTCGTCGATGGCCTTGACATCTTCCACTGTATCACCTGCAATATCTCTCAAAATCTCCATCATATCGTTCTCATGAAAATCTCGGCTGTTCATTTTCGTTCCGCCGCCTGCAGCAGATGATGTAGATCGTAGCCAGAATGCTACATCCTTATAGCAGGCTGGGTGTTTGGAAAATGGAATGAACCTCTTCATGAGTGATAGATCATCCGAGACCCCTTTAAACTGGCCGAGAAATCTCTCGTCTCTCGACCAGAACAGTCGGATATCGGGTATCTCAAATAGAAGCATCGCTATTCGTTCTAGTCCGATGCCGAAGGCCCATCCGAGTTGGTCAGGCACGTCTGAGTTTGTAAAAATATTCTGGTTGATGACACCCGAGCCAAGAACCTCCAACCAGTCACCCTGCCAGTAAACTTCCAGTTCCCATGAAGGACTTGTAAATGGAAAGAATGCTTCTACCCAACGGATTCTGAGCGGTTCTGCCGTTAAGGCAGCATCGGCACTTCCAGCAGATGCTCTTGCACGAGAGAAAATCTCCGCAACCATCAACTCCAACGATCTCTTCAAATGGGCAGAGATAGCTTCCGATTCGGCGGACGTATGAGGGGCTTGTAAAGGATTCCTCTCTGCGTGATGGGGTGGGTTTGGATCTTCGACTTTCATGTCGTGTTTGGGAAGCTTTGCAATATCTTCCCAGACTGCTTTAGCTATGTCGCCGCCTGGAACCTTTGTCCTATCCCACATGCGGGCGCCTTCCATTTGGTGGAAAATCGGATAATGGCTGCGGTCGATCGCATCTCGTCTGTACACATCCGCGCTTATGAGAAATCCTTCGCTTTCATTCCGGCGATAGGTATCTGCCTGATGCGCGCTGGTGTGGGTACGCAACACGGTTTCTTTGTTAACATAGTAAGTGTCTGTCCTGCTTCGGCCTGGGTGGTCTTCGGCGAACTCGAGCGAATCAAAGTTTTGATGTGTTGTTACGACAGGAAAGAGATTGTTATGGTATTTGTACGTAGGAGCAGGAAATACCGACTCGATTATTTGGCGGGTTATGGAGATGGGGTGGTCCTTTTGCAGGTGTAGCTGGCGCCCAACCGCGGTATTGATAGTCGAAGGGACATTGTACCACTCGTCTGTTTTGTATTTCTTCCCACATATTTCAACGATTTCAGGTACTTTCGAGGCTTGCGGTAGTGGAGTAGGTGTCGCGGCTAGAAGTAACACCAGTTAGTACACTGAAGTCAACGCAGGCGGAAGAATAAAATATACCAGTTGCGATGCGCCTGCGACCCAAGCACACATGAACACTGGAACTACTTGATGTGCCCCTCAGCCCTATGAAAACGGATAGAACATCACAACCGGCGCGCATTGGCAACCTGGTCACCAAATTAGGCCGCATGGCTTGACCTTCAACGGACCATGGACGTCCAGTTACCACAAATATTGTCTCTGGAGGATAGCTGTAACTATATAATATCTACGATCGACGTTTCTATGCCATCGCAATAATGTTTATCCGAGACTGACTAAAATTAATTTAGGGGACCCGAGAGCCGACCGGAGATAATAAGCCGAGCCAAAGGGACGGATTGGCGGTGCCTTGACTGACGTAGTGTGGCTGATTTCGAAATCTGAAAATAGTCGAGATTTCTACGGCGCATCTCTATTTAGGGATGTTACGAAGAGGACTGCTATTTCCACACCCACCCCGAATATAGAAATATACGGAATGCCTCGTGTGAACCAATTGACAGTATGACGTCCTCCACGGCCAAGCAGGCGAAGCAAGAGCTGTCGCGGAAGCAGGCATGGGATCGAGCCCATATTCGCTACCCATTCTGGTTTGGAGGCAGCGCGAGTTGTTTCGCCGCATGTGTAACGCATCCACTGGATCTTGGTAAGATGACCTGGAACCTTTTATAAATTCTACATGCTAATTTCTCAATAGTTAAGGTATGTCATATGCGACGTTAATGCGCGAGCGCGAAGCCCCGTCTCCGGAAACCCCAAATCTAACTTCAAGTCAAGGTCCGCCTCCAGACTCGCAGCGCCAATGCTCCAACTACCATGATCGCGACGTTTGGCCACGTCGTGAAGAATGATGGGTTTGCAGGACTTTACCGTGGTCTGTCAGCATCCCTCCTCCGACAAATCACCTACTCAACGACCCGTTTCGGTGTCTACGAAGAGCTAAAGGCAGCCGCTACAACGCCAACGTCGACACCCTCTTTCCCTATACTATTAGCTATTGCCTCTGCCTCTGGATTTATCGGTGGCTTTGTAGGGAACCCTGCCGATGTCCTGAATGTTCGCATGCAGCACGATGCGGCACTCCCACCTGCTGAGCGCAGGAACTACAAGAACGCCATCGACGGCCTGATTCGCATGACCCGCGAGGAAGGATGGAAATCGCTATACCGTGGCGTTTGGCCCAACAGCATGCGGGCTGTTCTCATGACAGCATCGCAGCTCGCCTCATATGACGTTTTCAAGCAGGCCTTGATCGTGCATACCCCTCTCACGGACAACTTAACCACGCATTTCACAGCCTCCTTTATGGCTGGCTTCGTGGCCACAACGGTGTGCTCCCCGGTGGATGTAATCAAGACACGGATTATGTCATCGGCGGAGAGCAAGGGCGTGGGGAAGCTGTTGAGAGATGTTTATAAGACTGAGGGGGTCAAGTGGATGTTCCGTGGATGGGTCCCAAGTTTTATACGCCTGGGCCCGCAAACCATTGCGACGTTCTTGTTCTTGGAACAACACAAGAAGCTCTATCGAAAGGCCAAAGGGCTTGAAGATGTGAACCTGTCATAATGGTAGTAGTGATGAAAACGGGTGGCCACAGGCTCCACTCCTGTATTATTTACGCAGATGGTCTGGCGTTCAACCTGAAAGAGGCTTACAGTTTAGTGGCTACACCACACATTGCATTTATTGGCGTCAGTGTAGATAGATTTGTATATGTCATGAGACACTATATTGGAATAGACAAGGTGGACTTCTATATTTAGATAGGCATCAAAATATGATGTATTATGTGTCTATTGCTCCTAATCAACGTGCACTTAACGTGACACCTTGGATCCGCTTCATACGCGTCCAATAAATGACCTTTTTGACGCCCGCTGTCCATGCAATGAGTCCCGGATCTGTTGGTACAATGTAGTAAAGACGCCCCTGGCCTATTGCAGGCTCTTCGCAAAAGATGGCCCAATCGAGGTTACTCTGTCCCCGTGGCTGATTACCCCGTTCTTTTAGCGGATTACCAGATCGGTAGCAACTTAGCTACTCAGCTTCATCAGTCCCACCCACTCGGCGCTGCTGGCTGCCCGTATGGGGTCGCGCCATATGGAGTAGCAGCTCCCTGCCCTCCCCATGCGCTCGCGTTCCCTCCGTTACCATACGGCGTCGTATAACCCGCATCACCCCAACCAGCATTTCCCCCTCCAAACTCTGGGCTCCGAGGCGCAAATGAGTCGCCGCCGTTCATGCCATTTTCCAAGCCACCGCCGTCACTCAATCCTGCGATAATAGTCGCCAACTTCTGCTGAAGGACCTTGATACCTTCCTGGACACAAGCATCTGGCTCCAGATTTCCTGCGCTCTCGAGCTCGAAATAAAAGCTACCAGGGACGGCATCATAATCAAAAGGCTCTCCTTCTTGGGCTGGCTCTTCCCAGTCTGCGTATTTAGATTTTGGCCTGTATCCATGTTAGATTTCGTTACATCATCCTGTGCAGTGACGGGAACATACCACTCCTTAGCTGGATCCTCTTCGAACCAAAGATCCATATGGCGTAGTTTGTTATGAGGATCATACTCGAATCCAACCGCTGCGGTTGGTGCCCACTTTGCATGCTCCTTTGCAATTCCTTTCTTGGCAATGCACTTCATCTTCAGTTCTTGCCCTTTCCTGAGCTTGCATATCACTGGCCCAAAGCCTGACTGGTCTGTAAATACAGGGTTCCCCACCCAGGCATTAGCTTTGAGCGAGTCAACCACCAGATCCCGGGCGTAAACTTTCATGATTTCGTCGCTGTCGCATTTCGCGTTAAGGAACAGAGTGACGCTGCACTGCTCGCAATACTGCTCGCATTCGCAGTCCCGGGAATAGTTGACATCTGCAATATTCTTCGAGTTGAGGGGGACGAGACCGAGGCGGTGTGCTAGGAATTCATCGGCGAGGACAGAGGTATTTGCTTCCACTTCGACGAGATCGATGGCCATGGTGGGCACTTCTGCCAGGATGACACGACGAAGGGAGTTGGCGAAAGACAGATCGACATTGGAGAGCTCAAAGTCTACCCTCAGATTATCCGCCTGGGTTTCAGGTCAGCAGTTGCGGCGCAGAGAGAGGAACATCCAGCGGGGAGGCTTACATCCGAGATCTTGACCTGTGGTCCAACGGCCTCATCCAGATTCATAGGATCGTAATCCATCTTGGCTGTGCGCGCGGGGGCGAGAGCGAAAGACTCAACGGAATGGTTGGAGCCGTAAAGCTATGCAGAGTCGCAAGCCTACAAAGCCTCCGCCGACACTTGCGTCTTGCGACCAAAGATTTGAAAGACGCAGCGACGGAAGGCGAGAGCTGAGTGGATCAGGGCCGTACTAGGTGTTGATGATGGAAGATTCAGTGGCTTTGCTACGGTGGCTGCCGCAGTCGTCGTCAGTTGCCGTCCGTGTGGGGATGGGAGAGTGGAGTCTTGATGGTGTTGATATCGTGTAATTTGAAGCTGCGCCGACTGAACAAGGGTGCTGTGCACGATTTGATGGATGATCTCAGGCTTCGCGCCAACCCTTGTCTTGCTGTGCAGTGCTTGTGCACGAATGCGCCGCAACGGGTAGGCGTCTAGGTTGTGCCTAGCCTGGGCGGCGCGTGCACGTTCCTTAACACACCACACATTCACTATCACGTGCTTATGCCATAAGCGTGAGGAGGGGCTAGATTGCAGCATAGAGTTAATACCAGCAATTTAAACTCATAAAACCTGTCTTTTCAGTCCTGTTTGTCAGTAGCTAGCTTGCTGTTTGTAGCTCTATGTAACTAAATTCCCTCACTTAAATTATAGTTGCTGTAATGGTGATGTTCTGTACCGTCTATATATCTGAGAATATATGTTAACAAAAACTGATAGCGTCTGTCTCATCTAGTCTATTTCTAAGCAACGAATACGGCAGTTATAGCCTTTAACAATTAAGAGCCTTTATTTTATATTTTAATTACAGTCAATATATCCAGTTCCCCTTTAGACTTTTGGGCGGCACGAATACCTGTATCTGGTTGGCGCTGCGTCCCGTGACTTGGCGCCGTGTACGAGTGTACCTTAGAGTATGGCGGGGGGGCGCAGCAGCCCACCACAGGGCCCATGACGCTTGCTTCGGTTTCGCTGTCGCCGACTTGCCACCGCCCCCGCCGTCCTCCTTGACTCGATTCTCAACAATTTGCTGCGGCTACTTGGGACTTCAGACACCGCCAAGCTCAGATTGGTTACCCAAACGCCGTCGGGAAAGTCAAAAAGGAAGGACGGTGCTGACAGACCTCGTCCGTACCCACCACCCTCGTATATATTCACTCTTCCTCGCCCACCCTCAGTCAACACCTTCTGAAATCGGATTCTGAGATCTATACAACAGGGGCAAAATCCCTCACGTACAAACTACGAACAAACCACCATACCAGCCTTACTGGGACCTCTTCTTCCACCACCCTATAACACAGCATCTACACTACAAGCACCATGGCGACCCAGTCAAGTCCAGAGTCCTCGCGGGCATCGTCTCGCACACGCACCCCTCTCAGCCTTGATATCTCCGCAGTCCCGCCTCTCCAGCAGCCTACTCCTCCGTCCAACACCCTCATTATCACAAACCTGAACGACCTTGAAATATTCAGGCCGGATAACCTACAAACCATCAGAGAGCTTATCAACTCCTCAGCGCCCATTCACTCTTGGGCTCCTCTCAAATCCTTCCGCCGTATCATCGTATCCTTCTTCGAAGAGGAGTCAGCAATTCGTATACGACAGATTCTCGATGGAGAACTCATTATGGGCGAGTGTGTGAAGGTCTATTTCGGCCAGCCAACATCCATAGAAACAAAAGACGAACACCTGCCCCTGCCAGACGCTGGCAAGCTCTTCTTCATTTCTCCTCCGCCATCCCCACCACACGGCTGGGAGGTGAAGCTTGAGGACGCACCAAACAAGTTAGTCCACGCAGAGGATTTAGCAGAGGCACTAGCCAAGCTGCATCACAGACCGAACACGGATCTCCCATCATCTCCATTGAGTGAAACCGATGGCGAGGGCCGGAAACGAAGTGGTAGCACCACTATGATCTACCACCCACAAGACCACGGCGACAGCCCTGCACTGCCGGCCATCGCGGTTGAGGATTTCACCGACGAGCCTGAGTCAAACAGTGATATGGATATTGATAGGCCGATTTTAGCTCACACTTCGAGACCACCGGTCGAGTTGATGTAGGGTGATCGAAATTGACATTTTAAATTTAGGCGTTAAGAGGCAAGCATGGCATTGGTGGCATTTTATGCGGATGGTGTTACGGGGAGACAAACTGGTCAGGACGATCCCCAACTATGAGCTGTAGTCAACTATGTTGACTGTAGCGGAATAATAAAATATTTAACTATAACTTTCGTTTTTTTACTCTCATCAGTGACATACCACCTGCTGGAAGTAGCTTCATCAGAGTGACGTAAAATGTCGACGCAGATGTTTTCACCGTGCTTGTAAAATAACAACCCTCCGCAACGTAATAGTAGATGGAACATGTAGATTAAGCTTCTCGATTTCATATACATTGTTGCATCTCAACCTAGGTCGCAGCTAGTCTATTGATACACCTCTCCCGTTCTCCAAAGCATTCTAACTCTATCGTCCTTCTGACCAATCCATTTACAAAGTGTCAGTGAGCAGCTTGTTCATCTTCGAGATGCGGGCAGAAACGCTGAGGTCGATGGTGCGGTCACCGATCTCAACAACGAGGCCGCCGAGGATATCGGAGTTGACCTTGTTGGTGACCTTGAGCTTCTTGCCCTGGCCGACGTACTGGGACTTGGCCACAGCAGACTCGAGGCGGGTGAGGGTCTTGTTGTCGAGAGGCTAGTGTAACAGTCAGTTTGGATCCACACGTAATTTTATCGAGGAGAACATACAGCAGCGCTGGTAACGGTAAGCTCAATCTCGCCCCTGGCGGCACCCATCAGCTCGCCGAACTTGGTGCAGACACCTTCGAGGAGGGCCAGGCGGTTGTTCTCGGCGAGGGTGTTGAGGAAGTTCTTGACAGTGTCGGCCTTGTCTTGGCCACCGGTGTGCTTCTGGAGCTCAGCGATGATGGCAGACTTGTCATCGGTGGTGAGGGTAGGCGCCTGCATGATGTTGGAGAGCTTTGGGTCCTTGACATAGACCTCCTGGAGGGAGCTGAGGGCCTTGGCCACGGTATCGAGAGACTGCGACTTCACGGCGGCAGTGTACTGTGGGAGGTAAATGTCAGCATCGTCACATGCATTGAGAGCCACCAAGCCATCGGGTGGTTAGGGTAACCAGCCGCTGCATCATGGGTATGGTATTTAGAGATGAATTGACATACCAGAGCACTGGCATAGGTGCCATCGAGGCCATAGAGGGCGACAGGAGGCTTGGTGTCGGCGCTGGAGGCCGGAGTTGCGTACGAGCGGATTGCCGGCTGAGCGGCGGCTCTGCGCGCAATTGTCACGCGTGTTGCTGAGGTGTTCGCAGCCCGAACAAATGCCCTTGAAACGTTCATCTTGATGACTGCAATTGAGTGCCTGCGTGGGGTGGAAGTAGTCGTCGGAAAGAGATTCGATGGCTGTCGTCCGGCTACACCTAGGTTTTCGAGGTCTTGGCGTCCGGTCCCAAGCCGCATTGATGCGCTAGGTCAAATTGGGATTTTGGCTTGGCGAGGGTCCAGAAATTACAACATTCGTATGAATTCGGGATGAGAAGAACTCAAGAGCACGCCGGTTTTAGGTGAACTATGTCGTCCAACCAGTAACTGATCTATCAACTACAGAGGAACACTGAAGTTGTTTGCATGGATCACAACAGTCTCCCATTGCGCTATATATTCTCTTGGTCAAATAAAGAGAGCACGTTATCCACCACGGGACCATAAACAGTCTCATTCTGCTAGTACGCCAGTAACCCCTCCTGTAAACGCCATACTTCCGTGTCTACCCTTTCTCGTAACTCCATTCTACCGTGCAGTCCTAATCACTCCTGAGCATACTCTCCACCAGGTCACCGAGGGGTCCCCAGAAATCCTTGCCGCTAGCTAAGTTGTGCTCATCAATAAAAAGCACGTAGTGCTTGAAGCTTGTGTTTAAATGGGCCTCCAAGCCTAGCTCTCTCACAACAGGGTAGTGGTGGCAATATATGTGTGCGTACACTCGGTACATCCTCTTGAAAACCTGTCGAATCATCGATGGGAACGACTTCGGGAACGGGACACCTAGAACAATCAGTAGCTGCATTATTGAATATGCTCAAATAGGTGCTCTCACCAATACGGCTTGGAAAGACAGCTTCGTTGTCGATGTTACTCTGAACCCATACCATCAAATGCTCGATATAGGTCGGGGCTGGCATCTTGGTTGGCCGTTTGAAGTTCTCGGAGTCTTGCCAGAGGTATTCGAATCTGCCCCTCATCAGCATTATTATAAACCTGCGGTTATGGACATATTCACTCGTCTGTGGCTTTCATCTCCGGGCAAGACTGTGGAGAGCAAAACTCTGTTATCGACCCATAGAGTAGATTGATGTGGTTATAGAAATCGACCACTACATGAAGAGTTAGTCTCATATTATTCGCAGTTTGAAGGGGCGCATGGCAACATACTATTAACTGCAAGCCATTCGTTCTCATCCTCTCCTTCTGGAAGCTTTACGATCTTCCGGAGACTGCCACCTCCCAGGGTTGCTTCAGCATATTGACGTAGTTGGTAACTACTCGTTCCCTTCGTTGCGTTCCTTGGTCTGAACTGGTTTCGGGTTCTTTGGTTTCTGCAGGACCCTTTATGTTAGCTGAGAGAAATACACACAGCAGCTTCAGGGCATTGGGTAAAGAGCTCCAGGCCATATTTCGCAACACTACCAATGGCAAGTGCTCAGCTGCAAATATAGAATGCTCTGGGAGTGGAAAATCTGCATATGAAAGAGCATATTTGAATGATATAGTAGTACTGACACTGTGGTAATGAAGGAAGTCATCTTTGGTTGCCCGCTTGGTGGGGTGAGCCCCAAATCTAACACTCCGGGCGTTAGCACAACAATCCGATAGTTGACCAAACTCAAGCAAAAGTGAAGGGAAATAATGACTTGAAAGGTACGTAAACTATTCCGGGGGAAATTAAATACCTTGAGAAACCTCGAAGACTTCGTTCTTGGATTTGTGATAGGATGTGGGTGAGTTGCAGTTCTGTTTACTTGTGAACCCTGCCGGCCAGAGCAACAATCATACTACATATGATAGACAGGGGTTGTGCCTTCTGCCTAACATATTAGGCATAAACATCCGGAGCTGGTCTGCTCCTACGTACCTCAGGGTTCCCTTTGGCCTCTTTTGACAATGGTTGCATCCCTTCCTGCGTTCCATTATTCATAATTTGTTGAATAATATAACTATGTTAATTTATCAATTAAATCCAGCGCGCCTCCAATTGCATCCATGAGCGCCGTCGGAAAGCTCCTTCGAGTGGAAGGAGCGATCTTAAACAGACCCCTAAGATGCCTCCGCCGACTTCAAACATTCGAGTCTGCGTAGAGTGGTCTCAATCGACAGTATTCGCAGGCGAGGAAGTCGGATGCAAGATAACATTTAAGAATATTGCCGCCATACCAGGGACCCCGCGCATTCCGCCGAACGCCTCTGGAGCTCATGGGCCGTCCCCATTGGGAGAACGGCACCGAAAGACAAAGACAACCACCTCCTCACAAATATCAGATGGGCGGGGAAGAGCAAGCAATGTCTCTAATTCACTCTCATTACCCAACAAACGTGGACATCGTTCAGCATTATCTCTGAATGTTCCAGCGCCAGGAAAGTTCCAACAGCACGATACACGTCTAGGAAACGATAACATCTCCGAGACCGCTCCCCCTCGAAGTCAAGGTCATAGCCATCGACGATCCGTTTCGATTATATCCTTGGGCGCGAATGATACAGCCGGTAGTGAGATATCGGGCTCAAATTCAAATGAACCGCCCCGGGTTCCATTTAGGCGGCATGGGAGGGCAGCCAGTCTGCAGATTGTGCCTCGTCGACCGCATCCAAACGGCAATGGTCCCAAATCAGCATCGGCATCAGTGCCTCCTCATAGGTCGGCAACTCAGCCATCCCCACTGTTCCAGAACCATTCATTGTCGGATATATCAACTTTGCGAGGAGAACTTGGACCACATAGAAAGTCTGCCAACAGCTTAGACACCCTGACATCGTCGAGCGCACCTGCTGCACAAGGCTTTAGGGCTGCCAGAAGACAAGCGTCTGCATCTCCTTCCCAGCAAGGCTTCAGATTTCCTAATACTACATTTCGATTCCCAGCCACCGGTGGCCCAGGAGGTGGTGAACAGTCGCCACTGGAGGCTACTGAGGATGACCAGAATGGGCTAATTCATAGCCCAAAAGCATCTAATAGTCTCCTTGCCCCTCCATCAAAGGACGATATGGCTCCTGGACGGGACCCTACCACCCTCTCGGCTCGAATCCTGTCGCCTATGAACATCAATAGCGAAACACCCAGGAGCAGTGGTGAGTTTTACTCTCTGAGTAACCATTCAACCGAAACATTAGCGTCGGAATACATTCCTCCACGCGCAGGACTTCTCGGAGCTCGTTCAGACCATTCTCGACAGGTTTCAGTAGTCTCAGACGTAAGCCAGTACCGGCCTACTGTCGAAAGTCTCATGATGGGTTATGCACAGATTCAGGGGTCTTTCACTCTTGATGGCTCCTTGATCGACCAGGAGCCGTTTGAAGAAGTCAAGAGGAAGGGAGTCGTTGGTGGCCAAGGTGGTGGCGTAATTGGTGTCGAAAAAAACAAGAGAGAAAGCGGTTTGCTCCGCGGATTTGGCTGGGGCAATATCAGCGAATCCATAGGCGGTCTCCTAGGTGGGAACGACCTCAGTAGTATCAGAGACATGCGAGGGATCGCTAGCTCACGATCGGTTCCCCTTTTGTCGACTCCTCAGTCCATACTTTTTGTTGACTTGAGATTGGCCCCTGGGGAATCGAAGTCCTTCCAGTATGAGTTCAAACTGCCAAGAGGACTACCGCCCACACATCGAGGAAGGGCTATCAAAATATCATACCAGCTAGTTCTCGGAACCCAAAGACCAGGGGGATCAAAAGAACAGCAAATAAAGTCGGTGGAAGTGCCATTCAGGGTACTTGGCAGTGTCAACGATCGTGGCGAACTTCTTGGTCACGATCTAATGTCACCCTATATAATCTTAAAAGACCAAGCATCTATTCGGTCTATTTCAAGTCAGGCAGGTAACGCTGTGGAACAATCATCCAAGGCAACGGCTTCGATTAAGAAAACCCAGTCCTCACACGATGAATTTCTCTCATATGTGGAAGACCTATTAACAAGACCTCGCCAGCAACCGGATCTTTCACTCCTTTCTCCAACTGCGCCATCGCAACGGCGTCGGCTCTCGAGTATACCAGGACCAACTTCAGCAAAAGAAGCTATAGACCTGGCGATACTACGAAGTAATCTTGCAACGGACATGCAACAGAGTGCAAATCGTTTCGAGATCGCTCGCGGCGGGCAAAGGATTGCCGTTGTCATGCTAGCTCGGCCAGCATATCGCCTTGGAGAGACCGTCACCGCTATTATTGAGTTTGCTGATGCGGAAATCGCATGCTACGCCGTGCACGCGTCGCTAGAATCATCTGAAAAGGTAGATCAGTCGATAGCGTTACGCTCAGACGCCAGTATAAATCGTGTCACCCGCAAAACACACGCCTCGCACTCAGAATCAGCATTGTTTGCGAGGAGAATCGTGTTCTCGCCATCGATACCCGTAGCTTCAACACCAAGCTTCATCACCAGTGGCGTGTCTTTGGATTGGAAGATTCTAATTGAGTTTGTAACTCCGCGAGTCGATCGCACAACGGAGGGAAACCCCACTTACGACTCCGACTTGCTGGAAGAGGTTTCGCGAGATGATCGTGGTGCTGTCTTGGCAGCAGCAGAGACTTTAAACTGTGAGAGTTTTGAGATCGCGGTGCCTCTCCGTGTTTATGGCGCTCTGAGTTCAAATGACAAAGAGGGCGTGGAAGAGTATAAGGTATGACGAAAATATACCGATGAGGATAACGCATGGGGGTATAGCGTATAAATATTATCGATAGGTCGCTAGAATAGAGTAATTAATGCCTTCAAGGCGGATTTGATAGAGGTTATTACCACTATACGACACCTCTACCTGTGATATATTGTTGCCAAGGAAACGAATGGGTTGAGTGGGCAGACTGTGGATTAGATATCGGCAAATCGTCATCCGACAACCTCAGGTTTGGCTGTTCCGTAAAAGAGTAAATAGCTGTTAATTAAATCAACGGCGATGTTATTATTAAATAATAACTGTACCCAGAAGACTAGTTGTTAGAATCGTTGTGCAGACTCCAAAGAGCTTATAGTTCTTCCACCCCGGAATTGCAGGCATTATATGTAATCACCTCCACCCTCTAAAACACTTCGCTTGGTGAACAAACTGCCAGCCTTGCCCCACCATCAAGGACCTTCCCAACTTCACCAGGATTAATGACCACAGCCGCATCTCTCTTTCACTATAGGATTCTTCCAGCGCAAGCTGCACCGACATATTTACTTTTAGAGCTGACAACATCTTGAGCTCCTCTGCGAATACCACCACGACCGTCGTCGAATCGTTGACGCCATGGCGCTATCCATCGCCGAGCTGGACGCGACCGTCCGAACCTTCTATGAAGGCCGAGGAGAGCAGGTTAGTTAGCAGGCATCTCCTGGAACCCATAATCGTCTCGAAATGGTCACTAATGTATTGATGGATAGCAAAAAGCTGCTCAGGCTACGATGAACCAGGTAAATCGTTTCCCCGCCTCATGGAGCTTCGGCCAGCAGCTAATATCCCGGCATAGTTCAAAGAAGATCAAGATGCATGGCTGCTTGTTGATAAAATACTTCAGGAGGCCACATACCCACAGACAAAGTGTATGGCCCCGGCCCCCTGTGATAGAGTTATACCAGGGCGCGGCTAATGGATATAGACCTTGGCTTACAGGTGCTCGACAATGTGATTATGACGCGTTGGAAGGTCCTGCCAAAGGAGCAGTGTCAAGGTTTGTCTTCTCTACTGTCCTTTCATTCAGCTCGATGCTGACTGTGCCCAGGTATCCGCAACTTTGTGGTTAACTACATCATCCAATGCTCCTCGTCGGAGGAGTCCTTGAAGACGCAGCGGACCCTTCTCAACAAGCTCAACCTCGTCCTTGTCTCTATCCTTAAGCAAGAATGGCCTCACAACTGGCCTACTTTTATCAATGAGATCGTTTCGTCTTGCCGCACGAGCCTGTCTATCTGCGAGAACAACATGTCTATACTACGCTTGCTTTCGGAAGAAGTGTTCGACTATTCGGCCGATGCCATGACATCTACAAAAACCAAGAACCTTAAAAGCACCATGTGCCTGGAGTTCTCGTCGATTTTCTCGCTATGCAACGAAGTTTTGACTACAGCAAATCAACCTAGCCTCATCAAGGCAACCCTCGAGACACTACTTCGCTTCTTCAACTGGATTCCCTTGGGCTATATATTCGAGACGCCAATTATCGACACCCTCCGTACTCGATTCCTGAAGACACCTGAGTTCCGAAATATTACACTGAAAGGTCTTACGGAAATCGGTGGTTTGAAAACTGAGGGCCACGGCCTGTATGATGAGAAGCAGGTGCAGATGTTCACCGAGGTCTTAACCACCATTTCGGAAATCATCCCACTTTCGCTAGATTTGAAGTCTACATACAGCTCCAGCAACTCGAAAGATCAGGAGTTTATCCAGAACTTAGCGCTGTTCCTGTGCAACTTCTTCTCTGTGCACCTCAATCTCATTGAAAACTTACCAAACCGCGACTTCCTCACACATGCGCACTTCTATCTTATTCGCATTTCTCAGATAGACGACCGCGAGATTTTCAAGATCTGCCTAGAGTACTGGACCAAGCTTGTTCAGGAGTTATATGAAGAGATGCAGTCGTTACCGATTACCGACGTGAACCCCTTAGTCAACATGGGCGTCGGAGGTCTGTCCAATGGCGGAGCACTGAACCCGAACGTACTGGCGAACTACCCATTACGAAAGCACAAGTATAACGAGGTGCTTTCAAACTTGAGGACAGTCATGATTGAGAAGATGGTTCGACCAGAAGAGGTTTTGATCGTAGAGAACGAGGAGGGAGAGATTGTTCGCGAATTCGTCAAGGAGAGCGACACCATTCAATTATACAAGACAACGCGCGAGTGCCTGGTTTACCTTACGCACTTGGACGTCGTGGATACCGAAAATATCATGACCGAGAAGCTGTCTCGGCAAGTTGATGGCAGCGAATGGTCCTGGGCCAACTGCAATACGCTATGCTGGGCTATCGGATCGATTTCAATGGCCATGAATGAGGAGACCGAGAAACGTTTCCTAGTTACAGTCATTAAAGACCTCCTCGGCTTAACGGAAATGAAGAGGGGGAAGGACAACAAGGCTGTCGTTGCCAGTAATATCATGTATATTGTCGGACAGTACCCACGGTTCCTGAAGGCTCACTGGAAGTTCTTAAAGACTGTTGTGAACAAGCTCTTCGAGTTCATGCACGAGTCGCACGAGGGGGTTCAGGATATGGCATGCGATACATTTATCAAAATTGCTCGGCAATGCAAGCGCCACTTTGTTGCCCTTCAACCGGGCGAACAAGAGCCGTTTATTGAGGAGATCGTTAGGACAATGCGGAAAATCACTTGCGACCTATCTCCTCAGCAGGTCCATACATTCTACGAGGCATGTGGTTACATGATCGCTGCCCAGCCACAAAAGAATGCTCAGGAGAGGCTTATTGCCGAGCTGATGTCATATCCAAATGCTGCTTGGGACACCATTATCGGTCAAGCTACAGCAAACCCAGCAATTCTGCAAGACGGAGATACGATTAAGGTCATCGGCAACGTCATGAAAACCAACGTGTCCGCCTGCACATCTATCGGAAGCTATTTCTACCCTCAAATTGGAAAGATCTACCTCGACATGCTTTCCATGTACAGAGCGACAAGTCAGATGATCTCGGAGGCAGTGGCTAGGGATGGCGAGATTGCCACCAGGACGCCCAAGGTCCGTGGCCTTCGCACGATTAAGAAGGAGATATTGAAGCTCATCGAGACCTACGTCGAGAGAGCGGATGACCTCGAAATGGTGCGCACCAACATTGTGCCGGCCCTATTAGACGCCGTCTTGGTCGATTACAACCGCAATGTAGCAAACGCGAGGGACGCCGAAGTCCTGAAGGTCATGTCCATCATCATTCAGAAGCTCTCCGGCCTTATGGAAGATCAAGTTCCGGTCATAATGGAGAACGTCTTCGAGTGCACCCTAAACATGATCAACAAAGATTTCTCTGAGTTCCCAGAGCATCGTGTGGAGTTCTTCTCACTATTACGCGCTATTAACATGCACTGCTTCCCCGCACTCCTCAAGTTGGATAACCGCCAATTCAAGTTCGTCATCGATTCATGCATGTGGGCAAGCAAGCACGACAACCGTGAGGTCGAATATGCAGGCCTCAACATGTGCCTCGAGCTTATCACAAACATGGCCGACACCGACCCGCAGACTTCAAACGCTTTCTTCCAGCAATTCTTCCTTCCTATCCTCCAGGATGTCTTCTTTGTTCTCTGTGATAATGACCACAAGGCTGGGTTCAAGTCGCAGTCGACACTTCTGTCGAGAATGTTCTACTTCGTCCACCCAGGTGATGGCACCCAACCCAAGATCCAGGGTCCTATCTACCCGGCCGACCAAGCACCAGCAGGCACCAGCAACAAGGACTTCCTCGGTGGATTCGTAGCAAACCTTCTGCAGACCGCATTCACAAACTTGGCTCCGTAAGTCCCCCATCTCCCTGATCTTAACCACATCTACTAATCCAGCTTCACAGTCTGCAAATCAAGTCCTTCGTCGAAGGCCTCTTCACTCTGAACCACTTGACCGATAAGTTCAAGCTCAGCCTCCGCGACTTCCTGATCCAGCTCAAGGAGTTCTCGGGCGACAACACGGAGCTCTACGCCGAGGAGAAGGAGCAGCAGGAGACCGCTGCACGGGCCGCCGAGCGCGAGCGCCTGTCGAAGGTTGGTGGGCTCTTGAAGCCATCTGAGCTCGATGAGGACGATGAGCTATAGATGGACGGGACGGGTTGTAGAGACCGCAGAGCCACTCTCCACCGGCGAGCTGTGGCAAGAGCGCTACTTTGTCCCCTGCCGACCGGGGAGCGGTTCTGCGGTGGTGTGGTTGGCGGGTGCGTAGGGTAGCGACGTTCGATGGATCCCCCCTCGGGTCTCTCGATGGTCCGAAGCGGGTACTACTCTATGATAATGAGGGCGTTGATAAAGTTCCGCTTTGATTTTTGAGTCTGGAAAAATGGGGGTTGATTTTTCTGCCGGGCCCCGATGATTTTGATTTTGATTTTTCTTAGAGTTGATTTAGTTGGCGGCGAGGAGGGGCCTGGGTGGTGAGAAGGGGGAGGGGGTGGAGGTCACGATGGATGGATGGATGGATGAAGCCGATTCCTTTTACGGTGTATGTAGTGCCTGGAAGATAAATTGCCGGCATAGTGGTAGTTGAGGTAGTAAATGATACCGTTGGTTGACGTTTTATCGTCGATGCTATTTATTATGAGGCTGGGATTTAATATGCGTGTATGGTGATAGTTGACGTAGTAATGATGCCGTAGGTTGATGTTTTATTTATCGGGTTGATTTATCATATGCTCTCACTGATAGTTTACTCGTATGGCGATGGCCGATGAAGTAAAATAAATATACACACGGTATTTGTCGACTCGATTTATTATATGGTCGGTTTATATTCATTGTTATGATTTATTTTCCACCTCACCTAAAATCAATCGCCACCTTCTTCGGGGAAAGACAGAACCGTTATCCTACATAATATTGAAGAAGCAAGCCCATATTAACATAATATGATCAGTTCCTATCCCTCTCAAGTTAACCCACGAGAATGGATCAAGAGTAGAGATAGTCATGTGGTATCGCGTGGGGGTGAGCGTGGCAAATTAGACCCCTCCGCACTGGTATATGTACCGCCATAACCCATCCCTCCCATCAAAAACGGATCCGAACTGGTGTATCGGTAACATATCCGCCTCTCATGATCATTGATCAGAACCCGCGGTTGCGCGGGGTTCGACTCCCCGGTTCGGAAATCTTCAGAACCATCTACTATCAAGTAGATAAGCGTCATATTTTTTTGCCTTTTTTTTTATATTTCTATATGCCAACCTTATTATTTATTTTGGTCCGTAGGGCCGTTGGTTTAATCTACAGGTTCTTGGAGCGCGATGAGAGGATGGCTGTATATTTTGTGTGTGTGTGTGTGTGTGTGTGTGTGTGTGAGTGACCCCGCTAATGCTGCTCCCCTCCCCGAGAAAATAAAATAAAAACTCCGATTGTCTTTTGTGCTTGTTGCTTGTTACTTGTCAAACAAGGCTGGGTGATATCACGTGCACAAGGCGCTTCCTCAAACATTATCCGTTTGTGGTTTGACGGGAACGGGAGGTACAAAGCCTCAGGTACTCAGCCTGGCAGCAACCCGGCCTTCCCAGCCTTCCCAGCCTTCCCCAATATCCTAAATATAGCGATTGTATACGTATAAAGCACGATAACTCTACTCCTGTCGTGTCTGAGGGATGCATGGTAATCACGGGCATCACGGTAATCATTACCAACCTCGCTCACTGTCAATGGGCGTCTACTGCGCCTACAGCCCTTTAGAAAGATTATTGCTAGCGAATCCTTCATCCTTCCATCCTTCCGTGAAGTTATGTTGCTGGTCATAGAAGAGAGTGTTGCCACAACTGCGTAGACTACGTAGACTATGGTGGCTAGCCCTCACATCAGCTTACGACGACTGCTCTCGGCGCAGACGTCAATTTGTTCCGGTCGCTCCGCTCACTTATGTTGCATCAACAGTGGCTTGGCTCCCGTAAGGTGTGTGGTGTACCGTCATTTGAATTCCGTCAACACACAAGAAATGCTGTGGTGTGTGCATTTATTTACTGAATCACCCCAGCAAATATACTTACTACTTTATATTTTATTAATTCCTCCTCTAAAAATCAAATTAATGTGCAAACCTTATTCAACTGTACAGATTATCCGTAACTCTCCCACTCGTACTCAACTCCCCTACTGCCGCAAATAGCACGCTGCTTCTATCCACTATAACGGTGGCCAAGGCGCCGTCGTGGATGTTGTGGGTGTCCGGTGGGTACCAAGTGTAGCATGTACTCCCTGTACTCCCAGGGAAGGCTGTGCCGGCTGGGCGGCATGTTGATAACCAACCAAACCTCAAACCTGAGACTCGGGTCTCCCCAAAACCAAACTCAACCTCTTCTGCCACTGTAATATGCTGTGCAGTTCCCTCGTTCCTCTCTACTACACATCCTTTCTTTGTTAATATCTTCTCTCTCATCGTTTTTACAGCATCTATTATTCCTTTGTCGCTCGTTAAATCAAAGGCTTCGAACGCCTGAAACAGACAGACCCCTAGAGCGCCAGGACCACATCTTGCTGAAGATAAAAACGACCAACGACACTCGCTGCATGACCAGTAATTAAGTGCTATTGAATCACCCTGGGGTTGGGCTATCCGTCCGTTGCTCGCCGAGTCGGACGAGTGTATATAGCGACACATAATCTGCGTTATGAGGTTATTAAGATGCGTCGCGGCGGCCATTGCCAGCGCCGGCTTCTCCCATATCGCCCAAGGTATGTTTACCACCAGCAGTCATTCGCTGGGCAGCTCCTAACACAATGATACAGCACATTCGGTCAAGCGAGCTCCTCTCTCATATATCTCGATTGTCGATGAGCCGGTAATACACACACCATCTCATCGTGTACATGCGCATTCATCTTTCGATCTTTCATTCCATCTACATGGGCGCCAGCAGTATATCAAGCTGACGCTGGACCCCAACGACGACGTCATAGCCGAGGGCGCAACGGTGAATTATATTGGGGCTGATGGACAGGTGCGGGAGGTGGAACTGATAGAGCGAACCGACCATAGGGTTTTCAAGGGCCATGCGTGGGTTCGAACACACGAGGATACACAATGGACCCATGCTGGATGGGCGAGAGTGGTGATACATCGGGACGGCGTGGATCCGCTTTTCGAGGGTGCGTTCAGGATCGATGGGAACCATCACCATATTCACCCGAGGAATTCGTACATCGCCACGAAGCATGAGTTGGACCCGTACGTGGAGGATGATAGGGAGGACATTATGGTTGTCTGGAGGGATTCCGATATCACGCCTGATGACCCCAGCAGAGGAGAGCTCAAGAGGGATATAAACACCGGGTCGTGCCTGTCGGATGATCTGGCATTCAACTTGATGCCCGAGCATCCAGTGTATTCCCAAGGGTACTCTCAGTCTACTATCATGAGGAAGGGCGAATCCTTCTGGGGATCCATCTCAACAGGGTCGATATTCGGCAGGGACATCGACCCCTCCTCGACTATGCCCGGAAACGGAGCGGGTGTCAACCTACTGAACAGCATCGGAAACCCGGATGGCTGTCCCACCTCCCGAAAAGTCGCTCTGGTGGGAATCGCAACGGATTGTACATACACGGGCTTCTTCAACTCGACGTCGTCAGTAAGGTCCAACATCATCACACAGATGAACTCGGCGTCGGTGCTGTACGAGGAGAGCTTTAACATCTCCCTCGGGATCCAAAACCTCACAATCACCGATGCTGCGTGCCCGGGAGCCTCGCAAGCCAACACACCATGGAACCGTGACTGCAACTCGGGTCTTCAGATCCAAGACCGCCTTAACCTCTTCTCGGCGTGGCGAGGCGCCAGCCCAGACACCAATGCCTACTGGAGTAAGTCTAACCCTTGCAATTGATAACTGACTTCTAACATACCCAGCTCTCCTCACAACCTGCGGCACCGGCTCGGCTGTCGGCCTTGCATGGCTCGGCCAAGCTTGCGTCAACACCGCGCAACCCTCTAGCCAAGAAGGCTCCAACGACACCGTGTCCGGCGCCAACGTTGTCGTCAAGACCGACACCGAATGGCTCGTCATCGCCCACGAAGTCGGACACACTTTCGGCGCCGTCCACGACTGCGACTCCACTACCTGCGCGGACGGCAAAACCGTCGCCGCGCAACAATGCTGTCCCCTCTCCGCCGACTCCTGTCCCTCCGGCGGCGGATTCGTCATGAACCCCTCTACCAGCTCCAGCATCACCAACTTCTCCCCCTGCAGCATCGGCAACATCTGCTCCGCCATCGGCGGACAATCCGTAAAGACGCACTGTCTAACCAGCAACCGCAACGTCCCCACCATCACCGGCTCACAGTGCGGCAACGGTATCGTCGAGATGGGCGAAGACTGCGATTGCGGCGGCGAATCCGGGTGCGGCGACAACCCCTGCTGCAATCCCACGACGTGTAAATTCAAGAGCGAGAACAACGCCGTCTGCGACCCCTCCAACGAAGACTGCTGCCTCTCCACCTGCCAATTCGCCACCGCCGGCACCGTCTGTCGCGCTTCCACAGGGGACTGCGATCCGCAGGAAACCTGCTCGGGAACCGCGGCCTCGTGCCCAGCTGATGTGCACAAGGACGAGGGCTCGGGTTGCGGCGCCGATGGCGAGGGACTCACCTGCGCCAGCGGACAGTGCACGTCGAGGGATAAACAGTGCAAGACCCTCATGGGACCGCAGTACTACCAGTGCAGCGATGACGGGTGCCAGCTCTTCTGCGCATCTGACGCTTCGCAATTCACGTGCGACGGCTTGACCCAGAATTTCCTCGACGGCACAAAGTGCGGCGGCGGCGGAAAATGCAGTAACGGTGTCTGCAAGGGCTCTTCCTTGGCGGGACGCATCAGGGAATGGGTCGACCAGCATAAACCCCTCGTCATCGGGCTCTCGGCCGGTGTGGGCGGACTGCTGATACTCGCGATCATCAGCTGCATCTTCAGCTCGTGCAAGCGCCGGCGTAGAGCGCGCAAGTATGTGCCTGGCGGTGCGGCGCCGCCGAGGAATGGGAGGGCGGGGCCGGGATGGGCGCCGCAGGGGCCGGCGAGGGGGTATGCGCCTGTGCCGACGCCGCAGGCGATGCAGCAGCGCGGGATGGGAGGGCCACAGATGGGGGCGCCGCCGCAGTATGAGTATGGTGCCGGGGGGCAGCAGTATGATGGCGGGGCGTGGAATGTGCCGCAGAGGGCGTATGGGGGACCGCCTGTGCGGTATGCGTAGTTTGGGCTCCCGCTTGGGGAGTCTTGTCTTGCCCCGTCTTGTCTTGTCTTGATTTATTGTTGTTTTTGCGAGAATAGCATTGGGATTGGGGGGGATGGAAGGTTGGGTTTGGGCTGGGCTGGGCTGGGATTATTTTATTTTCGGGGCTTTTGCATGGGATGGGATGGGATGGGATGGGATGGGATGGGGGTTATTACATATTTGTTGGGGGATGGTAGATAGATGTCCACGGCCTTTTGTATAGGATGGATGAGGAGTGATGAATACCCATGAACGAATTACCTAACCTTACCGTACTTGTCGTCGAATGCCGTGATTGTCGTATGCCTGACCTGTGTAAAGTCACAGGACCCTCCCAGGTCCAAACCTAGAATCCGTAACTTTGAGTCCCCGACGCCGTAAACCCGAAGTCCAACTCAAACCCGAACCTAAACTTGAACCCTAGCCCCTGAACCCAGACACCCAACTCCAGCTCCAAACCTAGACCCAAACCCAAACTCAAACTCCAAACTCAGACCCAAACCCAAACTCCAAACCCACACACCCAAACCCACGCATAACTCACTCCCTACTAACCCTCCCCGACCGCCTCGCCTTCGCCTTCTTCGTCTTCCGCGGCGCATCTTCGTACCCACACAGCAACTTCGTAAAGTGCAACCGCGTCGAGGGAATAGTCTGTCATTTCATCAGCCCCTGTCCATGTCGATATCCAGTCCTCCACCTCCCTTTGGAGATTATAGGGGTAGGTAGTGGCGGAATGGATGTGGCGGGGGGGAGGGCAAAGGGGTAGGGAAAGAGAGATGGGGGGGAAAGGGGAGAAATGGGGGGGGAGAGACGAACATCCTGCCTAGCCTGCGCATGCATCATCAACAGCTCCGGACAATCCAAAATCGTAGCCGCCCACCTCCTCCTCTCTACCGCCTCATACGAATCATCCGTATAACTAACTTTCCTATTTCCACGTCAGCCCTTTTCCTTTTCCTTCCCTCCCCCCCCCCCCCCCAACAGCAGAAACCTAGAAAAAACAAAGACAACAAAACATACTCATCCCTGTTATTCCCCCCCGCCCTCTCCCTCTCCCCCTCCTCACCCCACCCGGCCGCTCCGCCCCCGCCGGGACTTTTATTCCGCGCCTGCCGCTCGCGGTGGATTTTCTTGAGGGCCTTGGATGAGGAGCTCGTGTGTGTTGTGGGGGATGCTGAGGGGGAGGGCGAGGGGTGGGGTTGTGTGTGTGGTGTTCCGGATGGGGAGGCGAGGGGGGGGAAGGCGTGTGGGGAGGAGGGGCCGGGGGAGGGGGAGGGAGGGTTGGAGGAGGACATTGTTGTGTTGCTGGGGGGGAGGTTAGCTGGGGTGTCGCTGTGCTGTGGTTTGGGGGAGGGGGGGAGGGTACCTTTGATGGATAACGTGGTGGAGAGGGATAGCTGGTCTGAAGATCTGCGCCGGTGCGGTTGGTGTGTGTATGTATATGTCGTCGATATAAACTCGATCTACTCTCCAGCTCCAAGCTCGAACGGTAGCTGTTGCAGTGGTGGGTGGTCGTGTACCCCACAAAAACGGACGGATGGTGGTGCGATAAGCGATGTGATGCAATGCGGGTCAGTCCGATAAGATTTGAGATAAGATTAGCGAGGTCTGTGTGGGTGAAGCTTAAGTCGGCTGCTCTTCGTTTTTCAAGAGGTGGGATGAGAGTAAACGCCAGAGAGGAATAGAGACTGGTGTTGGTGATGGTACGTATATGTAGTTGGAAATATAATGCGTGAAGCTTTGAAGGAATTATAATCATCTACAATTCATTACATGGGTTTTATGAGATGATATCGATCCTCACTCCTATTTATATTTCCAATAGCCATAATAAATACCCTCTCTACCAGGTGAGAATATTTCCCAACAACCACAATCACAACTAAAACCCGCCTAAAACTCTCGAAACATTATTATTTATGTAATTCTATTCCTCATAGAACAAATCTGTATGTATAGCGCAACTCAAACACCCACCCGCACAACCCCCCCCCAAAAAACAAAACTACCCCCAGACAGAAATTCCAAACTCATTCCAATTCTACCCATACATTGTGTGCGTACAACCACCTCCCGCCCCGCCCAACCTCCGTCCTCCCCGAACGATTCATCGTACATAAAAAAAGGGTATTTCGAATAATCGCTCACCCCACCCCCTCACCCTCCTTCCCCGCCGCCGTTCCCGACGCCCTCTCGAATAGAAATACATTGGCCGCGGCACAACCCCCCCATTTTTTTTCGAATCTGTTGTATTCATTCCCTCTGTACTCCGTTATGTATTTGCATCATCTCATACGACCGAATCCCGATGCCCCCTCGACCCCCATGTCGATGCCCGTTGAACAGTGAGAAAGGAAAAATTGCCGACAGGCGTATAGGGATGGATATGTGTATCCCCCAATGAAACCAAGATGCTGAGCCAGAAGCGTTTTAGCTCCAAAAAAGCTAGGCGTCAGCGGATATATTAATTGACTGCAAGCGCCCCGAAGGTCAATTTACAGTCACATCCGTAACTCCCGGTATGAATTTGATGACTGCAAGCTATTTCGAGCAAGTTAGTTTCTACACCACATCACCGAGGACCCAGTCCTGACGCCAGAATAACTTACCATGCTATTAACCCCATACGCCAATCTCTTCCCATCCGAATCCCAGCATAAGCAATGATGGTACTCCTCCAACGCTGCGCCATTCATCTTCGGGCTCTGCCAACCCGGCTCTTTTCCTCTGACCCAGCGCGCCTTGGGGAAGCTAGGGTCCGCCATATTCCAGATCAGAATATGAGAATTCGTCGTAGCTGCCACGAAAGCGCCATCGGGTGTAAATGCCAGCGCGAGGACCGCAGCGTCCATCGTCATCGTCTCGACTGGCTTCTTGAAGTCTGAGCGAGAGTTCCAGATGTTGATGGAACCGTCTTCGCTGGAGCTGGCGAGGAGACGCTCGGGTTGCTCGTCGGACGAGCTGGGTAGTGGCTGCCATTTCATGGATGTCACGGCGCCTTTGTGGGTTGCCATACCTACACGAGTGGCGTTGGAATCCCATATCTGACACTTATTAGTTGGGGAAGTTTGCTGTTGGATATAAATACTTACATCAATAACTCCGTCATCATTGGCTGCCGCAAGAAGATTGCAATGTGGGTCGTACGCAAGACTTGTCGGCCCAGCTTCCTTTCGAATGTCGTATTGCTTTGTGCGGGTTATTACGCCTTCTGTAGAAATACTGAAGCCCGTGAGAGACTCTCCGTTGCACACAACAAAATCAGATGGGCCAGTCCACACGGCATCCAGCGGCTGGAAGTTAGATCCCAGATCGAAAGTCGCTGATTCTTGATTTGGTGTAGTAAAGACAGTAGCCCAGCTGCTCGCGCCCTTGTTATCGGTAGAAGTCAATGCTAGTAGGTTCCGGTCTGATGCGCCCCATCGGAGACAGATGACGGGCGGGTAACCGAGAGAATTGAACTGTACAATCCGCGATCCGTCTTTACTCCAGACGTTGATCTTGCCAGTCCCATCACAGTCGCTAGCCACCGCCAGAGCCTCTCCATCTGACGTCCAAGAAATTGCGCTGATCGCTGCTCGATGCTCATCCTCATCGACCAGGTCCCGAAATGCGGGTGGTGGCACGTGACCGTCGATTTGTGGGGAAGGCGTACGCGAGGGGACCGTCCATAAGCGGGCTAGCGTATCCATACCCGCTGTGGCCAGACGTTTGGGATCTCGCGGGTTCCACTCGCAGTGCAGGAGAATCGGGTGGTTTGTCGTCGACGTCTGCGCCAGCGTGAGATACGTGGTTTCAGCACTGAGTTCGGCGACCTTTTCTATCTGCGTGCCCTTCTCGGGACCGCTGGTGACTGGCGCCGGCGTCGGCACCCGCTCTACCTCGACTTCTCGGGGTGAGGGATACGCGTGACCATTGCTGATCGCGGCTGGAGGCGCCGCTTCGTCGAGATCCATAGGCGTAACAGTAGATTCAATGCCATTTTCGTAGCCATTGCTGAGTTTAGTGCGCTTTGCTGGTGATTCTTGCCGTGCCTGCTGAGACCTCTCCTCCGTAGAGCGCTTGCGCGCGTTTGCGTTTGCGATCTCGTCACTGGACGCCAGTGGCGGTGACAACGGGGCGACAGGGCCAAAGAAACCTGTCGCAGGCGCAACAGCGGCGGCGCCACGACGCGACTGTCAAGAGTCAAAATGCTGCCCGACTTGCCACTCCATCATAAGCATTAATTGGGGACTGCGACATACCTGGGCGGATAGGCGCTCTGCTTCGTGATACAGAAGGCCGCGCTGCAAAACAGCCACTAGCGCATGGTTGTTGACATGGGGCGCAAAGTCAAGAGACTGCGGATCGCTCACGTCCCACTCCGACTGCAACTTGACAGCTGTCTCGCGATAGTCTACAGCAGACTGTTAATACAGAAAACGTGATGCCGACACATGGCATCGTGGTCACGGGGGGGGAAGCGCGGGGGTAGGGTTAGATGAACATACTTGACTCTTGCAGATACCTTTTTGGACGGTGTTAGCGACTGACTTGGCTGTGTGTGTATGCGTGTGCCTGCAAAAAACAGGCGGCTGGATGGGGGTCGAAGGGGGGGGGAGGGTTGATGTGTACATACCTCCAGACGAGATAGTTGACCCTGTCAGAGTTGAGCTCCTCTTTGGTCATGGCTTTAGGGGAAGCTGCCCTTGCATGGGAAGCAAAAGCGCGACGTGGGGAGAGGTGTTTCCTTTGGGGGGTTGAAGAGGTTGGTGGATGGTTGAAGAGTGGGTTGAGGAGGAAGGAGTGAGTGATGGACGTTGAAGGTAGTCGGGTGTTGGGGTAGGTAGGATAGCAAGGTAGTAAGGGTAGGTAGTATGGAGAAGTAGGAGGAGGAGGAGGTAAGGAAGGTGTCGGGTAGGGTCGAGACGAGACGGATATGAAGAGTGAAGCGTGGATGTTTGTTGGCTAGTAGAGTAGGCTAGGATAAAGCATGGCCGAGTAGAGTAGTAGGGTAGTAAGGTAGTAGAGTAGGGTAGAGGAGTAGAGTAGGAGTGGCAGAAGTAGAGTGAAAGTAGTGTCGATAGAGGGTTGAGTGGTGGCTGTGGTAGTAATTAGTAGTGGAGTTACCGTAGAAGTACAAGTAGTGCGGGTGTGGTGGTGGGTGGTGGGTGGTGGTGTGGGTGTGTGTGGGAGTGGATGTGGAAGAAGTGGATGATGGGATGGGAGGGAGGGATGGATGGGATGGGCATGGGCATGGGGCATGGGAGTGGGATTGGCAGTGGGATTGGCAGTGGAACGTACTCCGTACAGTACAGTAGACACAGTTAGCACAGTTAGCATTAGCAGTACTGTACCTACCAACAGTAACAAAGTTGCAGTTTGCGGCATGTACTATTACAGTAGTGCTAGTTTAGTCGGGGGCGCCAAGGAAAGTTTCTGTGTCAGCGGCCGGTACTCTAACCGCAAGGATCGTTAGAAATGATGGAGATCAGCGCGAACCCCGAACTGGCGCCTATGCCGAAAACACACGCACAGCCAGGTCTGCGGCCGCCTTAGATTACGGGTCAAATAGCCTTGGCTTCTTTCCCTCTCCCGCCCTATGGAGTGCCGTACCTTTTTTTTTTCTTCTTCTTTGCTAATCTGTCACGTGTCACTGTTTTAGACTCAACACACGTCATGATTGATTCCCTTCTTTATTCTTTGCTTCTTTTGCGCCCTGGGTGCGCCGGACACGGGACACGGGGACACGGAGGGAATTACTATGATCCATCCATCGTACATTGCATTCTACTACTATTCCTACGACTGGTTACAGCGGCTGAGTACATACAGTTTGAAGCACGCACGCACACACGCACACGCACACGCACGGGGAACATACCTGACAGTGTGCTACGCAGCACGGAGAGCGGTACGTACCAGGTTAGAGTAAGATCTGACTTCTCCGTAAATATGTAAGGCAGGGAGAGGCTGCTTCCGTCTGGCCTGGGTGTTTGTCTCGCCTAAATTCCCCCATCCCCACTAGCGTCGTTTGACCACATCCCCGGCAGAACAATGCCACACATACCCCCGCCCCGTACAAGCAACTAAGCCAAGGAAAAGGACAAAGGAAAACATGTGACCCAGTGAAACCTCAGGCACAAGCACAACCAGTAAAACCTCAGGCACGCAAAGGGACTCGAGCCTCGTCCCTGTCTCCAAGGTGGAGCTGTCCTCGTCGGGAACGGACGCAGCCTCACCTAACGAAGAAGTTCGAGTATAGATCAACAACAACCCGCCATTCACTTCACGACCACCACGACACGACCACGACCACGACCACGACAACGGCGACGACGGTGACGACAACCCACAACCACCGCAGCCACCACCACTCCCCACCACCCTCACCATGGCAATCCGCCTCAACCTCCCCCCCATCACCCGCGGCCTCCTCCTCCTCCTGCTCTTCCAATCCCTCCTCTCCGCCGCCGTCCGCTTCCAAAGCCCACCCGACGTGGTGATCCCCTACCTGACGCTGATCCCGTCCATGTCGCTCATCTACCCCTGGACCTTCGTCACAGCCACCTTTGTCGAGTCCAACGTCGTCTCGCTCGCCATCTCGGGGCTGACGATCTGGCATGGAGGCCGCTACCTCGAGCGCGCGTGGACGTCGCGCGAGTTCGCAAAGTTTGTGGGCATGGTGGCGCTGGTGCCGAATGTTTATGCGTTCTTTTCGCTGGTCGTCATGTACGCCATCACCGGCGACGTGACCTGGTCGTACGTTCCCCCATTTCCTTCCCTCCCCCACCCCCCTCCCACCAATCCACCACTCCACCAAACCAAGCTAACCCCACACCCACAGCTTAACCCCCATCTCCGGCACGACCGCCCTCCAAACCGCCCTCCTAACAGGACTCTCCCAACTCCTCCCAACCCACACCATAACCCTCTTCCGCGGCATCCTCTCCCTCCGCCTCCCCCGCCTCCCCCTCCTCCACCTCGCCCTCGTCACCCCCCTCGCCCTCCTCCCCATCTACACCATCGCCGCCCCCCTCCTCTCCCTCTCCGGCTTCCTCACCGCCTGGATCCACCTCCGCTTCCTGCGCCTCCCCCTCCCCGACCTCGACTCCCCCGGCCCCCTGCGAGGCGACGCATCCGACGCCTTCGCGCTCGCGCAGTTCTTTCCCGAGCCCGCGAGACCAGCCGTCGATGCTGCGGGGGAGCTGCTGACGAAGCTGGGGCTCGCGCCGAAGACGCCGGTTGTTGTTGCCGCGGGGGCGGGCGCGGGTGCGAATAGCGGCGGGGGGCAGAGACAGGGGGGGCGCGCGGAGAATGAGAGGAGGAGGGCGTTGGCGCTCAAGGAGCTCGATTTGAGGTTACAGGCTGCGACGGCGGCGAGGGCGGGGAAGACGCAGGGGGATGCGGGGGAAGGGGAGGTGGAGCAGCCGGAGGGGGGGGAGGGGGTGAAGGCGCAGGAGGGGGAGCAGGCGTAGTTGGGGGGGGAGAGTGTATTGTATGATGGATTTATTTTGGGTGTATTATGAGCTGGGCTAGGGGGCAGGGGGGGTATATGGGCATCTCATACAGAGAGCCCGCGTGCTGATGTGCGTGTATGTTTGGGTGCGTTTATACCAATTCGTTTTTTTTCGGGGTCGGCCCGGTATATGTAGTTGTAGTGATAATCTCTCCAGCGCATCTTATCCACCCCTTTTTGTGCTACTACATTTGGCTCCCCCACCCCTCTGAAATCGGAATACCATACCATACATACCCGTCGTATTTCCGGGCCGTATACATACACCTACGCGGGTGGCTGGTCTCGGACTTTTCTAGGCCCGTGTTATCGGCACTGAATTGCGCTGCGCACACTTGCATTGCGCCGCGATGCGTCTGCGCTGCAACTCTGCAACTCTGCGCTGTGCATACGTACATACACTCACGCATACGCGATGCACATACATGCACACTCTACATTTTTATCCCCCCCAGCCAGCCACCCATCCGCTCACTACACTACGGGTGGGGGCACACACACACAGCACTGTCAACCTGTCACCCCATCCCATCCCACACACACCAGCATGTCTCAAACACCTCTCCCTCAACCCATCAATCTGCAGCACCGTCCCAAGCGGGCCGTGTCGCGAGCCTCGGTCGGGGCTATCAAACACCTGTCTCGTCTCTCACCTCCTGTCTGTCCGCCCTGGGGACGCAGCGCCTGTAGACGGACGCGCTGTGCGATGCAGGGGAGATACGGGTGCTGTCCTAGGTACCGGCCCGGATCCGCGATCTTAGACAGCTGTAGATGCCGAGACGGGGACAGGCACGGGAGTTGGAACACGGAACACGGAACACGCATCCCGACCGCGGATCGTCTGAGACAGACAGACGTTGATGCGCACCGTTTCCCTAACACACACCACTCCCTCCCATCTTCCCTGATGTGGCGCTGAATGGTACGGCGTGTGTTAAACATGGTGCCCCTTTTCCCGTTCTTCCCCGATTCTTAGACATGGACATACACACGGGGTATTATGAGAATACAGCGCAGCGCAGCGCAGAGTAGAGGAATTCACCTGCTAAATACGGGCACAGCCGTTGGGATAGGGGAGCGCGGAGTGGGTGTATGCATCCGGGTAGGCAGACTGACTGACAGACAGACAGACAGACACGGAGGCGGCTGGCTGGTATGTATGTGCTTTGCTCCAGCGTGCCAGTTTTCCCAGACATCACGACGGGTCTAGACAATCCGGGGATTAAGGCCGTGGTGGAGTCCTGTCACCTCGCTCTCACTCTGCAATGTGCGTGCACTGAAGTGAACCCTCTGCGCCTTGCGTGCTGGCGTCGTCGCTGCTGCTTGTTGGGATATCTATGTCCCCCATCCATTAGTCTACATAACTATCCCTGTCTGCTGTTCGCCACCACGATACCCAGCATCTAGCACTTACAACATCCCATCTCACCTACGCACTCCCTCGCCTACTCCCTTCCCACATCCCCCCCCCCCCCTTTCACATCTTATCCCACACCCCACACCCCCAACGGCGAAAGCAAGAGTTAGGCCCAGTAAGCCAGGTTCCTTGGCTGATGTGGCGGTGGTGGTGGGATACGTACCTCTTTCAGTGTCGGTGTCAGTGTCTGGGGAGGGATGGAGAGATGGTCCACAGGGAATCTTATGAGCATCGTTTTAAGCTGTGGGCGTTGTGATGGGGTGGGTGTTTAGGCGCTTCACGAGTAAGACGTTTATTACTATCCGGCGATTTTCTCACTGGGGACTGAGGAGACGGGAGATGACTGCATACTGTGGTATTCTCATCTCGAAGCTCCGCCCATCTCCCATCTCCATCTGCTAACAAAGTATCTCCCCATCCCCCATCCCCCGTCCCCCATCCATCTCCCCATCTCCCCCATCCCCAGTCCATCCACCCTCCTCTCCTCCTTAGCATCCCCCCCCCACCCCCCCAAACCGCCACAGAACAACCAAGACCATCTCCAAATGGGTACAAATTCAAAAGAGTACCACCGGGCGCGTGCGTCCTAGCGGCGCTTCCGGACATCTCATCGAACTCGGGGAGGGGGGGGAGATTGGGCTTGGGCTTGGACTCCTTGGCGGGATTGGCAGTGTGAGGGAAGGTTCTGGGAAGTGCTTGGCGGATTGGGGGGAGGGAGTGGCGGCTGGCTGGCTGGTTGGGGGGGCTTGGCGGTGGATGGATTGTGGATGGGTAGGGGTGTGCTGGGTGAGGGATGGGGAGCCTGAGGCTGATGTGGATGTGGATGTTTGGAGGAGAGGCGGGTAGGAAGGGTTGGGTGTGAGGTGGAAGGGTGTGTACGACAACCAGGAAGGCAGACAGACAGACAGACAGAAAGACAGCGGTGTACACAACATCACATACACATCAACCCCATCCACCCCAACGATATCCCCCACGAAGCCAACGATGGAGATACCCAACACATACATAATCTACCTAACCTCCCCCCATCTCCTCACGCGCATGTGGCTGAGTCCATGCGTGGCTCACCACCACCCCATCACCCTCTCGCACCCTCCCATCTCCACCCCCCCACACCACACCTCCCGGCTCCAAACGGGGGAAATGACGCGATACGATGCCGCCGCCGAGTGCCGCCGCCGTCGTCGCCGGGGAGTTGTGCCGATCGAGTTTTTTTTTCTTCATCTTTCTATTGTCCACAACGCGGTGCGTGGGGTTTAGCTGCTATTTTGCTATTCATGCCCGTCTAGCACACACACACGTACGCACTTACGGGCATATATGACATGTAGTTCTATATCTTCTAGGATGGTCGTATTTAGTGAAATCGGCGTTTCTTCACTCTTCACTCTGCCATCTGCCGTTTTTTTTTTTGTTTTGCGCGGAGGAGAGGAGAGTGGGGGAGTCGTGTGGGGGGCTACGGTTCGGTTCGTAGCTATATCCGTCCTCTCCTGTCCTGTCTTGCTGTGCTAGGGGATCTGCCTGCGTTCCTGCCTGCCAGCCTTCCTGCCTGCCTGCCTTCCTGCCTGCCTACTTGCCTGCTTATGTGCCCTCACAACTAGAGGAGAGGTGAGGCGTACATACGATACGTACTTACATACCCTATCCCCGTCCTCCCCTCCTCCTCCTCCGCGTCCTCAATACGCGTGTGCGTCCGTACGACCACCCACCCACCCCCTCCCTCCCCCTCCCTCCCGCCACCCACCCACACCACCCATTGTCACGCCGTAAGGCACAGGACAGGGTATATGCGCCGTGCATGCATGCGTGTGCGATGCGATGCGATGGGGGAGGTACAGTAGGTACTGGATGTACGAGAGCACAGCAGGGAGGATGGGGGCGTGCAGGTGTGTGAGGGGATGGGGGATGTGTGCAGGAAGGTAGGTGCAGGTAGGTGCAGGTAGGTGTACATGATGCAGTGCTGTTGGTGTGGCGCTGGTACGAGGGGGGATGTACAGATGTGGCTGGTGTGTGAGGTGAGTGGCTTAGGCGATGCAGCGGGTGCGTGCGTGTGCTGTGCTGATGTGGTGGACCGTCGCGCACACGATGGATTTATGGTGGACTGGCTCGCGCACACGATGGATTTATGGAGATGCCTAACACATAAGGCACGCCACGAGTTGAGTTGACTGACTGACTAACTGACTGACTGATGCAGATATGTACAATGAGAGGTGAGTCCTAACGGGGTGAAGGGTACATGTACCTGCCTGCCCAAAGCCAAGGGAGGTGTGAAGGGGGCGCGATTGCAGATCTACCGGCTCTCTCCCTCACACACACTGGGCTTACCCGTGACGGATGACGGATAGCCTGGTGGTTCAGATTCTCGTTTCGCTGGTGCGGCGAGCGGCCGAGGGAGGGAGGCTAAGGCTAAGGCCAGGCTAGGCTCCGGCTGCTGCGGTGGGTGTGGGTGGTGTGGTGCGTGTCTTGGTACGGAGGTACTTTGCGGCGTAACTAAATGGATACGCGCACTAGAGTGGATCTAGGCTCTGCTGCTGGTGTAATCGACAAAAGGGTGACATGCTAGTGCCACAACAGAGGGAGGGCGTGTTCGGCGCGGGACTAGTGCAGGGTTGGGGCTTGGGAGGGCTTTGTTGGGGTTAGTGCGTGTGTGTGTGGTGGAGTGGAGTGGGGGATGGGAGGGGGGTGGATGTGGGTGTGGGTGGTTTGCTGCAGGTTATGTAACGATGGGCGGTTGTGGGTCTAGGGGGGGAATACGTATCTTTAGTAGTGGACACACTAAATATACGTACACCCGTCTAGTGCGCTTGTGCTGTGCGCACACACCTCGACATAGATATGGAGCAGCTGTACTGTACTTGGTTTAGTGCGTGTTGCTCTGGGGAGATCCACTTCCCTCGCACAAAGTCCCTTAGCGTGGTGGGTGGGTTAGGGGAGTTTGGGAGCTTGGGAGGAGGGGATGGGGGAGGGTGTGTGATGATGGGTGATGGGTGTGTGTGTGATGGATGCCGTTGGGGGTGATGGGGGATGGGGATGGGGTGCATTGGGGATGTAGTGGTGGGTGAGAGGGTACGGGGTGGGAGAGGGATGATGGGGGATGGGGGGATGGGGAAGATGTTTGTGGTGGGCGTGTGTACGTGCTGTGGTGGTGGTGGTAGAGTGGTAGAGTGGCAGAGTGGTAGAGTGGTAGAGTACGGGTGGTGTTGCTGGTAGATGGAGGTGGGTGTAGTGGTTTGATGGATTGATGTGTCAAGTAGAGGTATCTTTGGGTGTGCAATTGTATGGGGGTGTACTTGCTGCACTCACTACACGCACTCCACGCACACGATGCTCTGTTGACGTCTCTCTTCTTTACTCTCATCGTCCTAATTATCTATCCACTTCCCTACCCTCATCTTTATCCTCATCCCCTTATCCTCGTCCTCATATCTCCCATCCATCCCATTAACCCTCATCGCATCGCCATACCCCCAACTAACACTACCCTCCTGTCTCCCCAGCCCTCTCCTCTCTCTCTCCTCTCGCTGTTACTTACTCTCCACACAAACCACACTAAAAACTTACGCAAATGCCAAGCAAATACGTACCTCTCCTTGTACTCACCATCACCTCTCCTCCCGCTCCCTCCCTGCCCTATTAACCTTCAACCGTGGAATGTACCCCTCCCGTACCATCCCTGCCGCTCTACCTCGCATCAGCACAACCTTCCCTTCCCTTTTTGCCGCAACTGCCATCATCCATCCCTACTTTCCACCCTCCTCCCCTCCCATCCTCGCCAATCCACCTCCCATCCACCTCCCATCCACCTCCCATCCACCTCCCATCCACCTCCCTTGCACCTTTTTCCCCTTCCCGCCCCGCTACACTACTACATGCATCACCAAGTACCGACTTAGAGTAGGTACTTCCGCACTACTTCATCTACGTATCCTCCTCCCTCGTTCTATTATCGCTCCGCTTCGTCTTTTCTTGTCTTTCTTGGCGGCACCGGCTCTAAAAGTACTTGCACCTTAACTCTCGCCCTTTTTTACGCCTTGTTCCCTCCTCCGCCTACGCCTCCGCCGCCGCCGCTCCTTCCCTTTTCCCTTTTTTCTCCATCCATCCTCTTTCCTCCTTCCTCCCACCCCCCCTACCCTACCTATCCGATCTACCTAACTCAGTCCAGTCCCTCTCACCCTCCTAACGCCTCCCTCCCTTCCCTTCTCACTTGTACTTCCCTTCCCTTTCCCTTCCTCCTAAAAATCTTACCTTAACTCAATTTAACCTGGTACCTTCCTACCCACCCCATACATACATACGCACCCACCCTTCCCACATCCACATCCACAATCCATCATCCACATCCACAATCCATCATCCACCCCCCCCAAATTCATCCATCCACTCCCACATCCCACATCCACATCCACATACAATCCACTTCCACTTCCACAAATCCACCTTCCCACCTCCACCAACTACTAAAACTAAACTAGCTAACTAACACTACTACCCCCATTCTCATCAACAACCCCAACCCACAACATTTAACAACTCTACCACCAAAACCCAGTACCCACACACCCACCACCTGACATTCCCCCCCCCTTCCCCCATCTATCCCTTCTTCGTCCTCTTCTTCTTCTTTCTTCCTCTCCTTCTACGCCAAAAACCACCACGTCAACAACAATCACCATCACCATCACCACTTCCGCCAAACCTCATCCTCTTCTATCTACTTCTTTCTCTTCTTTCATTATACACGCTTTTCAACATTACAATCCATCATCCGCTTCAATAACAACAACCGCCCGTCTTCACTTCTCCAACCCAGCCAAACACATCTTCCGAGCTCGACCGTCATTCGACTGGGCCGTCACCCCCAGCCGCAATTCGACCACCCTCCCTCCATCGACACCACACATAGAGAGTGCGCGGGCCACACTAGCAACCTCGACACCTCTGCGTTCTGCGCATTGCGTCGCGACAGCACCGCCAACTTCTTGCCGCCTCGCGCTCGACCACCGTGCCTTCGCTATTGATGGCGTCGCACCACCCCTCGCCGCCCGGCGCCATGCACCGGATGGCCCCTCACCACCCTTCGCCCACCGGCGCGATTCACATGGGCCAACAGCACCAGGGCCCGCCGAATGGCCCTCCCGGCCCCCAGGCGATGGGTCCCGGACCCGGGCAACAGGGCCCATGGCCAACTGGACCGCCGTCGCAGAACCTCGCCGCGATGAACGAGGCGGTCTGGATGCAGATTGGTAGGCTCACATACACCCGCTGCTAACGAGACGCAACGCCCTGACTAACTTGCGCAGGGAGCTTCCTCGAACTTGTCAATAGCTCGGATGAGGCAATCGTCGCGTACGAGCACGCGCTGCGTGCCAATCCGCACTCGATCGTGGCCATGACGGCCATCGCGGGCATCTTGCGACACCAGGAGCAGTTCCCCAAGGCCATGGAATTTCTCAATAGTATCCTCAAGCTCGACCCGACCAATGGCGAGATCTGGGGCAGCCTTGGTAGGCAATCAATATTCATCCACCCTGGGCGCTGAAACTAACTCCCCACAGGACACTGCTTCCTCATGACGGATGACCTCCAGCAAGCTTATGCTGCTTATCAGCAAGCGCTGTATCACCTCCGCGATCCAAAGGTTTGTGTTTGCCATATTTTTTCCCCCTGCAAGTGCCTGGTCTAACAGAAACTTAAGGAACCTCGCCTCTGGTATGGCATTGGTATTCTCTACGATAGATATGGATCATACGAGCACGCAGAGGAAGCCTTTTCGCAGGTCATGCACATGGCGCCAGACTTTGAGAAGTCCAACGAAATTTATTTCCGTCTCGGTATAATTTACAAGCAACAGCAGAAGTACAGCCAGTCTCTAGGGGTATGTGTCTCTTACTTTTCTCATGAAAGGCGCATTTCTAACTTTATCCGCAGTGCTTCAAGTATATTGTCTCGAACCCTCCGGCTCCGCTCACCGAGGAGGACATCTGGTTCCAGATTGGCCATGTCCACGAGCAGCAAAAAGATGTAAGTTGAACCATTTCCAACCACAGCCACCCAAGACATATATATCTAACATTTCATAGGTCGACAACGCCAAACTTGCTTACAGGCGTGTGCTTGATCGCGATCCGAATCACGCAAAGGTCCTCCAGCAGCTCGGCTGGCTGCATCATCAGCAGAGCCCAAGCTTCTCCAGTCAAGAACAGGCGATTGAGTACCTGGAGAAGTCCGTCAACTCTGGTATGTTTTCCCTTCACATCTCAGCTCCAAATGCGACACCGATTTAACACGTGGCAGACAACAACGATGCGCAAAGTTGGTACCTCTTGGGCAGATGTTACATGTCACAGCAGAAGTACCCCAAGGCATACGAGGCATACCAACAAGCTGTCTACCGTGATGGCCGGAACCCGACTTTCTGGTGCTCCATTGGAGTCTTGTATTACCAAATCAACCAGTACCGAGACGCACTCGATGCGTACTCCCGCGCGATACGCCTCAACCCGTACATTTCCGAGGTCTGGTACGACCTTGGCACTCTGGTAAGCTCCATCTTCCCGCGTCACGCTGATCTCGTTCGGGACATCGCTAACCACACCACCTGCAGTATGAGTCGTGCAACAATCAGATCAGCGATGCGCTCGATGCGTACCAGCGCGCGAACGAGCTGGATCCCAGCAACGTCCACATCAAGGCACGCCTGCAGCTTCTCCGAAGTGGTCAAGGCATGCCGACCATGAACGCCGCCGCGCCGATTCCGCAAGACGTACACCCCAATGCGTACCAGGCCACCAGCGCCGTGGGTCCACCAGGGCCTCAATGGGGTGCCACCTCGCAAGCAGCGCCTCCAGCACCAGCAGGACCACCAGCCGGCCCTGGACCAGGAAACTGGCCCACCAACAGGCTCGCTGAGATCAACCCTCCTCCGCAGCCACCGAACCCGTACGAGCACCGTGAGGCAACCCGAGTCCCGCCACCACCACCACGCCAAGCGAGCCCAAGGGCGGAGCAGCAGATGCGGCCATACCAAGAGCCGCGCTACCTGGGCCCGATGCCACAGCACCGCCCGGCTTCTCCTCACGGTCTTCCTGGGCCATACCCGGGACCGGGTGCCCAGCACCCACCAACGGTTCAGCAGCAACAGCCGCCCCTTGCGCCACCGCAACCACACGCAGCTCCTCCTTCAGGTCCCGTGCGTGTCCTGAATCCCAACTACGGCGGCCCAGCAGGGAACAACACACTCCCTCCCGCACCACCGAACGGACTGAACGGGCCGCCACCACCTTCAGGAGGCCCAGGACCGATCCCGCCATTCGGCCGCGGAAACAGCCCACACCCCGAGGTGCGCCCGATCCTCGACAACAGGATCGCCTCCCCCACCGCCGCCTACCCCCACCAACAATACCAACCCCATGCCGAGACCCCCGCAGCTGGTGGCATCGCCAGCGGCGCACCCGCGCCGGCCTCTGCGCTTGCCGCTGCCGAAGCTGCAGCCGCCGAGCGCAGAGACGAGGGACCCCCCTCCGTAGGCCCCAAGCGCGTGCGCGAATGGGAAGACGAGCTCCCCCCCGTGCAGAAGAAGCCCGCCTCGGAAGAGACCCGCGCGCACATGAACGACGTGCACCACCGCCGTCCGTCTACCCCGCCGCGCGAACCCTTCCGTCGCAACTCCTCCGAGACAAGGCGCGAGGATCAGCGCAGGGCTAATGAGAATTATCACCCGAGTGAAGCGGCGCATCACCCGCTGACGCACGCGGTGCCGACGACTACGCAGTTGCCGCCCATGCAGCCTGCTGCTACGCCGACGAGGGAATCCCTCCCGCCTCCACCGTCGGTGGGGAAGGATTACCCGATGGTTGATGCACCGGCGGAGAGGAGGAGCCCGCAACAGCTTCCTCCTCCGCCACCACCACCAGCGCAGGTCCAGCCGCAACCACCGCAACCACAGCAAGCTCAGCCTGCTCCGCCAACACCAGTGGCTGCACCAGCGGTTGCCGAGGAGCGTGCGGCGAGGAAGATGGATGTAGATGAGAATTATGATGATGAAGGAGAGGAGGAGAAGAAGGCGCCGAGCATAAATGGGGCGCCGCCTTCCGCGCCAGGATCCGCGGGTGGCGCGGCGCCGGTGGAAGGGAAGACTGAGTCTCCTGAGAGGGCGAATGGACAGGCGGGAGGATTTTTGGCGAATGGTAATGGGAATGCGCAGGGAGCGCAGGCGGCGACCAAGGTTGAGGGGACCGCGTAAGGAGGAAGAGGAGGTTTTTGTATTGGGAGTGACTGGGGGAGGGGTTTTATGAGGAGGATAGGGTGGGGAGGGAGGTTGTTTTACGGCATACTTTACATTCTTGACGAGAGAAACTCTCTTATTTCTTTTGTTTAGGGCGGGTGTCAAGGGATAGGAAGGGGATTTGGGGGGGCCGGGGAAGGGGGGATCATGGTATGATAGGCTATGCTAGGGTAGAAAGAGAATTAGGGATTTTGATTCTAAGTTGGTATTTTCTCTGCAAAAGACTGGGGAGAGGGTGTATTTGTTTTGTTGCCTCTCGGAGGGGAGGGGCTGGGAGGTGCATTTGGAGAATGAAAATGATTGTGCTCTTAGACTCCTGTGTACAATGTGTTTGTGTCGTCTTGTGTGAATGTCAACATGTTTACTTTGCTTTGTCGCTTGCTCTTGAACCAAGAGAGATCACGTGCGTAACGCCCTCCTGTAAACAAGCTTATACGCGGCCGCTAGCACCCAAAAATGTGGTCACCATATTGGCGGGGTCGTCCGCCAAACGCCCTAAAGTTCACATCGCACAGCCTACGTCTTGGGAAACAAACACGCCAGACGAAGCAGAACACAACGGTGCAAAACCTATAAACACCTTGCTGGTTACATACATTGTAGAAAGGGCCCGGACCTATATATTAAAATGGCCGCCCAGGCAGAAGACGTCCTGGCGAAGCTCGCGTGTCCGTCTCAACCTCCCCCGCCAACAGGGCAGGCCCCTTGACCACCCAGCTGACCAGCCCACAGTGAGCGAGAACCAAGGCGATGCTGCCGCCGCCCCAGCAGCGAGCAATGCCGCGAAACCCGAAGCCGAAGACTCGGACGACGACGACGAGGCCCCCGCCGCCGACGGCACCGCGCCAGCCGCAGCAAAGAAGAAGCGCAAGCGCAAGCCCAAGAAGAAGACCAAGACGCCGACGACGCAAACCAGCCCCCCCAGCGTGCCGCTCACCACTCTTTTTCCGTCCGGCAACTACCCGATCGGCGAGGAATCGCCGTACGTCGACGACAACAGCTACCGCACCACGAGCGAAGAGAAGCGGCACCTCGACCGCCTAGACATGACGTACCTCAACGACTTCCGGCGCGGCGCCGAGGTGCACCGGCAAGTGCGGCAATGGGCACAGGGCTGGATCAAGCCCGGCATGGGCCTCACTGAGATCGCAGAGGGGATCGAGGGCAGCGTGCGGTCGCTGACCGGACACCCTGGGCTCGAGGACGGGGACAACATCGCGGGCGGCGTGGCGTTCCCGACGGGGCTGAACATCAACCACATTGCTGCGCACTACAGTCCGAATGCGGGCAACAAGACGGTGGTGAAGCAGGAGGACGTCATGTGCGTCGACTTTGGTGTGCACATCAACGGGCGCATCGTCGATTCCGCGTTCACGATGAGCTGGGACCCCGTGTACGACCCGCTGCTCGAGGCGGTCAAGGCGGCGACGAACACGGGCGTGGCGGCGGCGGGGATCGATGTGCGGATGTGCGATATTGGGGAGCAGATCCAGGAGGTGATGGAGAGTTATGAGGTGACGATTGGGAAGGAGACGCATCCGGTCAAGTGTATTAGGAATCTGAATGGGCATAATATTGGGCAGTGGAAGATTCATGGCGGGAAGAGCGTGCCGATTGTTAAGAATAATGATACGACCAAGATGGAGGAGGGGGAGGTGTTTGCGATTGAGACGTTTGGGAGTACGGGGGTGGGGTACGTGAGGGATGATGTGAGTATTCTTTTCCTATCCTCTTCGTCTCCGGGTCTCTTACCCTCCGAATTCCAACTTACCATCCCCATCGCGAATCTCGAAACTAACACCCCGCCAGCTCGAGTGCTCCCACTACGCCAAAGCCGCCGACGCGCCGCACGTCGACCTGCGCCTGACATCGGCCAAGAACCTGCTCAAAGTGATCAACAAATCCTTCGGCACGCTCCCCTTCTGCCGGCGCTACCTCGACCGCCTGGGCCAGGACAAGTACCTGCTCGGGCTCAACAACCTCGTCTCCCAGGGCATCGTGGAGGCGTACCCGCCGCTCGTGGATAAGAAGGGCTCGTACACGGCGCAGTTTGAGCATACGTTCTTGCTGAGGCCGAATTGTAAGGAGGTGCTTAGTCGGGGGGATGATTATTAGAAAGGGCTTCTTACGCCGCCCGTGGGTGGGGGGATAGATAGATGACGAATATAGGGATTGCATATGCGGGGACCGCGGAGGAAAAGTTTTCATGAATTAAAAAGCGTCGGGCTGAGTCGCTGACCTACCTCGACGGTATTCATTGCATTCTCTAGGTTTATATCGTGAAGTCTGTTGGGGGGGGATTCTTGAAGCTTAGTAGGGCTAGGTGGCTCTTCCAACAGAGTGCGTGATGGCGGAAATACAGCTGGGGATGGAACACATATCCTCGATTTATTGTTCGTAGCTATGTGTATGTGAGGATGAAGATGTTTTGGGCAGGATCCCTTCCTTGGTGGCAGGGTCGAAGAGTTCTATGATGTCTACGCAGCTGATTCTCACCGTCACAGCATGCAAGCTCAAGAGATAATTGGTAGTCATGGTACGATATGCCTCGTGATATTATAATCTCGTTCCTCGCACCCCTCCCTCCCAAACCAGTAAAACCTTTTCCAAAGAAACCCATTTCCCAACCCCCCCCGCACACGCACACAGAATTCCCAGTTCTCAATCCCTCAATCCCCAACCCACCAGCAGCACCGCCTAACTCTCAATACTCAACGCCTTCGCCCCAACCAGCCTCCCCTCCTCCCCCTCCAGCACCCCCACAACCCAGTACTCGACCCTCGTCGCGTCCCTCGGCACGCGGTACACGCGCACGTCCCCGCCGCTGGTGGCGTCTCGTATAGCGTCGACGATGGCCTTGTACTCGCCCCGCTCGTCCCACTGGCTAATATCCCAGATCTCGATTTCGCGGCCGTCGGGGGAGCCGATGAGGTCCGCGAAGGATTCTGCGCGGTGGGTGGTTAGCCACTTTCTCCTTTCAAATCAATCTGTGCCATCGTCCCCTTTCCGGCCTCGTGGAAATAGGAAAGGGGGGGAGTAAGTAAAACCCCCAAGGACAACAACAAGCAACAGCAACAAAGCAAGGGAATGGATAGAAAAAAAGGAGAGAGGAACATACCACCATCAACCAACCCCCTCCCCCCCGTCCCCAGACTCACCCCCTCAAACCCCTCATCCGCCTCACTAACATACACCACCCCCCCAATCGCCTCCCTAATCACCCCCGGCACCGTCGCGCCCTCATCCACCGTCTTAAACCCGCCCTTCTTCCTCCCCGTCGTCTGGGCTCCCTCACCCGATTCCCCTCCTAGAGGCGCGTTCGCCTTCTCCAGGAAGGAGAGGTACGATGCATCATCCGCCATCCCGCGTTTCTGCTGCTTCCGCGGCTGCTGCTGCTCCGGGCTAATTACTGACGGGAGACCCTGTACAGGTGGTCCTGCCCTTGGTCCTGGCGAGGCAGGCGTGTGCGTGCGTGAGAGCGCGCCGAAGATGCGGGGCGGGAGGCGTGGGCGCGGGATCGTGGCTGTGGGTGCGGAGGAGCCTGGTGGTGTCGTGAGGGTGGAGAGCTCGTGTGTTTCTTGCGGAGCTGCAGTGCGTTGCTTTGGGGTGCGGTTGCGGACGGTGTGGAAGAGGGAGAGGATGACGCCCATTTGTGGTGCTGAGGTTGGTGGTTTTGTGTTGCGCTGGGGAGCGGGTGGGGTGGGTGGGGTATGACGCAGGTTGGTTGCGTGGGCTTGGCGGTTGCGGCGATTGAGTGGTGGGATGGGGCTCGCGGTTACGATGGCACGGGACTTGACAGGTGGAGGTTTTTTTTACAGACATTTGGGTTTAGAGATTTTTGAGATTCACGACTAGGACTTTTGAGGGCACAGCGCGCACGCATGGGGGGAATCGGAAGCATTTTTGTGATATGCTCATCTAGCATGTGTTTTCATGTCTAGCTAAACACCACGCGAGGATATCGATTTGCACACCGTTACGGCAAACACATGATGCCCCGAACCTCCCGCTCCCTCCCAGAAAGATTTTCCCTTAGTACACCAGCGCGACAACGACAACAAGACTAGCGACAGGCTTACGACTGCTGCACGAGATCCTTCTTGAGGGTACCGAGGAAGGCACGCTTCTCGGCGGGGGTCTGGTAAGCACCGTGTCCGAAGTTGGACGAGGTGTCGATCCACTTGAGGTCGACCTTCTCGAGGGCCTTGCGCGAGGTGTGGACCCACATGGACTTGCGGAGGGTCATGACACGCTTCTTGACACCGGGGACGGAGCCCTTGACCATGACGAAGTCGTTCTTGACCTCACCGTAGCGGACGAAACCACCCATACTGCGATGTTGTTAGTTTTGTTGAACTAGACAATCAGAAGTAGTGCGGCGGAACTTACGGGGTGATGGTCTTCTTGGAGACATCGAACTCAGTCGAGGCGTTACCCTCGTCAGCTCCGGAACCAACACGGTAAATCTTGTGGTTGCACGAGGTACGGTGATGGTATCCATCCTGACCGGCACGGGCAACAGTCCATTGGACGTGCGACGGATGCCAGGCTCCGATACAGGCAACCTTACGGAGACCCTTGTGTGTCTTTCTCGGAAGCTTCTTGGTTCCCCAACGGCTGGTGACACCGGAGAAACCCTTACCCTTGGTGACGGCGATAACGTCAATCATCTCATCCTGCTCGAAGATGGAGGCGACCTCGACTGGCTTCTCGAAGAGACCAGATGCGAACTCGACCTTCTCGGCGACAGAGCCACCGTTGATCTGGACCTCCATAAGGTGGGCCTTCTTTTGCTTGAGCGGGGTCTTGCGGATCTGGGTGTGGGCGAGGACACGGACGACAGTGCAGTACTTCTTGATGCGCTCGAGTTCGCGGGTGATGGAAGAGCCGCTGGCCTCGGAGTGCTTCTTGGCGTACTTGGTGAAGGCCTTCTTCTTGGACTTGTACCAGTTCTTGTAGAAGCGGCGCTTTACGTCGTCGGACAGATGCTCGGCCCAGACGGTGGTGAGGGATCGGAGACCACGGGGAGTCTCAATGTAGCCAACAAGACCAACAACGATCATCTATAGAGATGTTAGCCATAGGCACAAAGCCAAGCGGGCTGCGTTGCTCGTACTGGTGGTGTCTCAATGACAGTGACAGCCTCAACAACCTCCTTCTTGTGTGACTTCGCGCCGGGACGGTCGAGGTCGCGGACGATGGTAGTCATACCAGCCTTGTAGCCCATAGTGGCAGTAAGGTGGACTGGCTTCTTTGCGTCATCCTTGGGGAACCTGAGGTAGAACCGCAAAGTCAGTTCAGATCCTTCAAATGGCTTGAACCCGTTCCTTCGACGACCAAAGGTCGCCGACATGTTATCTGGGACAGGGAGAACTCACGACTTGACCTTTCCGCGGTGACGGGCGGCCCTCTTGCGAGGAAGGTATGCCAGAGAACCGTGGCGGGGCGCTGTATATATTGTCAGGAACTGCTATATGAAGGTCAAGAGGCACGAGATGCAATCAAATCGTCGTCGCGGCTGCGCTTTCCAGGTCGAAAGAGTCCGCGACTTCGATAGAAGGCCTCTCAATACTAGGAAGGGTTGAGATGCGTACCTTCGAACTTTCTGTGAGACATGGCGATTGTCGTTGTTGTCGATTGAAGAGCTGGAGGAAGAAGTCCAAGTGCGGCGCAATTGAAAATATTGAGTATATTGTTGTGTGTGGGCCGATAAAAGTAAGCGAAAAGTGGCTAACTAAAAATGGGTTAGCGTGGATATGGTCTCAGTTCCACTGGGTTTCAAATGAGGCATGACCGACCACAACGAACATTATCAACTCAACGAAGCCGACGATTATTCTTATGGTTATTGGTCATTAGAGTCTCTCTTCGCGCCCGTTAAATATATGCCTTCTACATCTATCAGATTTGCGACGACGCAATAACTTTTTCCAGGATAACAATACAAGATATCAGTTTCCATCATAACATTTGCTCTACCAAAATCTATCAAGTCTGTCAAGTTTTCTCTTTCATACATGTCCGCTGTCTCATTGCTGTAATTCCAAACATATCATCCAAGTTTATCAAAACGTAAACATGCAACAATCAACCGCTATTTCACATCAACATTCTCAAACCTCTCCTCCGTCGTCACATACCCAATACTATCCTCTTCATCTCTCGCCGTATACCCCTCCACAAGCACATGATCCCCACCCCCGGCCAACCCAGCCTTCTTCACTCCCCCCTCCTCCCAAACCCAAGCCCCCTTTTTATCCAACTTCCACTTTCCCCCCTTCGGGACCAGCCCGCTCTTCCCCTTCACCGAGCTCAACCGTATAAGCTCTATATCTGCGTCGGCGACAACCTCCCCCCTTGCCCTCTTCCTCCCCAGCTTCCTAAACACCCTTGGAAGCGCAGCCGGCATCTTGAGTTCCTGCATCTTAAGCTTCACCACTTTCATATCGACCGTTCTCTTCTGTTCCTCCAAAGGCGACAACGCCCGAACCTTCTCCGCCTGCCCAGGCATCACAAACGCGGTCGCGGCGGTAGACGAGCTCGTCGCCAAGCACGAGACAAGGCCCATATTAGTCCCTAGACACGGAAACTCGGCTCGCAGTTTCGCCTTGCGGTTGAGGCGGCGGTTGATAGCGGCACAGGTGAAGGCAAAGAAGATGCACATGCCGAAAACGATTAGAGTGCCGACGCCGAAGGCCCATTTGGGGTATTTGTATGCCGACACGGGCTCAGGTTTGATATTGGGGACTTCGCCGGTGGTGTCGTCGGGAGTGTCGCGGGCGAGGAGGTGGATGCCTAGGAGGTAGGGGAGAGGGAGGAGGTTTGTGGGAGGCATTGAGGTGGCTTGGATATGGTGTGTGTGGTTGCTAGGAGGTGGGATGTTTTGTTTGCTTGGTGACTTGCTCGTTTGCCAGTGATCTCAAGAGATCACGGCACAAGCTTTATTAAGTTCGCCAGATGGGGTGATGGTATATATAAATCGAGTATGAGATTTATATGTATGAGGATATGCTTCGAGGAGATTGTTATAACGAGCCTGTGGTGCAGATAAAACAAGAGAAGAAGGGCATGGTGCGAGAGACAAACGGGAAATCTTTCCAAATGGGCTAGGTTTTGGTGTGTTATAAGCGTTGTTCTAACTATCGTATGATATTATTATTTAGCTTCATTGGCGCACCCCGTGGGGAGCTAACGAGTTACCCCAGTCCAACCCAACGAAGTCAAATCGACAGATCGTGGGGTAAAATTTTATTCGCTCAAATTCTCAAATTCATGGTATCGTTCATGGGCGGCCATCGCAAAAGCTGGCATAGCTGCATCGCAGATCGTGCACTTGCCCGAGTCTGACTCTTCGTCGAGGTAGAGAGTCTCTTCATCGACAGCATCCTGCGTCATTGGTATCACATCCTCAGAGCCCGTAGCACCCTTCATGATAGCGTCATTGCCAGCACTTGGCTCGGCTCTAGAGAGAGCGTGTGACCTACAGCCATCATTAGCCCCATGGTTTCCTCCAACCCAGTCGGGCGGCACGTCTTTATCCTCGACCTTCCACTCCTTTAGGACTTCTTCCTGGTGCTTAAACATGCGGCTAATATCGCGTCCCCCACCCTTGACGGTATCGCTAGCCGTCTCTACCATGTTCGCGACGCAAATATTGATAAGATTTAAGCTCCAACCCTTGCCGTCATGGAGCCTGTGAAACAAAGGGATTAGAGTTTCCAAAACAAGCTTCTCGACTAATGCATCCACGCCCTCCCGCAGACTGAAAATAAAGTTTGGGAGAGGGCAAGAGCGGGAAATTCGGTTGAAACTCCTCGACCGAGTCCCGTCGGGATTCCGCGGAGGTTGGGGCCGGGTCGAGAGTCTTAACGTCTTAGGATGCGCCAACCATCGTTTCTTCCCAGGGTTGTCTTCGTCAGGTTCCAGAAGATCAGTATGCATTCTGTTGATGAGACTAGTGGCGAGAACCCGTAGCTCCTTCCGTACTTCAGGCAGGCTGCTGATACCTCTGTAACTGTCTTCGATAGATATCTGCGTCGGAACCCGCTTGAGTGTCTGAACTTCTGATTCATCGATTCCGTTAATCAGTGCCCATGCCTTCGCACCTATACCACGCTCGGCACCTAATCCCCCGAGAAGCTCGTCAAGAAGCTCCGGCCCCATACCTGGAAAGAGGCGGACGTCGCGAACCGAAACAGAGTCCTTCACGACACGAGAGTCGGTCTTATCTTTCAAGTCGACATTTCGTGCAAGAACATGATCTCTTATCTTCTGCGACATCTTGAACCCAATCCCAGGGATTTTGCCGATATCGTGGGTGTCCAAAAATGCTATGACGGTGCTTTTCTGTCCTGCCGGGTCCTCATGGGAAGTGCTCTCGTATGGAGGCATCAATGTTGTCTGAGCCTTGGGTTTATGCAAGTTGCCGGCTAGCTTAGCTAGCAATTTCGAGGTTGAAATTCCAACCGTTGAAGTATACCCCTTGTCTTCCTCGAGCCGATGCCGAAGGTGTTGTGCCAGATGTGAACCTATTCTCAGCCGTATGAGGAGCTCTTGGTCCTTCGCTGCGATGTCGGCGGCTGTATCGCCAAGACCTGGATATTCATAGCCTGCAGTGTAAGACGCATCGAAGGGAAATCCAACTGTCGGGTCATCGCGGGACAGATTGAAGAATGCGTGGCTGAGGTCGTTTGGGTTTAGCAGTGACTGATTGTATGCTACGACGTCAGTGACGTCGAGGAAGACCTCATCGAAACCAAGCTTCTCGACCTTGTTGTTCCACGTGAACGACTCCAGAAATTTGTAGAGCATCTTCGAAGCATCCCGAAAGCGGTCCAGCTGCTCGCCCAGCACAATCACCATGTCCGGGCATTGTTTCTTCGCCTCCGACACGAGCTGGAGTTTGTGTAGTCCTCGTCGACGAGCTTCGTAGTTGCAGGTGACAATAATTTGTTTTTGCTGAACACCGAGCGGGACGCTTTTTAGGGCGGGATTCTCGACCTCGAACACGGACGCGTAGAAGCAGTCGTAGTCCTACGAATTCGTCAGATTCAACTTTTGTCAGCCTGCGCGGTCTCGAAACCCTTACAAAGTGGATAATGATCCTGTCATCGTTTCTCTTCAGCGATGGCTTCGCCCTTGAGGTCATGGCATCTCATTGCAAGTGATACATGTATTACCCTGTCCAACGAGAATAAACTATCCGGAGTACAGTGCAATACCACTCGAGCAATGTCCGTGATTACTCTTTCAACAAGAATGAGCCTGGTCACAAGGAACGCGACGGATTCACGTGAGTCCGCGTTAATGACCTGAATCTTATCCTTATCTTATCAGGTACAGTTAGTGCTGGAAAACTTGTCACGAGGTACAAGGCCTTTGTCTCCCAAAGGAAGGTAGCGGAACGGACGGGTATGTCTTGTGAATATTAGTAAAGCTAAAAAGCTAAGAGAGGAAATAGTGTATGTATTGTGCATAGTAGAGGAAGTGCCTTGTTCCCCTCAAACACATCTCCAAAGGACATCGTGGGATTTTTCGTCCTTGGAAATATCCATCGTTATCGTCGCCGCTGTCTCACCGGCGTTATCAAGTCCCGAGGTTAAACTCGAGTACCGAAAAAGCCTATTGTTCTATAATAGATCTTTAATATGCATGGGTGTGAGTTTGCCATTCTTGTGTCCTGGCACGCCATGGCCCCCCTGCAGTTGCTCGCATCTCACAAATTCCCCATGGAACACAGTTCTGACATGCATTGCTTGCATATTTAGTCTTCGGTCGAGCCAATCCCGGCCGACCAAGCAGTCCACGATGGCGCTTCGCGCTTCTCTCCTTACTGGCGATCTTACCGTCGCCGAGCGTTGAAGCCAGCATCTTTCTATCCCGAGATGATACAAGAGGGGCAGTGGCGAGTGAGAGCTCGATATGTAGTAGTATTGGAATAGATCTCATACGGCGCGGTGTAAGTTCTCACCTTGCTTGCAGCGCTTAGAGCCCATACTAATTATCTTCGAGGGCAATGCCGCAGACGCCATAGTAGGCACGACATTATGTGTCGGCGTTATTGGAATGTACCACAGCGGCATCGGCGGCGGCGGTTTTATGCTCGTGCGGAGCGAAACGGGCGAATATGAAGACGTCGATTTCCGGGAAACGGCGCCGAGTGCTGCATATGAGGATATGTATGCCAACTTCACTATCGGCAGTATAGTTGGCGGGGATGCAAGCGGTGTTCCAGGAGAATTGAGGGGCTTCGAATATATCCATAAGAAGTATGGAGTAAGTGATGCTTTACCGTAACGGGACGAGTGGAATGCAAGCTGACGATTTACAGAAACTGCCGTGGGCTATGGTTGTAATGCCTGCGGCAAAACTTGCAGAGAGAGGGTTTCCAGGTACGTGAGAGTGCAGACCGCGAACGCATACCTTCGGAGCCATAGCATGGTTTTGGCTTCGGTATGAGTAGGATTAGTAAAAGGCGTGCTAACTATTTAATAGTGACCGAAGATCTTTTTGGATCCATGAGCGCCCAGATCAAGAAAGGACATTATTTTCTCACAGAAGATCCCAGCTGGGCAGTAGATTTTGCTCCGAATGGCACACTCCTTCAGATAGGCGAAATCATGACACGGAAACGGTTTGGCAAGACCTTGCGCAAGATTGCTCAGCAAGGGGCAAGTGCTTTTTACGAGGGACCTATTGCCGAGGCCACTATTCGGGCTGTTCAACTCTCAAACGGCTCCATGACTCTAGATGATATGTCACAATATGAGATTATCGTCCGCGAACCTGTCAGCGTAGACTATAGAGGATATAGGATGTTCTCGACCGGTGCTCCGAGCAGTGGAGCAGTGGCGCTGAACACCTTCAAGATCATTGAGGGGTATAACATGAGCGACCCCGATAACTTGATGCTGAACACCCATAGACTAGACGAAGCAATCAAGTTCTCATATGCGAGCCGCAACGAGCTCGGCGACCCAGATTTTGTGGAAGGCATGGACGATTTCCAAACCCATATGCTGGACACCGCAAACGCCCATACGACTAGACACAGGATATCAGACGACCACACGCTCGACCCGATCGACTACAACCCGAAGCTCCTCTCCACCCCCGGCAGCCACGGAACCTCCCACATCGTGACGACCGATGCATCAGGCATGTCCATCACACTGACCACGACCATCAACCTCTCCTTCGGCAGCCGGCTCTGCGTCCCCGAAACAGGCATCATCATGAACAACGAAATGAACGACTTCTCCATCCCCGGCGTCTCCAACGAATTCGGCTTCGTCCCTTCCCCAAACAACTTCATCCGCCCCGGCAAACGCCCCCTCTCCTCCATCACCCCCATCATCGTCGAGCACGCCGATGGTTCTCTCCACGTCATCACCGGCGCCGCAGGGGGCTCGCGTATCATCACCGCTACTATCCAGGCACTCTGGCATGTCCTCGATCATGGTATGACGATGACTGAGGCGCTGGCACAGCCGAGATTGCATGATCAGTTGCTGCCGGCGCATGTGCTGTTTGAGGAGGGGTATGACAATGCTACGACGGCGTATATGCGCGCGAAGGGGCATAATATTACGTGGACTCCTGAATTCCTTAGTAAGGTGCAGGGGATTAGGAGGTTGGAGAATGGGACGTTTGAGGCGGCGGCGGAGCCGAGGCAGAAGAATAGTGGGGGGTTTGCGGTTTAGAGGGATGTTGGATACCCGTGCTATATATGTGTCGCTTAGAAGCGTGATGAGGGTTTGTATGTAGAAATGAGATGTTAGCAAATATACATTCATATAGGTTCTACCCCGTGCTGGTGTATGCCCCTGAGGTGAAGCATCAGCAAACTAGACCTTACCCTCCTACAGACCGCCCTAGACTACTTATCTACTCGAGGCAAGCCACAATAGTTCGATCCTTGAACATGCCCCGCCACTGTCTGTCATCATCTCCTCCTGTTACCATCTCTCCCTGTCACCAGCTTTCCTGTCACCACCTCTGCGTGCCACCGCCGCCAACCACCTACCACCTCTCATTCTTCCCTCTTCTTTCTCCTAGGTTGCAACAGAGGGTCCATCGCACTCGCGAACCTTCCTTCATCGGGGCTTAGTCTATTCAGCCACCAAGCCAGACATAGCAGCTTTCATATATAAAACAGGGCTGGCCAGCGGATTTGCTCCGCTGGTTGTCTTAAATGTCATTGCTGCTGGTGTCTTAGACGTGGCTCCCAGCGGATTATTTCTGTGTTCACTGCATTATGTATCCATTTATTATAGTTTTAGGCGTCACGAAGAGGGAAGATGAAACTAGACAGGGGGGAAAGAGTGAGGCACTAGAGGTGGTTATGCTGTGGTAATTGCTCAGCAACCACTATTGAAGATTAAATAGAAAGCACCCTTTAGATGTTAAGACAGACTTTGAGACAAAAATGACAGTACGCAACAACACCAATACCCAAGTTGCCATCCCTTCCCCGTCAACCCCTACGACCATACGACCACGGCCACGGTGACGGCAAGTTCGGCCCCTTAATCACAACTTGTTCCAACCACCGCAGTGCCGTCTCCGGATCATCCTGTGCAACACGATGTCCGGCATTCTTAAAAGTATAGTAACTAAGCCCCCTCTCCTCGCGCCCCTGAGCGCGTAATGTCCCTTCCGTGTCGGCAAGGGAGACGGTAGTCGGGACGGCCGAAAGGCCCTGGGACCCGCCCCATGTCATATTCTGTATCACTAGTTCCTGGCCGGTGTATGGGACCAAATAGTCTAGAAGGCCGCTGAAGATGTGTACTTTAACGCCTTGGGATATAAGAGTGGGGACGATCTCGTAGGCGGCGGGTTGGGGATGGGTGATGAGTTTGTCCCCGAGCCCGATCTTCTCGTTGAGATCTTTGTTGCAAGCGGAAAATTGTATTCGGGGGGCGTGGATGGCGGCCTGGACATCGGCGCGGTTGAGATAGGTGACATATGCGTCGTCGGAGTAGAGGCCTGTGTCGCCGCGCTCTAGGATGTTGTAGGAATTGAAGCCGGGGTCCATTGCAAGATAGTAATTCCACATCGCGTCGTAAGGGTCACAGACGCCGTAACAGCCAGTGTGGTTCATGATGTAGTCTAGGCGTTCGGGGGTGTTGGTGCCACCGTCGTCGAAGTCACATCTCTCGACGTTGTAGTTTGGGGGTGGGGGTTGGCGCTTGAAGTTCACGCCAGAGGGGTTGCCGGGTATGATGATAGGTCCAGAAGGAGGGTATTTGATTTGCTCCCGAATGGCCGGGAAACCACAGTCTTTGTCACCTTTAATGAGTGCGTCCCAGATATCTGTGGTTCTGTTGCTGTTAGGATTGTGGGTTCGCAGGAAGGATGGGTGTTGGTGCTTACACCATTGTGCTATTGACCGTTTTATACCGCTCGATGAATCCGAGTGCGGCTACGTTGCTCATCGCTGCCCAGTTTCCCCATAGCGCATCTCCCAAACTGAGAGAGGAAACCTCAAACTTCAAAGTCTCCTTCTGCGCCTGGATCTCCTTGGCGATGTACGGGAGAAAGACGCCGGCGTAGCTCTCACCCATAAGATGGATCTTCTTGGATCGCATCTGTGGGAACGTGTTGAAAAAGGAGTCAAGCCATTTCACAAAAACAGCAGTATTGTGCGCATTGTCCGTATTATTAGAGGTGCCAGTACTGAAGCCTGTCCCAATGGGCTGGTCGACGTACAAGACATGTGCTCCTCCTCGTGTCCACGAATAGTCATTGCGCTGCGGCTTTGTTGCCGTCCTGGGAAACGTGACCGGGCCATGAATTTTGAAAAGTCCAAGCATAGAACTGCACGCTGGGCCACCATTGAACCAGATAATGAGGTCATTCCTACCACGCTCCTCTGCCTCCCAGAGCCAGAAGAAGAGCGAGTCGCTGCCGAACCCCGAGCCAACCTTCAGGCTGCCAGCCCATGATTTTGGGATTTTGAAGTTGACTTCAGGCAAAGATTTCACCAAGTATTCTGCAGATAGTCAGTAGCTGATTATTTGTTTTCTTATTTCGGAAATATGTGGACTTCACTTACGGTCAGCTGCATGTTTGTTACCACCTCCGTTCCTGTCCGGCGGTAGCCCAAGCGCCCCCACGGCAAGTAGCGCGATTGACGCGAGAGTAACGAACAATTTCATAATGAACATATGGGAAGTTGCAGAGCTAAGAATGCTCCGGCGAATGAATTAGAGGGAGGAGGATTAATTCTTCCGATGAGGGACATGGCTACGTTTTTAAGTCTTCTGGATTAAATTTGAGCCCCTTTGGAAGCCTTTGAAGTCGGACGTGGAAGTCCCAGTGGAATGGCTAGAAGAACCTTCCGACGGTGAAGAACAATAGTAAGAACGGATACCTTTGCAATATAACAATCGTAAGGAAACGGACAATACTAAGGAAAGGGCCGCTAACGCCTAACTTAAATGAAGGAGGTCAGCGAGGATCACGAGAGGTGCAGCTGGCGAAGCAAGGGGGTGGAACTCCTGAAAGAACAATGTATCGCCCTAATCTCTCATTCGTAGAGTTATGCGCTGTGTCTGTACCACGACAGAACCGCAGGAACACAATATTGGTTCTTGCATATTATTCACTCTCAAATAGGAAGCTCCGCCTGAGAACCAACACAGCTAATTGCTATTCATACGTGAAGCTCAACGGAGGCGCACGAAAGTAGTAAGACACTAGAACTATTCTGTAACACGGCCCAATCAAAGCCCAGTTTCGATTTCCATGACTATGATATCGGTTCCTATAATTAAATACCTCGTTAAAAAAAGTAAGGAGCGGCCAGTAAGGTAAAGCAGGTGTAAAGCAAATGGGTATAGTATACAGCAAAAACAAGTCCAACCTCCCCTTGAAGGTTGCCACCTGGTAAACGCCAGAATCAATGTTATGCGCCTCTGCGGACGGTAAACCCCTCTCCACTACCCTGATGTGCAATCGCCAAATCCCATCCCCTCATCACGTAGCAAATCCACTCTTTGAGGTTGGCGTGTTGGCGTATTGGCCATCATGACCCCTCGATGAAATCCTCCCTGCTACTTCATCCTTCGCCTAGTAACCCAACAGCCCCATTTTCCGCTCAGTAACCCAGTTTAGTAATATCCTCGAAACCCCCCATACCCGTCATCGTCAAACCATGGTTGATGATAGCTGCTATGATCCCGCACGCCGCTCAATCCCAGCTCCGAGGCTACGTTGATGTATCCCTCCTCATTTTTGCTGCGTCCATGTTTGTTAATCTTTTTGGTGGCGTCATCATCCTCCATCCACTCGGTACGGCAGTATACGCATTTAACCGGCCCAGGTTTGCTCTTAGCCCATTGATCAAAGCAGGCTTTATGGATATTGTTGCCGCAGGCAGCTTTACACCACAGAATCTCCTCGCTCGGCTTGAATTCTATGACACACACTGGACAGTCACCCTCGATCGGTTTTCGCTTTCCGGGATGCGATGTGTCTTCGGAGCCATCGGAGGACTGGGGCGTAACTGGGGCATGTTCGAATATCTCTTTGAGTTCTGTAGAAAGCAGAGCTTGTTGGTATTGAAGATGCTCTGGAGCTTTCAGAACGTTGACGAGAACCTAAGCACTTATTAGCCTCAGGTCACCCTATGAGTGAGTTTTTCGTATCTACTCACATAGATGATATGTTTGCATTGATTTCCCCTGATCCTCGCATCCATGCAAGTACATGTTGGCTTTTTGTCGATCGTGACTTCATATATATTCCCCGTCGTCCCTGCCATGTCAAATTTCTCAATCTCATGCGTTCCATTGCTGTTCATTTTCCTCTCGCGGTCAATGAGGAACATTGGTTGGGATATCGCACGCTCCAATCGGTCGTGAAACTTATATGGCGCCCTCTCCCGAAACCCATGCAGTCGTTTTTCGACATGGCGACCCTCCCCATACGTAGGCTCCTCAGCATCCTTTGGCTTCGTCTTCCGCTTCGGCTTCGTTGCTGGTTTGGTCTTAGGCTTTGGGATGGATGCTGCAGGATTAGTCCGGGTCAGGGAATTCCCATCATCAGAGTCGGAGATATTTATGACCACCCTTTCACTTATGGTCCCCCTCTTCCGCTTCTTAGACGGCAGACCCTGAGATGGGACCGAAGTCGGGCCGGGACCATCATCGATGGGGATCGCATTGAATACTGTAGTGCCCAGCTTGTCAGGCCCTGGACAACGTCTCCCACTTCCTGTTGAGGTGGCTCTAGCGCTTCCCTGCGTGGAGGATTTAGACATGGCGGCGCTGGGCGTGAAGGACGCCGAAAAATCCCTCATACTTCTCGTTGAGTCAGTATTAGCGCTTGCCTGCATGGACGCCATGGCGCTCTGAGCTGGCTCTGAATTGGTGGTGTAAGACATCCTCCGGGTGCAAGCAGCTGTAGGTGCCCGGAGAATCAGTTAAAACAAGGTTGTGTTGGGGTTGTCCACCGCCAGCTCTGGTAAAAGAAAAAGGATGCCGAGCATTGAATGAGCCGGCGCTGATGTCAAGGTGAAGAGACTTCAATTGGAAGGCTACAGTAGACATTTGTTGCTTGAGGCTGTGATTTGATAATGTCGTCACCAATTGGAAAGTCGCGAGCTGAACGCCTAGTCACGTGAATATGGCCAATTAGAAGTCAATTCTGGGGTTCGCCGGCGGCATGGCGGGGGCTAGTCTGGGCGGTTGCCCAAGACGCCCTTGCTTCCAGGTGGGTTCATAGATCGGGGACCCTGTAAAGGAGCCACGGGAGGGAAGAGTACTCTTAACCATCGGTTGAAATCAATCAATCAAGCATAACCACATACATCTCAAAAGATCTCCAGCGGAAATGTTGAGTTGCGTTCCACTAACAAATACAGGGTACAGATCCCAAATTGATATCAATGGACCGGTGCCAGCTGGTCGGCATCTGAGACCCAGCATAGGGAATAGGAAGGCACTGTAAGTCGCACAAGCGTACCACCACCTGTGGCTTTGACGCGCATATCAGTCACATATGCACAGCACAGTGCATACTCGAGTCAGCAACCAACGCGCTGGGGCCGGTGGCTTACCAATATCCTGTTACTCTAAATGCAATGGTACGTCGTGGAGACGGCAACATGCTTTTCAATAATGCCGCCCGCCTCGTTTGTCCCCAACGAAACAAAAAGGGATGACGACCTGGCGAGTCATGCTATCTATCCATGCAAAACCCGAGCAAAGGACTCGGTGGAAGGTGTTGCCTGTGCAAGGCAGCGGTGAGCAAAATTGTTTGCTTCCCTGAGACGGCGTGACGGAGCGGAAAGTTGCAGCTGGAATGCGAGAGATAGTGATAACGCTGACAAACGTGACGAGTCGTTTGCACTGGCACTGTGTGGCTCACCCTGGAGCCATTCACGGATGTCTACTATAGGCAGAAGGTCCCTCCTTGCCTGGCTCCTGGAGGAGTCCGTGTAGTGGACGCGTTTGATACGGAGCTATCAGGTCTGGGATCGCTAGGCTCTGTCCCACAATAGTAAGCTGAAGACTCGGGAGACAAGCTTACTTGGATCCAAGAGACGTCAGTTTGGTACGCTGTAGGTGTGGTGGCTAATCCCCGAGGCAAACAGTTTCCACTGTCATGATTGATTCTTGTCCCCTGTCAAATTTTCTTGCGAGTATGCTTTAGCATTTCTCGTGGATGGTTGGACGCCATTTGGTTTTCAGTTGAATTAATCACAATACTACACTCGCTTTTACTTCGGTCGTTATTTGCGTACTTACTGTTTTGTGTTTTTCGTTTTCACTTACTATCTTTGAAGAGCTTCTAGCCACATGGGTTATCTATTAGTATATTCCGCCACTCCATTCATGCATGAACATCTGTTTTTGGCTCCTCCAAAGAAAACCTTTGCAAAGTTTGTCATACTAGGGATTTGGTCTTAGCCTAGTTGCTGCACGCACCCGCTCAAGGGAGAATGACCAGAAGTTGTGTTGCCAAGGCTCGAGAAAGCGAATGCTATAACTCTGGTATGGGCCTAGACTACAACTTATTCTGCATCACCCAATTTAGAGGAACAATACTCGAAATAGCGGAGTATCTGAACGCCTAAAGTCCCGAGATTTGCGCAACATTTGGGGATCGGAAGGAGTGGACGCATCTTTATTGGAAGAATACAATGGAAACACCAGATGGGAACGGCCAGGAGCAGGGTAGTGATATGGTGACCGATCATACAAGCTCAGACACAAAAAAGGCTGCTGCTGGCGTCAAGACGTCGAATTCGACCTCGCAGAATCCAGAATTGCCGCGGGAAGGTCATGGAAACCGAAAGCCAGGAACCATGATTTGGGAGTCGCACTATGGGGTCAGTCGATATGGGTTGGGGGACCCGCTAACTGCTGCTGGCACCAGCATTCAAGAAGGTAAAGTGAAAGAAGAGGGCAGGCCGGCACCGGTCAAGACATATATTATCCAAAACGAAGCCTCAGACAGCAACACAAGACAGCCACCGAGTTGTTCAACAAATGGAGAAAAATCGCCCGGCACCACCACCCCATCAGTACCGGAAGAAAGCAAAGCGGCAAATGAATCCGGAGATACCCCCTTGGAACCTCCAGTAACTAAGGAGGTGCTTGCTGAGTTGGAAATTGCAATGGTTATCAGCAATCCGAAATTCCGGCATGACTTCAACTTCGGCTGCAACATTCCATATGCCCCAAAAAAGACGAAGCAGAAATCAGATGAATTCTGGCGCGTTCTCCGGCTCCAGATATCAGAGCTTTGGTCGGACCGTGAGGCATTCATAGCGAAGCATCCTGGTAACGCCTGGACTTTACCAATATTATTGAGAGCGATTGGCGAAATCCTTGCAGCGTTACTCCCGCAAAGAGACAGCTCGGTAATCAACGAGACCCTAGATGTCGATTTACTTATGCAACAATTGACAAGAGGCCGATTGAACTTGAAGGAAATTGCAGACTGGATCTCCGGGACGCTGAGGAAACATTGTGCTCCAATGCGTGATTGTGACGTCTTTAAAATGGCCGAAAAATTAACGGCCGGGTTCCATAGCTGCGATGTCGGGAATCTAGTGGATGGCTTGATGATACTCCTTACGACGATTGAAGCAATGAGACTGGTATGTACGTGCCATAGTGATTTATGGATGGATCTAATGGGCACCAGGATGTTACAAACCACCAAATTAACCACCTGACTCTCATCCAAAGCTTCGTTAGCTTCCAACAAACAAAAATTCTAAGGATAATATCAACAGGAAATATCGATATTTACGGGTCCTATGCCTGGTTTGACTCCTATCAAATCCCAGATGAGATTACGGCACTCTCTCGTGAAGGGGGGATCTGGAAATTCTTCCGAGCGTTTGTAAATCTGCTTCGCCATTCCAGCAGAGAAATACTTATACCCGATACACTAGAGTTGGATAGTGAGCGGATCGCGGATCTACGAATGAAGTTGCTCAATGCGGTTAACATGAACATCTGTATGAACACCTTCAAACAAATCGATAAGAAGTTCAACTCACCGAAAACGCCTACCGGCGAAACATTGCCTCGAGTGAAGCCTGGTCCGGATACAATCGAACGCAATCGTAGGTTCGGACACGTGTATTCCGCCTTACGTGCGATTGTGCATGACTACTCGAATCCTGACTTCGATACATCCTCTCCCCCAACTTCGCCACTGCTGAACTTTGACCCATGGAAAGTTGCTACTCCCGCACTGGCGCTTGAGATCCTACGAAATGCTAATGCACCTCTTTCCGATCCATACTGCGAGAAAACTCTCACCGCGTTGTCCAACCCTTCAAGCGAATATTTTGGATGGAGCGAACACCCTGTGTTCGAACGGTTGGGAGTGCTTGTTGAGAAACACGTCGACGCGTGGCAATCACTCGACAGTGTGGCTTTGTATAAAGTGGCCCCAGTATGCCCTAACGGATGTAAGATACATGGCAAGCCAAAAGAAACCGAGCCTCTAGACGAAATTGCGAGGCGCATAGCTCATTTGGGGGTTCTGCACTGGAATGTTTGGGGAAAGATATTGTACTTGGTCAATCCCAACGAGTATCCCAACCACTCTAGTGAGACACACTAGGACACTGGGAAATGGCCGACGAAAGTCAAGTCTATGACAGTCATGATAAATATTCCAGCAGCATCCTCGACGGTTGATAATGGTGAGTACCCATATAAATCAGGGGGAGGGCAGCGTGACTGCGACAATTCCGACGACTGTATGGTTTTAGAAGCACGACTACATGATCATACTCATTCGGTCAAAGGCTCGCCATTGGGGTTTGGCACATTTCTTTTAGTTGTCATGTCAAATGGTTGGCGTGGAGCTATTTTATTGCTGTCGCATAGCAAGGCCAATATTTTTGTATGACTTTCACAGGAGTGCTTCATACACTGGATTCTGCGCCTATTAAATTGATAACCAGGAGTTGCATGTATTTATGGTGTGCGGTAGTGTGGCCTTTCATGGCTGTTTTTTCTACCGACGGATGATGTCAGATGGCCTCAAGTGATTATCTTTACTTTGGCACGGAAATCTTGTAGTCAGATTAATTTAGTTTTGGGAAAGTAGGAGACTGTCAGAACTTTTGGGCGTGATAATAGCTCTTTAAGGAGAACAAAAGTCGGGGGAAAGAAGTAGGCACAATATATGAGACACAATCGAATAATATCTATACTTTCACTTTTCTTTAGCTAGGTACAGCATATATCCTTTCGTATATTTACCCTGCACCTGATAAGTTATTATCTATAAAAAAACAAGAGTTTGAAATTATACACAGTAGTTGTACACATTTGATACTATTGCCCCTGAGCAAGCTCTTCTCTTGACTGATGTGGTCGTCGCCGTCCGTGCCATGCCGCTCTCAACCGACGCCACCCTATCACATCTCATTATGATATCCGCACTCGACCACATCAGTACCTCGCCGACACACGAAAGGCTGAACCTCAGCCTCTAAACCCGCCAACACCATTCTGACAGCACCACAAATCAAATCCTCGGCGACAATGCTGCGATAGAAATGCGTGGTCACAGCTAGCGAACAAACCCGGTCGAACAGCTAGCTAGAATGAACCGCCACGGCGCGAACAGCGAGAACAATGGCCTCCTGGGCAGCGACTGGGAAGAGCTGAACGAATACCCCAGCCGGGCAGGCTCGCACTCGCCGTCGCCACGGAGCGACGATGATACGAATGCGAAGGAGGACGAGACGGGGAGTGGGATGCGCGCGCCTCATACCCCACGGACGCCCATGAAGGTGCGCTTCGATCTCCCCGGCCGCGACAGCGACTCGCTCGCCGAAGCGGGCTATATGAATAGAGGAGACACGAATGAAGGGAGAGGCGGGGCTATAAGGGATTCAGACCATCTAGACGAAGAGGATGACCGTCACGACGACGAAGAGGGCCACGATGCGCCGCTGCTCCCCAGCGCCAGCACTCCAATCGACGCCGCGCTAGAGAACCCCGGGGACCGCCCAACGTCGTCGCTGCAGGCTGCGATCTCGAATATGTCGAACTCGATTTTGGGCGCGGGAATAATAGGCCAGCCATACGCGTTGAAGGAGGCCGGATTGGCTGCCGGTGTGACCTTGCTCATTGTCCTCACTGTGGTCGTAGATTGGACCATCCGGCTGATCGTCATCAACTCCAAGATGTCGGGGCGAAATACGTTTCAGGGAACGGTGGAGTTTTGTTTTGGCTGGTGGGGACTGCTGGCTATTAGCTTTGCGCAGTGGGCGTTTGCGTTTGGGGGCATGGTGGCGTTTGCGGTGATTGTGGGGGATAGCATCCCGCCGGTGATAGAGGCCGTTTGGCCAGGCATGAAGGACATCAGGTTTTTGGGATGGTTGGCAGGGAGGTCAGGCTCGATTGTGGTGTTTATTGGGTGTATAAGCTGGCCTTTGAGTTTGTATAGGGATATTTCGAAGGTTAGTGCAGACCCTGAATTTCTGATACGAGAAGCTACAGCTAGAGGCTATGAGAACGAGAATGTGAACGAGAATTTAGCTAATTATCTTCGCACAGCTGGCAAAAGCGAGCACATTGGCGTTATTCAGTATGTTGGTCATTATCGGGACAGTAGTAACGCAAGGATTCTCAGTCCCCGCTGAATTGCGAGGCACATTCGATTTACCACTCTGGACTATTAACGTTGGCATCTTCCAAGCCATCGGCGTCATATCCTTCGGTTTGTCCCCCTTCCCCGGACCCCTCCACTCTCCTAATAACTCATCTAACACCCACCAGCCTTCGTCTGCCACCACAACACCCTCCTCATCTACTCCTCCCTATCCACGCCTACCCTGACCCGCTTCTCCCTCCTCACCCACATCAGCACTATCATCTCCCTCTTCGCATGCCTCGCCATGGCCCTCTCCGGCTTCCTCACTTTCGGCTCCCTCACCGACGGCAACGTGCTCAATAACTTCCCCTCCTCCGCCCTCGTCAACGTCGCCCGCTTCTGCTTCGGGCTGAACATGCTCACCACCCTCCCCCTCGAAGCCTTCGTCTGCCGCGAGGTTATGGTGAATTTCTTCGCCCCCTCCGCCGCCGCTGACGCTCCCGCTACCGATGCCCATGACTCCCCCGCCCACCACACCAGCACCGCCGTCCATGTCGCGCTGACCACTGGACTGGTCTGGAGCGCGACTCTCATCGCGACGCAAGTGTGTGATCTCGGCGCGGTGTTTGAGATCATCGGCGCCACGTCCGCGAGTATCCTGGCGTACATCCTCCCGCCGCTTTGCTATCTAAAGCTGAGCAAGAAGAAGGACTGGCGGAGGCCGGTAGCGTGGGCGGTTGTCGCGTTTGGGTGCACCGTGGCGGCTATGACGCTGCTGCTTTCGGCGGTGAAGTTGTGGACGGGGGAGCATGCGGCGGTTAAGAAGTGTAGAAGTATTTAGTCCCCTACTGTGGAAGAGGTTGGTGGTGAAGGGACGGGTTTGATAGATGTTTTGATATACGAGCGGCCGTTTTGGCCTGTGTACCTGTGTAGATTATGGATACATACTTTGGATGTAGAAACAATAGAAAACGGCCTACTGTAGGTTGATATCTCCAATATTTTTGTACAAGTCATGTCCTGTGTCTACTCCTGAGCTGCTGTGAAGCGCCAAATTCATGGATGGTGGCGCAAATCAATACCTCAAACCAAAGCAACTAACCGATTTTGATCAACTATCGGCGTAAAGTGACCCATGCTATGGAGATCCACGGTTTCCACTAGGCAACATCGTCGCAACAACTGAACTATATTTCGACTTCAGCTTCGGCTTTTAACCAAATTGTCTATATGCAGAATGAGTGAATCAACTTGGATCGAGACGAAGATCACCGAACTAGTCGCCGAGCACGGCACAGTCCCTCCCCCATACTTCATATACCCAAACGTCCATCCATATGAAATATTCTGGCGCATGGGCGACGGCGAGAGCTACATGATGGTCTTTTGGGAATGGTGGGGCCGCCAGAAAGCTGGTATGAACGAGACGCAACGGATTGAATATTTTCGCCAGTTCCCACCTCCGCCTTTGTGGCTCACGTGGATGATTGATGCTGTTTGGGTGCCCGAGGATGGGGATATGGACTTGGATCCGGAGGAGAGTGATTACTCTAGCTATTTCTTGCGCACGAAGGCTCTTGGGTTTGGGACGGAGAGCGAGTGCAAGCGGGCGTGGTTTTTGCATAACGAGGAGATGGAAGCGGAATTTAAGGATGAGGAAGAAGAGGAAGAGGAAGAGGGAGGAGAGCAGAAGGAGGAAAGGAAATAGAATAAAAATGTACATTCCAGTCATGCCCTGGAAGAGGAAAAGCAATTCCCTGTATCTAGCTCTCTGTCCATTAAATGCCAAAACAAATCATTGTAGCGCTTTACACAAGAAAAGGTTTCAAAATAATGCCTATGACAAGACTGAGAATATGGAATCCGTCCCCTTCCTATAACGTAACTATAAAAGTTTCTCAATTCGCACCCTCGGTAGCAATCCCGAGCCTGACGCCTGCCGCAATGAAGGTATAGATAATATAATACAAGAACCCCTTCACTTCCTTCTCAGACACTCGTGCCCTTACTTCGGCACCACACTACTCACACTCGCGCTCCTACTCCCTCCAGCCGCACTATTCGGTGCACTCCCCTCCTCGGCCTGCCTCTCCAAAAATCCCGTCCACAGCTCCGCCAGACTCTCCCTCGGCGCACCCTGCAGATCGGGGAAGAACTCGGCGTTCAGGCTCGATGTGCTAGGCGTGCGGTGAAAGGGGCTTAATGGAAGACGCAAGGAAGAGCCCGCGGTGCCAGGGCGCGCGAGCCCGGCCTGCTCCTTTTGCTCTTCGGTCCAGGAGAGGAGGGAGGCGATGACTTGGAGGATCTGGAATTTCTTGGGGTCGGAGCGGTCGAGGGCGAGGAAGCGCAGGAAGTAGTTTGTGACGATTTGTCTGGGGAGTATGTTAGGGCGGGTTTTGGGGCAGGGGAGTATGGAAAGGGGGAAGAGGGGCTAACCGGTCAACGTTATCTTCTGGCTTGGCTTTCTTGAGGAAACGGAGGGCTTTGGCGAGGTGGTCGTTTAGGACTATGGCCTCGTGACGCAGCTTTCCGAGGAGGATGTTCTTCTCCTTGACTTCCTTCTCGAATGGCGCCAATCGCTCGAGCTGCGCCGTCAAGTCCTCCTTAGCCGCCTCGGCAGCAGTGGCTCTCGTATCCGCGTCAGAGACGACCTTGTTAAGAGCCTCAAGTTGTGCCTGCGTCGTCTCCACCATCTCACGGAGTTCGACTCTGCGCGCCTCTTGAATCTCCTGCAGCGCCCGCTGCAGTCCATCCACAGCCTGCGACTGGCTATCCCGCTCAGAGGCCGCGCGCTCAAACGACTCGCGCTGAGTAGATAGCTGGTCCTCTAGCTCAGCGACGCGGTCAGCTAGGCCCTCGCGGATAGACCGTTCCTCCATGGCCAGAACCTCCCAATCTCCCATCGCCTCCTTGGCCGCCTCTGCCTCCTCCCTCAGGTGCTTCGTCTGGGTTAGTAGGTCCTCGCGCTCGCGAAGCCAGTTCTGCTGGGACAGATTGCTGCGATTCCGTAGCGTGGAGAGCTCCTTCGAGTTCTCAGATTCCTGGGCGCTCAGCTGCGTAACCTCCTGCTCCGCCTTGTCAGCCGCAGCCTTGAGTGCCGCATTCTGCGTTTCCAACTCCTCAATCTGGTCCTTCGCCTCTGACAGTTCCTGCCTATCAGCCGCCAGACGCTCCCCAAGTGTTGACTTGATTGTGTTCACTCTGCCCAGGAGATTCTGGTACTGCGATTGTGCCTGCTCCTTGGCCTGCTCGCTCTCCTCCAGCTCAGAGCGGACGCTCGATAGATCCTCCTGGTGCCGCTCCTGGATGTCCTCTAGGGACTTGCGCAACTGCTCGACTTCCGCCCGCAGCGCCTCACGGTCCTGTGACATGGCTTCGAGCCGGACACTTGCATCTGTGGTGTCGGATGCGTTACTCCCTATGCTCTCATCGGGCACTTCTCGTGACGGTGACGCGTCGCCTCGTTTCGTATCGGCGGGGGACCCGTGGCCATTCGTATGCCCGTCAGCATGCCCGTTCGCCTTGGCGTCGACTGTCCCATCCAGTTGTTCTGCGGCAGCGGATGTGGTCTGTAAATTCATCAGTGGGCGCTCGTCGGGGGGCTGGTGGACAGGTGGCTTCTGTACCACAACTGGGGAGTCGGGCTGTGCCTCATCCCCTCCATCTTCTTCAGGTCCACCTCCGTTCCCTGGCGTGATTGATGGTTTGGCTATGTCGCCGTTGAGTTTTGACTTTGACTTTTTCTTTTTGTTGGCCTTCTTCTTTGGCGCTGCGGGTTGTGGGGGTCAGTTTGGGGAGTCTTTAAAATTGCCTGGGACACAGGGAATTGGAGATGACGGCGAAGGGGACGGAGATTGCTGACGAACCTAAAGAAGAAACCTGAGGGTTATCTGAGGGCGCAATTGCGGACATGATTGCTGATGTCTGAAGACGTCCAGAGCATCGTACTGCACAGCGTTTGTCGTACTGTGTATATGGCGGACTTTGTTTCGTTATCAGGACAACTCGTAACGGGACAGCTCGCTTCGATAAAGTAAGTTAGTGCCACCTCCAACTTCCCTGTCCGCTGAAACAGGCGAATCGTCGATCAGCCTTGCACTTGGAACTTCGTATTGCTTTCCGCCAACCTTTCTACTCTAAAAATACCCAACAAGCCGTCGTTGCCCAAGTTTTGACTACCTAGGTGATGTATTGCCTTTGTAAGGCAAATGCACTGAGGCAATTCATACGCAATGTTGCCCATATAGAAGTGGAACCGGCTTTTCGCCATGCCTTTCCAAAATCGCCATTCGAGAAGTCGAGACGGGGATTGAGCACTTTCAACGCTCTGCGCATGCAACATACTTCACGTCACTTGCAAAAGTCAGCAGAGGCGGAAGGGGAATCCTCTGCATATACGACCACACCCACTACTGAGAGCGAGAAGGCGACGCCTTCACAGGAGAGCAGCCATGCTCCTGCGCCGGCGTTTTTCGAAATTACGCCTGATATAATAGACCAATTGGCAGCAGGCGCTGCAAAAGATACCCAGAAACGAGTTGAACAACCTGTTGAGCGCGAATACCGGGAGCGGGCGCCTGAAAGGCGCATAAACAGGAGGGAAATCCCAGATAGGAGTGCGAGGAAGCCGTTCAACAGAGAATCTCCTATAAATTCATCATACCAGGACGACTCCTCGGCCCCTCGCAAAAATTTCCGTTCTAAATACACAGAGGACCCCGAAGTGCCCACCCGCTTCTCCAAGAAGCCCGCCAAAAAAGAGGAAGATGACTGGGTTCCTCCCCCCCGCCTCCCCTGGCAGAGCCAAAAAGCCGCCCTCCAAGAAAAATTCTCCGAGGGCTGGGCGCCTCGAAAGCGGCTCTCCCCCGACGCCCTAGCCGGCATCCGCGCAATCAACGCCCAGTTCCCCGAGCAGTACACGGTCCCCGTCCTCGCGGCCAAGTTCGAGGTTTCCCCAGAAGCTATACGCAGGATCCTCAAGAGCAATTGGCGGCCTGATGAGGAGGAGGAGGAGGATCGCAAGAGGAGGTGGTATAAGCGCGGACAGCAGGTGTGGACTAGGTATGCGGAGTTGGGGCTGAAGCCGCCGCGGAAGTGGAGGGATGAGGGGATTGGGAAGAGGGAGAAGGGGTGGAAGAGTAAGGAGAAGGAGGAGAGGGATAAGGAGAGGGAGACGCTGAGTACGACTTGGAATCCGAGGCTGACAAGGAAGCCGGAGGGGGATGGGTTTGTTTGATTGGGGAGATAATGGAGGGGAGTGTATGATATGGAACGGATGCATTTAGCTGAGGCGCAAGGGAAATTTATTGTAGGATATGTAGGATATTATTGTAGAATATTGTAGGATATGGAATATCAGTGGTCCGCTTGATAAAGACGAATCGTTGGCCGGCTTGGATGCATGAGACCTCGTATTGCATCTTCCACTTACATCCATCCCGTGACGGCGGGACTGGGGCGAAATGCACCTTACAGTGGCTACTTTCATGCTTATAGTAATGAAAGTCGCAACTACCAGCCGACCGGGCTGTCAACACAATAAAATAGTTGAAGTTTATAAGGCCGACACCTTTAATTCTTCTAATCTCCGGCTACCAAGCACATTTATTTATCACAATCTATTGGATATACTTCTTCAGCCCCCTCAGTCTCTCCTTAGCCGTATCCAAAACATCATCGTTCTTGCAGACGGCAAATCGCAGGTAATCCTCCGCCAAGTGCGCATTCTCCGCAGTATAGAACTCCGTTGGCGGAATGGCCGCTAGGCCCACCTCCTGGATTAAGAACCAACAGAGCTTGAAGTCCCTTGGCCTATTCGCAACATGAGCAGGGAAGGGGTAATCCTCCGGCAGCTTCACCTTGCTGAAGTTGACGAGCACGAAGTAACCGCCCTCGGGCTCGGAGTAAGGGAGTCCCAGCTCGGGCCAGATCTCATTGAAGCGGTCCATCTTGGCCTTCATCTCGGCCTTTGCTTGGTCCCAGAACCCGTTCTGGTCGGCTTCGTTGAAGCCGATGGCGCAGGCCTCTTGGAGCGGGGAGACGGAGCTGTAGCAGATGCGGGTGTGGGCTGCGGCGACGTACTTGATGAGGTGGGGTTGGCCGATGAGCCAGCCGACGCGCCAGCCTGTGGCGTAGAAGTTCTTGCCAGCTGAGCCGACGGTGAGTGTTAGGCGCTCGATTTCGGGGGAGAGCGTTGCGATGCGGGTGAATGGGACGTAGAAGAGGCGGTCGTAGACTTCGTCCGAGAGGATGATGATGTTGTTCTCGACGCACAGCTGGCCGATCTTGAGAAGCTCGTCCCTGGAGAAGACTTTGCCGACGGGGTTGTGTGGGGTGTTGAGTACGATCATCTTGGTTTTTGAAGTCACGGCGGCCTTGAGCTCGTCAAAGTCGACGGACCACTCTCCTGCTGAGGAGGTCTCGGTGGCACCGTTTACAGGTGGGTGAAGAGGGACATAGACGACCTTTCCGCCGGGCATGGCGATATTGCTGATGTATTGGTCAAAGAAGGGCTCGAATACGATAACCTCATCTCCTGGCTCGATGAAGCCCATGAAGGCACTCAGCATGCCTATTGCCATTAGCAATTGTAGGTTCAATGGCTGTAACCTCTTTACATACCCTCATTTGCACCAGTGGTGATTGTGACTTCAGTCACAGGGTCGATTTCTCTGCCCCAGAATGGAGAGTAGGCATCGGCGAGTGCCTTTTTCAGAGACGGACGACCCGTCGTGGGAGAGTATTGGTTGCATTCGACTCTATCCAAGGAGGCTTTGGCAGCGTCTGTAATGAATTTAGGGGGGTTGTATCCGAAGAAGCCCTGTCCCATGTTGACAATTGGCTGCTTTGGAGACGCCGCAGCTGCCTCATTCACAATTGTCCTGTCTGGGTCAGCATGGCCACGGCGTATATGGAGGCCGAGGTACCAGGAATGGCAGATAGCTCGACAGAACACCAAACATACCACACATCTTGTCTGTTATTAGAGACCCTAGCCGCCGGTAGCAGCTTCGCTCTGTTGTCCATCGTAGCACTGAAGCTTCTCACAGCTAGGAAGTTGGTTTGTGTATGTTGGGCTCTTCTCAATGCGCAGAAGCTGGAGAGAATGGGAGAGCTTTGTCGAAGTTTCATGAATATCCCCTCCTATTGCAAAGGTATAGAACAGGAAGAAGCCGAAGACGACGAGGCTGAGATGGCGGGGAAGAAGAGAGAAGGTTACTCAACTGTCAAGAATGGGTAATGAGTAACTTATTGTATGAGGGGTCATTCACGGCGGCGGTAACTTACGGCTTTAGAATTCTAGCTCTGTACTCCTCTACCAACCACGCAATTGGACCAAGCAGCTCTTGCGCAATCGAGTTGGGGTAACATGGCGGGGTATATGTCCTGAGGCCCACTAAATGGATGCCGGAATCGGCGGAACGATGTTGCCCAGAACCGCCCAGGGTACATTTCGGCACCCTTAACCTGTCAGCCTCGCGTTGTTGGCTTCAGCCTGGGAAGCTGCGACATACCTTGCATGGTTGCTTCAACTTCATCATTGCGCCCACGACTTTTGTATATACGCATAGCACCAACTCACTGCGACTGAGCTGCCCGCACCCCTGCTTTGGTTTGATGCTGCTATCATCAATCTGATTCGCATTGCATGCGACATCCCGAAGCTCTACCGCCGGCCACGAGGCCACAGCATTCTCCCTCACCTCCGCCCTGACAACCACGAGAAACACACAAGCATGGAGGAACCAAAGACCACCCCGCCTCCCAAGGCCGAAGCCCCATTCCCTCTCACAATCCGCTTCACCACGTCCCTCCCCGACCTGGACCTCGACATCCCTCACCCTAGCCGCACTACAATCATAACCCTCAAATCGCTCATCCGCGCCTCGCTCCCCCCCTCCCACTCCCCCAACCGCCTCCGCCTCATCTACTCCGGCCGCCTTCTCCCCGACACCTCTCTCCTGACCACGGTCCTCAAACCACCCCCTCCACCGCCACCCCAAGGTGATCGAAAAGGCAAAGCCCCCGCCCCTCCCCCACAACGCATCTACATCAACTGCTCCATCGGCGACGCGCTCTCCGCCGCCGACCTCGCCTCCGAAGCCAGCAGCGCGCGGGCCCCATCACCTGCTGCCCCTGTTGCGGCCCCGACTACGACGGCGGCGCAACCGCGCGGTTTCGACAGGTTGCTGACGTCGTCGTTTACCCCGGCCGAGGTGGGCGCGCTGCGCCTGCAGTTCATGGCTGTGCAGGCATCGATGCACACACCGGATACGATGCCGTCGCCGACGACGCTAAGAAGGATGGAGGATGCGTGGCTCGATGATAATGGGAGTGGGGGAGGGGTGGCGGAGGTGGAGGCTGCCGGGGGGGCGTTGGATGATTTGCTGTGGGGGCATGTGATGGGGTTTTTGTGGCCGTTGGGGGCGCTGGGGTGGTTGGGGAGGGAGGATTGGGCGTGGAGTGATAGGAGGAATATGGCGGTTTGGAGTGGGGTGGTGTTGGGGATGGGGTTTGGGTTGATGAGGATGATGGGATAGGGAGAAAGGGGAAGGGGGAGGTCTGTACTGTGTGTACTACTATCATGGAGATGGATCGAGAGAGGGAGCTTGTATAACAGGGCAGCACGGCATTGGGATTGTGTTTGCGTGGAGTTTATGGGTGCTTGGGGTTAAGGTTTCTGTCTAGAAGGGTTCTGGGGATGGGAAACCGAGTCTGCATATCACAGCGAAATGCCATGTGTTACACGACTACGCGGTTGAATAAAAAAAACTGGCACAGCTCACTATTACAAATACTCATGCCGTTCAAAGTCTGAAGAGTGGCTGTGGATGACAACAGTGATTATAGCAATTGAAATACAGGTAGAGGCGTTCAGTTACTCGGGGCTACAATTAATAGATCAGTTACTGACAAACGGAACTAAAGAGATAGGTTCTATGACTGAGTGCTACTAGAGATGTGTTAATAACCATGCCACATATTGTTTCAAGCGCGTAGGGACCAAGGGAGTGCATGGATAGTGCATCTGATGGCATAACATATGAACAGTTATCAGCGTTTAGTGGAAAGTATAAGGGGAACCAGTCAAAACAGATCACTACCGGCTTCCCCGACCAGGACGTATGTGATATTGTCCGAGGGTATGAAAATCGCAGTAGTGGAGTATCAGTTATGACGTCTGGCGCGTTTGTTCTCCATGCTCGCTCGCAGTGATCGCCTGGGATCGATGTTTTGCTCGGTCTCACATTACCTGAAACGAGAGAAATTGCAGGGCTGGGCAGTGGAATGAATCACTCTAGCCGCGGCAGTAATAGACGGAGATGAGCGAGTGGTAGTATTGTGAGTCTTATGCGTACTCTGCGGTGATATAGCTCAGTAATTTACTTTTGATTTTTGTGGTTTAATATGGATTTATTATTGATTTATCATTGATGGTGATAATTGGACCAAGCCTTCTCCTGCATTCTTGCGGATTCTTATTGCTGCTTGTTGCTGCACCCAAGAGCTTGGTAATCGCTGTTAGCGGGCGAAGGAGAAGGAATTTGAAGGGTGGAGACCCTGTTTGCGGTACCATGGTGGTTGCTTTTTGCTTACGGTGCGGAGAAATGGCGAGCCTGTCGTCGCTCCTTGCCCGTCCAAAGAGCCTGTACGATGTAAGACACACTAGGTACATCCTGTACAGTGGTAAAGTGGGTGTGCTGTGTGGTACAGTACATGCGCTGTGAGGTTGGTGGCGGAACCATCGTCTAGGCTCTAAATTTAGCGAATGAGCAAGCCACAACCCCCGTGATTAGCACAATTGTCAGTTTCAAGGTTTCAAGGTCTCAACTCACCATTTCCGCATGATGCAAGTCTAAGACCCGAAGGGCTCATGACATGACGACTCACACTCTCTTCTAACCTTGCATCAGCTACTTTGCCCGTCGCCAGCTTGTCACTGTTCATATCCTCTCGTCGCTCTTCTTGCATTCACGTTCTCTTTTACAGCACTCGCAGCAAGTAGTCTTCCACCCCGCAGCTTCTTGCTCAGCCTTACGACTACGCCGCCTTCCTCGTGTTCTATGACACAACGATCGACCTTCCAACATCCCAACTACGCCTCTTCGCGTGATACACGCTCGGCCGACTCGAGAGCAGTTCTCCGCTTCGACTCGAAACCTCTGAAGCAAACCGTACTGCCCAGTGACAAAGCGGTGCACGCTGCGCTTTCAACGCACACACGACCCTTTCGACATACAACGACACCCTACGACCTACCCAAACAAAGCAATCATGAAGGAAATACCTGAACACCAAGACTCGCCCGACGACAGCATGAACCAGCCCACACCCCCTACAGACATGCTCGAAGACACCTCGTTCGAGGACGCCAGCCCCCCTCACGAGGAGACACCAGGCTCACTCCCCCCACGAATCGCCGCGCGGTTCTACCGGCCCTCGTCTAGTCGCCGCAAGTCATCCGCCGCGTCGTCACGCCGGAACTCCATAACATCCATGCACTCACACCACTCGCATGCCTCGAACCTCTCGCTCCACGGCGGACCGCAGAGCAACCACATCGCGCAGCACTTGCGCCGCGCGTCCATCATCGAGGATCGCCGGGCCCGGCTCGCAGACCGCGCCGCACATGCCGAGAAAGTGCGGCTGCGGGCTGCGCTGGCCAAGGCGGCGCCGCGGAACTCGAATAACTCGGAAGAGCGAGCGCTGGCGGCGCAGCAGGCGCGGGAGAAGAATCTAGCGGAGATTGTGGCGAGCTGTGCCGAGGAGGTTAAGAGGGCGAAGGGGATTGCGGAGAGCATGAAGGAGAAGCGCGAGGCGGAGGGGAAGAAGCTGAGGAGGCATATGGAGGAGAGGCTTGCGGAGGCGGAGCGCAGGAGGGAGGAGATTTTGAATCGTGGACATGGGCATGGGAAGCGCGGGAGGACTTCGAGCATGGCGAGGGACTCGTCGCCGCGCGCGGATAAGAGCCTCTCGCCTATGCCGGAATCTGTGGAACCTATTTCTGAAGCTACGGCTGCCAGCCGTATCCAGAATTCGTGGAGGACTCATATGCGCTGGAAGGTCCTGAAGGAGTTTACTGAGCTTGGGCTGACGATCGAAAAAGCTCGGGATACTTCCTTTGAGGATGTAGTGACCCTGCTGGCCCAGGAGAAGGTCCTCCTAAGCACTGCTCAGATACTTCGGATATGTGGTCTGAAGGAAGGGGAGAGCGGGTCTGTCAATGAAATGACCGCAGTGCGGACATTTCTCAGTGCCTTCCTCATCCTCGGACATCCGACCCAGGTCTTGAGCAGTAAAGGAGGTAATGGGGAGCAAGAGCAGGTGGGAATGGCCCCAAGCGCGCCTATGTGCCGTGATGACCTTGCTAATCCACAGTTACAGGAGCTTGTTGCGAAGGCCGGGGATTTACTCATATCCTTCGAGAACGTTATATCGCGGTTAACTGCCTTTAACAACTATACCCCCCCGCCCAGACAGCTTGCTCCCCTGTCGGAGTCGTATGCCACGTTTTACAATGCCTTCATTGCCTGGAAGGCTCGTGACTCTAATACTCTTGTTGACATGATGGTTCTGCAGTTTGTTGAGCTCGACGCCATCTGGGAGACTGTCAAGGACAGCACAGAGGAGGCCGTGACGGCTTCTTACCGTGACGGCATTCGTGCGAACCAACTTAAACTCATGGTCAGGATCAAGAAGTTGGCAGGCCCTATGCAAGGAAAGCGCCTCATATCGAATGCAATTAGAGAAGCACGGAAGACTAGGGCGACTAAGCCGACTGGAGATTCTAGACCGAGAGCGAGCGTGATAAGCTCGACTCCGACGCCTGATCTTCAAGAGCTGGCCAAATCCGAGGAGACGGTGGAGAAGCACCTCCAGACTATGACGCCGCCAGCGACGCCTACGCGGTCCGCACCTGTCGCTGATGCGAATCATGCAGAGCGACTCAGGACGGTACAGTCGTTATTGCCTGACAACCGTAATGTCATCCATGAACTGGCGATCGATAAGGAGTATCGTATCGCGATGGAGGACTGCTTGGAACAGCGCGGTATGGTCAACCGCGCGATATTCGACGCTATGCGTCGTGAGGTTGCCGCTGGAAACAGCGACCCCTGGACTCTTGCCATGGCGGAGAACATCAAGGGCAAGCTTCATAGGCTGCTGCAGCCCAATACCTCGCTGCACAACTTGATTAGCGGAGTGTTGGATGTTGATGTTGTCCGCCAAGAGCTCCGCGCTGGTAGCTTCTCATACGAGAAATTCTTCTCGTTCATGAGCACCATCCTGCCCAAGCTCTGCGCTCCGATCCGCGACGAAGAAGTCAAGGACTTGGTGCAAAACAAGCTTCAGAACGGAGATCTAGTCACGCGTCTCGAGGCGCTCATGCATTTCATCGACGTGATGCAGCTCGACTACGCAAACTATATGCTCTCCGAGTCCTCCCCGGAGCTCATCAAACACGCCATTCCCTACGAGCAAAAGCACTTCGCCGACGGTCTCGAACAGGGCCTACATACCCTCGAGCACACTGAAACGTGGTGGAACTCGGCGCGCACCAAGGTCCTCGAAGAAACTGCCCGCCGCGACCCTGAGGGCGTCAACCTCCCACGCAGCCGCCCCACGCCGGAGAAGTTCTACTCCCAGATGCTCATCGACGTCTTCACCGACATTAGTGCGGACTCTGGACCTCATCTCCCTGAGACTCTGCAGCTCGATGCACGCCGCATCAAACGTGTGCGCGCGGATCTGCTGCGTATCCTCTGCGCGGGAGCGGTCCTCATCCAGGCGAAGAACTTGCTCAAGCGCGATGTGCGCAGCCAGTGGAAGACAGAGGCGTCGCGCATTCTCAGTGTGCTCGAGGGCGCCAAGTCGGCCGTCTCGGCGAAGGATGGAATTCAAGCCGCCCTTGAGTCTTGCAGAAGTATGCCGTCAGCCACCAAGGCGCATCTGCGCGAGCTGGTCGCCAGAGTGGCGGAGAATACGTACGAGCTCGGCTTGATGGAGACAGCGACGCTGCGAGAGCCGGTCATGAGACTGTTGCTGAAGAGGCTGAAGACGCATATACATGCCCGCGTGTCGGCGACGACGGCGAGCGAGAAGGTGAAGGCCACGACGACGGCGAGTGAGGGCCTTGCTACCCTAGGGTTGCCAGAGTTCGTGGCGCCGATTGGCAAGATTGTGGAGGAGATTGCGAGGGTGGGAGCTGTGGATCGGGAGGCTCATGCGCTGTGGTATGAGATTTTGGAGAAGAAGGCTGCGGCGGGGCAGGAAGAGCTGGTGCGGGGTTAGGTATGGGTTTGGGTTTGGGTTTGGGGTGGTGATGGGCTGGGAGGTTTGGGATGGGGGGATTGGGATGGAAGGATTTTGGGTGTTTTGTGTTGTTTTGGGAAAGGCATTGGATGGACTAGGTTGGACTTGGGTGGCGTTTGGGGTATGGAGGCGGCTTGGAATGGGTTGGTTTAGATTCCCCTGGGTTGTTTAAATTGTATTGGGTTTGGCACTTTGGAAGGGGGGTGTCGATAGCGTTAGCTTGATGGGGACGGAGCATTTGGAGATTATAGAGAGAGGCTTGTTAGAAGCAGAGCTAGAAGCATACTGCAATATATTGCATCAGCGTTGCCGGTTGGCATTTCAAGTTGTTTAGCTGTCTTAATGGAAGTCTTTGTGTGTTGCTCGAAAGTCATGCAAATGAGGGTCTTCTAAGACGCTACAGCTAACTAGCCCTATAAGGGTCCTGGAGAAAAAGATGCCTGAAACTTAAAAATTGTAATCTCAGTCCTGCCGCATCGATTTTACTTCGTATGAACTTGTAAACCATTAGGAACAAGAACGGGCCAAGGCGAGGCTGCAGATGTGGACTACGGCGCAAAGCACCATTGGCCCGATCGACAAAGCTCTGAAAAATAATTCACGTGACCTAGCGATTAGAGGAAATTTATTTCTCGCCAGCATGCAGCGATGATAATAAATCGCAACTCAACTCGGTGAAAACCAACGTGAACCTCCTCTCTTTTCACGTCCCCCACCACCATTACGCAACCTGGTACCGACCAGCGCAACCCATCCTCCTCATCACCCACGCAATCCCCCTCACACAACACACACAATGTCGACCAAGCGCAAGCTCCCGACCAAACTCGCCGCCCCGGTGGTGAAGCCCGCGCGCACACCAAGCAAACAAATCCTCTCCGAAGCCCGCGCCGTCGTCACCGGTTCAGCGCTAGACCTCGACTCACCTTCCGTCCAACTGAACGGCGCAATCCACCTCGACCTCACCCAAGACTCCTCTGACGCAGCCTCCGACAACGACGATGATGATGAGGACGAAGACCCAGCGAACTTCCACGCCGAGGGCGCTGCAGACGACGCAGACGACATCGACATGGCTGATGCCGCTGAGCCCAGCTTCGGCGACCTAGTCCTCGCGCACACCAGCGAGCCCATCTCCGTGACCTCCGCCTTCCCCTCCGCTACAAAGACTGCCTCGTCCGCACTCGCTGCGCCCTCCGGGGCCAGTCTGGGAGTTGCGCTGAGCCAGGCTCTCAAGACATCTGATCATGCGCTGCTGGAGAGCTGTCTGCAGACTTCGGATCTGCCGACTATTCGCGCGACGATCCAGAGGCTGGCGGCGCCGTTGGCGACGACGCTACTGGGGCTGTTGGCGGGGAGATTACATAGACGGCCCGGGCGGGCGGGGAGTCTGATGGTCTGGATCCAGTGGACGTTGGTTACGCACGGGGGTTACTTGGCGACGCAGCCGCAGGTGGTGGGGAAGCTGGCGGAGCTGAATAGGGTTATCGAGGAGAGGGCGAGGGGGCTACAGGGACTGTTGGCGCTGAAGGGGAAGTTGGACCTGTTGGATGCGCAGATGCAGTTGAGGAAGAGTGTGAGGGAGGCCAGGCTGGGGGAGGAGGAGGAAGAGGATGACGATGTGGTGTATGTGGAGGGCGAGGAGAGCGAGGCGGAGGCAGTGGAGGGGAAGAGCAAGAAGTTGAAGAGGAGTGAGGAGTTTGGGGATAGCGAGAGCGAGATGTCGGATGATATGCCTGATACCCTTGGCGACCGCATTATTGCGGATTCGGATGATGAGGAGGAGGATAGCGATGATGAGGGCGGGCTTCTGGATGATGAGGCTGAGGAGACGGATGATGATAGCGGGGATGACGAGGAGGAGGTGGACTTTGACGACGCCGATGAGGACGAGGAGGACAGCGATGATGCTGCCGCTGCGACGCCGGCACGCTCATCAAAAATGGCAAAGCTCAACGGTGTGTTCGGGAAGTCAAGATAAAAATAAAAGTCAAAAGCGGTTTTACATTTGCGATTGCAGCTAGACGGGGAAGGGGGCTGGGGTGCATCGGATACCGGGGAATGATGTGAGAGCATGGTGAGAAGGGGCGGATCGGGAGGCGTAATGTTATGCATGGGCCGGCGTTTCTGCACTCGTTTTCTACGCCGTCCGATCAGAAAGGGGACGTTGTTCATATAGGTGAATGTGCGTGCATAGCTGCATGGCATGTGTAGCGTTAGATGGGAATGGATTTAGGAATACGAAAGGCGCTGTTTGCGGAAAGAGCTTGTGTGTTCATGGTCTGACGTGAATGCACAGCACAGTAAAGTGAAAACAGTCAATCAAGGCAGTGTTGTATTAACGACAATTGCGGATTTGCTAAACGGCAGCCTAATTACACTTGATAAAGAGACAAAAACAAAATAACCTCCGAACCTGGAACGCAGTCCTTCCCACCCACTACCCACCACCCTCTGAGAAAACAGCATCCCTAAGGTGCACCCGCCACAGTCCATTCTCACAAGAATTGTTTGTTGATCCTATGCCGCGGCGGCGGCGGCGTATAAACCGGGCTAAATGGCAAAGCCTTCCGATTCCTACCACTTCCCCCCTCCCCAATCGGTCTCAAACTACACCACAACCTCGCCGTCTCATTCTCCGCCCTAAAAAACGACTTAATAAGCCTATGATCCGGACAATCCCACGCCGTCTCATCAGTCGTCCCACAATTAAGCTTCAGCTGCGTCTTGACCTTGAAATTCGGGTGCATCTTCGAGTCAATAATCACCTGCTTAAGCTGCAATATCGACATCTGATACCCCGCTTTAAGTGTCAAACTGGGCAACGCATTGGCCACCTGGTCCCCCGGCCTCAGGGACACGACCACCGTGAATGTCTTCGCGACGCCTCCAAGTCCATACCTCTGCGGCACGAACATGATGCGGAAGCATTCGAGATGCGCACTGCGCACGCGCGGCGAGGGCCCATAGCCCAACTCAGCGAGCTTCGTGGTCAGTGGGAGTTCCCATGCCGAACCGGGCTTGGCGAACGTGCAGCGCACGGCGTGCTTGATGCTGCCTGCCTCGTCGTCCGTCATGATCTTCAGCAAATCTGCAATAGTGGCACTGATGGGGACTCTGAAGGAGCGCAGGCTGGCTATGGCCTCGTCGGCGGGGCTGGGCGTTGGGCCGGGCCAGACCCGCACCGGCATTAGGAAGATCTGCTCTGGCCGCGGCTGGGGTGGATTCACGCGATTGAGATCGACCGCGTGGAGCCAGTGATTAATCGTGTTCACCTGACGTGCAGGCGGCGGACCTTTCCCCCGAGATCTCTTGGGATGTGGCACCGCCGCTGGCGGCTCCTTCGAGGGTCGTTTCCGCGGCCGTGGGACAATGCCCGCGGGATTGGGTTTAATATGTTTCACCACCTTGTCCCAGTCGGGCTGCTTTGCAAGTGGAGCATCTCCCGGCCTCGCTTTCGGTTTTCGGGGAAGGTCCGCAGGGAGTCGGATGACACGAACGGGACTGGCGAACTTCTCCCCCGGCCATGGTTTGCGACGTACGAGGGGGTCGTCGGGTTTCGCCACAGGCGGCGCCGCTCTACCCGCACCATTGGGTGCCGCTCCGGGACGGGCCCCTGGCTGGTTACCAGCCGCAGGTGGATTCTGTCCCCTTCCTGGAGCCGCCCCTGGTTGATTACCAACCGCAGGGGGGTTCTGTGCTCTTCCTTGAGGCGCTCCTGGCTGATTACCACCTGCAGCGGGATTCTGACCCCTTCCTGGAGCCGCCCCTGGTTGATTACCTCCCGCACGAGGATTCTGTCCTGCAGCCGGGCCAGCCGGAGCGCCAGGCCCCCTATTCCCAGCAGCGGGTGGATTCTGCCCAGCGCGTTGTCCTGGAACATACGCCTTCGCCGAAAACGCCTGTAGTAGCTGGCGCTTGCGCATGTTCACGACGTCTTGCATTTCCGGGATCCGCTGAGGCCACGGGGCACTCGGGTCCTTTCCAAACCATCGATCGAGAAGCAGAGTTCTGACGGGGTTGAGTTTCTCGTTTAACTTTGAGGCCATGGCTCCGGCAGGATCAAGGCGCTGCAGGCCGGCTCGGGTGCGCTTGAGTAGTTCCATCGTGGTGGGCCGGTGGGCTGGATCTAAGAATAGACATTCGGCGACGAGGCCGCGCAATACTCTGCTGATGTCGTTCATCGCCTCTAGATCTTCTCCTCCCGCAGTTCTGTGCCGCGTATTTGTGAGTTGGGTATAGGAAGGACGGTCATGATAGGGGGTGAAATTGTCAGCTTGCATTATGAGGCAATACATTATGCACCCAATCTGATAAATATTCGTGCACGCTCCGTATCGTCGAAGAGGATGATCAATCCTTTTAAGTTGTTCCTAGGCAATATTAGCAAACTGGAGCAAAGCTACCGAAAGAGGGCTTTTGTGGGGATGGCCGTACCGGTGCTCTAAAAGTCAAGGTCCCCGCATCTTCGTTTTCAAGTAAGATCTCATCGTGACGTCTGTGGGGCCCATTCCGTTCATTGGGAAGGCGCTCGGAGAGCCCAAAGTCCGAGATGGCAACACGCTTATGATTGACGTGCTCTCCACGATCATGGGTCGCAATCAGCGCATTGTCGGGCTTGAGATCGAAATGCACCACCTCACGCCCCTGGCCCCACGGTTCGGCGTGCGAAAACCGGGCCGCGGCCTCAGTCTCATGCCCACGCTCCATAAGCACGGCGGCCTTGGCGAAGCAGTGGAGCCATGCCCACAGCTCAGCCTCGGGAGTGGGAATATTATAGTAAGAGGTGTTTCTGATGTGCTTGCCAACGCTACCTCCCTCGAAGTACTCCATGAATATGCGATGCACCTCCCTCCTCTTTTGGTCAACCAACACCCTATCCTGCCGCCCGACATCGCGATGAAGGCGGCCATATATTTGCGGGAAGTGCCTCGACCCCGTCTTCGTCAGCATTTCCATGAGACGTGCCTCATTGACCATACCGTTGCCATGCATGGCGCTCGACTGCTTGACAACGACATCGTGAATCTCCCCCTGCACCCGACCTCTAGGATGCGGCCCTTGTGTTATATAACGCCAGTGGCCACAAATCCCGAAGCCGCCACACCCTAAAACTTGGATAGCCTCCCATCCCTTCGGGAAGGGCTTGTTCCACTTGTTCGAGCTATACAGCCAGATACTGGCGCGCGGATCAGCGCTGTCGATATCGTCCACTGTCCCTGGTAGGACGTCGCGCCAGTTGGGATTCCCGACTTGGTTCCACAGCTCCACGCTGGTGTAGCGCCGGCCGATCGCCTGGTAGTTCCTTGAGTTTATGGGAGTTCTCCCCCAATTCGAGTGAGCCATGTTGACTGGTTTGGCCCAGAATTGGTTACGGTGTTGCTAGATCGCAAGATGTATAATTGTGCACACAGATCACTGACCTGCCACAAGAACCAGGTTGTGAATATGCCAAAATCCAAACGTGCCCCAAGAGAACTTTAATGCCAAGTAGACAATGAAACAGCTCGATGACTTTCCTCGCGGCGTCCTTTGTGCCGCCGAAGATAAAAAAATCCTTTCATCTACACCCAGTCCACCGCAAACATCCTCCGCAACCGTCAAGGGAACAAAGGCGGGTCGACTAGATAAAGAGAGCCTCTCAGACTTCTCTTCAAGAATAAGGCAATTTGCAGCCATCACCAACACACTACACCAATCAATCTCGTCCGGAGCAGTCACGTGTGAGACCCCAGCCACGCCCTCCCATCACACTCTCACTCCTTCTTCCCAAGAACATGCCGATTTCCAGCCGTAAGCACCCACTCTATCAACTCCTCCTCAACCTTTCAATATCACTCCTCACCTCCTCCAACTCCCCCTCCATCTCCCCCCACACCCTCGCCACCTCCCTCATAACCCTCTCTTTCTCTCTCCCCACCCCATACCTCCCCAACTCCCTCTCCGCGCCCCCCTTCCTGCTCTCCATCCTCACCCTGCCATCCTTCAAATGCTCTCTATACAGCTCCAACGCCCTCACCGCCTCGGGTCCATACACCAACCCTTCAGCTACCCGTAATTTCTGCTCTGCTTCCAAGGCGGTGGTGGAGCAGGAGAGGGAGAGCATCTCGGCGTGGGCGCGGGAGTGGCGGGAGAGAGAGCCATGGGTGGTTTGTTCGAGGATGCGGATTGTGGATGCGGATTGCGCGGTGTAGAGGGCTAGCAACTTGATGGCGAGGGATGTGAGGGTGGTGCGGGAGGTGGAGAGATGGAGGCGGAGGGTGGTTATTTGAGAGCGTAGGGAGAGGATGGAGGAGGCTAAGGTCGGAATGCTGCGGTGGAGGAAAGAGGGGTTGGTATGTGGGTTCATCAGCCGGGCGAGAGGTAGTGCGTGCGCGGTTATGTGTTTAGAGAGTAGCGCGGCGATTGTGTCGAGATTATCTTCAAGGGCTGGAAGGGCGATAGGGGTGGGCGAGCGAAGGGAGAGAGTGAGGAGGATTATCAACTCTGTCAGAGCCGCCGGAAGTGGGACCTCAGCCACCGGGGTAGAGTGCCTCGATGATGTTTTTGTGGAGGGCGGCGCGGGGGAGGTGAGAGGCATGTTTTCAAGCGCAGTACGTAGAATCCTAGTGCGCGTAGCTTTTAGGCGGAGGCCTTTGAGTTCCTGTGTCTATCATTAATCGTCTCCAACTATCTCCCAGGCGGCGGGGAAACGTACAGTAGAAACGGCATCACGCTCCGCTTGCGCGGGGTGGTTCCTCGTCCCTCCATCCGGATCGAGCAATTTTGTCGAGAGCGTCTTGTGCAGCTGTGCGAACTTGGGGTTTGTGGCGAGGACGGCGCTGTCGAGGGGTGGTATCATTGTGGTGGTGTTTTATGTGCTGAGAGAGAGAGAGGATGGGTGGGTGTGACAGCCTTGCGGAGGGGAAGGAGTTTGTTTACGGGGAGCGAGGCTGGTAGGCGCGACGGCGGTGAGGGAGACGCGGTGGTAGTGGTGCCCCACAGCGGATCTACCCGCTGTGGGGGGTCGTAGCGAGGTCCTTGGGACAAAGGGACAATTTCTCAAATCGGGTTAACATTAATTTCCTGCCATGAATTCTCAGGGCACCAGCGAGAAAAGTTAATAGCCCTGAGGAAAAGAACATCACTCCTCCACCACATAACCCCAACCCCACGCCGTCCCTAACCCATAACGCCATAATCCCATCTCCATACCACTAATGCGCATGCAACACTCCCTCCCTCCTCTAAGATTAGTATAGTTGTCATAAACAGTCTCATGTACAGACTACAGTCATGTGTACTGTAGTGCTAATTACAATCAACTATATATCTAGAAACCGAACACCACCGTTTTTGAATGGATTATTCAGAACCACATTGTCTCGTGTGACTTGCCTAAGCTGCGGATACAAAATAATTCCTGTGCTATGTGCACTATTATTGTGGTAAAAGATGATGAGGGATTGATCTACTCAGGGGAAGGAGGCTATGTACATGTATGCACGATCCACGGGCATAGATATCACAACAGCATCGCCTTCAATTCTCGCTCGATCGTTTCTCGCTGTTTCACCCTCAGCTTCTCTAAAACCCAGTCTATCCTGCGGTATCCAGGGTCAGTCTCGTGCCAGGACGGCCACTCAAAGGAGATAGATTCTGTCCCGTAGCCTGCTAACAGCGACAAAATCTCGGCCGTATTGCTATTAATAAAATCGAGGGTGCGCCTGACTTTCGGCACATCGCCAAGGTCTGCCCCCAAAAAAGCAGTGTTTTCCTCGGGGTGGCAATATCGTTCATATGCTATATCCAGCGGAGTGTTCCCTTGTTTGTCAGCGGTATCAACGGAAGCTCCCGCTTCAAGAAGAGCGCGGACGACCTTGTAGTTTCCGAGCATGGTGGCCATACTCAAAGGCGAGGCCCAACTGCTCGACTGGCAATGGTCGAGCTGATGAGGCTGGTTGTATTTTTGTAAAAGCGTGAATACAATCAGCTTCGTCGTTTCGGCTTCCTCCGGATCTTCGTTGGTAATGTGAATCGCACGATGGAAGGCAGAGAACTCCTCATCAGGATCATGGTGGCGGAGCACAATGAATCCATCGCTTCCTCGGTCGGGAAGGCTGAGAAGGAATCGAACGCGCTTCTCGCAGCCTCGCGTATGCTTCCTGAGCAAATGTCCAAGAGTTGTATACGATTCCCGCCCTTTGCCTGGATGGAATTCATCTCTGTCAAAGCCCTGGTCATAAAGCCAACGTGCAGTCTTGTAGTTGCCATTCTGCACGGCGACCATAAACGCAGCATTTGGACGTGTCCCAGTCTCCGTTAGCGAAGCTCCTGCCTCAACTAGCTTCCGGATGTAGAACAGATCATCTGTTTCCTCACACGCTCGCAGCACTGCATCGCAGCCAGCCGTGTCAACCGCGCGAAGATTCGAACCGTATTTAAGCAGCAGTTCAAACTGGCCACGGTTCTGGTGAGTGATCGCAAGGAAGAGCGCGGTTCCGCCAGACGTGAACTCGCCCCAGGTACTTTCTAGGTGGACTCCAAAGCCGAATTCAAGGCCCGATAGCAGGACATCTGGATTGCAATCATGGTAAGCGGCAGCAAAAGCTGCGCTCATTTTTTGATTCGGCGCCATCATCATAACGGCATCAGTAGGTGCACCATGCTTGACAAGGAGCTCAATCACTCGTCTGGTCTTATCCTCCCACGTCAAACCGTTGCGCATCAGACACTGCCATCGTCTGCCGCCGGTTACCACCCGAAACAGTGGTTGAACGAAGACTTGCACCCCTCCCGAAAGCTTTACCCAAGAGGCGAACGAGGCCCTGACTGCTTCGTAATTTAGGAATAGCTCAATTGCTGGCGCATAAACGTAACAGCATGCGTGCACGAACGCGGAATTTCCGAAGTTTAATCGATATAGCGGGTCAGCCCCGTTGTCTAAGAGTATCCGAAGCGTCATCACACACTGAGCATTGACCGCCCAGTGGAGAGGAGTTCCCTGGGAAGGATGGTTGGAAAAACAATTGAACCAAGCTGGTTTGCCATAGCTGTTGTCGTCCCAGGCATTCAAGTTATTTCCAGCTCTTTTCAGTAATTGAAGTGCCTCTATCCGCTCTTGCTCCGGGAATCGATGGAGCCAGTGCAGGGGCGTTGTGCGTTGCCATGCATCACCATTTAGGGTCGCACCTTTTGCGAGAAGCATCTTGATCATCTGAAGATTTCCGTGCCGACTTGCAAGAAGCATAGGTGTCTCTCCATCTACAGCCTTGTCTTTCAATGATGGATCATTCTCGAGAACCATCAGGGCTAGATCTAACTTGTCGTTGATAATTGCATAGGGAAGAAACCCGTCTTGCCAGCCCCCTGAGTAACAACAACTAACTGGATTGTCCTGTACATTATACACGTACGTGCGGTCGATCTCGATCCCCTTGCCTTCATGCCACTTAAATGATTCTTTCTGCCGAGCATGAGCTTTTGCTCGCATAGCCTCTCCTGATGTGCCGGAAAATGCATACGAAGGTCTGGAGATATCCGCGTCCGTGACATTTTTGAGCCAGATCTCTCTCAACGAGGGCTCGATGGCAATGGTATCCGAGGCTGGATATAGATCCACAAGTAATTGCTGTGCGATAATATTTCCAAGATTCGCACTCTGGTGTAGCATGTCCAGTCCCTTCTGTAAGTCGTACCTAAAGTCTACATCGTCGATGGTGAGGGAAGCAAGACTGAGAAGCGCCCAGTGCTTCCGTTCAGTATCTGCTGGCGGCGTTGAATACGCTTGCCATTCTAGTTCTAAAGCGATCTTTTCCTTTACCATAGCGGGTGCCCGTCTAAAAAAACCATTAAAGCAATGCAGCTACAGCAAGCAGTTTATCAGCTTCCAACTCAGAAGGACTCGAGAGTAACTTACGTCAAGAATGGTCTTGGTCGAGAATTGGAGTGGTAGATACTCTGTTTCGGATCTGTTAAGATTAGCAAATGTTTAAATGGATAGAATACAGAAGTCAACACGTACAACGTGAAGGGTGCTTGGGTGGCGTCAATACTGCTTATCGACGCAAAAGCTGAGAGTACAGAACTAAATGAGTCCATATTTGGCACAAGTCCACAGAAGGTTCTTATAGCTGTCGTAATGGAAATGCAGAATGTCTGAAGGTCCTTCCAATCGCTGTGGGATTTGCACCAATATTCCATTTCACGCCGAGCTCTTAGATCCCAGGGCTGACGAGTTTCCGCATCCGGCATTCCATCTAGAGCGAGGGTGGCTAAGAGTGATCTCATTGCAAGATTTTGCATGTTTTGGAATTGGATCTTGGTAGAATTATAGAATAATTCGGGTAACGCTGTAGAAACTCGGGGATAGCTATACGTTGCAGAGGTATCGGCATAATGCAGTATTGACAGGATGTCGGACATGCTATCAAAACGCATTTTTGGCACTGTGTGAAGGCAGAGGAGGAATAATCTGCAAAAAAGGAATGCTGGGCACTCATCATGCTCTAGATTCTGGAGGAAGTGGGTATGGATAACGCCTGCAAGCAACCCCCCCTGTTTAAGTCTAAGCATCTCAGCATCGCGAGTCTCCTCTGGAATAGACTCATGGTATGATACTCCGTTCCTGAAAACGGTATGCACGAGTAGTCCGTAGGAAAAAATGTCGAGTTGTCGCCGATAGCGCGGGTCAATTTTAGTGCCTGCCTCTGGGGCCTCGAGACACTTAGTGTAGCCGATGAGACGGTCGTCGTTCTCAGCCATTGCAAAGCCAAAGTCCGTGAGCTTGACGACAAATTTTCGATTCGGATGTTTGAATACAAGAAGGTTAGAAGGCTTGACATCACCGTGTATGATGCCGCATAAGTGGAGAGCTTCGATCCCCTTTGCGGCGTCTCTAATAATGTCGAGCTTGTCAGCATATGAAGTTCCATAGCCATTCAGCTGGTAGTCTTTGACGCTTCCGAGTTCTGCAAATTCCAAAACAAGGGCTGGAAGGATATTTGGTGTATCAATATCTCCTGCGTCGTGGTAAATCATTCCAAGAAGATCAACTATGTTCTCGTGCTTCTGGAAGGGCGTATGTCGGAGTACCTGCAGCTCAGTCGCCAGCTCCGAGTAAACATCTTCGACTGGCATGTCGTCGATTTCCACGCGCGGATGTTTAACGGCCACAAATTCTCTACCTTTGAAACGATCATCATCCAGCCCTGTGGGAAAAGTTGAATATCGGACCTTGCGAACGTCGAACGATATACCACCCATGCTCACGTCCGCCCATTCGAAGGATCTGTTAGTAAGAACCGGCTGGAATTTAAAATGCTGACAGGTCTCATCTTCCAGGAAGATTGCAAGAAAGGCGATAAAGTCTGGACATCGTGATTTGGCGACATGGGTGTCCGATTTTTGTGCCGGGACATTAAGCAGTGTAAGTGGACGGCCGAAGAAGGAAGACATTGTAGAATGTGTAGAATATAGAAGTCATTCTATATACTGCAGACGCCGTTGTTGTTTAACACGGGTTCCGACGTCGAGACTCTTAAACCGGGTGTCGGTGCTCGGCAGGTATGATTATTTTGGCCAGCCATAGGAATCGAGAATATGTCCCGGAACGCTGAGTTGTCGTGCATCGATATTGTGGAGTCTAGACCTTTTGAGGCTTGTAGCAAGGTCATTGACTCGCTCCTCGTTGCGTGTGTCAATGACTAGTGCTGATCGTTAATGTAGTGCCAGGACCTCGTGCCAAGACGGAAAGACGAGTGCCTCATCGTAGTACGCTTTCAAGATGTCAGGGTCAGAGCACGTCGTCACCTTAAATGCGCAATTTTTTGCAGAGAATCGTTCAACCCTAAGGCATGGCCGACGAACTTTCTCTGATCGGATACCGAATTGGCGCAGCAAGCATCGGTTTAGGCGCCTTCAGCACCACCATCGACCTCCTCCATGCTTGCAAGCTAGGCTACGACGCATGGAGAGGCTTAGAGGGGCTCGATCGAGATCTCAGCATCCTCCGAGCGAAACTAGTTTTGCAACAAGATCTCCTAGAGCAATGGCAGCGAGACTGGTACGGCTTCGCGGTTACGGATAGTGTCGCTGTCACCAAGCTTCGGCTGCTTAAAGAGCACAATGGGACCGTGGAGCTTGCCCTCGAGTCTGTCCATAGCCTCATTGATGGCATGGTATCTCTACGAGAGTTTGCGCATTCTGGTCGAGCACCGAGCGGATTTGAAAGAGCCAAGTGGATTGCTAGCGAACTAGACACAAGCAGAAAGTCATTAAAGGAGATTACATCGCTGCTAGAAGGGCTTTATCGACTTCTTCCACCGCGAAGCCCGAACCTCGAGGCCGCCCAGGCTATTATTTCTCTCGACGACCATGGGGAGGGATCAGACGCAATTGAGACTGTCCTCCGGTCAACATCCAGACAGACCATAGTTTCTGGGACGCTGAACCTACGTCAAGCCGAGAGATCGTTGCAGCAGGAGCTTCAAAGACGCGTAACTGAGATGAACAACGGCCCGCCGACGGCCGAGTTGGTAATTACCCTCGCGCGATGTCAAGTGGGCGAGGAAGACAAGATATCCGCAGGCTTCCGCCGCTTCGGCAAGCTAGACGGGCGGCCCGCAATCATAGAGTGGAAGAAGTACGACCGCCGATGGCAAGGCATCAAACGCACCGAGCTAGACGGCCGCATCAAGAACCTAGCACATTTACTGCACAACGAAAGCAAGCCCGAGGAACTCCGCGTCCTCCATTGCGACGGCTACTTCGACAACCCCGCCGACAGCCGGTACGGCTTTGTCTTTACGCTCCCCCAGCCATCAGACGGCCATCCCATCTCCCTCCGCGAGGCGGTCGGAGACAAGACCTCCGACCACCTCCCCACGCTCGAGGAGCGCTATCAAATCGCCTACTCCCTCGGCCTATCCATCGCCATTCTGCACACGGCCGGCTGGCTGCACAAGAGTATCCGCAGCCACAACGTGCTCTTCGTGAAGCAGAGCCGGCGCCCCGTGTGGCGGCGCCCCTATATCGTCGGGTTCGACTACTCGCGGCCCGACGGGCGGGACGAGTCGTCCGAGAAGCCGGAGCAGAGTAAGCGCTTTGATATTTACCGCCATCCACTGAGCCAGGGCACGCCGAATGAGCGGTACAGGAAGGAGTTTGATTACTATAGCTTTGGAGCTATTCTGGTGGAGATTGCGGGGTGGAGACCGATTTGGGATGTTTGGGCGGATGGGACGCCGGCGGAGGCGTTTAGGGGACAGTTGATTGCGACGGCGGAGCAGAAGGTGGCGCATCGGATGGGCAGGGATTATGCGGAGGCGACGGTGAAGTGCTTGAATGGGGAGCTGGCGGGGCGGGATTGCTCGGAGCAGAAGGCCTTCTTTATCGAGGTTGTTGAGGTGCTCGGGAGGCTGATTAGCTGAGGAATCCTGATCAATAACAGGGCGTGTGGGACTGTTACAACCTCTGGATGGACGCAAAGCAGCGAGCTGGCTTCGCGGCGGACCGTATTCTTCGTACGCGATGTGATGTCTATTCTGAGGGCTGGGGAGGAGCGGCGCGCTCGCAAGAGAGGACCGCGGCGGGTCCGGAGTGACTACTGTAAGGCATATAGAGAGAGCAGTTCATCGCCCGCGCTCATTGAAGCTAGTGTGGGCATCATTTGGACCGTTCTTAGGGGCGAAGGGAAGCCATATTTGACGAGCCCTATTCTAGTTCATTGTTCATGCTTCAACAGCTAATTGTTCGGAGTTGGAGCACCAGGAGTGTAAGCTCGCCCCATCTAGTTACATGTAATTAGATAATCAACTATGTATGGACCTCTAGCACAGGTTCAATGTCCTTCACCTTTAAGCAGAGTTTCCACGTTTGCAAATCGGAGCTCCTTCAAAGTCTCCTCCCAAAGCTTAGCGGCCATTCGGCGACCAGCTATAGTATACACAAAAGGAGGATATCTGAAATTCTACCGGTTAGCAATGACAACAACACATAAGCTCAGCCTAGAAACTCACGGTCTGATTTCCCAGTCGCAAAATGAACCGTGGCTCTCTTTACCAAGTACCAATGCAGAGTGTAAGTACTGCCTCGTCCCGTGTTGAAGATTTCGTCCCAAAAGCACCCCAGATGTGTATACAATCAGTTGTGGCAGTATGGCTGTTGTTTCGCGCATGAGCTGCGTACCTCTCACTGCGCTAGGGTTGACGATGTTGATGATGCAGTCGTCTGCACTCACGACTTCAACTAGCCTTGACACGAACATAGGCAACAGCAGCTTTGTTATAGCATACTGATTCATCGCATCAAAATCTTGCGGACTGCTTATTGCATCAAGCATGCTTCCTGAGGTCTCCTTCATCTTTGCCCAAAATGCCATGTCTGAGCCGACGATAGTTATTCGGCCCGGAGAGCGAGAACTCTGTCCGTGATTTTTGCCAGCCGCGGCCTTCGCCTTGAGAACAGGAATGAGGAGGATGGTAAGTAGCATAGTTGCTAAATAGTTGACTTGCAGTGTTACTTCACGGCCATCATCGCCGCCGCAGCGCGAAAATTGCATCTTGCCGCATCCGGCATTCAATATGACAATGTCAAGGCGATCTAGCTTCTCGCAACGGGAAGCGAACTCCTGTACTGATTCGTAAGACTCCATGTCGAGCATCCAGGCCTCGATGTGAGCTTTTGGAAACTCGTTTTGTAGCGTAGACAAGGCGGCCTCGCCTTTAGACTCTGATCGAACGGCAAGGATGAGGTGCGAGAGCCGCAATTGCAGGAGTTGGCGTGCGCACTCGAACCCGAGACCTGTGCTGGACCCAGTCACGACGGCGACCTTGTCGTGCAAGTCGATATGTAATGGAATTTGAGGCACACGGTGGAAAACCTGCTTCCAAACAATACCGGGGATGCTTGCCTCCCAGGAGGCTCTAACTTCCATATTGGCAGACATGTGAGAAATCAAGCAAACAGACTTTCCTTTAGTTGGATTGATAGACTCTAGTACAGCGTAGAAGCCTAAAAGTAGGCTAACGGGAATTGACAGAAACAAGTTGAGTTGCGTTGATGCTCAAATAGCTAAGAGAAGGATGCTGAGATATTGATATGGATGGTTTTCATTGTGCTTGAAACCAGGCATGGTGCGTGTCTTTATAGGCCCGTCTCCTCGGCCTTAGGATCGGACGTAAGCATTTTGAGCGACAAATCCACAGAATTTCCATGGAATTAAGTCAACCGCGTAGGAAACTTTTATTGTCTTCGTGATTTGCTGCTGGGATGGCTGTGGCGGATCTCTTAGTGTAAAGTTGGCGTTTCCATGATGGCCGATGTCGATAAGGTATCCCAAATTGGATACGTGCACCGGGAACTTTTTGAGAGCAGTCCATTGGTCGCCGCCCCTGCCGCCCTGCCTAACAGGAGCTAAACTTTTTGCGGGCAGTTCATTGGCCATCACTCAACAACCCGTTGTCCAGGCGCTGAACTAGCCCAGTCAGCAACCGTCACTGATGCGCTTCGCCGCATCTCAGATTTATAAGGTAGGACGCAGCGGAACTGATTCTCCCAACTATTCTCCTTCTCTCCGTTGCATTATAGCTCTGTGACAAATACGCCTCATGACCTCAGTGCACACAGCACGCCTAACCGCTTTGGCTTGCCGGCCACCGAAGCCAGGCGACGGGCGCGAGATAGCCTTAACTAAACCATGTCCTGATTACCAGCACAGCGAGGCAGAATGGGAGGCTGTCTATCCACATATCCTGCAGCTTTACATACATCAGCGACGGAAGCTTCGATACGTCATGAGGCATATGGAGGAGATGTACAATTTCCATGCCACGTGAGATTCCCTCTGTCCCCAACCCTCTACCCTCTCTATAGCTACGCTGTATCTGTACCTATACATCCTTTATGCTGCACGTAGTCCATTGTCTCCGAGAGAAGCTGACATAAAATTCAATGGAAGACCCCAAATGTACAAGAATCGATTCACCAAATGGGGGCTCTACAAGAATATGCGGCGGGCTCGCGATGTTTCAAATGCATATCAACTTAGTGACGCAATGAAGGGGACGTTGATTCCCCTAACGCCTGAGACTGCCCGCCTCGATGCGGTAAACCTGATACTTCTCACAAGCATACGCACCTGGTCATCTTCCTTCTTCGAAGCAGTGGGGCAGTCACATAACACCCCTGCAGAGGGAAGCACGCAGCTGTCGCTGCTGCTCCCGTACACACAGCACACAGAACCGTATGACGCCGAGCAGACAAGCTTTTCATTCAAGCTCATAGCGGAGCTTCTCGGGCGGAACCAGGGCCTGCTCGCAGGACGTCTAGCGCGCAAGGCATTCCTACAGGTCGAGGAAATACTCATGCTGGAAGGCCCCGTGTTCATCTGGAACTTGTTGGAGATTCTGCACTGTATCGTTCAGTCCAAGCAGACCCAGTTGTTTGAGATAATACTCATTCATCTCCTTCGCCTTGCTCGCAGCCACTACTCTGATCAGCATTCGATTGTTCGCATGCTGCACAGCCTGTGGAGCTTATACAGAACATATCCGGACGGCGTAATGCAGAAGCTACTGGAGGTTCTGGAGCAGGGATGGTTACTAAATGCCGAGATAGTCCTCAGTAACGTGAACGAACGGCTCCTGCCCTTATACTATCGGCTCATATGGGACTCGGTCCTGATCAAGCTTGCACGAAACAAGCTGCGTGACACCGACTCATGGTTCTTGCGGGTGATTAGTAAAGTTCCGGTCGGAGGTATGGAGGATGGTGTAGGGCACATTTATGCTTCTGTAGAAGCTACACCCGATACTAGTGGTGATCTGCCCGCTGATTACGAGATTCTCAAGACCGAGAGTATCAACGCCATTCATAAGAGAAGTAGATGGGACTACCTCGAGCCGAGCTCTAGATTTCGTGTCCTGTCGGCCTTGATTAAGAGTAGAATCATTGATGATAGGGAGGGGACACAAGACAGATTAAGCAACGAAGGTACAGGCGAGCCTGGAAATGGCAGGCAGGGCGCCGTTGTCAATGTCAAGGGCAAAGTACCTCGTCTGCATGCCCGGATCCTTGCATATGTCATGAAGGTCCTCATGGAGATCGACATAGACCAAGAGGTCAATAACGGCGTCATCATCGAAAGATTAAACAACACCATTGCGCTCCGCGAGTACGGACAGGGTGTAGCAGATCCGCAGGTCATATGTGAGATGTGGCAGCTGCAGCAGCTGCTCGAACAAGAGAATCGGCTCCAGGAAGCAGCCCAGATTGGACAAGATGTACAAAGGCGGCTCGATCAATATCTCCGGGATATCCCTTAAAAAAAACCCGGCAATGAATATTTGAAGCTTTAAACATCGAGCACAAACCCATCAGCGAAACACCGCGTATACCGTGAAAGCTTGGTAATGTCAAAAGGCCTCGAGGGATTAGCATTTAGTCTCTATAATTAGTACCACATCTACAGCATAACCATCTATAACATGACATCCCCACTACCCCATCCAGCCAAGGCTCTCTTACAACATCCCACATCCTCCCACATCCCACCTCGCGTCAAAGCTGAAAAAAAAAGAGGCGCGCTTCCCGCACCCACCAACCCAAGCAAACTTACCAAATATAGGGTAAGCAGCCACCAACACACCCACCCGCATCCGAGTGCCGCCAGCCAATCACACAGCGTGCGCGGCCATACGGGATACGGATGGGGTGGTGGTTGCATGTGCGGATGCGCATGCTCCTGCGGAGCTAGCGCGGGGGTCCGGTAGATGTGACAAGGGCAGGGGAGGGGTCGTGTTATGAGAACCCTTGGCTGGGGATCCGGGTATGTTGTGGGATTTTGTTGGAGAGGGGATTGGGGGGCCGGGGGGGCGGTTGCGGCTCTGCGGAGATGGAGTTGGGGGGGAGTGGTGTATATGAGAGGGGATTTGGGGGGGTGAGGATGGGGTCCCGGTAGTAGGTGATTTTTCTGGTTATCAGTTTATTTTATACAAATATTTACAAGATTTACAGGTTTTAAGTTAGTAGTATTCGAGGATTGTTTGCGAGGGGGTCTTGCTTTATATCGTTTGATTATTCACTACAGACTTACTGAGGATTTTCCTGGACTGGACGGCGAAGTGTGGAGTTGACAAATAGGATTTGGCGCAGATGGTATAGAGATATACTCACCACGAACTCACCTGGATTATACAGCACAGGATCCAAGGGAGCAAACAGAACTGGACGCGAAAGCTTGGGCTTATACTCACCACAAGCACGCACAAACCCAGACTCACCTTTTCGAACAAAGGAAGTTATTCCAAGGAAGACATCTCAGCCTTTTCGGGACGATATTCCAACACAGCAATTCCAACTCACCTTCTTGGACAAGCTAGGCATCCCAAAGAATCAACCAACTCACTCCCCTCATTGGACACCATCCACAACTCACCCACAACCAACCAAACCCACCGCCAACCATGGACCTCAATCCCTCCGCCATCACCCTCGCCATCCACCCCACCGCCGCCTTCACCACTCTTCCCCCCTCCCCCGCCTCTGAACCCACCTCACTCCCCTGGCACCTCTCCCCCCTCAACCCAGCAACTCGAATCAACAGCCTCACCCCCCTCGCCACCCCTCACTGGCGCCTCGACGAATCCAGCTCCCAAGGCACGCAATTCCACACCATCCCCCTCTTCCAACCCCCTCCCCCTCCCCTCTTCATCACAACCACCATCCCCCCCGCAACCTCGCACCCCTCCCTCTCCCACCTCCTCGACCTCCCCCTAGCCTTCAGCCTCCGCGGCGCCGCAATCCATCGTCTCGGGGTAGCGCAGCACGTTCTTCGCGCTCTGGAGCACTATTCTGCCACTTACCCTGGGTTCGAAGACACATACCGCGCCCTCCCATTCGGCTCCCGTATCGTCTTTTCAAGGATGCACAAGGACATAGGGAAATGCCACATCACCCTCCTCCGCAACACGCAGCTCGAGCACACGCTCCTCACCCCCTCCGCGCTCGCTGCGCTCGCCCCTGAGATCCCCGCCGCGGCCTGGCCAGAGGCGCTCGACATCACCTCGCTGTCTCTCGTGCGCCAACTCCACGACAGCGTCTGCGTCGTTGCGCTCCCATCTTCCGGGTCAGAGTCCGAGGCGCCGCAGGAGCTAGTCATGAAAGCCGTGGTGGGTGATCCGAAGTATCTCTACCACGAGCTGATCTCGCTGCTGCGGCTCCCAGAACACCGCAACATCATCCCCCCGCTCTACCTCGCGACGAAGAAATGCGGGTTTGGCGGGAAAGTGGCCGTCGTGGGGATGCTGCTCCCGTTCCATCGCGCGGGCAGCCTGAGGGATGTGCTTTTCCTGCGCTCTCGGACGGGGATGTTGGGGCGGAGCGAGCAGATGCGGTGGGCGAAGGGGTTGGTGGGGGCGCTGGTGCATGTTGTGCGCCAGGGGGGGTATTATTCAGACCTGAGGGTTGATAATGTTGTGCTTGCTGGGGATGGAGAGGCGGTGATGGTGGATTTTGAGCAGAGGGGGGTGTGGGCGGGGTTTTCGGCGCCGGAGGTCGCATATGTGGAGAACTTGGCCATTATTGCGATGAGCGCTGATGGGGAGGTGCCGAAGGCTGTGAGGGCCGAGTATCGGGCAAAGATGGATCGGTTTGTTCCGGGGTGGAGGGAGATGGGGAAGGGGGGGCGTAAAGGGAGGACTGAGGGGTTTGCGTTGGGGTGGCTGGCGATGGATGCCGAGGAGAGGGAGGCCGCGATGGTTTATATGCTTGGTAGGGCACTGTGGTGTATCTTTGAAGGTGTGGGGTTGCCGGAGCGAGCAATGTGGAGACAGGGAGGTGGGGAAGATGGAGTGGAGTTCCCAGAGTATAAGAGGGCAGGGCAGAGGGAGAGGAAATTGATTGATAGGTGCACGACGGGGAGGGTGGATGGGAGGAGAGCTCAAGGGATTGTGAGGATGGGGGGAAGGATTGTGCTGAAGGAAGGGGACGGGACGGAGAGTGCAGAGGTGGTGCAGCGGGCTGCAAAGGAGTGGTGGATTGAGGAGCTGGAGAGGGGAGAGAGGTTCTTGGAGGAGAGGGAGAGAAAGCGGGAAGAGAGAAGAGAAAGCGGGGAGACGGATGGGTTTTCTGTGTTTGGTGGAAGGCCGAGATTGGAGGAGGTGCTTGATATTTTGGAGAGTTGGGAGGAGGTGTGAAGTGTGAAGTGTGAAGCTGGCCGATTGGGTAGCTGGCTAGGTGTTGGTGATTGACTCCACACCGGTCTGTGATTCCCGAGATGCTGGGAGAGAAAAGAACTGGATGTTGTTTATCCACCGGATATTGATGCACACCGGTTGGTTGGTGAAGCGGGAAGGAGCGAGTTCGTGAGGTATTGGGATAGTCGGCACGGTCTTATCGTTGGCCACGGATGTTATTGAATCAAGGCGTATGTTTTGGAGTGGGGCTTGTTCCGAAGTCTGCGTTGAGCTCGTGTGTGCACAGCCCGGTGAGGATCGAGAGTTATAATTGAGGCACTTGTCTCTTGTCTCGAGTCCCACATGCCGGTGAAAAATGAAATTCTCGCAACTCACGATCGTATCTTGCTTGCTCATATACTCAAAGTGTCGGTGTGCATGACACATCACATCCCCTCCCCTCGCTCGATCCTTCCTTCTTCGCCGACCGGTCCATAAAGCCGTTGCGTTTCACATCATCGAAAGCACGCGCCCCTCTCTGCTCTCTGCGCTGTTGACGCTCACCGGTTTCCAATGAGGGCGACAATCTGATTCATCTTCGACAGTCCCTTCATCTCCGGGTTCATATCCATCGATCGGTCTGTGCTTGACCGACGGCGGAAGTGTCTCCGGTCAGTTCCCCCGATGAATGTCTCCGATTGGGGAGGTACTCTGGGTTACCTCTGGGCGAAAGAGCCGGTGTGGCAGTCTGAGTGGATTCGATGCACGGAATGGCGGGACCGGTGTGTGGTGAGTGCTGTCTGCAGCCATTCATCGAACTTGACTGCTATTTGTGATCGTTGGTGTCATGCATATCCAACGCTGCGATGGAACGACGCAGCTGCAGCGATGCAGCTGTGATGTACAACTAACCTGTAAAACTAACCCTGTGTATTGTATGGATGCTTGGACCCTGAACTATATTGAGGCTCTCTCTCTCTCTCTCCGGTCTGGTTCCCTAGTTCCCTAGTTCCCTTTCTCCCCGTGCCCCGCCGCTCCCCGCTCCCCACTTCCCGTTCTGGTAGTTCTGGCTCCCGCACCTTCCTTGCCTCTAGTGTGGTTCTATCCTCCTGTCCCCATCCGCATCCCCATCTCCCACCACCATTACACCATCGTCGGCACTGCCACCATCCCTCCTCCTCATATCATCGAATCGAAGCCATATACTTATATATCATGGCCGAATATCATGACCATCTGTCGTGGCCGTCTATAGTGACCACATCGTCGCACAATCTCGCACTTGACGTGTCTTGTCGTTCATAGGTACAAGTGCGAATGAATTCCTCCGTGGCCCTACCCAGCCTTGCGAGCTGTACCTGTCACCGTCCACAGCATGTCATGTCCGGTCTGTCTATTCCGGTCTGTCAATCCCCTCCTCAAGAGCAAACCGCAAACCTGGCCATCAAGCATGCGTCGTCCCTCCTCTTTCCTCCTTCCCCCTTCCTCCTTCTTGACCGGCTCCATACATGCAAGGCTCCATACATAGTACCTTGCACAGGGCTATGTAATGTACGTACACACTCGTACCAGCTATGCACGTTTCTTACCTTCCTTACCATTTTTTCCCTTTCTTACAGGATAAGCAGATACTTTATATGCAGCTTTCCCAGTCGGGTGTGTGCGCAGTGCGGCTGAATCCTTTCCACTTCTTGATTCCATCCCACACCCATCCCACACCGGTGCGCCAGCCTTGTGCTGTTAACCCTGCGACCGGTGAGAGAAACAACCACACCCATCTTTCTTCTGCATCTACAACCAACACCATCACACACAACGCACTTCCCCTTACCCAACTCCCGAACTTGCCAACAATCCCACCTCCCCTCCCTTCGTCTTTATATCACTCTCTGAAACATCTCGTTTGCTCTGTACTCCCAAACCCAAACCCACAATTCATCCAACCCCATCAATCACATCACAACCGCCGCTCCAACCGCCACTTCCACTCCAGCCAGCGCCTTGTCTATCCCTCCGTTACCCATCCTTACCCATCCTTACACATCCACTTTCTTTCCTTTCCAATTACCCTCCTTTCCAGGGATAATACCTTTCCCAGATATCGCCCGTACTGCGGCGCCACCATCACAGTCCCCGCCTCTTGACACTTTGTACTGGGGCTGGGTCCACTACCGCTTCCCACCTTACGGGGTACTCACACGTCCATTCTCCCCTCTGGCTTCGTTGCATGGTCTGACCGTCCCATCCCGGCGGAGTACAGAAATTGAATATGTCACTCTCCCGAAACAGCCGAATCACAAATGGAAGCGACGACTCTACTAAGATGATGGTAAGTTGTTCTTTTCGCTGACCGGCCAAGGCTCGTGACCTCGGTGATTCACTTCACGCTCCCGCCGAACAGAATATATATCTAAGCCCCCTCACCCTTCGGTGAAGAAGACAGCAAACCTGCCTGCCTGCGCAAATCCCTTATGCTTCTTCACACTTCACACAAACAACATCAGTCTAACCCCATCCAGGTCAACCGCAAGAGAAAACACAGTGGCGTTGCCGACCCCGCCAACCTCTTCACTCACAAGCGCCCCAGATCCACCCACCACCCACTGCACTTCAACCTCATCAGTCTCCCCGCCGAGGAGCGATATCGCCAAGCAGCTGATCTCCTAGACGCCCCCGTCCACTACCTGCGGGAAGCCTTCCCTAACCTGGAGGAGCAGTCTCCCATTCAGTTACTACCATATAATGAGTGGTCGCCTCTGCCCTATCCACGCAGAATGAAGCACTCTACAGGACGGGGGAGACGCACCCCGAGGCCTCCGTCGACTGGTTCTACTAGCGAGAAGGGCCAAGATGTCGATATGAACAATTACACGGGGGGACAACGAGAGAAATTGGCGCTGCAGTGGGGTGGTCAAGTGGATGGCTCATCAGATTATCCGGAACCTGCAAGTCAAGACGGGAGAGATAGTACGTTTTGCTTTCCGAAGGAGGCTATTGTGGATTTCTTCTCAAATTTGTGCTCTGTCGACGATGAACCTTCACGGGGCAATGGATACGGTAAGTTGATTGGTGAGAGCGAGGGAAGATAGCTAATTGTGGTTACAGAAAATCAGCCGATGCTACAATCTTCTTCGGGTTTAGATTCTCAGTTTACGGGAGCCCAGTTCATGGACTACCCGAACTATGGACCCTCGATGACTAGCCTTCCCAATACTTACAACAACAGTGGAGGCCATCATGGCCTTGATATGGTATTTCTCACTGACATCTCTCATGTAGCTTAACTAATGATTCCAGGAAACTTCCTTTAGCTGCGACACTAATGATTTCGGCGGTCCATGGATGCAGCCCCTCCCACAATACCAAGTGCAGACCCAGCCCCATAAGCAAGAGATGACATACCTCCAGCCTCCTAGCTTTACGGCATCCAATATATCCTTTGCAAATAGCAATGGATATCTCGAAGCGGCACTCCCGGACTCTGGCTTTGTCTCCGATGGCAGCCTTCCGCAGCAGAAGTCAGAGACTAAGATCGGCTCTGACAGCGGCCGTAGCTTAGAAGATGAGGGGTCCGTAGTGAATGCCGCACCAACGCGCCGAGGGCCATTCAAGAACCAGCATGACCGAGACCAGACTGCGCAGACTCGGAAGGACGGGTGCTGCCTCCGCTGCCGTCACCAAAAAATACGTGTATGTATCTCCGTTTCCAATCCCCAATTTTCAAGCCCCAAGTATTACACACCGCTGATCAGTCCAGTGCGTCCCCGACCCCGCCAACCCGAAAGGCGTCTGCCTCACCTGCAAGAACGTGAAGGCGGCCAACATGAAGATACAGAAGCCGGCGTGCATCCGCTACAGAATCACAGATGTTCGCCTCTACAAGACGGGGCAGGTTCCCGGGCTCGAATGGAGCCAACGGTGGTCGAACCGGACGCTGAAGGAAATGGGTACGTGGGCGAGCGGTGAGACGATCACGATACAGGTTAGCGAGGGATATACATCCACACCGCTTAGGTTGGTGGTTTCGAAGTTCAAGCCGCTGAAGGGAGATGTGCTGGAGCGGAGTTGGGTGAGCAATGAGGGCGTGAAGAAAAGAGTTGCGGTCCCTGCGTATGCTATCAAGGACCTGGCGGCGGCACGGGACGCATATAAGAACTATATCAATCAAGGCGGGGCGGAATTCTTCCAGGGGGCTCTAGACCCGAAGGACAAGTTTCTTTGGACGACGTATAGTATGGCCCTTATCACATCTAACGATGCGAATGTTGTGAGTTTCTCTACTTCTCTCCCCTAAACTGCGTTGGCACTAACCCTCCGCAGCCAATGGCCGAACGAAACCTTCTCAGGATGGTCCTCCAACTCTGGGTTGCCATCCGCCTGAACACAAAGTCGACCAACATCGTCGGCCCCGAGACCCTGGGCATGCCCACCGACATATTCGATGCCACGCATCCAACGCCAGGGCGCATCCCCATTCCGCCCGTAATGGGAAACCAGATCGAGCTGATCCTATCTCGGGATATCCAAGACCCTCTCCGGAACGACATCCTCGAAGCGCTCCAGAAGCTGATTTACTCCAACAAGCCCGGGTGCTGGTTCACAATCTACCTGTGCACATTCATACTGCTGCATAACTGCTCCATGATCACCAAACACGACTCGGCATATGCGCGAAAACATGGGCTCCAGGTGCGTTCGACCTCTCTTCCCCCCCCGCAACCCGGTTATTCATCGACCAACCAACCCCATCTAATAACTAAATGCCCCCAACAAACGCAATGTTCCCTGCTAACCGACAACCCACAGGTCCGATTCGCGCGACCGGCAATGGTGGCAGAATATCACGCCGGTGCCACGGCGCTGCTCGCACATTTCCACTTGTGCAATAAGGGCTCCTACCCATTCAGCGTCGCGGCGGGTGAAAGGGCCGATATTCTGACCAACGCGGGATTGACGGAAAGCCAGAAGAAGTTCATCGAGATGACAAGGAAGTTTGTTCAAAGCAGAGGTGAGTAAATTGCATTCCTCCCTCCTTGGCTGTTGTCCCCGCGCCCAGCTTCTGCCATGCATCCGCGGAGATGTGAGAATGAAAGGATGAACTCGGCTAACACAGGGAATAGCGGACCGCTTCGAGGGGTTCCGGTGGATCGAAGCGTTCGATGACGATTACTACTTCATATCCCAGCTATACGAGCAGAACTGGAAGCCGCGTATGAAGATCTGACACTCCTTGCGCGGCTGAAGGAGGCTCAAAATGACAGCCATCATAAGAGTCATGGGGTTCGTTATGCAGTCATTGCTGAATTATGGAATTCCCGGGATGCCGTGCATGTGCATATGCATATGCATCCCAGTCATGCAGCTCGCCGAGCTGGGAACAAGCAAACATACCATTTTCTCTTTCTTGCTTGTTTGTTTGCTTTCATTTGCATTGAACTTTTAGCCCGGGAGGAGATATGTATAACAGCACCCCATGCACGCCCAATCAGCGGTTTGTTCTTGGGGGAATACCCAGGGAATGGGGGAAGGTAGGGTCGTCGATCATGCGCAATGGAGAAATGGGGTCCGGAGGAATTGAATTAGGGTTTCGGGGAGCCCGGGCATGGGGGGTGGGGGAGGATTGGCGTCTGTATGGCTAATGCGTTGCGTTGCGTTGCGTAGCTTTTGCAAATCCTACTCGCTCCTTGTTTGCCTAGAAACCCCAGATTAGAAACAATAGGCAGCCGTCAGCGTAGCTTCATTACCGATTACACGATTACTCATAATCAGAACCGCCCCCAAAAATATATGCAAACTAAACCAAAACCCAACACCCAAAAGCCGAGAAAAAAATCCCACTTATCCGAATCCCCTCCCAATCCCAAAATTCCCCAATCCCAACACCACGACTTTTGAACCAATCCTACCAATCCCACCGCACTCCCACCCCAACCGCTCCCATCCCGCACCCATCCCGCACCAACATCCAACACACGCCCCCTCACGCCACCCCCTAAGCTTTCATTGGCCGCGCAATATAGAACCAACCCATACGCACCCACACCAAAAGTGATTTGAGCCTCAACTCCCCGGGGCCTGATTGGAAGCGGCATAATCGGGAACTTGGGTGGGGGGGAGGTGGGAGTCATGTGTGTGGTGTTTGCGTGATGGTGGCTTGGATGATGGGGGGGGAGGGGGGGCGAATGCGGCTCTGTTGTGTGGTTTGGGTGGCAGGGCTGAAGTGGGGAATGCGCGGGTGCGGCGGGGGAGGTGGTGCCGGACGGGGGGAAGGGGGGGTTTGTCTCAGTTCGGGTTATCTTCTGGGGTGAGGAGGATGGGAGGATGGGATATGGCGGGGGGAGTGGTATAGGATCACTGGGCTAGTGGGCGGGGTGATATCTTATGCCTTAATATGGATGTTTCTGTAATTCGGAGCTTGTGCGGATGGGTGTGGCGGCCGGGAGTGAGTAAGAGGGGTTGATAACGTTTAGGTAGCTTCGAAGCCGCTGTGGTCGAGGTGAGCTTAGGTCTGACATGCGCATATAGAGGTGTGTGGAGGGGTGAGTTTGGGGTGCAGAGTGCATGGGGAGATGGCAGTGGTCGGGATATTTAGGATATGCAGGGAGAGCTGGGAGCGGGTAGATAGCTGGGAGCTGATGGCTGATATCTGCCGGGTAGCTATAGGCGGCTCGGGCGGCGGATATAAATATTTGACTTCTGCTCCGGGTTTGACTCTCTTTCCTTTCTTCTTCTATATACAACAACAGTCTTTCGGGGCATTTGGTCTTCGGTCTTCAAGCTTTAATAACAATACGAATACCATCATCTTCTTCCTCTATATTCAACACCAGCTCGCCGGGGCATTTAAGCTTCAGCTTCACCATCTTCTTCCTCTTATTCACAACAAATCACCTTCACCACTGCCTCGGACCTTCAATCAATCTTCAATATCATCCACCATCTTACAGACACACCCACAACAACCTCATAATCTCACAACCTGACAACTTCACAACATCGAAATCTCAAAACCTCACAATTAACACCACTCAACAAAATGGCACTCGTCCACCCCCAAACCCACCAACCCCCCACCACAACATCACCTTCCCCTTACGCCCTCCCCGTATCATTCCCTTCTTTCATCGCCTCACCCCTGGCCTGGACAGGCGCCGACCTCGCAGACGAGAGCTACATCTACTACCTCACTTCCTCTGACTTATCTGAGATCAAGTTCGCATTGGTGGTTTTCAAATGTACGTTTCCCCATTTCACCTCCCCCTTTTCCGTCCAAACAAGGCAGCGGGCCGTCCCGCCTCCCTCCCGAACTCCCGCACCCAATAGGGTGGGGGTTCACACAGGCATCAGCGTATACATACACATACATACACACGTACACATATATACAGAGAGATAGCAGACACTAACACACCCTCAGCCCACGGCCTAAACGGCGACCTCGCCACACCCACGACCTTTCCCCTCCCCACCCTCGGCGCCAAACTGCGCGCCCTCTCCTCCGAACTCTACAGCGGGCGCGGGGTATGTCTTATCCGCGGCCTGGAGAAGGGGATGTATGAGGGGGAGGAGGGGATGGTGGTGTTTATGGGGCTGCAGAGCTATGTGGCGGGGATGAAGGGGAGGCAGGATGAGAGGGGGAATATGATTGGTGAGTGTTTGGTTTGAGGGTGAGGAATGGGGGGATAGGGACTAACGAAAAATAGTTCATATTACGCCGTCGGCTTATGAGGAAGAGGCGAACCATGCGAGGCATTCGATGGATAGTTTGGTATGTCCCCCTTTCCCTTTTCACTTCACATCTCACACACCCCCTATCTCCACCACCCATCCTCTCCCCCTATTTCCCACACAACCACCAACCCTCCAAGCAAACAAAGCCTAACATCATCATAGCCCTTCCACACCGAAGCCAATGGCGACATCCTCGCCTGGCAAACCCGCGCCGCCGCCGAGGAGGGCGGGAAATGCATTCTCTCCTCCGCATACACAGCTTACATCATCCTCGCCAACACATGCCCCGAGGTCATCCACACGCTTGCTAAGCCAGATTGGCCATTCGCATAGTAAGTCCCCCCATCCTCCCCCCCTCCCCTTTCCCCTCGTCTGAACAACACAAGCTAACCCCCCGCCAGCCCAACCCTCCACTACCGCCCAATCCTCTACCACCACGCCTCCAACCTCCTCCTCAACTTCTCCCCCTCCGCCCTCCTCAGCACCCCCTCCCACCCCCGCCCCGCCCACCTCCCCACCCTCACCACCTCCCAAATCACCGCCCTCTCCGCCCTCCAAGCCGTCGCCCGGGCCACAGAACTACACATCACCACGCAAGCGGGAGACTTGCATTTCGTCAACAACCTCGCGATCATGCATCGGCGATCTGCCTTCTCCGCTCCGGCCGGGAAGACTGAAGCGGGGCATATGGAACCAAAGCGCCACCTCGTGCGCATGCGTCTCCGCTGCCAGGAGAAGGGGTGGGAGATCCCGCGCGAGCTGGCGCCGGCGTGGGAGGAGGCGTTTGGGGAGGAGGGGGGGAGGGAGTGGCATCTTTTCCCGATGCCGGAGGGGTATTTCCCGTTGAGGAAGTATCCTGAGTAAGGGAGTGCTGTATTTTCTGGCCTCTTCCTCGGGGGGGAAGGGGTGGTGGGTTGGGAATTTTGCGGATTCGGATTCGATTCTTGGGGGGATGGGTGTCTGCGGAGGCTCGAGTACCTCATGGCGTTTTTTAACACCCTTTTTTATTCTTCTCTTGCTGGCCATTGAGGGGGGTTTTTAGGTGTTTTTTCTCATTTTCGGCGTGGATACCCCTTTTACTTGCCTGGTTTTGACGTTGGTTTCGGTTTCGGTTTCGGTTCTGGCTGTGGCTGTGGCCGTGGTACTCTCACCTGGCTTCTACCCTTTGTGCATATTAGGACATCGAGGGGAGAGGGTGGTTGTACGATGGATGAGGGTTGCGCCTCGGAAAACGCTTTGCGACGAATTTCTTGAATTTTTTTCCCGGGAGGGGGAGCAAAGGGATGGGGATGTTCATACATAATGGTTCTTTCTGAGCGGTGATTTTCTCAAAGTTAGTCACCCTGAGACAAGTGTGCGCGGCGATGAGTTCTAGATACCATGGATTTCTAATAGCATGGACTTTTCTGATGATAACTGAATTTGATTCATGAGATTCCACAATTTTCATCATTTTTGATTGACATTCCTGCTCGTGCGACTGACAATCCCAATAAAGGGCTGAGTTGTCGTTATACTATACCACCACATCCAACGATTGAGACTGGGCCCAACTCCCAATCCTCCACTGGATCCTCACCCCGTTCCCCCTCCCCGTCCCATCTCCCACAAAATCACCCATTCCCCCATACCCCCCCCTAACTCACAGTGAACCCTGCCCATCTTCCCTATAAATGGGCAGTGTAGGGGGATACCAAATAAAAGAGCAAGGATAAAGACAACCGATGGTACGATGTAAGGCTCCTGGTCCAGCGGAGTGGTGGGCTTGAAGCTCTCAAACCAAAAGATTGGAAGGTCTGGGCTTGATTGTAGTTTTCGGATGATGCGTTTTGTTGTCGTGGCGCTGCTGTCGTTGGAATACTCCTGTCATCACACTGCTGTCACGCACCTCTCTCGTCGTCAGCGTACCGCAACCCAGCACCAGCAAACCAGGATATACGTCCAAGGCTTTGGTATCTTGCTCAGATGAAGAGAACGATGACGCGCAAGACACCATGACCCTCTTCCATAAGCTTTGATTGGTCGAGTTCCGCAAGCTGACGCTGTATGTCCTCCTGACGGCACGGGTCGACCACCTCATTACGTTCTGAGATATAATGCTTTGTGGGATATAAGTCACTTCACGGTGACAGTGGATACAGTAATCCACCTTTCCCACCATTTATCAAACGAAAGCGTACTTAAAATTTATTCTGGTTATACACCAGCCCCTCCATCGACCTCTACCCTACTTTCCACCCCTATGTCATAGATCCCAGTGCACCCTAGAACAGACAAGAGCGCAGTCGGTTCTTGCTTGATAGCAAAAAAGCTGCCAATCACTTACACAGATTAGTGAGTACAACAACCGCGGCCTCTGCAGCATCAGTCTGGGAGTCTCAATTCAGAATTCAATCACCGTTGGGGTTGAGAGTACCATGCTAAACGGACTTTTGACACCTTTATTACTTGATTCATGCAAATAGTGAATATAATAAATGCTAAAACTCCTACAATGCTCTCTAAGTCTATGTAACAATAGCTGCCAGAATGCAACAATAGGGATATAAAACTAAAACCAAACAAATGCCATGATAACCTTTCCCGTATGTAGTTCCTGTAAATTGACGCCCCCTTTAAATAAATTGGTATCCTAGATGCTACCCCCTGCCTTGCCCGTCTCCCTGTGCTACCCCCCCGCTAATATATGCATCCCCAAACTCCTGTTCGCTATCGTGATAAACGCGGGTATTCCCATTCTAGGCGTTGGTAGAACCGGTTTTGTATGCTATGGAGACGATAAGAAAATTCGGTATATCCAAAGTCGTGGTTTTGAAGCTGTACGCTTGACCTTGTGTCTCCATTGGCTATGTTGGTTCGAGAGTCATGGTAAATATGTGTGATGTCGGAGTTGTTATGTGTTTTGTTTGCTGTATGTAGTATGCCGATTCTATATGTCGATGCTATATGCTGATGTATGTAGTATGCTGATAAAATCGCTGTATATGATGTATGTTTGTTGTATGTTGCGCGCCGATGATGATTGGTGTTCGTGTCGCCGTAACCTCTAATCCTCCTCTTGGGGACACGAACACCCTCTATCGTATGCGGATGACCATTCGAAGCAAACTTTCTCGTAATATATAATTCCCATCCCCTGCTCGTCGTCCTCTTATCTTCAAGCACCAAGCCAGTCCGATGAACCACACATGTCGTGCATCTGCATCGATGATCTCTTCACTGGCACCCACATGCCCAATACCCAGCAACCTCTCATTGATTACACGGCAAACACATACAATCTCTCTTCCCACTCGCTACCTTCAGCACATGCTTCTCGACTGCGACCGTCAACTCCGGCGCCTTCAGACACTTCTGCTTGTAGCAGTCAGTCTCCCACTCCTCTGGCGGCTGGAGGATGGCAAACTGTGCCGGCACTGCGGATTCAGACACGAAGTGGCCTGTTCTTTTCTGCCGATTTTTGACAGTCTCCAGCGCGACCTTTTTGGAGATGGCGAGGACGACGAACTGGAGATGGATGGGGCTGAGGGCGGAAGCGGGGGTGTTGTGGACGCTGGGTGGGGTGGTAAGGTAGGCGGATCCGTCGTCGGCCACGGCGTAAGGGTAGGGGTCTTGGGTCCCTTGGAGGTAGGAGTTCTGATCGTCAAGAAGGTTGAAGTCCCCGTAACCCGGGGAGTACGACGGCTGGAATCCGCGCGGGGTGGTACAATTCGAGTTGGAGATCGAGATACAGTCGCGCCAGGTATTGCGGTCGGCGATACGGAGGGCGGAGCAAGCGACGACAACGTCTGCGATGCCGTGGCCTGCTTGTCTTAGGGCTTCGTTAATGATATCATCGAGGATTTCGGCATGGCGTTCATCGTTGACGATGCCGTTGTTCGCCCTTTCTTCAGCGGTGAGGAACTGCGGGGGTTAGCTTGCTGTTTGGGGAGAGGGAAGGGTCATAAATGGGGATGAGACTCACGTCGTCGCCCTCGATAAAGATCAGGCCTAGTTCGTCGCGTAGATATCTCCCAACTCTGGACTTGCCGGCACCCGAGGGCCCTGTGATGACCCAGAGGTTGGAGCTGGCCGAAAGGGCGACCCGCGGTTGACCCCACTCCGAAAGCATCTCGGCGGTATAGTGTTTCATTCTTTGGTCTGGTGGCCACAGGGCCATTGTCGATGAGTAGTAAACGGTAAGAGTGATCGCATCGTCTTCTCTCTCTGTACAGCCTGGTGCTGGGGCCTCGAGAGTATTTAATATTTCGAGTACCCCTGGCGGTCAGGCGGCGAAGGCAAAGGGCGGATTGTGTAAAGTGAGAAGTGGAAATGGCAAGCTGGGTGGGTTGGGAGGAGACGGAGAGTCGGTGATGCCAAGAGTGGCCTGGCCAAGACACCTGGGCGACTTGCTCGACGAGCATGTACTGTACCGCACAGTACACAAGTAATACTGATACACCCCGTCTGCGCGCGCCCTGGATTGGCCTCAAGTCAGCCTGGGGCGGGTGTGGACATAGCAGGCTGCTAAGTCATGAAGACGTGATACGCCCAGAGGTTGACTCTTTGACAGCGCGGCGAAGATCCACTATGCTCTGCCCTCAACCAGGCGCCCTGTAGGCGAAATCGACGGACTGAACGGATAGTGTGGGGAGTGGAGATTCAGAGGGTTGTAGCGGGGGACGATCTCACATATGGGACGTGCGACGCGGTGGCAGACGAATAATTGATGATGGGGCGCACAATGTCGGCCCGTGCTTCTTGTGATTTGATCAGGGAGAGCTGAGCCCGCTCGTCCAATCCTCCCCGAGTCTCGCACCCAAGAACCGAATATGCTCACCGTCGCCGTGATCACATGTGGACTGGACAGAATCTTCAACCTTGTACCCGTTGCTGGCCGCAAAAAGTAATGCCGCAACGACTCGGGCGCGACTTCCCTCTTTTTCGTTTGCACTGAGCACCGCCGTGCGGGGCGCAGGGCGAATCGGGGCTCTTCCGGAGGCAAATTTTGGGCATTTTGTCTGGTCACGGTGTCTCAATCTGGATGGCAGAACGACTCGACCACCTTGGTTGTTGCTGTTGTTTCAAGATCACCAAGTTTCCGGCTCTCTGATACGTGAGAGGGCTTTTTGTGCAAGGTGATAGGCTAGACCTCACGTAAGATGGTTGCGACTTTCCTTGATTTGATATTCTCATAACGCCAGGCATGCTGCAGGGCATTTGAGGCGCTTTTTTTTCTCTTTTTTTTTTCTTTCCTAATTACTTTTTGTCACGCTGCCGCCTGCTATCCCGTGTTGACAGACAATGATGGCTCAGTTGATTACGCGTACCCTCTGGCCCCCACGGGACTGTGTGTGTGCCGGGTCTCGGACAGAGAAGGCTGTGTGTATTTAACGCTACTAGTAGATGCTGGTACAAGTACAGGGGAAAGACGCCGTCAACATGAAAGTCTATAAGCCCCAAAAAAACATAGAACCGGGCTTAACGGTCTAGATGCACGATTCTCCACCCACCACCACCGACACGATGACAAAACACGATTCCAAACAATCCGCTTAGCCCTTGACGGCGTAGATGGCCTTTGCGAGCCTCTTGACGTTGTCGGAGGTGATACCAGCCACGGAGATACGGCCGTCCTTGGTGGCGTAAACGGAGTGCTCCTTAGCCAGAGTCGCCATCTGTTCGGGGGTGAGGCCAGTGTAGGCGAACATGCCGATCTGGCTGGTGATGTGGGACCAGTCGTGCTTGGAGCCGAGCTGCTCAAGGTTGTCCTTGAGGAGTGCGCGCATCTTGATGATGCGGTCGGCCATGCCCTTGACCTCGCCAAGCCACTGCTGGTTCAGCTCGGGGTTGTTGAGGATCTCGGCAGCGATGCGCGCACCGTGCACGGGGGGGTTGGAGTAGAGCGGGCGCACGATAATCTTGACCTGCGAGTCGACGCGCTTCTTCTCTGCGGCGTCCTCGCAGACGATGGAGAAGGTGCCGGCACGCTCACCGTAAAGACCCTACGATTTTGTTAGTGCTAATCGTCATATGTGCCACTAGACTCAGCCTACCATGTTCTTGGCGAACGAAGTCGCGAGGCAGATGTTGTGGCCCTGCTCGACGAAGAGGCGGACGGGGAAGGCGTCCTTGTTGGTGTCACCGGAGGCGAAGCCCTGGTAAGCCATGTCGAAGAAGGCGAAGTGCTCGCCCGCCTTGACGGCATCGCTGATCTCCTTCCACTGCTCTGGGGTAGGGTCGATACCAGTGGGGTTGTGTGCGCAGGCGTGGAGGAGGAAGATGCTACCCTTCTCCGCGGCCTTGATGTCGGCGACCATACCCTCAAAGTCGAGGCCAATGGTGTCCTTGTTGTAGTATCTGTACTTCTGGACCTCAAGTCCAGACTCGGTGAAGATGGCACCGTGGTTTGCCCATGATGGTGTTGGGATGTAGATCCTCTTTGCGCCTGGGTAGAACTTGGCCAGGAACTCACCTCCGATACGGAGAGCACCAGTTCCGGAGATGGATTGTGTGATGACAAGGCGGTCGAGAGCGTTGGAGCCCTCACCGTAGGCAAGGACGGCAGCGGCCTTTGTGAACTCGGGGACACCGGTGATTCCGGCGTACTCCTTGTTGAGCTTGGCAGCGATGACCTTGTCCTCAGCGGTGCGAACGGACGGGAGAACGTATGGCTTTCCCTTGTCGTCACGGTAGGCACCAACACCTGGATTGTATCAGTATAGTCGTAGATTCGGATCCGAAGGGCATACCGAGGTTGATCTTCTCTGGGAAGCTATCGGCCTTGAATGCCTCGGTGATACCTGAGCGTTGTTAGTCGCGGCGCGGAAATATTAATTCTGATGACAACATACCTAGGATGGCCTTTACACAAACGGATCATTAGCAATTGACTATCACATTACATCTCGACCGGGTTCTTACATCCTATCACATGTTAGCTAATGCATCAGAGCAACACGCCGACACAAACTTACTGGTGGACCTTGGGGAACATTGGCCCAGGTCGAGCCCTGGCGGGCAGCGACAACGCGACACGCCGCACCACGAACGGCCGCCTGCCTGCTTGCGACTCTGACTGTGCTAAGCATTGTGTGTTGAAAATAGAGGCAAAGCGAGGATTAAAATGAAGAGCTTAGGGAGAAGATGTTCAAAATGTCAGGAGATGCAATTGGAAAAGACGGAGATGGGGGATATGATTCAGAATTGGAGATGCTGTAGTGCACACATGTGTCATGAAATTGTTTCGCGGGAGGCCGGGCCTCGGCGGCTCCGCAGGGGGTTTTTTGGGGTTTTACGCACATCCCACCGGAGTTTTGGGGTTTGGGGTACTCCAGTGCGTTGTGCCCCAGTGGGGGCTCCACTGTGACTTTTGCCTGTGATTAGGCTAATTTTGCAATAAGTAACTAATATTTTTTGCATTTCTTATCTAGCTGTATGGATGACATTTAAATATGAATACTGGGGAAGCCGGCAGAAAAAAAAGAATTATGATCGTGCTATAGGATTAATATCGCTCACAAACTTATTAAATACTCTTGTTGTTTGCTAACATGATGACTTATGAGCGATACAGGAGCAAGAAGCAAAATTCATGTGACGAGTGACAAGCACGCAACGCACTAGGCGGTGAGTAACAATTACGTGGGGTAAGATTATACTGCCAGTCAAAGCGGTGGTACGAGGTTAGCTAAGTTATCTCCATCTCGAATCACCCCACTCAATAGCTTCACAATTTCCATATTCTCCCCGCAGAGTTCCGGTGGTTCCATTATGACAAGAGTGACATCCCGGCCGTGACGGGAGCTTCCTTAGTTGAGCTATTTATATTTACTTTTACGCCAGAGGCATGCCAGCAACGGGAAGGAAGGCCGTAGTGGTCGGCCTCTCTGGAGCCTCGAGCTCTGGAAAGACAACCTTGGCTAGACTTTTGCGCGATATCTTCCCAAACAGCTTCATCTTGCACGAGGATGACTTTTACAGGGAAGAGAAAGAGTGAGTTCTGATGCACATCCTCTGGGCGAGTCTATGACGTTACCTCCTCTCCATCTCTTCCCCACCTCCTTCAGAGCTAATATATACGACCCTAAGGCTACCAACGAAGAACGGCCTCCTAGACTGGGACTGCGCCGAAGCTCTCTCCATCCCCGACATCAAGTCATCTCTAAGCCACATCCAGGACCACGGCAGCTTCCCCGTAGGTCCCTCCCTCTCCAAGCTCCGCTCACGTCCCGAACCCACTCTGAACGGAGCCCAGCCACAATTCGATTCCAAAGAAGACCGCAACGACGTCGGCCAGTGCCCCGTCTCAGACGCAGCGATCGCAGGCCTCAAGGCTAGAGTCGCCCTTTGGACACAGCCAGACAAGCCAGGGCATGGGATACTCACCTCGTCAGAGTCGCCCCTTCGTCTCTGCATCTTTGATGGCTTCCTCCTGTATGCGCCGTCTATGGCGGAGATCCAGCCGCATATAGATATCAAGCTGTTCCTGCGTGTGGGGTATGAGAAGGCGAAGGCGAGAAGGGAGGCGCGCACTGGGTATGCGACGATTGAGGGGTGGTGGGCTGATCCGCCGGGGTATGTTGATAAGATTGTGTGGCCGAACTATGTTGAGGACCACGCGTGGATGTTTGACGATGGGAATGTGGAAGGGAAGTTTAAGGAGGATGTCTTGAAGGAGACGGGCATTCATGCACAGTCGCAGCTTGGCCCGGATGTGGACATGGAGACCACTCTTTTGTGGACGGTGGAGGTCATTATGAAGTCTCTGGAGGAGTTATCTTCTGGAAATGAAATATGAATTGGATAGGGCCTTTAAATATAGATGAATTATTCTGCAACAAACCGTGCAACCTGACTCAGTGAGAAGCATGCAGCTCCAATGCAAGGGTGGCATTTCCTCGTCATGATAAGGTATGTAGGCGGGGCCATCCTGTCACACCTCGATTTTTCTAAAAGCAAGACATCAAAACATCGTCGCCAACTCATCCATCACCATAAACTAACAAAGAAAGACACAGCCTTGTCAAACCGTTGCAGTGACTTTATGCCACGTTGGACCAGGATGGCGCAACGTGAAGAGGCGGCTTGGTTAATCCCGCTTGGGTTTCAGGGGAGACCGAGTCTTGGCAGGTGGGACCCAGGCTGAATTATGGCCCTGCCAATCTGCAAACGGCGGTGCTCCTATCTCAAGAAATTAGTTCTTAAATATCTATCCTCTACAACATCCTCCACCTCCACAGCGCGACAAAACTCCATGGGCAAGCCATAACCAACCACCCATCCGCACGCAACCCAGAAAGCCTCGTCGCCAGCCCCAGAAAAGCGCCCGGCGCATGCTGAATCCACCAGCATCAACGAACCAGGCCACCGCTCCCCCGACAGCCTCAACAGACTCGATGTCAAAAATATAGATCACACACCCCCCTTCTCGCGTTCTCTCCAAACATGCCCGTCCAACACGCCTACCAACCGCGTCGCACGCCCCTCCGCCCCACCCCCCGCCGCCTCATCCACCTCATAATCGGCACCGTCATCTTCCTATTCCTCCTTTTCCTCCTCCCCCGACACTCGACGCCCCTCCCCGCCCTCCCACCCGCCCTGCGCCCCTTCCGGCCCTCCGCTCACGCACCCCCCATACAGCCGAATAGCACGAGCGGCGACGCGCGCTGGCACCAGAGCTGGGACTGGCTGCGGCCGTTTTCGTCGGCGATAACGCTGGACGAGCATCGGTCTGTGCTGCCGCCGCTGGTGGCGCGGCCGCCGATATACACGTATTATGATGGGGGGAGCGTGGAGGGTGCGGAGGTGGACGAGGTGCTGAATCAGGTGCTGCTTACGTGGAGAAGGGCGTGGTGGGCGCAGGGGTTTCGGCCGGTGATCTTGGGGAGGGAGGAGGCGAGGAGGAGCGAGTTGTTTGAGGGGGGGAAGGGGCTGCAGGGGGAGATGGGGGAGGAGGTTGTTAGGTGGTTGGCGTGGGAGAGTATGGGAGGGGGAATATTGTGCAGTTACTTGGCGCTGCCGATGGGGTCGTTTGAGGATCCGTTGATTTCGTATCTACGGGGGGGTGAGTTTGCGAATCTTACCAGGTTTGATGGGCTGTCGAATGGGCTGTATATTGGGCCGAAGGCGGGGGTAACTGCGGCTATCAAGGCTGCACTGGCAGCTCCTGAGATTTCAAAGGCAAAGGAGATATCCGATGTGGTTCCGAAGGAAATCTTCAAGGTCGACGAAGTCCCAGCCTCGATCGCGTACTACGCCATTGACGTGGTGAAAACCAAATACCCAAAGATCGCTGAGGAACTGCCAGTGTCGACATCCAAAGGAATGAGGCTCCTCAACAAACTCATCAACTCGCATCTCCACGACAATTGGCGCACCACCTTCTCCAACGGCATCGCCGTCATCAAGCCAATCCGCACCCACATGACCGCCATCGTCGAGCCCGCCGTCCAGCTCGCCGAATACCTAGCGCAGTGCCCCTCCTCACCCATCATGTCCTCCTGCCCGCCCAACAACAAGAACTGCAAGCCCTGCGTGGCCTCCGCTCCAATGCGCATCTCCACGCCGCCAATCTTCCGCAACAACTCAAAGCTGTACACTATCGGCGTCGTGCCGCACCCCTGGACCACCACCTCAGCCGACGCATTTACGACCGCAATCGACGTCCCCTTCATCCGCCGCCGGAGCAACCGTGACCAGTGGCTCACGCTAGCCACGAAAGAGATCCTCGGGACCGGCGTCTCGACCTCCCCACGACTAGTGAAGTTCAAAGAAGCCGTCGCGTCACCCTACGGCGCCGCGCACTCGGTCTGGTTCACAGCCGAGAAGGACTACCCCGACGACATCGACTGGCACTTCGGCTTCATCGTCCCCCGCAGCGGCGCCAACGACGGGAAATCCCAAACGCCCGTCCCAGGCCCCGAGCGGCGCCCCGCCGACCCAGCGCGCGACCCCCTCGATGGCGTGCTGCCGAGCGACAAGGACCTCAAGAAGGAGCGGGAGCTCCTCGAGTATGCGAAGATGATGGGCACGACGCCGGAGCAGCAGCGGTTGATCCGCGCTATTGAGGCGTGGAATCTGGGGGATGTGGAGGCGTGGCGGTTTGCGAGAGCGTTTATGGCGAGGAGGACGGTGGAGAGGAAGCAGTGGGAGGAGGACGAACGGAAGGTCACGGGGGGGAAGGGGAGTGAGAAGATTGAGAGGGGGTGGTTGGATTGAGTGAGGGAGGGAGGCGAGGATTTGCATATAGGGGGTGGGGACTGTATATGATAGGGACGTCGTCCGTATGATGGTTGCGGGACGGGGCGTGGGGGGGCGTTTTTTTTGGGAGGCGGGTTGGTTGGTTTCCTGTATAAAGATAGGGTTTATGATAAGTGTAAGTTTTAGTTGTAAGAAGAAAGTTTGCTGGGCATTCTTGACATATTTTTCCCCCTTCATCGGGTTACCTGGGTCTTCGGTCTTGGGTCGTTGGCCGAGCCTTTTCCAAGACAAAGCTTCATTGGGCTTGTGGTGCAGCAGTTGCCGTTTGCCGGCGAAGAGCGAAGGGAAGGGAAGGGATGAGCCGGGATGGGATGGGACGGATGACATGCTCCACAATTTAGAGTCGGCGTAAAACAATAGCACGGAAGATGAAATTGGGGCGGTGGGTATACCGTGGCACATGTTTGAGGAATTATCTTAGTTTCCCTTCGACCTTGGATTGACACCCTGAAAATTATCATGTGGAAAAAAGGTCTCAATCCCCTAGTCCCCTACCCCATAATTACTATACTACACTATAAACTAAAACCATGCCGACAATTCAGCTGCATTGGTGACAATAAACCAAGCAAGCCCACTTAATTAATTTCCCCAGTCGACCATCGCTGCACGAAATAATTATTAACGCATGCCATAGCATACTATACCCAATATCCATCCATCCATAGCGCCTTCCCTCGTTCAATCCCCTTCTCCCGAGGCCCCTCGGCACACAACGAAAACGGCCGCAGCAGGAGACGTCATTTCCTTCCCTTCCCCCACCGTTCCCGCTCCTTCTCTGCCCCACCAACGCAGCCAGAAGTCCGGCGCAAGCCAGAGAACCGTAGAAACGTAAATACCAAGGTGCGGGAAGCAGACAGCCACAATTTGACATTTTGACTTTCGTACCTTGCAGCTGCACTGTTACATTCTCGAGTCGCACAAAAAGTAAACGTCGTCACACGTTACAACATCACTCTTACCATTTCCGGAGATTTTCTCATATATACCAAAAAGTTCTCACCCCGCCGCCCGACAACTACTATAACATCTTTCTAAGTTAACCCCGCCATCCACCACTCACCACCACCACCCACCACAACACATACAGATACAGAACAATGGCACCTCTAACCCCCACCTGGGCGCAACCCTCCCACGGCTCCATCCAAGAAGTCGTCATCAACGACGCAGCATTCACCTCAAAGTCCCTCTCCAAAGTCACCGTCGCGCCCTACGGCCTCTTCGCCAAAATCGACTTCCCGCCCGCGACGCCCGCGAGCGAGCCCACGTACGCGACGGTGCAACAGGGGAGGGATACGCATTTGAACTTGAACAGCGATTTGGTTTATATCAACCATAGCTGTGATCCTAGTCTCGTTGGTCCCCCTTTCCCCTCCCTCCCCCTTCTCCCTCCAAACCCCCCCCCCCTCCGGCGACCCCTCCCCCCAAACCAATTGGCCCAGAAAAATAGAAAATAGAACAAGAAGCCCCAGCGCGCGCAAGAAAGACTCAAGCTAACCCCCACCCCCCCAACCAGATCCTCGACATCCCAACGCTCTCCTTCCTCGCCGGCCCCCGCGGCCTCTCGCCCGGCGACGAACTAACCTTCTTCTACCCCTCCACCGAATGGGCCATGGCGCAGCCCTTCACCTGTTTCTGCTCCTCCCCCGCCTGCAGGGGGACTATCAACGGCGCCGGCGCGATGAGCCAGAAGGCGCTCGAGGGGATCTACTTGAATGGGTATATTCGCGATATGCTTGCGGAGCGCTGGGCGAGGGAGAGTAATGGCGTGAAGGGGGAGTTGGGCGGGAAGGCAAAGGTGAATGGGGAGAGGGGCGTTACGAGTAGGGAGTTGAGTGGCGAGATGGGCGGGGATACTGTGACGGTTTAGATGGAGGGGGTGCGGGGGGGCTCAACGCAGGAGTTGGGGTGAGGGGGGATAACCGCGCGGTGGGGAGGGCGCGCGGGAGAGGATTCAACATCCTTACAGCAGTAGAAAAGCGTACGTAGATGAGTTGGTTAGTTTTTTGCATATTCGTGCTTTTTTAGACAGATTTAGATTGGATAGATACGTTGCGAGTTGCGAGAGACGAGGGTTGGATAATTATCTTTCTTTCGTAATCTATCTGTCTGCGTCTGCGTCTGCGTCTGATCTATCTCTTGATCCGACACGCCCGCGCCCTGCTGTCCCGAGGGCCAAACACGCACACGACGCAGGTACACACACGCGCCCTTGACTCCACCTGTAGGAGCCCCGGCCCGAGCCTCTCCCTGTCCCCCCTTCTTGGCATAAAGAAACACCCCCCTTCTCCGCTATCACCAAGTATCCAATCCTAGATATCCCCCTATTCCCCTACCCGGCAAACCCCCAAAAAGCACACATACGAAACGAAAAACACCCGAGGGAGAGCCTCCTGAGTCCCCCTCCAAAAAGAATTACCAATCCGTGACCACCAACTCCCAGAACAAACAAAACAAAAAGTATAGCCGTCGCAGCCGAGCCCACCCCCTTTCCCATTACCCCCCTGCCGAACACCAAACGCACACACACAGTAGTAGTACTAATACAGTAGTCTCTGACCAAGAAAAGCAAACGTAAAAAAAAAATGTAAAAAAAGAGAGACGGTATCACATAATACCCGTCTTCACCTTCCTCCTCATCGACCCCCCCGTCACAACACCCAACGCACTAAGCGTATCCTCCGACGGCCCTGACGGTCCAGAAAGTGACTTCGACCTGGCAGTCTGCGGCATCGGCTCCGGGGATGACGACACCCCCGCCTCCCTCGACTCCGCCACGCTATTCTTCAGACTAAGCCTCAGCTTCTCATCAAAGATGCTAACCAGCCTCTCGCTATACTGATCCAACAGCCCCGCCAGCGCCGCCTCGCTAATCTTCCTAGTCTTGAGGCTCTTCTCCAGCACCGCCTGCGCAGTAAGACGCAACTCCTGATCCAGCTCCTTCAGCCCATCCTCCTTGATCGTCTCGGAGCTGGTCAGTTTCTTCCTGTACGCACGCAGCGTCCGACACACCTGCTCCGTCGCCATATTCACGCTGCCAAACTCATTATAGCTCGCCGGGCCAGCTGACTTATTGCGGCCCCGCAAATCAACGAGCGACGCCTTGCGCGCGCCGAGGTTACTGCGGCCCTTGGGCGAGGGAGGCGGCGAGCGGGAGCGCGTGCGTGGCGAGGAGCGGCGCGAGCTCGCGTCGTCCGAGGAGGCAAAGCTGTATGGGCCGGGCATGGCGGGGATGGGCGGCATGGAGAGCTTGGGGGAGTTGGGGTTCATGGAGTATTTTGAGGTTTTGCGGCGGAGGAGGCGCGGGGGTGAGGTGCGGCCGGTTGGGGTGGTGGCTGTGGAAGGGCGGGAGAATTCGGCTAGTTCGGCTTTGGAGAGGACGCGGCGCAGAGGGGGCATGTTGGAAGTGAGCTCCTTGGGTGGCGAGGAGTCGTCGGGGGTGAGGGTTGGTTCGGGGGAGAGTATGACTTCTGGGGTTCGCGTGTTGAGATCCCATATCATAATCGTAGAGTCTGAGCCCGTGGAGATGAGAGTCGTCTGCTCCGGGGTCTCCAGCAAGGCAACGTCAGTGACGGAGCTTGTGTGACCAAACCCACGATCCAAAAACGAGCCAGTGCTGCCATCATATATCCTGACAGACTTGTCGGTCCCAGAAACACCTGCCAATATCAGGGGCCGCCCTGGCATCGGCTTCCCCATTTTCAAAGAATCCATCACGACGGCGTCATTTCCGTCAGTGTCGGCAGCTTTGAAGGTGGAAAGCATCTTTCCCGTTGCAATGTCGAATGTAGCAACCGTGCGGTCCATCATCGAAACGATCACTGAAGTGACGGAGGGGTCATTATCAGTCGTTGTCATCGAGACTGGTGTTGCTTTCAGGGTGATGACTCTGATAGGGATCGCTGCAATGACTTGCTGGTCACCGACTTCCTTGGTGACAATCTGTCGTATTTGGATCGTACGATCAGAGCTGCTCGAGATAATCTTATCCCCGTCGTCGCAGAAGCATACACTGGTCACACTTCCAGTGTGCTCATCCATGGTCTGCAGCAAGACCCAGGTATCCTCCATCTTCTTAAATAGTTGAACTGTGCGGTCCCTACCAGAGGTCGCAAGCAGTGTCATCGTCTTTCCTTCAAATATCGCAATGTCCTCGACATCCGAGTTGTGCGCCTTCGCTACAAACGAACAGGTATGTTTGGGGGCATCTAGAATCCGTATAACGCCGTATTTATCACCTGCCACGAAGAAGCTTCCGCCATCTGAGGCTCGTACAACCAGACACTGGTTGACAACTTCTTCCTCGCCACCACCCCCTTGCTCCAGATCGACTTGGAATGACCCTTTGCAGTGGCCTTCTAAATCCCAGAATATAACATTTCCCGCAGAGTCCCATGATAAAAAGTCTGCGCTAAGACTGTTTGGGCTCAGCAGCCTCACACCCATCACGGACCCTCGGTGAGCTGTAAGGGGGGTCACATGCCCAGACTCCTCCGAGCCATCTTTCATGATCTTGATGGCATGGCGTGAATCGACAGTAACCACGTGTCCGTTTATAATAGACATGGCGCAGAGGTTGCCGTTTGAAGCCTCGGTGGCAGCGTTGAAGTCCTCCTCAAATGGCGACGACGGTGGGGTAGTCGGCGTCAGGAGATCATCGAAGCTCATAATCTTAGTCGCGCCCAAGCGGCCACCAATCCGTATCAATTTGCGCGATGCGTCTACAGACACGCATGTCACAGCAAACCCAACATGAGCTACCTTGAGCAACTGGTTCTGGTCGTTATTGTCGTCGATCAGGGCAATATGGCCTTTCTCTGAGCATACGACAGCCTTCGTTTCAGAAATGCTGGCAGCGCAGCTGAACGTCGCGTCGATTAGACTCCCAAGTAGGCAATTTCTGCCGCTGAGAGTTCTCGTAACGGTTGCTGGGGTTGAGGCGGTACCGTCGAGATTGAACCTCTGTTTCAGAGGTGACGAACTCGTATTGTCCTCAACTCTCCAGACCTTCACATGGCGCGTTCCGACACTGTCAAGTTAGCTTTAGAAATAAACATAGAGAATCGGGAGCTTACGTTATTAGACTGTTTCCCATCCACATCATGCTCTTAATGGTGCTGGTGCATTTATTGCTCGCGTGCAGCCTGGCAGCGCCAGTGCTCGATATGCGCCACATGTAAAGAAAGCCGTCATTTGGAGAACCCAAAGTGGCTAGGTAGCGTCCATCGGGGCTAAAAGAAACGGCTGTGACGCCGAATGTATGCTCGTTCAATATGACGAGCGGGGCATCTGATGACTCTTGGAGGTTGAATATCAGTACCCTGGGCGTGTAGCCCGTCTCGCCCACGGCGAGAAATCGCCCGTCCCTACTTATAGACAGACATGTCGCGGCCTTGATCCTCTCCCTGCTTGTCCACGTTTTCGAGAGGGGCGAATCGCTCCAGACTGCGCGGGAGGTGGTTGGGGTTGAAGGGGAGAATCCAATGGCAGATTCTCGTAGAGATGCGCCCGTTCTGTTTCGTGAATCGTTCGCGGTGTTTATGGGGGTTGATGGAGTCGTCGCAGCTCCGGGTATCACTGGTACGGCGGTCGGATGCGCCCTGAAGAATCGCTGGGAGTATTGTGAGTCCTCCTCTAGCTGGACGACGACGACAGCGGCGCCTGCAACATATGCGAAAATGTTGCCATTTGGCAAGCTATCGAACCCAGTTGGGGAGCTGACGGTGGTCCCGATGATCCTCTTCAACGAGAGAGCAGCTTCGTACAGAGGTCGACATTTGTTTGGGGAGCGCGGCGTGCGAGGGTACGGCGAGTTGTTTGGCGTCAATTTGATCCCTAAGCCGCTGTTGGCGGCAATCGTCCGTGGATTCGAGGGTGTAAACAACATATTTCAGCCATGTGCTGCCCGCTCAGTCCAAATGGCGTTTGTTCAGCGGTGATTGTATTTGGGAGAGAAAGGAGCCTTGCTGCGCATTCTTGGGGGATTGTTTATAAGGAACGAGTCGCTGGGGGTCGTGAAATCTGTAGTGGACAAAAGGTGGTGGGTGTTTATCACAACAAGGGGAATCGGACGTGGTGAATCAAAGTGGAATTTAACAGGGTATAAGCGCGCGCTGTTGTTTATAAACGAGAGACAAGAAATCAGAGGCGAAGAAGAAGAAGAAGAGGATGAAGGGAAAATTGTAGGATTCGAATGGGTTGAATCGGTGAAGGAATGAGGTAATGAACGTGTATTTTTTTCTCTCGATTTGAAGATATTCTCCCCTTCTCTCTTGGTCGTCGACATGGGGGTCAGGGTCAAGGGAGCTCTGGGGCTGGGGGCTGAGGGATAGGCGGGAGCTTCCTCTTGCCCTAAAAGTCGAAGCTTTCCGGATTGGGAAGACGCGAACGCGTTTTGGGAGTTTGGCGACGGGGTTGCTGGGAATAAGATGCCTGAGGTATCACATTTAGAACTCTCTACGGCTCTTTACTGGTTGCTGGAGTGGAAGTAGACGCCTCTATCACCAATATCACATCCAGCTTATGTAAGCCAATTCCCTTGCCCGTCCGTGGTCACGTGGTTACACTACTCTGTGCTCTCTTTCCTTCTTCTGCCCCTTGTGAGACAAGTTGGGGACAAGCTGGGGAAAGGGAAAAGCACCAGCCACCAGACAGTCCCAGCAGGTCCCAGCGTCCCAGCGCCCCGAACAGCCTAAAAACAGCCTGAACACACCAAAAGTTTAACAAAATTGCAGCACTATAATAGTACCTGCGTAGCCTGGATTAAAGTGGTTCCATCCCGCCGGCATTTTGTTGCTCGGGATAACTCCGAAAATGTAACTGTACTATAACTGTATTGATAGCAGATAATCTAACAGATAGATTACCAGGAGCAACAGACAGGAGAGTAGAGATTCATAGCACAGTTCAGTGCAAGTGCAAGTACTGCGTAAGCCCAAACACGCTTTGTAGGTGCTGTGCTGAAGATATCAGATAGAAGAAGTAGACAACAGAGTAGATTGCCATACCAGGCACAATTCAGAGCAAGTACCCCATACGCCAAACACGCTTTGTAGGTATTTTACTCCCATATAGCGCAGTTTGGGGGTCACTGAGGGTGTTAATTGTTATTATTACCTTATTAATACCAAATTGTTCCCTCTGAAACTATAAAAATTGGGATTGTGTGTGGAAATAAAAATGGAGCCTGGCAGAAAATGGAGTAGCTCGTCGGAGGTCAACCTCCAGAGTCAGAGCGTGTGCCTCAGTCGCGATGGGTAAAAGGGAATCCTATATAGCTTCATCCATCCCCGGACTTGCCACCACGCCCTCTGCTTCTTCCATATTGCCTCAATTGGACTTTCTCGCCCTTCAATTCAAAGATCAGCTTGGCATATTACTCGATCAAGTTACATGTCCTGTCTGCCCAGAAGTCTGGCACACGCCGGTGTCCGTCCTCCGTCCCTCTCCGTTCCCAGCCGACAGCGTTCCACTGCGGCATTCGGACCCCGACGCTTCCCCGCCAAAATGTCCCCCTCCGACCCCTCATTACGTCTGTCCATGATTTCTGATCAAATAAAACAATCAACCCCCGCCCTCAACTCCAGAGACTCTCATACCACTTCAACACGTTCAATCACAACTACAAACACCACAACAACAATGTCTCGTCCTACCCTCCTCATCCCCGGACCCATCGAGTTCGATGATGCCGTCCTCCAGGCCATGAGCCACCACAGGTACGCATGACGTCCACATGAAGCTATACCCCTCCAAACCTCAATGCTAACCCCTCCCCCAGCGAGAGCCACACAGCCCCCGGCTTCATCTCAGTCTTCGGCGACACCCTCGCCCAGCTCCGCCAGCTCTTCCAGACCACCTCCCCCGCCTCTCAACCCCTCGTCGTCTCCGGCTCCGGCACCCTAGGCTGGGACTTCGTAGCCGCCAACCTCTCCGAGGCCGGCGACAACGCCCTCGTCCTGCACACCGGGTACTTTGCCAACTCCTTTGCCGACTGCCTCGAGACCTACGGCGCGAACGTGACACAGCTCAAGGCGCCCATCGGCAGCCGTCCGCAACTCCCAGAGATCGAGAAGGCGCTCAAGGAGAAGAAATACAAGCTCGTCACCGTCACGCACGTGGATACCTCGACTGGTGTCCTCAGCGACCTCAAGAGCCTGTCGGAGCTCATCCAGCGCGTTTCCCCTGAGACCCTCCTCGTCGTCGATGGCGTCTGCAGCGTTGGGTCCGAGGAAGTCCTCTTCGACGACTGGAAGCTCGACGTCGTCCTGACCGGCTCGCAGAAGGGTCTCGGTTGCCCCGCCGGCCTGTCCATCTCCATGTACTCCGGCCGCGCCATCGAGGCCTTCAAGGCCCGCAAGTCCCCACCTGCGTCCTACTTCGCCTCGCTCAAGAACTGGCTCCCTAGTAAGACCTCCTCCCTCCCCCCTCTCCTTCACGCCACACTCCCACCAACCCTTTCAATACCATATCCAAAACCGCACTCTAACAAACACCCAGTCATGCAAAACTACGAAGCCAAGAAACCCTCCTACTTCGCCACCCCCGCCCCCCAACTAATCCACGCCCTCCACACCTCCCTCACGCAAATCCTCTCCAAGCCGCTCTCCGCCCGCTTCGCGGCCCAAAAAGCCGCTTCCGCACGCGTCAAGGCGGCAGTCGCCGATCTGGGCCTGAAGCAGATCGCTGCCGACCCGGCCGACCAGGCAAACGGCATGACGACCATCTACCTGCCCGAGGGCGTTGCGGTGCCTACGATCCTGCCGGTGCTGTTGAAGAGGGGTGTTATTTTCGCGGGGGGGCTGCATAAGGAGATTGCGAGTAAGTATATCCGTGTCGGGCATATGGGGGTTAGTGTGCATGATGAGGGGAGGGGCGATGTGGAGAAGGCGATTCGGGTGTTGGGGGAGGCGTTGGAGGAGGTGGGGTATAAGAAGGCTTAGAGGGTGCAGTAGAGGTTAGAGTAGAGATAGATGGAGGGAGCGGCTGGTGTATAATCAGAATGGATAAATTGTAAGTATTCTTCAGTTTTGATAGATGATGAGAATGGCGGTTTACTATATCTACTGCTAGAAGTGCTTTGTATCCAGAGAACCACCGCAGAATAATGCCCCCAAGTCCCCATCCCCCCCTTACTAGACCCCACCTCCGACACCGGACGAACAGCCAAAGCATACACCCCACCATCCAAGCTGGCAGGCCATCCCCGCGACCCCACCCCCGCAGCCCATTTAAGAGACAAGAAACCCGGAAAGCTCCACTCTTCACATCGCAGACTCAAACAGCTGGGCTTCATAACCGCCTAGGAATGTGGTACCAGGGCGCTGCATCTGGCTGGGAATGAGAAAGCAGGAGTAGGACGCTGTTGTCTTCGCGAGCAGATGGGACGTTTGTCGTTGCGTTGCTGCTGTCACGGCGTTCTTGTCACCGCACCGCTGTTGTCGTCGTCAGGACACGGCAATGCGGCGTCACGACAGGGGATACTAGGCCCCCCCCTCAACCCATCCGTCGTCCGAATCGGTATGGGCCATTGCATCGGTCCGGAAAACTTCCAACCCATCCATCGTCGGAATCAGCGTTCGCGGCATTGAAGAGTGACTATTGGTGTCGGGGTTTCAAGATCTTAAGGAGGTCTGGGGCGGACACCAGCGCAGCCGGCTCCATACGGGAGGGCGACATGAGTTTTGTGTTCCGTGATGTTTCCTGCGTGTTCTGGTGCCCAGCTGTATAAGTACATACAATAGTAAGCCCACATTTCAGACATCGAGTTCTTTCGTCTCGGCGGAGTTGGGGCCCCGGAAAATATGCAGGGCTCTCCAAAGCCTTGTCGGACGTCGCCGTCTGGCTTTTGTCTTGCCATGGGTCGTCGAGCATGTTATACACGATCCTTCCCATCTCTCCGGCGAAGAATGCCGCGTTGAGTTCAAGGCTTATTGGATATTTAAGACGCACACGAGGCGCATACTGATTTGCCCCTAAATTTCCCAAAGAAAAGGTATCAAAAGCTGGCAGGAGATAAACTCACCATCAGACCAGTATTGGAAACACGGTGGGGACAAGCGAAGAAGCCAAGTATCTATCTCATCATACGCACTAAAAATCTTAAAGGTCCACTACTATACAAGACATATATGCCGTCAATCGGATATAGAATCACATAGTCCTACAGAAGTCGTCGGAGATGTGGTTGAAGGGTAGTGTAGTGGGTAGTGTAGTGGTATATGGTGATATAGTATATCGTGACAGGAGTATATCGTGACAGGAGTGATACAGTGACAGGAGTGATACAGTGACAGGAGTATACGGTAATAGAAGTATGCGGTGACAGCAGTGTTCGATGACAGGAGTATTCCATACAGACACAAATGGAAATCCCTATGAGCCTCACTTCCGTAGCCACACGCACATCATCCAGCTCCACCAGAGGCATATACGCTCTTTTAACCTTGGGTATTTTGCTGCTATCCGGCTCAAGCGCGTAGTCTCGACACCTAATATGATCCTAGCTAAAAAGAAGAATGGGGTTCATTTAGAGGGAATTTTTTACCGTGTTATAACCTCCAGAAGTGCTATGAGGGGCTGACTGGGTGAGAGCTGGTGGGATGGAACGGGGATTGGAAGTCACGGTCGTAATTATTGAAAGCAGTGTTTAGACCGGGTTGAAGCCATGTCGAGTATCAATGGAATCATCGTGCATAAAAGAGAGATTGTAGTCAAGTAGAAGCACGGCACCTAAGGCGACGGAGAGAATGAATGCAAAGCACTCATATGGCAAAACAAGAGCTATACCAGTGGTGGGAGCAAGTGGAACTAGATTGGTATTGAAATGCCCAGCATTGCAGAAGACAGTTTGAGGGATAAATGTAGAGCAGCAGTATCCCACGAGGCTGTCCACGAAAAGGCTATTAAATATCAAGTATCTCATCGTCAGTTTCCTCATAGTACTCGTAATCGATCCCCTTGTCACTATCCTCATCGCTATCCTCATCGCTCTCTTCGCTCTCTTCGCTCTCTTCGCTCTCTTCGCTCTCTTCGCTCTCTTCGCTCTCTTCACTCTCTTCGCTCTCGTCACTCTCATCGCCCTCAACGTCTTCATTGAATCCATCACCCCCATCATCAAAACAGTTCGTTCTCTCGATCTTGTTGATATCTTCATCGTCGCTCTTATCATCCCCAACAACCACTGTTTTGTTGTCTTCTCCATCACCTTTGTCATCCACGGCAATTGGCGTTTTGTCCACGTCTCCATCATCCCCATCATTCCTCCCCATGGGCCTCATCTGACCTTCCCGATCAGGATCCTTTGTCCGCCTTTTAATCTGCCTACACTGTCAGTAAGTCCCAGCTCCAAAGCCATCAAAAAACAGCATCCACCACTCACCTTCTCATCAATCAAATTAATAAACTCCTTAAGCCTCTTCCTCCTCTCCGCCATCTCTCCAAGCTCCTCTGTTTTCTTCGACAGATCCATAATCCAATCATCATACCTCTCCAGCACCCCGTACAACTCGTTCAACTCCTCATCCAATACCCCATTCGACTTCACCAGCACCGCCCTCAGCGCAGCTTCGCGGTCTTTGGTATCAGACATGCTAGAGTCGAGCACCGCACGCATTTTTCGCGCTTCACGCGTTGCTTTGCGGGTTTTGAGGGAGGTGACCTTGGCCGCCACTCTGTCCATCTTGGCTTGGGCGAGGAGGAGTTCACGCTCCTCGTCGGTTTCGGAGTCGCTATCCCGTTTCCCAGTTTCTGTCTTGATTAGGTCTGCAGGGAGAGAGACTGGGGGGCAGATCATAATGGGCCCACTGATGGTCTTTTTCTTGTTTTGAGTTGGAGACGAGGGAGGGGACTCTGAATCTGAGATTATGATGGGTTTATTGGTGGCATTTCCTTCGGTTCGAGGGGCCGCTGAGACAGTGTCATTGGGCCAATCGTCGTCAGAATCAATAACTGGTGTACTGGTCGTTTTCCTGGCTCGACGGGCCAGCGGAAAGTCATTTTCTGCCACCGATGAGAGGCTGCGCTTGCGTTGAATTGGTAGGCGTTGATGGTTGTAAAATGGATTTGGAAACATTCTTGATAAGTTTAAATCTATGGCACGACGGGGTCGAAGAAGCCGAGGGGGATCACCCATCTCTGCGGCGATGGAGCTCTAGCCTCGGGTAAGCCTGGGTCGAATATATTGAAGATAAAATGGAATCATTTCGAAAGGTTCAAATACCAGTTGAGTGCCGAAGAAAACCTGGAGTAAATGGGGTCTAAATTATAGTGAAATTTGCCGTACCCGCGACGGTGATGGTCTGGAAGTGTGATGTGAGAGCAAGCAGCAAGACCTGACTTATGAAGTTATAGGAGGGAAGTTGGAGTGAGGGTAACTTGAACCTGTGAGGCCTATGTAAGTGGGTTCACGCTTGAAGTAATTGGATTGAAAACCTGGCGGTATGCCTTGGCTGGGTGTTGATAGCTTCAAAGTAGCATGGTAAGAGATGAAACCCAGAACAGGAGGGACCTAAGAAGGAAGAGGTGCCAAGATGCAAGAAGGTAAGAAGATAAGAAGATCAGAAGGTTAGAAGGTTAGAGGGATAGAAGGATAAAAGGCAGAGAGGTTGAAGATTCACAAAGAAAGGCCAAGAGTGTCACAAATTGAAGGCAGAGGCTCGAAAGATGATATTGAATGGCGACTTGCCTGTTGTATCTACCACTGCACCGACTTCCACAGTGGACGGCTCCATTATTCCTGATATCTGATATCGCCATGACTTCGCCTCACCAGACCCCCAAACGCCCGCTAAATCCAACCCACTGCCTACCCAAGCACAGTCTCTTCATTTCATCTCAATTCACCGACCCCTCAAGTCCGGATCAACCTCCGTCCCTAGGTCATTCTCCTCCATGAAAACCCTATTCCTCAGAGCATCAGGCATATACTCCTGTTTCACCCTCCCATCCTTATAATTCGGGTTATACTTATACTCCGCCCCATATCCCAACTCCTTCATCAGCTTCGTCGGCGCATTCCTGAGATGCACAGGGATAGGGAGGCTGGCTACCCCGGGCTCCCCAAGCGCCGCGTAGGCGTTATTCAAACTCCGATATGATCGCGTTGATTTTGGAGCGAGTGATAGCGCTACGGTGCAATGGCCCAGCGCGATCCGGCATTCGGGCATCCCAATCTTCTCGACAGCCGTGTAAGTAGCAGTTGCTAAGGAGAGCATGCTGTTGTCCGCCAGGCCGACGTCTTCGGAGGCTACGACAACCAGCCGACGGGCGATGAAGAGTGGGTCTTCGCCTGATTGCAGCATGCGTGCGAGATAGTACAGCGCGGCTGTTGGATCGGACCCTCGGATCGACTTGTGCAGTGCGGAGATCGTGTCGTAGTGCTGGTCACCGGCACGATCATAGACGAGCGTCTTGGTGAGAGCAGTTTTGATATCCTCTTTCGTCGTATCCGGCCTATTGGATATGGAGACTGAGAGTTCGAGGAGGTTCAGCGCTGTGCGTGCGTCACCGTCCGAGAATGCAGCCAGGTAGGCGATCAGTTCCGAATCCACCAGTTCAGACGGCTTTGTGTCCAGGACGCCTTCAATTGTAAGAGCCCGTTCGAGTATCACTCGTATATGCTCATCTGTGAGCTTCTGCAACGTAAACGTCCGACACCGTGATAACAGCGCGTTCTGGACTTTGAACGAGGGGTTCTCGGTTGTGGCCCCTATCAACGTGATCTGTCCCGACTCAACAGGCCCCAAGAACACGTCCTGCTGCGACTTTGAGAAGCGGTGGATCTCATCGCAGAATATGATTGTCTTCCGGCCAGTGAGACCTAGCTCGCCCCGCGCTTCTGCAAAGATCTTCTTGCACTCTCCAACCCCTGAACTCGTACTGTTAATCTCGACGAAGCGGCTCCCGACGAGAGAGGCAATGCACCGGGCTATCGTGGTCTTGCCCGTTCCTGCCCCGCCCCAGAGGATCATCGATGGGACGCGGTCTTGTTCGATGAGATTTCGAAGGATTCCTTTGGGCCCAACTAATTCCTGTCCGCATACATCGTCAAGAGTTCGAGGCCGCATCCGTTCTGCGAGAGGTGCTGCCTTATGAAATGCATTGACTTTCGGCTTCTTTGCTATCGGCGGCTGTTCATTTTCTACGGGATCCGTCGGAACCGCAGGTATTTCCTCCCCGAATGACCGTTTTCTCTGAGACGACAACGGCGTACTCTGCACATTATTTATCGGGGGCTTCGAGTCTCCATTTGAGCCAGACTTAGGGGTGCTAATTGGAAGGCTCCGCTTGGGCCCAGGTGTCTGGAAGAAATTCGAGAGGCCATTTCCGCCCTGTTGAGTTGATGGCGGGGTACTATCGATATGGGTTTCGCAGTTGGAATCAATGTGAGAATTGATATCCTTTGGCTTAACAGGCTTATCACATATTGGGCAAGCAACCATTGTGAATTCTATAGAATATTAATCCAAAACCACTCGTAGCCCTTTAGTGTCTCTCCCGAAGTCGCGGGTCTGGTCTGGGAGACGCGTTTTGGCGGTGTGTGGTGGCAAAATAGTTAATTACCGGGATATAGATAACCCGATGGCACCAGACCAAGATAGGGGTAAGGGGACAACTCAAAGGACAGGATTATGCCAGAGACGGATAGGGGCAAAACACAAGACTGGGTTCACGGCAGTTTCTATGTCAAGAGCAAACTACTATATCAATCAAACAAACATCGAGGTCACCATTTTCCATTGTCAGTCAGAATCGTAAAACTAATCTATTCGCTATAATACAGTAATGTTACAGAATTCCACCCAAAACTCCTCCCATCCCATCCCCATCCCATCCCCATCCCCATCCCCAACTCCGAGCCTCCCCAACCCCAACCACCCCCAGTCCACTCCTCCCCATCCTCCTCTCCGACTCCCGATGATCTCGGGCAAGGACTTCAGTGTCAGAGCCGCCGCCCGGCTCTTCCACCTCAGATCTCGCATCACCAATCGAGCTCGAGTCGCGGCATGGAAGCCGCAATTCTGTGCCGGCTTCCACGGCGACGAGCTTCGAAGGTGACCCCACCTATTGTCACCGTCTCGACCTCGAGGTGAATGCCAACTGGTTGATGGCGGCAACCAGTTGCTTCGTGGCCCTCGAGGCCGGACCGCGACAAGGATGTCAGGGCCGAGGCTGGTACACCGGCTTCCCTCAGCTCGGCGACCAGCTTTGAGTGGGGCGTGGAGGCGGTAGCCATGGTCAGTATGCCTCGTGCATACTCACCTCCACAACCCTGCTCGAAAGCAGGGTCCTCCACAATTGATGTCAACTCCAGCTCGCGCTGGAGTGACGCGCGGGAGGTGACAGATGGTTGGGGGCCAAGTCCCGCCAACTCACCATCACGACCTAAAACTGGGCCGGCCCCAGAACTCAAGTCCTCCGCGATTGACGTCGCGACGCCAAACTCCGTTTGTGTTCCAACGGAACACGATGTGATCCCGGTGCCAGTCTGGGTACCAACTGACACGCGAGACGGCACACTGGGTTTGACGGGCTTGGCGCCACGACGGCCGTTCTTGTGCTTCTTCTGAACGGCCAAAGAAGATGCTGGAAGAGCCGAAGGACCCTGTGGATGAGGTACGTTCCACTCCTGGTCTTGGGGCAATGGCGCGATCCATTTGCCACTCTTCGGTCTAACATTCTCCTGCGATGCAGGAGATGGAAGCTGTTCCAGACGATGGGTGTCCAGATGAAGGTCGGATCCATGCCCATCGTTGGCTTTACCATCTGAAGCAAGCTCTGAGACTCCCTCCAGAAGCTGGGGTGGATTCGTGGACTGGTTGGTAGTCGCACTTCCTTGAGTAGTAGTCTCTGAAAGTGGTCCAGAGGGTTGAGGTAGTCCCGAAAGCTCAACTGGGGCGGTAGAAGCCTTGGAAAGCGCAAGTGCTGATGCGCGGGATGTGGTTCTCATCCGAATGAAGTCGATTTTCTGACGCCTCTCTTCCTTGATGCTAGCACGACGTGCTCTGACCTCCTCCAGGCTCGGTGGTGGTGGTTGGGCTCTCAAATGAGCAATAACCCTGGCTCTATCACCGATGATTGACTCGTAAACATGGGTTGATCCAATCTGAGCTCCAGCGTGGTTTGAACTGGTACTGGCGACAGCGAGGAACTGAGAAAATGCTTGGGAGTCCTCTGGAGCGACGATTTGAAGGGTCACTACATCTGGCGTTTGAGAAGATGATGTTCCTCCAATTGGGGTAACAGTCTGAGAAGATGCTACATTTGTAGCAGGGACAATATTCTGAGGAGATACTGCAATGGTCGCAGCTGAAATTTGGGCATCCCCAATAGGAGTTGTGACTGAAATGAATTCATCACTAGAGAGATTTTCGATCGAAACTGGCGTATCCTTAACTAAGGTTGATACGTGAATTGTTTGGCCCTGGATTGCTTGTTCAGATCGACTCTCGGATTGTGCCGTGGATGGAGAAGATTCCTGGAAATGACTTGTCATGGCAACATGAAGGTTTGTCAGGCCTTGGTCTGTAATGATGCCTTCCTCGGCACTGATGGGCTCCGGAATTCTGACTTCTGTACTACCCGTTGTAGCCTCTTCCAGGAGATGAGTGACGTCCGTGGTCTCGTCTACAGTAGACTCCAGGTCATTCTCCTCAATAGATACCTCCAATCGGTCTTCAACTTTGGTCTCATCTGCTATCCACTGGTTAGATCAACTCTCTACATAGGTAGTTTTGGGGTATTGGACTTACAATTGATCTCAGTGGTCTCAGCTTGGAAGGTCGCAACACTGCTATCTTCACCGGCCTGTTCCACCCCATCATCGGTCTTGCGCTTTGCCCTACGGCGCTTCTTCTTGCCAGCTTTGGCTTTTGGACGCTTTGTGCTGGTCATGTCTGGCTCAAGCATGGAAAAGCCCTGGCTCGAAATCGGAATAACTTCCAAGCCGTAGTACAATTTCGAAACATTGTTGAAATTCGGAAATTCGGAATTGCTGTCTTGCATGTTCGTAATACACTCCTTGGCATCATTGTTCAAAGATGTCTTGATCAGGAATCGGTGGCTGTCTTTCGCGAACTGGTAGAGCTCATCGCGGATTGGAGAGATGATTGGTCCTTCCCCATCGATACCAGACGTGCAGTAGAGTGCGTCAATTGAGTCATTCTCGATCTGAAGTGTCTCTGGGACTTGAGTAAAGATCTTGGTGATGGCCTCATTGTAGGCCTTCATTCTCTGGTGAAGAAAGTCCGTGCACCATACAGTTTGGCCGAATGTGGTGCCAATGTAGATGTATGGAACGGTGGAGAAATTCGAAGGCGAGAGCCTGTGACTCGCAGATAGGCTTTCATTGTCAAAACCCTATGTTTGTTAGTGAATGGGATTTGTGTCTTTGCATAGCTATAACTTACCTCCACCCAAATCCTGAGGTCAATGTAACCCTCTTCCTCTCCAAACTTCTTTTCCAATCTGGTGGTTCGGTAGCCAGTTGTTTGCCAGAAAAGTTCTGGTATGATACAAGTAGCAAAGTGATGGCCAATATTGGCATCATACACTGTGTCGGCATAGGAAATCATTGTGTCTGCCGTGACTGGTGATAATGGTGCTGTGTCTGTAACCTCACTCCAGAAGTATACCAGGAAGTTATGGTCGACAGTCTTGACAGCTTCCTGGGCCCTATTGACGATCTGACGTGAGAGGGCAATCCAAGCCCTGTTCAGGATACTGGCAGGTATGACAAAGCCACTCGTATTGGTGATTCGCACAAAGCTTGGAATATTGAGCTGCTCCTCTTCTGCAGCATTGGCACCACCTTCTTGCTTGCTGTCGGACGCCATTGTTAGCAAACGTGTAGAACACTCAGGAATAACTATGAAGTAGTTAAACTGAAAGAAAGTAAAGAAGGTAGTGGAGTATGTGTAGTATGTGATGTACTGCTGATGGAGTATTGTTGATGAAGTGGCTTGGGGTGTTGTGCCGCTGAAGGTCGATCTGACCAAAGGTGACAACGGTGCAGTAGCGAGGTCAATCTGCTTGAGAAATATTCGGGATACCCATGTGATAGTAAAGCAGTATAAAGAAACGTAAACGGTGTAGGTACAATCGCCAAGTATCAGGTGAGAACAACAGTTTGGTCAGGTCACCGGCGGGCCTGGAGCGGCAACCGGCGAATCATATGCGAGAATGCCCCGCCTATTCCGCCTATTCCAGCTGCTACGAAAGCTATGGCACCTCTAGAGAATGAGAACGGGACGGGGGTGACCCCGGTCACGCTCCGCCTGACGCATCGCGGCCAATGGCGGCCAATGGCGGCAAACGAGCAGGCGGGGCCAATGCCCTTTAAATCCAAATAGAGAACAGAAAATAAATATGAACTTACCCCTTTGGTTTCAATACTTAATGTTATATGACGTTGTTAGGAAGGAGACGTTGGGGTGGAAACGACGTGGTTCGAAGATTCGTAAACAAATGAAGTTATACAAATTGACAACAAACTTGGTTATTATAAAAGAGGGATTGTGCGTTGCAATTACGCTAACTACTTAGCGTCTCTAGCACTACGTACAGTACAGTACAGTACGGTACGGTACGGTACGTACAAGACGTACTATACGTTAAGTTTATGTTGCGCCTCTTAAAGGGATCCATGATAAAGGGAGATATTCACTTCTAGATGTGCTAGTAGTCAAATAACTCGAGGCTAAACAAAGAAAACTGATGAATAGTAGCTTATACATAACTTTGAGTCTTATAGATACTTGTATCTCTTGAGGGCATCTCTATAGACTGTGTTTGGGAATGAGTGATAGTAGCAAATGGTAGTGGGGATTTGGTCGGCTTCTCAGATAAATCAATGCCAAGACTTTGACACCTTGCCAGTATAAGGTTGGCATAACACCTTCAACATCAGAAATGAAGAGATAAATATATGCTTTATATCCCCTTATGTTTTATATTAAACTCAGCTTTAGGATAGTAAAGCCAGAAATGTACAGTGAAGAAAGGCGCGGAGCATCCTTACCACCCAGGCTAACTGAGTATCAAATACAGCACAAGTAAATAGGAAATTACTGTAGACTTAGCATATATAAGTAAACTAAAATATAAATCATCTGGAACAATCTCACTAAAACGATACAGGCGTGGTTAGTATAGTGTTTCGATTGGATGGTGATGATATGTCGTTGGCCGTTGCTTGATTGCTTTGACGCGCGCTTCAGCTACAAGCGCGCTTGTTGCTTTAGGTTAGCGCGATTTGACATAGTTTATCGCAAAACCTCTCTTGAACAGTTTGTCGAACCTCAACACCCTCCTACGTCCAAGATACCTATTTGGTAGTCGCAGGCGCATATTTGATTAGGGTAGCTATAGGGCTGATCTCATCTGTATCCGGAGGCTTTTTCTTACAAAATCACCATTGCGACACCAGTGTTCCCAACGCGAAAACTACACGAAGGAACAGTTCTTGATCTACACCGCGGAGTCACAAAGACTCAGCTTGCACTCATGGCGGAACAACCAAGTATCACGTCCATTCTGGCTGCATTAGGTGAGTTTCAGATGTTGCAGACAAATGACGGCGTACTAATTATTGTAGCTGCTCAACATGGCACGCCACAAAACCAGCAATCGCCGCAGCCAGGCTATCAGGACCAACAATATCCACAACAACAACCACAAGGCCAACCTCAGCATGGATATTCCGCGCAATACCCACTACCTCAGCCGACGCACTCCGGCAACGTCGACCTTAGCAGCATAAAGCCCGTTAATTCTGGTACTGTGAGCATCGCAGATGCCATCGCAAAGGCAAAAGCCATAGCTGCAGAGAAGGGGCTGGCATATGAAAGGCCAGCATACGGCGCTGACTCTAGGTCTGATGCGTCTATGCCACACATACAACCTCGGTCGCGATCAAGATCCCCACCTCCTGGTCGCCGGGAGCCTTTCCGCGACAACTATAACCCCTACCGGGACGAACGAAGGCCAGATAGGATGCCTGTGGGGAGAGACCAATATGGCAGAGAACGCTCATTTTCCCCAGCGCCACGTACTCGAGGTGCGCAGGAGACCTTTTCACCCCCACGGGCTGGTAACGCGGGAAGCGGATATAATGTTCGCGAGAGGTCACCTATCGGTAGAGGCGGAGGAGGTGGTGACGGCGATAACTCGGAGATAATCACGATAGAATCTAACCTTGTTGGCCTTATTATTGGCAGACAAGGCGAAAATCTTAGGCGCGTTGAGGCTGAAACCGCTTGCCGTGTCCAATTCATTCCCATCTCCGAGGAGAATGGCCCGTTCCGCCAGTGTAAAATCAGTGGTCCGAGAGCACGCCGAGCAGAAGCTATTGCAGAGATCAACCGCATTATCGATGATAGCGGTATGGGTAGTGGTGCTCGAGCCGGAGCAGATCGTCAGGGAAGAGACGCCGCCCCAGCTCGTGCTAGCTCACACCAACCACCACTGCGTGAAGGTGAAGATAGTATGCAAATAATGGTCCCTGACAGAACTGTGGGCCTCATCATTGGCCGTGGTGGTGAGACTATCCGCGACCTACAAGAAAGGAGTGGGTGCCACGTCAATATTGTGGGTGAGCAAAAGAGCGTCAATGGCTTGCGACCAGTCAATCTTATCGGTTCACGTGAAGCTGCAGCCCAAGCAAAGGATCTAATTATGGAGATTGTAGAGAGCGATAGCAAGAGTGTGGCTGAAAAGGGCCGTGCTCCTCCTCCGCAAAGGGAGCCTGCCAGAGATGCTAACTACGGAGCGGCCAGCGGAGGTGCTGATAAAGTGAACGACTCAATATATGTTCCTTCGGAAGCTGTCGGCATGATTATTGGCAAGGGAGGCGAAACTATCAAAGACATGCAGAACACCACTGGCTGCAAAATCAACGTGACTCCCTCATCAGGCCCTGGCGAGGTTGAGCGTGAAATAGGCTTGGTTGGATCTAGAGATTCAATTGAGAGAGCTAAGCTGGCAATTGAAGACAAGGTCGAGGCCGTGGTAAGTCTTACCGCCATTTCCCTCTAAAAAAACCCCCGGCTAATTATTGTAGCAATTAAAGAATGGAGGTGGTGGCCGGAGCAAGACGTCCCATAATGATCAGGGAGATCGCAGCTATTCCCAGCCAGCGTATGGAAATGCTCAAGGACAACCCCAATCACAGCAAGGACAAGCTCCAGCAGCGCCAGGGGGGGAAGATCCATACGCAGCTTGTAAGTACGGTCTTTCAAACTCATTGGATACCCACTAATTAGATATATAGATGGCGGTTATCAAGCATATGTTGCACTTTGGTACCAAGTCATGGCTGCTCAACAAGGCGGACAAGCACCAGGCGGACCATCGCAGCCGCCAGGAACATCCTAATCCCCGCCCAGACACACCGCTGTCACTCATCGGATATCGATACTATCTTGACTGCTTGACTGCATGATTTGATTCTTGAGACTCGCCTGACCGAAACTGCACACTGAGACTGTGATGCCAGCACTGGCTGGTATGACAAACATGATTGCATGCACTTGTTGATCGTTATGAAGCAGCTGAAGATTGATGCCGCAACTCGAAGCTACAGGTCGTCGGCCACGACATGATCCATTGATGATACCCCTCTTGGTAGCCAGTTCGACGTTGTGGTTTTCTTGCACTGGATGACCCATATTGACTGCATGACATGCTTTACTGGCCGTTAGAATGCACCATGACCGCAATGACATTCCCCGGAGTTTTGTCTGCATCCTGGACTCCGCTAACAAAATCTACAAGCACTTCATGCCAGTTTTACAGATGGAGGAAACGGTTGCATTACCGATGATATTAGATGCCCCGGTACCGTGGCCCTTTTGCCTTTTCCGTTCGTCAAGGATGCCGCCTATTGACGCTGATCACAAACCCTCTCATTTTCAAATGGATTTGTCAATGGAATGAGAACTGACTGCATGATTTTACTTTCGGCAAGATGGGTCGAGGACGAGTATATATCTGCACATAGTAAGTGGTCGGCATCGTGGTCGTCTTTTGCTATGCGAATATGTACATTGTAGGAGTATTAGTTCTGCGCAATGAACATGAAGTTTCTCCAAATGCAACGTAAGTAAAATTAAGTTTGAATTAGAACGACGGGGAGTTGTGCTGTGATAGTTCTCTTTGTTACGATAGTGAATGTGATAAGTCATGTGACGTATGTTTTGTAACGCCTCAGGCTGAAATCGCCCTTCGAAAAGTTGAAGCTCCAAACCGCGATCGACTAACATATCATCCCAATCATCCACAGTCTGAACTATGAAAAGAAACTAAAAAAATCTTCAAAACGTGTCAATTACGTCAATAACAACAAGAATCAAAGTTTACAGCATAAATTTCATTGTCCACCGAAGTTACAGCCACCATGGTCCAAATCACTGAAGTGAAGGGCAACAGCCGCGAGAACCGCATTTCAACACATACCCACATTAAAGGCCTTGGTCTTCGGCCTGATGGCATAGCTGAGAAACAGTCCGGCGGATTTGTTGGGCAAGTTGCTGCGAGAGAAGTGAGCAAGGCATAGAGTGACTTATGCTTTACAATCCACTGACCCAGTTCACAGGCATGTGGTGTAGTAGTCGACCTCATTCGAGCACAAAAGATGTCAGGACGCGCCGTGCTTCTGGCAGGAGGCCCTGGTACCGGGAAGACGGCGCTCGCGCTGGCCCTCAGCCACGAGCTGGGAACTAAGGTTCCATTCTGCCCCATTGTTGGCAGCGAGATCTATTCGACTGAAGTAAAGAAGACCGAGGCGTTGATGGAGAACTTCCGAAGGGCGATTGGTCTGCGTGTGCGGGAGACAAAGGAGGTTTATGAGGGCGAGGTCACAGAGCTTACTCCAGAAGAGACCGAGAATCCTCTGGGTGGTTATGGCAAGACTATCAGCACCTTATTGATCGGGTTGAAGAGCGCCAAGGGCTCGAAGAAACTGCGTCTAGATCCCAGCATTTACGAAGCCATACAGAAGGAGAGAGTGACTGTGGGAGATGTCATTTATATCGAGGCCAACACCGGGGCTTGCAAGCGTGTGGGACGATCCGATGCATTTGCTACAGAGTTCGATCTTGAGGCAGAAGAATACGTTCCAATACCAAAGGGAGATGTGCACAAGAAGAAGGAAATTGTGCAAGACGTGACATTACACGACCTGGATATCGCGAACGCACGCCCCCAAGGAGGACAGGATATTATGAGCATGATGGGACAGCTGATGAAGCCAAAGATGACCGAAATCACCGACAAATTGCGCGAGGAGATCAACAAGGTGGTTAGCAAGTATATCGACCAAGGTGTTGCCGAGCTAGTTCCCGGGGTGCTCTTTATCGACGAGGTATGCTATAAAATACATTTACAAGAACTGTCACATTCTAACTTAGCACCAGGTTCACATGCTCGACATTGAGTGTTTCACATATTTGAACCGCGCGTTGGAGTCTCGCATATCTCCTGTTGTCATCTTGGCGTCCAATCGTGGGATGTGCACGATCCGTGGCACAGAAGACATTGTGGCTGCACACGGTATCCCGCCGGATTTGCTCGCACGCCTTCTCATCGTCCCAACTCACGCTTATGATGCGGACGAGGTGAAGAGAATTGTCAAGATTCGGGTCGCCACTGAAGGCCTTGCAATCGCAGAGGCTGCATTGGACAAGGTGGCCGAGGCGGGTACAAACATCAGTCTGCGATACGCGCTGCAACTGCTGGCGCCAGCTTCGATTGTTGCCAGATGCAGGGGATCACAGGAAATTGGAGTCCAAGATGTTGCAGAGTGCCAGGACCTATTCTTAGATGCGGGCAGGAGCGCGGCGGCTATGGTTGGGGATGGGAGCGGGTTCCTGGTTTGATTTCGAAATTTGGGGCGGAAAGGAGTCTCGGAAAGGAAAACGGCGTTCAGATGAGTGATACGAAGATGCTGTATCTGTATACTAGGCGAGAGGTGCAGAATTAACAGAGTACGATAGATAATAAGAATACCACGTGGAAATTGATCCAGCCGTTTGGTTTATTTGAGCACGGAGATTTGTCGACCAGTCAAAGCTGTAGGGGAATTGCAGATATGCAGATATGCAGATCGGAGCGATGCAGCCATCCGTTGATATATACAAGTTTAACGAGGAACAGGCGGAATGTGCACTTACCATCCGTTTGCGGGTACTCTATATACTCCACATTCCAAAATATACCAAACGCAATATTTGAGCCGCACGTCGAACGCGTTTCTTTCATGTACCACCCGGCCAATGGAATAAAATGTCTCTGGCGGGTCAGCTCTGGTGCGCTTACTTTGGCTGGCATTGGCCAACCCCTCTATTTTGATTGCTTTCTCCATTGTGAAGTTTTTCAGCCCATGGTACCCTCTTTCGTATAGCAGCCTATCTGCATACATGTCTCGCTTTGTATCAAATCGACCGGTTGCCGCTTGTATCGGTGGCAGTGCCCTGCGGTGTCCTACGATTTTCTTTGTCTAGAACCAGGTTTTGATGATTATTTCCCGAGACATAAGGGGCCAAGATGCGTGGAGAAAACAAAGAATCTGCCAGTTGTGAGTTGAAGCTTTAGACAAGGGTTTTATTGTGCACAATATTCTTTCATTGAGATTGTTCCCATTGATTTCTCTTCTGACTTATAATGGTTTCTTTTCATTCATCGCTGCTCTAGTCTACGCTTTGTTATTGTTTCTGTGATAAGGGCCTTATGACGAGAAAGATTTCTGCGAGAATCGATTCTTAAATGCTCTACTGACTTTTGTTGGGAATATCCCGGCTTCGGCATTGCTGCGTTTGCGATTTTCATTATCACCGGTACGGTGGATCTAGCCATGGCCGAAGGAGAGTTATCTCTTTCGAGCACTCAAATGAGAGACCTTCCAAGATCACCAACGATCATATCACCATCTTCATCAAGGAAAGGCTCCCTTAGATCATCCAACAATACTGAGAAGGAGTCGGCGCCCTCACCGCCACTCACCCGTTTAATGAAGAAGCGGGCGGCGTCTCTCGACACCGATGCTGCCAACAATCCCTCAATTGCCAACCTGTCTCTCCACAGTGCCAGCCTCGAAAGCCCACGGACTGATTCAAATAACCAAGTCTGTCTCTGCCAACCTGATCCAAAGATCCCCCGACCACGAAACGGTACGTACAAACTATCCCCTCTATTCTCCCATGTTTGTCGATTATGGGTCAAGTGCTCGATGTTGCCTTTGTTTCGTTTGTATGTTTGATTGGGCACTGATAGCTAATTACTCTTTGAAGCTTTTATTCTTTATCGTCAACACTATCAAGGGCAAGTTATTGCACAAAACCCAGGGCTTGCCAACCCGGAGATATCAAAGATCATCGGGGCACAGTGGCGAGAGCAATCTATTGAAACTAAAAACGAATGGAAAAGACTAGCTGAGGTTTGTGAATGATCTGGAACCCTCTTCAGTGAATTAGAGCTGACAATAACACTCCAGGAAGAAAAGCACAGGCACCAGCGCCAATATCCAGACTACAGATATCAACCTAGACGACCGGGGAAGCTCAACGGCCCCCGACCCACAGGATCACCAGACGACCCCTTGAGGTGTCCAAAGTGTAACGGTCGATACTTCTCAACGCCAGGCACACCTCTTACGCCATTACCGCCTACTCCATCCATCGGAAACTACAACGATAAAATCGCCCCTCCGTTCTCACGTGCGATGGACCGCGAGGGTCGCTACACCACCGACTCACAAGGGCCCTTTACCGATTTTCGGGCGGGCCCTCCCTATCCACCGACGCACAACCGCCGCCCTCAATTGCACCTTGAGGAAGTGGGAGGCCAGTGGCACGACTCAGACACTGAGTCGATTCACTCCCCGCGTGCTAAGCGTCCTAGGCCCAACGAAAATCCAAACCCCTATCCCACTCCATCATGGCCAAACGTTCCACAGCGTCTATCCCGGGTCCCCATGTCAGCGATAGCCTATGAGCCTACCCGGGTTCCTAACCAACGCGGCGTGGCATACCACCATCACGGCAACCATGGGATGATGGAGCCGCCTCCCCGCTCTACACCGATGAGTGGGCAATTCCCTCCTCATACGCCCAGTCATGCAAGGCCTCAAAACCTAGAGGATCTACGTTTGCCCCCTCTGCAGACCAAGATCCCCGTTCCAGGGACGGCGCAAATACAGCAGCATCAGTTTCACCAGCAGCCGCAGATACAGCGCAATAGCAGCCTCAGCAACTCACAGTCCGTTGAGGCCATGGTCATGACAATCCCTTTCCTCAACAAAATCCGCGTCCTTGCCAAAATTGCTCCGCCACTGGCCGTACCAGGGCCCACGAGCCCAACGCAAGAAGTGCGCGGTCCAGTGGTTGCAGTAGAGGGGACAAACCAAAAGCTCGTCGCTGAGGTGGGAGAATACATCGAGGACTGCCTGAAACAGAAAGCAGAATGCCTTGTTAAAACATGGACCAGCGACTCTCACACCCTCTCAAAGCGCTCGGAATCAACCCCAGCCGACATCTCCATGTCCGGTACTGAGAATGGTGCTCCCACGCCTGCGAGCAGCATCCAAAGTCGAGGCCCTTTAATCGACTACCTCGAAGCAATCGGCACCTGGCACTCCAAGTCCGCCGAGATACGCAACTTCATCTCCACGCGCCCCGCTCCCACAACCCCTCCACAATCACGAGAGGGCACCCCAAAGTCACCAGCCCCTACCACAGCCCCGCGCCTCCCTATCGCGCTACTATCACGGGGATTCTCTCTTTCCCTCTCTGACCGTGCCGCGATCCACATCCCCATCAACGACGCGTATGCGCCGGTGGACCATTGGCAGTGGATGGCTACGTTGTGGCGAGGTATAATTGGCGTGGATCTCACGGTGTATGTGTGCAGCGTAGCGGTCGGGGATGAGGATGGCAGCCGGGCGGTGCATCCGGGCGTGGGGGGGGTGGAGGTTAGGAATGATGCGAAGGCTATTATCGTTTATGCTCCTGGTGGGAAGTTGGAGGATAAGTGGTTGAGGAGGGTTGGGTTTGAGGTTGCCGAGTTTGTGATTGGAGGGAGTTTGAAGGCGTAGAGCTGTGTTATTTGATCTAGGTGAGGAGGGGTTAAATGTGGTGTTATGTTTTAATTTTCTAGAATGGTGTAATTTTATCAAATTGGAGAATTTAATAAAGTTTTGTTATAATTTTTCTGGAACTCGGTCCACGATTTGTTATTAGCATCAGCGCAAATAAATACAGTGTATTATATTCTGCAAATACCCCTTGAAATTCCTAGAAATGAGATCTAAATGTATAATGCAAGTGTGCTAGCTAACTCAAATGTCTTCAGGTTCGAACCCATCCTCTGCCAACACCTTCTCCAGCTGCTCAGAGACGTAGTGGGCTACATGCTTATTCGCCTCATTGCGTTCTTTCTCCCCTTCCGGGTCAACTGAATTACGGTGCGATCCCGCGTCGTCTTCGTGAGCATCTCCATTGACCGAGCCATTGAAATCACTTCGAGTCCCGATGGATCGGCTCGTCGACGAGCGGCGCATGGGCTTCGGCTTGAAAGATTCCGGCTGCCCGATGTGCCTCCCGAAGACATCATCGAAGTAGTGCGCCATGCCCGTAGATGGTGTGCGGGGTGTTTGGGGAAGTCGACAGCTGACACTGTGAGATTGTTAGCACAAGTAGAATGAACGGAATATTTTGAAACCTACCCAGTATCGTGGATCATCCTGGCGATAAGACCAGTCCATCCACACTGATGCGTGGCTCCCAGCCCACGTCCGCTATCTCCATCGAAGAACTCATAAAACCAGAGGTTGTCCTTCCAATAAGGGTCAAAGTCTAGTTTATCGTCGCCGTCATTGATGGCACGCCTACCATCGTCGCCGCGAGCAAACAGATGCTGAAGACGATGTTGGATCTCTTCCGCCACATGGCCCAAATGCATGAATTCCCCGGAGTTAGTGGGGCATTCCACCTGGAGCGAATGCCCGTAGAACATATAGAAGCGCTGTAGAGATTCGACAAGCAAGAAGTTAACGCAGATCCAGATGGGTCCACGCCAGTTACTGTTGCCTCCAAACAATCCGCTATCGGAGTCGCCAGGGATGTAGCCCACCTTGAATTCCTGCCCGTTGACTTCCATTGAGTAGGGATGCTTCTCGTGGAATTTCGAGAGCGATCTAATCCCGTGATCCCCGAGAAATTCGTCCTCATCCAACATGCGCTTGAGAATCTTCTCAAGACGATCCTTGCTTACTAGAGAGAGCAGGATTCTATTGTCCTTTCCTCGCTTTCTGATGCTGGCCATGTTGCGCTCGGCGACATCGTGGCGATTCTCAATGAACCAATCAACCCTCTTCTTGAAGTTGGGCAACTGGTTGATAAGTTCAGGCTCTAGCGTTAGGGTTGCGTAGAGTGGAATCAATCCAACCAAGGACCGTACTGGGAGTTGTTGAGAATATGGTCCACCCCAGGAGATTGCATCATAATAAAAGCCATCCTCTTCGTTCCAGAGCGATTGTTCGTCTTTTTGCCCGGGCTTGTACGTCATCGCATCACTGATGAGCATGAAGTGCTCAAAGAATTTAGACGCAATGTCTTCGTAGATGCGACGGTGCTTCGCAAGCTCCAAGGCAATGTTCAGCATGCAGAGGCAGTAAAACGCCATCCACCCAGTGCTGTCAGCCTGCTCAAGCACTCCTCCTGTTGGGAGGGGTTCTGAGCGATTGAACAAACCGATGTTATCCAAACCGAGGAAGCCACCCTCGAACACATTCTTTCCTTCCAAATCCTTTCGGTTCACCCACCAGGTGAAGTTAAGCAAGAGCTTCTGAAAGACGCGCTCTAAGAAGTCTAGATCTTGCCTGCCATACATCTTCCGCTCAATCTTGAATGTGCGGAATGTAGCCCAGGCATGAACTGGGGGATTTACGTCACCAAAATTCCATTCATAGGCAGGCAGCTGGCCATTCGGGTGCATATACCACTCTCTCGTAAAAAGATCCAGCTGTTTCTTTGCAAATTCAGGGTCAATCATTGCCAGTGGGATGCAGTGAAACGCCGAGTCCCAAGCGGCAAAGAAGGGGTACTCCCAGGAATCAGGCATCGATAGAATATCATCGAGATGCATGTGCTTCCATTGCGTGTTCCGGACAGCCTTTCGCTCCGCAGGCGGTGGTGGCGATGACGGATCACCGTTCGCCCATTGATCCCAGATGAAATGATAGAACTGCTTAGTCCACATCATACCAGAAAGTGCTTGCCTCTGAATATTGCGAAGATCGTCGGCCATTGGGAGCGGGCTGATGCGGTAGAAGAACTCATCAGCCTCCTCGCGCCGCTTTTCGATTATATCGTCAAACACCTCCTCATCCAAGTATGCGTCATTCTTTTTGGAGAAGCGGAATCGTACGACAGCACACTCTCCTGGTGGCACTCCGTCTCCCTCGTCGAATGCAAACCAGGCAGCGGCTTTTGTACCAGACTCCTTAGGATTAATAGCATCCTTCTCTCCATCAACTATGTACCGATGAAACGCATCCTTGACATAAGGCTGTGGATTTTCGACTTTATAGAGATGGTCTAGATTCGTATCGTTCTCCGTGAATATTAATTCAGGTTGTATGTCTTGGCCGCTTGGTCCAGTGCCGGGGGATGGTGACAATTGAAAGTATCGGTCACCGAGCTTGTAATGTTTGCTATGTGCGGTTGTTTCTCCCGACTTGACAATCGAGGGCTTCTTATCTTCAGACTCATGTCCCCATGCCCAAGTATTTCTGAACCACATGTGGGGAACAATGTGCAACGGCGCTGCATCAGGGCCACGATTCCACGCTGTCACTCTGAAGAGGAGCTCATCGGGGTCATCGCTCTCTTTTGCGGTCTCGATGAATATATCCCAGTAGCGGTCTTCTTCGAATACTCCAGTATCGAGTAGTTGGTATTCCCTGTCTTGCTTGCCTCGCCGGGCATTCTCATCGATGAGATCTTTGTAGGGAAATGCCTTCTGTGGGTACTTGTAAAGGAATTTCATGTACGAGTGCTACAAATGTTAATGGCGTCCAGCTTTTATGGACGATGAACATACTGTAGGGACGTTGTCCAAGTGAAAATGAGCTTCCTTGATGCTTTCGCCGTGGTTTCCCTGCGGGTTAGACAGGCCGAATAGTCGTTCCTTTAGAAAGTCACTGGCGGTCGTTAGCTATATCCCTGGCTATGAAAAGAAGCGCGCATACTCCTTCTCATTCCAAAATGCGAATGCTATATTCTGGAGGCCGTGTGAGTCTGAAACGCCTGCAATGCCATCTTCTCCCCACCTAAAAGCCCTCGAGCGAGCATCGTCATGGGTGAAGTCTATCGGCAATTAATAGCCATTGATTGAATCTGGGCTCTGAACTTACGGCTCCAGGCATCGCCATCAGCACTGTAGTCCTCACGAACTGCACGGTGTTGTCAGCGGCAGGATCTACTACAACAAGGGACGTGGGGTAAATACCAGTGGCCCATTGTCTTTCCGCGACATACGGCCCCCATTTCTTCCAATACTTTGTTTTTTCCCGGTCTTCTTTGAGACGCTTCTCTTCCACAGACAGAAGGTCGACGTGGTCAATGCGAACCATTTGGGGCAGTGAAGCTCAGTAGAGCCTTTCTGGTGTTATGAATGAGAGAAGTGTATTTTTTCAGTGAGAAAGTTGACGATACGGACGGCCCCGCGTATGACAAGAGCCCACTATAGTGGCGTATTCAGAAGTGTACCTCTGTAAGCGTGAATTAATGAGCTATTATTGTAGAAAGGGTTATTTAATTGGCTGGTAATATCAAAACAGATCGTTCCAGCCAGCGCCTATGTCTGTACCACATGTATTCAACAGTATGCCCGATGACGTATCTGCCAGATAAGGAAAACCGGGCACTTGCTTGTGCAGTACAAGTACCAATGTACCCTCTGAAGCTATATTTTGACGGGTAGAGTTTTGAACGGTTGGTCACATGACTTCGTGCGCGCCCAAGGCGCGTCAGGCGCGTGGGGAAGCTCGAGCTCTTCAAACTATTCCAAATCTCAAGTCCAATCCCGCTCACAACCCACACCTACGCTCGTGGCTGACGATACAATACTCGGCCCCCGCGATTAATTACAAGTTAGCAATTTTTTTGACTGGCATAGGCAACCCTGGTATCTTAGTAGATTCCGCAGGATTGGCAGTGGAAGAACAACTCTTTGGACAAGGAATACAATGGCGCTTCTTGTAGACAAGCACCGTCCTCGCTCCCTCGACACATTGAGCTATCATGACGACCTTTCCGAGCGTCTGCGGTCCCTGGTATGATACCCCAAAAGCCATTACAGAGTCTCAGCTAACATCAATTTTCCAGGCCCAAAGCGGGGACTTTCCCCACCTCTTGGTATATGGCCCATCCGGCGCTGGGAAGAAGACGAGGATAGTGGCTACTCTCAAAGAGCTCTTTGGCCCGGGCGTAGAGAAGATCAAAATTGATTCTCGCGTCTTCCAAACCTCATCAAACCGCAAGCTCGAATTCAACATTGTGGCTTCCGTCTACCATCTCGAAATCACACCCAGCGATGTTGGAAACTACGATCGCGTGGTTGTCCAAGATCTGTTAAAAGAAGTAGCGCAAACACAACAAGTCGATCAAAGTGCTAGGCAAAAGTTTAAGGTCGTGGTCATCAACGAGGCGGACCACCTGACCAGAGACGCACAGGCAGCACTGAGAAGGACAATGGAGAAGTACAGTCCTAACCTAAGACTCATCCTCCTCGCAAACAGCACGGCGAATATTATTGCTCCGATCCGGTCAAGAACCTTGCTCGTAAGAGTCGCAGCACCGACCGAGGCTGAGATTTGCGATGTCCTCGCCAAAACTGGAGCAAAAGAAGGCTGGCCATTAGCAGAGGCGTTAAATCTCAGAGTTGCACAAGAAAGCGGCAGGAACTTGCGGAGAGCACTGCTCATGTTTGAAGCTGTGCACGCACAAAAGTAAGTTTGATGGCCCACCCTCGGATACATCAGGTGCTAATATGGTGCCTCTAAGTGAGAAAGTCACAGACCAGACCCCCATCCCGCCTCCAGATTGGGAAGCGCTGATTTCTTTGATTGCCGACGAAATCATGGCCGAGCACTCACCTGCACGGATCCTACAGGTTCGCGCGAAACTGTACGACTTGCTCACACATTGTATCCCGCCTACTACGATCCTCAAAACCCTTACCTTCAAGTTAATCCCCAAAGTCGACGATGAGTTGAAGGCAGAGGTTATCATGTGGAGCGCATTCTATGAGCACCGCATTCGCATTGGCACAAAGGTTATATTCCACTTGGAGGCCTTTGTTACCAAGTTCATGAAGATTCTGGAGACATGGCTTATGAGCATCGACTTTTAGATTGGGCGAGGGAAGAGCGCCCTAACGCAACGGATAAAACTGTGGGACCATATGGATTAGGGGTCAGGGCTGGCGAGAAGTGATGATAATGACTCTCAGGTATTGAGAAAGGAGTTAATCTACGGATAGGGGCATGAGATTTCAACATGAAAACTACTACGTCTTTGCCAACCCCTTTCGTAATGCTTGCATGTTCATGCGCGTGATCCGCCCAAAACGAAAAACATTGCAGACTACAAAATATCACTATAGTAGCACTTGGCACGCATCAATGGCATTTAATCTCTTTAGATTCCAAAGAAACCCGCTCTCCCCACCAAAGCCCAACAAATGAATATCGCTCAAACTGCCCATTAGGCCACGCCAAAACTCCGCATCAAACGTCGTTTATAGCACCCATCAATCATTATAACATCATGCTCCGCCTCCTTGCCCCAAGCCTCTCGAGTCCCTCCCCTTCCTTCGGCATCTGCAAGCTCGTAGGCCGCTGCGCCTTCTCTCCATTCTTATAATCCTCCATCTTCGCAGCAGCAGCATCTGCTATCCCAACCCCAAGCGTAGATTGCCTCCGCCTCGTTGACTGACGTCCTGCCGTCGTCAAATCCAACATATCCGTCGCGCTCTGGCTCCGCGACACTCGTTGTTTCTGGGGGTCTTCATTGTTGCGGCCTGCGCGGCTCCGGGCCTCGCGTGGAGGCGATCCAGAGAACTCATAGATGTCCAAGTCGGCCATCCTCTTCTCCATCTTCTTAAATGCTGATGCAACCGGATCTCTATCCGAAAGTTCTGGCTTTGATTTCCGATTAGCTGACATTAATGCCGATATGGCTGCCCCGGAGCCCGACTTGGCCTCCTCATCTCCGCTGTTAGTATGTAATTGCGAGCTTCTTCGCTTGCGCTGCGGTATTTCTTGTATAGGAACTACATCAACCGTCTTGCCGGAAAGCGGACTGTTGCTGTAAACACTGGCGCTTGAGGCGGTAGGCAGCTTGCTCTTCCAAGAAGCGTCATCACCCGTCCCGGGCTCTGGCTTGATCTTCACCGCCGTCAATTGTTCATCTTCTGCTGGAACACAGCTGGCGCGACGATATTTCCCTTCTCCTGTGACAGCGTCGATTTGCCCCTCCGCTGGCCGCCTCATTTTATCACGCAAATTCGGCTCGGCGTAGTTGACGCTCGCTCGAGCACGTCTGCTAGGTCTGTGGCCTTCTCCATCCTGGCCAATTTCTTGTGGTGGAGGTGTATCCCGAGATATCTGGCGGGCAGTTGAAGGCGCGGAGGAAGTTGGTGAAAATAAGTCTTCGGGAGCCGCAGGCGTTTCTGGCTCTGGGATTGTCTCGATAGATGGCATGGTGACGACAGGGTCGACCTGTGCGGGTATGACAATCCGTGGTTCATTCCGACTGCGTGGGCGCTCTCTCCCCCTGATTCCACCTATCTTTCCAGGCAAAGAGGAATCGTCTCCTACTGGTGGCTTAGAGGGTTTCTTGGGAGAATTCGCGACGTCCGTGTTCGACGTTTTTGGTCCAAGTGCCTTCCTTGGATGTCCTGACGCAGCTAGCGGAGTACTGGACTGGGCGTTTAATGCAGCCTTATCTCTAGTTTTGGCCCGAGCAAGCGCAACTTCTCTTTGGATTCTCGCAACAGGTTTCTCAGCAGGAGTAGATTCTTTCAACGGCTGTGATTTATCGACCGCCATTCTCCTGGTGTGCCTCGACTCTTCCGGGGCGATCGAAACTGGTCTTGCCTCTCTCTCGTCTTCTATGTCGTCGCTGACATTGAATTTCCTCTTCGCACCGCTCTTGACGGGCTGCTGAACGGACTCCTTCTTCTCAACCGGTGCCGTATCGTTCTTGGTTAACCGGTCAATATCTGTTGTCCCACTCATATCCTTTCTCTTGCGCCTCTGTTCCAGGTTTACTGGTAGCGTTGGGCCAAAGTCGGTCACTTCTTCGGTATCTGTTTTCGACCGAGTAGGGAGGTCTATCTTGACAGGGTCTTCATTCATAAAATGCGACACAGGTGGTGGCCCAATATCAGGCGAATCACTGATTCCAGGTACTGGATCTGAGATGATTGCTGTAATTTCCTGTGCGCTTTGAACTTGTCAGAATAAATTTGTATTAATGAGGAGGGTTCATACTCTAATGTTCGTCTTGGGTAGTGTTTGTTTTCCATTATTGGTGGCAGTCGCCCTCCTTGCTCAGCTAGTTCATCCATCATTTGCATTCGTTCATCCGAATTCCTCCGTTGTGCTTTTGGCAGCTTGCTACCGGCTGAGGATCTCCGTGGTTCCTTCACAGGTCGGTCCAGCTTTGCGACCAAAGCTGCAATGTCCCTTAATTTGGAGTCAAGTTCAGATCTGACTTCACCAACATGGCTGATAAAGTTCCGTGAGCGGTCTGGTTGTGTCTCCTGGGTTATGATCTGTCCACGAAGATCAAGGTTCTCGGCCAGAAGGCGAGATACTTCAGTTTCGAGATTTCGAATTCGCACTGCTTGCACTGAGTTCACACGAGCAATATCCTTATTCTGTCGTGTATATTTTCGTCGCACTAAATATCACAGCATTAGTAGAGGACTTTCACTGAGATAGACACCAAGATATTGGAACTCACAAAGCTCGACGGGATCCGCAGGCGCTGGTGCCTCGTTCAAACGCGCCATGGTTGTTTCTCATGCGGCAAAGGAGCCTCATTCACAGACTATGGTGCTTGGCAATATATCCAAGATATGAGTTGTAGATGTGCTGGCTTAAAGCAAGCAAGAGCGTTGAAGCTGTCGTTGTAATTTTGAGGATTTTTGTCGTGCAGCAGCTTTGATGTTTACACAAAGGCTGTAAGTGGCTAGTCGAATCCCCTGTTGCTAGAGTGTCCTAGCGCGGGTGATGGCGGGATACTGCCGACTTGACAGATAGAACCCCACCCATCGACAAAATATACCAATACAGTACCATTGTCGCCCATTGAACAATTAAAGGGCTCCACTTGCTACCTTTGTGCCAGTCTACAATATCTAAGATATTTCACTTTCATACTGAGAATCATCTGGCGACAAATCTGGAAGCGCCGCGATGTCCTACCCTTCACGGCCCCTCCCATCACACCTCCGTCAAGCGTCCACCTCGAACAATGGGGGTTCGTTGCAAGGGCAGTCTCCTGTACTACTTGCGCGCATCAACGAGAAACGGCAGGAACTTGAAAACCTGAAGGAGCTGAGAGATCTCAGCGCTGGATTGGCTGGGCAAATGACGGTTCTGGAGGAAAAGCTCGCAACGCTATCTAATGGCACCGAAGGTACTGTACAATATGGTTGGATCGGGCTTCAAAGTTATACTAACAAACCTGCAGCTGTCGCCATGGTATTGGGAAACTGGCATAATGTTCTCAGGGCGATAAGCATGGCATCAAGTAATTATATACCCCACAGTCCAAAGGCTCCTACTGACGCGGCGCAGCGAAAATACCGATGCCTAAAGAATCCCAAGGCTACGAAGAAGAACGAGAAGACGACGTACCTCTGCCGCAAACCCTTGTTAGAATTCCCACAGAGCAGGCTCCGTTAATACAGCAACACGAGGAGGCGGCCAGAGAAGCAACCAATGAGGACCAATGAGGCTTGGAATAAGGATGGATTGTACAACGCTGGGTTCGGGTTGTACATATGAATGATGAGATAATGAGGCCGGTGCAAGATATGGAGTCAGGCGTAGGTTTTGGTAGGTTGGTACTGGCGGATATGCATCATGGGCAGGTCCATAAGAGACTCATTGCCGCAGATATGGCGCTTAGTTTCAGTGCATCCACGAGAGGTCGTGAGAGCCGTAGAATCCATGGAATAAATCGGGTTTCCACTTAACTGTACGTTAACATGACTCACTGGAGGCTGAAATATTGAAACACTCGTTTTGTCGCGTCGCATATTCCAAGAAACGCGAAATCGCGTCGAAGTTCCGCGTCTATTATTCGTTGCTGTAGTGACGCGTTGATGTACTTTTCGATTGCTCAGGGCCATCGCGACTCAGATTCTCATATGAAGAGATACCTTCCCCACCACTCTGCGAACACTCGTCCTCTATAACGCCCAAAACGCCCAGATCACACAAATCACACTTCTCATACATATTTTTTCCCTGCCCGAGAGAAGGATTATTGTCATTGACACTGCCCGCAACAGTGTCTGTAGTGTCTTTTGTTTAGTTGAGCCTCTGGCGCACTACGAACCAAAACAACATTGTTGCGCATCGCAAGCGCAGCAGCCATGGCACGAGTTACAAGGTCCACGAAGATTACAATCTCTGAGGATGCAACCAGCCAGCCCATACCCCAGAACCAACAAGTCCCGTCAGCCGAAGCACGGGCTCCTTTGCAAGAGATTAGCAACACCACCGAAGAGATTGTGAGCCTCGAAGACGCCCAGATCGCCGACGAAGAGAAGCTACTCAAAGCCGCGTTTAAGTCAGCAATTGGCATCAAGAAGAAGAATAAACGGACGAAGAATAAGAGGAATGTCGACCAGGAACAAAACCACAACGACGAAGTTATTACAGACGATCAGCCAGCATCCTTGTCACCAGCTGCGGCCGCAACCCGCGAACTTCTTCGATCCGACTCAGGCCCAATTGCGCAAATCCGCGACGAATTGCAAGCAACACACCTAGGAGGACCAGAACTGGACTCAATGGCAGTTGACACGCCCAATCCCACTACGCCATTCACAGGGCGACTTACGCGCAGTCAAATGAAAGGTGTACAGCCAGGTCAGTATAACTACAATTCTTATGCCAATTATGGCACGTTTGCGCCGGCGGTTCCCAATGCTCCCCATTTTCAGTACGGCCGTTCCAAATACCATACGGGATATGTTTCGCAGAGCAAATTGATTCCTCCCGCTCTCGGGTGGCCCGTCCCACGTTGGCTTTCATACGGTTATGGCGATCCAATATCTCAATATACTAACACGGACTATCGCGTAGTGGGGCAAGAACAGACTTATTCCTATAGTGGACCTCAAGTATCCGACAATGTAGATAAGGATGGAGATATCGCGATGGGAAACGCCGCTCGAGGCTCTGCTTTGCATATTGAGAACATAGAGGAATGCGCTCGGGACCAAACACCTGAGCCAAAATCATCTCATGACGACTCATTCGTCGAGCTTATTGTGGGCCGCTCTCCTGCGAAGCCAGTGTCTCGACGATACTCGGTCGAGGAGATGGTGGCCCTCCGCTCTTCTGCCAAACCCTTCCCAAGGATCGAAGATTCGGTTGACGAGCTAGACAAATTTGAGGAGACTTTGGTTCGATCGCCTGCCAAGCCTGTCTCGCGCATCGAAGACTCCGTTGAGGAGCTAGACTTATTGGAAGATATCATGGAAGCTCTCACAGAGGCCGCCAGAGCCCAGGAGCTTGCATCTCCAGTGAAGTCTAGAAAGGCGACACCTGCTATACTGAAAGCTTCTCGTCAACCTACTGCCTCACCGGCGTTAAGATCTACTCCCGCCAAGGCCAAAACCATTGGCGTTCGAGAAGGAAAGGCCCTGATGAATGAGATGATGGCTAAGAAAGCAGCCTCGGGAACGTCGACTGTCAGATCAAAGCAAGTCGCCGCGAAGAAAAGCATATTGCCACCCACCTCGAACCGTTCTGCCTCGGCCGAGCCAAAGCCTGCTGCAACTGTCACCAAGAGGCCAGCAGCCAAGCGTCCGGTCAGTCTCATGCCTCCAAAGGAGCCAATCAAATCTACCAAGCCTCCAACTCGCTCGACATTTGAGCTTCCCGGTGAAGCCATCTCCCGAAAGCTAAAAGAGCAACGCGAAGCACGTATTGCTCAACGCCAGTCAAGCGTTTCCTCGGACACGACGCCACCCATCGTTGCCGCGAAGGCCATGGCACCGAAAGTCAAGTCAACCAAGGCCCCAACCAGGCCGACCTTTGAGCTCCCGGGCGAGGCCGTCTCTCGCAAGAAGCGCGAGGCACATGAGGCCCGCCTTAAGGCGCAAGAGGAGGAGGAAAAGAAGCGCAGGGAGTTCAAGGCGAAGCCTCTCCGCAGGAGTATTGCCCCGAGTATGCAGCCGCGGCAGACAGCCGCTAGTCTAGCACGAAGGAGCATACTCAATCCTGTTGACTCCGAAGACGCCGCCGAGGGGTTGGTGGTGTCGAAGCGACGCTCGGTCATTGGCGCACCTCGCCAGTCACTCGCAGCGCATAACCTTGCTAATACATCGGCACCACGCACGCGTGTAGGTGTTCAAGGCGGCCGCCGCATGGCAGCGAGCGATTCGTCTCAACGCTCGCTGTCTGGAGGCCCAGCACAGGCGCCAAAACTGAGCGGGAGGGAGCTTTATAAGCGTGATGCAAGAGCGCTGGAAGGCGCGGAAAGAGAGAGAAAGGAAAAAGAAGCAGCTGCGAAGAAGGCCAGAGAAGAGGCGGCAGAGAAAGGCAGACAGGCGAGTAGGGAGTGGGCAGCGAAACAGAGGAGGAAAATGATGGAGGGCAAGATTGCTGACGAGGGCCTCAGCCCAGGATATGGACCCGGTGGACAGTTGGGCTTGAGGGGCTAGGTGTGGAATAACTGTACGAATGGTGTGAACAGGTTGTGGGTGAGGAGATGGGCGTGTGATTTTGTTTTAACACCATGTTTTGATTTGCTTTGCTTGCTGACAGTCGGATGGGGGCGCGCAGGTCGATGTATGGTTGACCCGGCTGGGGTCAATCGACCATGGCTTGTGAGTTGAGAACGATTACTCTCTCGTTTATCCATATGTTTCATTTGTTTGGCGCGGCGCGCTGGGAAGGGAAGCGTGATTTTATTGGGGGGCAGCGGGATGAGTTTGGCGTCGGCTGATAGCGTGTATTATTGAACGATTATTAGTGAAGCTGAAGTAGTTATTGACTAAATGGCACATTTGAGAACAAGTATAGCTACGGGGTGAATTTCATGTGAAGACATATATTTATTAGAGCCAACGGCTTTCCCAAACTGCAACATATGAAGAATGAAAGGTGAATTTAGCATGTAATGTTACTACTGGTTGTACTGGTCTGCGGCAGATATCCCCTTGCCGCCAAGTGCCCCTGCCAGATTCTGTACCCTTGTACCGCTACATTGCATGCCACGACTTAATCCCTGTCCCCTCTCCTTAAACCTTTTCCCGACACGAATCTTCCAGACCATTGTCCTCTGCTGTTCAACCGGGCTACAGAGTATCATCGTCGTCGAGCATATTGCCTGTACTGGAGCAATCTGCACTTTGCTTCTCCACCACGATCGTTTTCACCAAGACAGCGCGAGTAATAATCCGACACCCGAGACAACGACCGAATTGAGCGCGAACTGCCGGTTTCCGTCATACTCAACGTGGAAACTCGTCCTAAGAACTGACGGCATCTGAGGACGACATATGATGCTTTTTGAGTCCTCGACCTCTCGTTAGTGTCTTTCCAGGGCCACGCGCCACGTCTGTCTCGCAGCCACGATGCGATTCTCCAAACCCTCGTTCGCGCCCTTCGCGAAGAGCTCGAGAAAGGCAAACATCCTCACCGTCTTCCGCCATGCTCGCCGAAACCCACGCGATTTCTTCAGCCGCCTGTGGTGCCCGCGCACCATTGCAAAGTCGCTGGTCTTCCTCTCCGGCCTTGTCGTCATCGGCACTGCCATCGCCGAGATCTTTCTCTATGTCCGAACAGGGAAGAACAGCCGCATAGGCACCACGGTCATCAACCCTTTTATACCGCTGGCGCGTCCCAGTGTCCAAGTACACCAGGGTATCTATAGAGGTGGAACCGCCAAAACTGGCCATGTCTTCGTCGAAAGATTCCTCGGTATACCATATGCACAGACGACAGGTGGATACAATCGGTTTAGGCCGCCGGTCAAGATGACGGCAGGAATGGGAAAGCACGACGCAAGAAATTGGGGCCACAAGTGCTGGGGAGGTCCAGATGGCCCGGACCAGAGATCGGGAGATGATTGCTTGAATATCAATGTTTGGAGGACACGAGGCGTGAAGGAAAACCAGAATGTGCCAGTTGTTGTCTACTTTCACAGCGGATCATTCAATTTTGGGAGCGGTGCCGAAAGGGACATCGCGAGTTTTGTGGCATGGAGCGTGGATCCAATCATTGGTATCTCTGTGAACTATCGAGTTGGTGCTTTGGGCTTCTTGAGCTCCAATCTCACCGCCGAGGAGGGCATTTTGAATCTCGGTTTGCAGGATCAAGCAGCGGCCCTGGAGTGGGTGCGTGAAAACATCAAAATGTTTGGCGGAAACAAGGACCGAGTCACCATCTGGGGAAGCTCAGCGGGTGCACATGCTGTAAGTAGCTCTATACGACCTATGATCGTCATGAGTGCCAGTCTGAACTCAACGATCTTTTGATTGCTAAAACTAACTTTACCCAGGTTGGTCACCACCTCATGAAAATTGACGTTCCTGCACGCTTTCAGGGAGCTATTATGGAGTCTGGTGCACCAACAGCTCGCGCTGTCTACCCATATAACCATCCTCTCCATGAGGAACAGTATAAAAAGTTTCTCGAGCTTACCGGTACAATTGATATCCCCGACGAGTCAAAGATGACACACCTTCGCTCCATCGATATAGAGACAATTGTCGCTGCCTCAGAGTCAGTTTTCCAGCAATATGCCCCATCTCTGCGCTGGCCTTTCCAGCCCGTCATCGATGGACCCGGAGGCATGATCCCATGTGCACCCCTCGAGAGCTGGAAAGCACGAGCATACCACAAAGTCCCAATTCTTACCGGCTTCAACACCAACGAGGGCAGCATGTTCATAGATACCTCCATCGACGACCCAAAGGAGTTCGACAAGTTCTTCGAAACTCTGATTCCAAATTTTACCGAGAAGGATTTTAGAGAGCTGAACGAGCTGTATCCAGATCCTTCAAAGTCATCTGGGCCTGAGAGCAAGTATACCGAGGATCGCCCTGGTCTCGGAAGGCAGTATAAGCGCCTCGCGCGCGCGTACGGCGACTTCGCGTATATCGCCCCGGTTCGTCACACAGCCCACTTCGCGAGCGCACTGGATAGGCCCGATGATGCCGCGGTGTGGATGTACCAGTTCGACGTGAACCAAACGGTGACTCGTGGCGCGAACCATGGCGACCAGGGAGAGTATGTGGTGTATTCGCCAAGTGTGAGGAGTCTACCATGGAGCAGACATGGCGCCATTGGCGAGCAGATGCATGGTTACTGGACGAGCTTTGTGATATCTGGCGACGTCAATGCAGTCAAGAAGGGTCGCGTAAAGAACCGGAGCACGTGGGCCCAGTATGGAAAGAGAGGGAGCAGCGCGAAGATGGTGTTTGGGGAGCATAATAATCAGCGAGCTGGAGGGAAGAATGAGGGTGCCCTGACAGAGAACAGGCCAGATCTTTGGGGTGATTCGGAGGGAGATTTCTGGTGGGCGAGAACGATGTTGACAGAGAGGATATGAGGGGCCGCCCGGGGGGGCGATGATGGATGCGATGTGACGATTATAGACAGGACTTTCCAACGACTTGTTTTTGTGTCAGGAGTTTCATATGGCGAGGGTGTGCACAGGCACGAGAATTTCAGGAGTGATTGGGATAGGACATTCATCTTGTAGCATAGTATTTATCCACGCCGTTTTTATAGTTTAGTTGTGCGAATAGTAATGCTCATCCAAGTCACTGTGGCCCAGCCTTTGCATTTCAGTAACTGTCCTCTGAAGGTTCCCTCTCAATCACTCAACCACAAGCTAACCACCACAGACCCTCGACCAAAGCTTATATACCCCATTAACCCAACTCATCTCGCCAACAAGCAGGCCAAGTGGTCAAATGTGGCAAAGTGTCTGACGCACATTCAGTAAGTGCTGAGTTCGAGCCCCGCAGTTCACATCAAGTAAAATCCAAAAAAATGGGTTTTCTTAGATATCGATTACGAAATCTGTAATCGAATCGTTCTTTTTGCATTTCTTTTCTAGATGCCAACTGCTGCCCTTCACCAATCCACTTGAACATACCATCATATAGCTAGATGCGAGTTCAGCACTCAACTGTAGATATACGGAATTCAAGGGGTTGGCTGAAGCGTCTATGTTTTTATTCAGGGATGCTGATAACCTTTGCCATCTCAACAGAGAGTGGACAAGCTCTCATAATTTATATAATAGAACAAACTACCCATAGTTACGTTCTCTACATGAAGTCCGACAAGTAGTCATCATCCCTGTTCTGGTTGCTGCTCGCCTCCAACGCCTCCTCGGTGAAGACATCATCATACGCATGCTCCTTCTGGTACTTCAACTCCCTCCTCTCCTTCGCGATACGTGCCTCCTCCTTCTTACGCGCCTGCACACTCGCCTGGTTCTTCTTGCTCTTCGACTTCAGGATCTCGTCGCGCTCGGCAGCGAAGTCGGGGAACTTCTCCACCTTTGTCTTGTTCAGGCGGTTGATGATGGCGTTGACGCGCGTTGGCACAAGGATCTTCTTCACTTTCTTGTTGTCGTGGAAGCTGACTTGGCCGGTGGCCATGGATCCGTCTTTCTTAAGGTTGCTCCATGGCGTGTAGATGATGGTGACATTGTCCTTCTTGTTTCCTGGAAGAAAGTTAGTCACGTGGTTGAACAAGCCATAGGGATTTAGCTCGCCTTCGATGGAGTTTGCTTTTGTGAGTTGAGCAAGATCAGTGAGGAGGTCCTCGGGGATCGAATCCCATGATTGGGTTTCGGAGAGGCGGAGGTAGATATGAGCTGATGAGAGATTGTCGACGTGGAACTGTGGGAGTTGGCGATGCTTCTTCAAACGGAGATTAGACTTACCCTGTACAGTTATTAGCAAAAGTCCTATTTACTTTATTCTTAAAAATGAGGATATAACTCACCAAACGTCTTCCTCAACTCCGTATGCGATTAAATCCTCATCTGAGGCAGAGATTAGTCACGCATTGTGTCTCAAAAGGGCCGAGAAAAAGCAGGTGAAAACGTACTTTCAACCTTATCTTTCCCAACATAGACAAACGCCGACGGGGTCACCGTGTTAGAGGTGAAGTAGTAGACCATCCTGCCTCCCAAAATCGCAACTTCGTGGTGGTGTCAATTTCTGGCGGAACCCAAAATTATATTGACGGCGTGCTCGGTCTCTAGCGCCGACCGTAGCGAAAAGTATTGGCTTCACCTCCCTTCGACTTTCGATCACCTCGCTCCCCCAAGGCACCAAACCACCCACACAATGGCGCCCAAACTCTCGAAACTAGGAGTGGCGCTCCAATCGCCCTCCTCCTTCATCGCCGATGCCCACGCCCTCCTCCCCCTCATCGCCAAGCGCGGCGTCAAATACGGGTGGACGACCGCACCCGCCCGCTCAAAGGCCACACCAGGACGCTTCAACCAGGTCTCCGCCGGCCTCCCCATCCTCTCCGCCTCGCCTGCCGCGGCATTAAAACGAAAAGACTTCACCCTCCCCCTGCGAACCGGAGCAATGGGCATCAAGAAGGGCATGACCGCAGTGTACGACCCCGAGACCGGCAAGCGCACTGCCTGCACCGTAGTGCAATTCGACCGTGTGCAAGTCGTCTCGCACAAGACGCGCGAGAAGCACGGATACTTCGCGGTGCAGGTCGGCGCGGGATGGAAGCACCAGAGCAACGTCACGCGGCCGCTCCTGGGGCACTTCACTGAGTCTGGAGTCAGCCCCAAGAGGCACGTCGTGGAGTTCAGGGTTAAGGATGCGACGGGACTGCTGCCGGCGGGACAGATGATCGGGCCGGAGTGGTTCGTTGAGGGACAGTTTGTGGATACGCGCTCGAACTGCAGGGGAATGGGGTTTGAGGGTGGTATGAAGAGGCATGGCTTCAGTGGACAGGGAGCGTCTCACGGTAACTCGAAGTCGCACAGACTTATGGGTTCGAGTGGTGGTTCTCAGGGAACAGGTAGCAGAGTTCTGCCTGGAAAGAAGATGCCGGGAAATATGGGTGGCCAACAGGTTACTGTGCAGAATGTCCAGGTGCTGAAGGTGGATGCGGAGAAGGGTATTATTGTGCTGAAGGGTTGTGTTTCCGGGCCAAAGGGCTGCGTGGTCAAGCTTCAAGATGCGATTAAGAAGCCATGGCCAAATGTGCCGACTGTGCCGGTTATGGAGGAGGTAGTGGCGAAGGTTGAGGAAGTTGCTGCGTAACTCGGTGAAGAGACAGCGTTGGATGGGTTCTTGGTGTGAAGATATTGTTGAGATAAGATTGTATATTACCAGCGGCAAGGCGTTATAGAGTGTATAGTAGACAATGATACTACATAAAGTCTTGATCTTTTCTCCTAATTATACTTGAGATTGCTCGTATACATGTCACAATCTCCTTTCAGATGTTGTAAATGCGAACTGTCTTGCACATAGCCTCGAGTTCAGCACAACGTTTTATGATATAACCACAGCACTCCAGAATACAAAAGACATTGCTATTACAGTGATTTTGATCAGATATTTGAGAGTAGTTGTACAGCCTATAGTAAAGTATACACGGCCCGCGCAAATCACGGCCACCAAGACGCCATCCCATGCCTTTTCACTCCCACCACGCCGTTCCTCACCATCCCCCCATAACCAACCCCATCCCCTATCCTGACAACGTCGGACTATACGACCCTCTCCCCACCTTCTTCTGCTCCTCCTCCGCCGCCATAATCCCCTTAAACACATCCCCCCTATCCAACAAATCGACCTTGACCCCATCATCCCCCTCCAAACTCCACTCATCCGTCTCAAACATGCCATTCCTCCCTCCCCTCCTGAAGCTGCGGAACCTCATCGTGCCCTGACGCTTCGTCCCACGCACCTCGAACTGGATATTGATGCGCCCGTGCAGCTGGTTCATCTCGCCCCAGATCCATGGCATCTGGTGCGCGAAGTAGATCTCGTCGCCCAGGAACTCGCGCGCGGCGGGCGATGTGCGGAGGGCGTACATGGTCGAGGATACCACCGACGACGACGACTTCTGGTAGTTGAAGATGCCGAGCGTGCACCCGGTGAGCACGGCGATGAAGATGGGAACCGAGCGCACCCACTTCATGCCGGAGCGCTGGATTTCTGTAGTCGCAACATGTCCCGTTAGCTGCTGTTTTTGCCAGTTCCTAACACCTCCTCCCTCTCCACCCTTGCTTGCTCGGGGACGCAGGTTCGCATACCAGGTAACGCCCTATCCGCCCTCCTCTCCATCAACGGCGCACCCCCCACCTTGGGCGGACTAAGCAGCCCCCGTCTCTGCACCGTCCTCGCACCCGCATTCCGCGGCGCAATGCTCGCCCTCAGCGGCGCCAGCACGGCGCGCCCTGTCGCTCCCAGCATTCGCGGTAGCATTGTATGAGGATTGTGTGTCTGTTCGAATCCGGAACCGCGCTGTGAGGTCGGGAATGCCGGTCTGGAAAACGGGTATCAATTCGGTGGGAGAGGGCGGCGCGGAGCTCGGGGGATTTTTGGCTGAGTCAGCTGCGAGGCTGGGGGTGAGGCTGAGGATGGTGGGTGACGTCTGTGTCTCCATAGAGATCTTGGAAGAATATACTTTATACACAGTTATAAACGCCAGTATTGTTGGATATTGCAAAGATCATTTTGATATAAAGAGGCGATTGGCTATTTCTACTCCCTCCCTCTTATAACCAACCATATACCCACCTCTCAGCATAAACCACAAAATGGCCTCCCGCACCCAAGCCCGCCTCCGCAAAACCTTCCAATACCCCGACTCCGACGACGACGACACACCCGAAGCACTAGATGAAGAAGGTTCGTTCTATCCTCCCCGCTTGCCCCCTGCCCCGCCTCCTCTATCCCGCCCCCACCGCATCTCCTCCGCCCATCCAACACCCCCAGCTAACCTCGTCCCAGAGCAAGCCCGCCTAATAACCACCCTCCGCGCCAGCGCCACAGCCACAAACACCCTCTACACCCGCCTCTTCACCGCCTTCCCCATCCTCCTCACCCTCGCCTACCTCCCCCCCCTCTCCACCGCCCGCGGCGCCCTCCCCCTCCTAGCTCTCACTTCGCTCATCGCCAGCGCATGGGTCATGTATGCCTTCCCCGTTGGACGGACGGGGTGGGGGATTGTGGATGCGTGGGCTGCGGGAGCTGCTACGACAGGTGGTAAGGATAGGAAGGGGAAGGGGAGGGAGGGGGATATAGCGCCGGTGGAGCAGGAGGGGCCGTTGAGGAGGTGGTTGGTTCCGCTTAATGCGTGTTTGGCGGGGGTGATACTCATTGCGGGGTTGCTGGGGACGGGGGGGGGAGGGGTGAAGTTGAGTGTGTTGCCGGGGTTGGCGCTGGGGGTGGTAGTGGCGGCGAAGGTGCAGATGAGAGGGGTGGAGGCGGATGTGGATGAGTTGGAGGGGTTGAGGTATGGGTATAAAGGTGCGTGAGTTGGGGGTTGTCAAGGGAGCTGTGGGCTGGGGGGTTGTAAATATGTTGTTGTGTAGTGGTGTATGAGTATTCACGAGATTAATGAAGGGGTGTGATTGATGCAACGCGTACTTGCTTAATATCTCTTTAAGCGGTATCTATCTACCCTACTAAGTTTTCAGGAATTATAATCCCATCCCCCGCCCTCCCAACCCCAGACCAAACCCCTTGAATCCCGTTCCATCTCCCCCCAACCGCTTTAAACCTAAAGCGATTTGATGTGATATATAGCCTGTAAATCTACCCATTCTATACATCAATCGACTCATTAAACCTTAATACGCCATTCCCCTTCAGTACGCCATCGATGCCCTCCGGCAGCCGCGGAAACGGGTCGCTCAGTGGGTCCATCGGCGGAGGCTGCTCTGTCGACTTGTCTGTCACCAGCACGAGGCCTTCGGATTTAATCGCGTTGGTGAGCGAAGGCACCATGTCCTACAAACCGTTAGTCTTTCATGCAGGAAGTAGTGGGGTTAACAGAGAAAAACGTACCAAAAGCCGACTACACGAAATCAGTCCCATGAGATTATTATCCTTCGCAATCTTCACCGCCTCCTTCACGCTCGTCGTGCGCCTCCCATCGCGCTCCACCCCCTCCGCACCCACGATCGGCGCGCCCTCGCGCCCAAGGTCATTACACAAGAAGACGGGGAAGTTAGGCTGTTTCCAGTTCAGCGCCGCGCACACGGCCGGGTTGTACGCCGAGAACACGATACTGCGCATCGCCGCCGGCGGCTCCGAGCGCAGGCGCTGCGCGTGGTCGAAGACAACTGTGATGATCGCGTCGACGAAGGAGTTGATATTAGCAATCGGCCCCAGGTGAAGAGCTTCCTCCTCCTCAACAGACGGGTAGATGACCTGGATATCGACGTGCAGGCCGCGCGGGAGGAGGTTCAGCGCCTCCTCGAGCGAGATCGCCGTGCGTGCCAGGACGTGGTGGATGGACGCCACCTGCTCCAATCCCATAGTAGGGAGGCGCGCGAGGTCGGCGTCGTTGCGGGGTCCCGATTTGAGGAACTCGGCGTAGGTGAGGCGGGTGATGGGGAGGTCGACGGCGTTGTAGGGGAGGGTCCAGCGGGGCCAGAGGACGGGGATGCCGTCCGAGGTGTGCTGGACGAAGAGCTGGATGTAGTCGCCTGAGAGGCTGGAGCCGGTGATGAAGGCGTTGGGGGTGTGGTCGAAGTGGCTCGTGGCTTTCCAGTAGGTGTCGAAGTCGGTGATTTCTAGCGGCTTGCCGGAGAAGGGCTTGATTACTTGGAAGTTGAATGCGATTTGGCCGATGGCGCGGAGGCGTGGGTCGAAAAGGGGTAGGCAGCAGCGGCCGTAGTTGCTTGAAAGCGTTTTGAATGTGCTGGGTAGGGCTACGGTTTTGGCGATGACCTTTGCGCCGTAGGTGGGGAAAATGTCGAAATCGACAGCGAATGACTCGAGGCTGTCGATTTGGAAGGAGACATGGCGGGTATCTTCCTGGAATGGCAGGAGGATGTTCTTTGGGATGAGGTCCGAGAGCTTGGAGGAAATTGTAAGTCGCGCAGCAGGGTATTTGCTGTCGTGGAAGAAAACCATCGGTTTCTCCTCGCCCTCGTCAAAGCTAATCTGCACAAAAGTCTTGGTGTCTAGGAAGTTGTGGCCGTATCGGCGGAGCGGGATGATGGGTGGAGGTAAGGAGAAGTCGGGAATGCCATCGATATCAGTGCTCATTGGCATCGGCGCCGAGCTTGTCAACTGCGGCGCCATTTGAGGCTGCGTTGAGGACGCGGCTCTGGTAGGTTTGGCAGCAATAGAAGAGAGTAGTCTCATACACTCCAAATTTCCCTCCCATGCTGCGTAATACATCGCACTAAGCTCTTTCTCGTCCAGAATATCCGCGCGAACTCCAACATCTAAGAGCGTCTGCATCGAAAGAACATTTCCTTCGCTGGCTGCGTGGAAAAGCGGGGTCCAGCAGTAGAGCTTGTCGATTTGATCGAGGTCTGCACCGAATGTTTGTAATAATAGTAATAACTCCGGCGTCTGTCCTGATCTCGCAACAAGGTGCTGGGGGTATAGTCCCTCGGCATCCGGCAGTAGCTTTGCCCCATGCCTCAGTAGTAGCTCGACTATGCCAATCGATCCGTGCTCACAGGCAAGGTTGAGAGGAACATGGTCGTTGTCCTTTAACGGATCCAGCCTGGCGTTGCGGACAAGTAGCATAGCTACGCATTCGAGGTGGCCGTGTATAATCGCGTGTATAAGAGGTGTGAAGTTGTCGTGGTCGATGAGGTCAATTGTCCCGGGATTCGCAACAAGTAAAGCTTCCATCATATCTAACCGCCCATGCATAGACGCGTAGTGAAGCGGCACTCGTCCATAAACATCTGTCCGGTCGACAGCCACATTTTTCCTCAGCCCAACCTCGAGGACAAACGAGTTGCCGTATATCGTCGCTTGATGCAAGCAATTCCTCTCGTTTATATCGTCTTCCGAAAGGACATCAACAAGACCCGTATCCAGCAAAATCTGCAACGAAGGCGCTGGCGCCTCATGGATCGCTGCGAGGAAGGTCCTCGTTATCCTCTCAGTGAGCATCACATCTCTCGACAAATCCGACTCATTCGCAGATTTCAACCGCAACAAGAGATCCTTGAGCGACTCGAGGTTCCCCGAGATCACCGTATCCAATAACAATGTGTCCGCATCCCCCTCGTCCGTCCCAAGGTGGCTGCTAACAACATGCTCCGTCTGCCTCTCAATCGTAATATTATCCCCCTCCGACCACGCTCCCAGCTCCTGCAAACTCATCGTCGCCTGATCCGACAACTCACTAATAACCGCCTTATTAAAGAACGGCTGCACCTCGACCGCCCTAGACAGGTACAGCTCCTTCGTCTTCGACTTGCTCGTCTTATCCCACTTCTTCAGGATCTTTGAGAACGCCGTGCCATTGATCTCCACAAACTGCTGCAGCTTGTTCAGATCATTCCCAAACTGCTGGAAGCCCTCCTCGAGCGTCGTGAACTTGGCCGACCGCCGCGACGTGTTCTGGCTCCGGCTCTGCATCACCTTCTTCTTATCCAGCAGCGTCTTGAGCCGGATCTTCAGCTCCGCCTCCTTCTGCAGGTAAAACGCATTCACCTTCTCCAGCTCGCGCTCGAGCTGGAAGAAGAACTTGGCCTTGTTGGCCTGCAGCGCCGCCTGCGAGTCCATCGGCTCATTCTGCAGGATGTCGTTCTGCGACGCCAGCAGGGGCGTCGCGGACAGCTTCTTGATCAGCTTCTTGAGCGCCTTGTAGTTGACGAAGCTCGCCGCGTACTCGGGCACCTCGAGCTGCCGCTTCTGGATCTGCTTGCCGAACTTCCTGGGGACGGGCGCACGCGTCAGTAGAGGCATTGGGGGGGGCATAAAGCTCGGGGGGGCGGGACTTGGGAGGCCCAGCTGAGTGAAGGGGGATAACTCACATGTTTGCGCCTTGTCCGTGGTGGCAGTAATGACGGGTCGCGGTCTACGTGATCTCCAAAAATTTCAGGTTCGCGCGGGGGAATAAGTCGAACTCCTCTAGCGGTCACCGAGTTTCAGGCATTGTTGGCGCCGTGGTGTATAAGCAGAAAGAAGGGGGAGGATCAATGAGGTCTCAACGCGCGCCGGTATCGTTGAGTCGCAGGTGCTGAGTTCCAACAAGAAAGAGAAAGAGAGGAAGAAAGCGTTCCCTCGACGGGATATTCGTCGCTATGCGTGTGAGGACAACCTAGCCACTTTGACAAGTGGGGTTGGCGATCGGGGAGTCTCGCGGGTTTGAGTTAGAGGGGGGTGTCTTGTCCGGCACGAGAGGGAGATATGAGTATGTGGTGGGTGGTATAGTGGGACGTGGGTGGATTGGGGGGGAGGGAGCTCCCTGGTCCGCGCCAAAAGCTAATCGATAAGGCGCGGCGGCAGTCCATGCACGTGGGGTGGGTAGCCAGGATTTATTACAACGACAGTGGAATTTGGGAATCGCATCTTTCTACGTACGCTCTTCAGGATTCTACTATAGCTTGTTCACATATATACATGTACCATATATTATACCCTCTTACAAACTCCCATACTACTCCCCTCCCTCCCATCCCCTTCCTCACCACCCTCCCACCCGCCTCGCCCTCCCATCCCCCTCTGCGCTGTCCCCCCACCAAAAACACCAATAAACTCCCCCCCATCACAGCCGCCATCCCCCCTACCAAAAGCGCAGTGACAACCCCCCCCATCCCCCTCCCCCTCCCCCTTCCCATCACCCCTCCCCTCCACAGAAAGTGGGAGAAAAAGCCCCGATTATACCCATCCAAACGCACGGCCTCGCCCGTCCAATCAGACGCCAAGCTGTCCGCACGTGTGCCAAGCTATTCGCTCTCGAGTGCCTTCTCACCCACGAACTGTGTTCTCACTTGAGCAAGTATCGGCGCAGTAGCCTCGTCCCGTTCTATGCAGGCAGGGGAGTCGGGGATGGTGGAAATCAGACCACGTCCCCTACCCTGCTTGCTTCGGCAGGTGCCTTGCTCCTGCTGTACGTATACGAAGACGCGCGCGAGGTGATAGCCACACCGGACCCACGCGTTGTGGCGGCGCCGATTGTGGCGTCGGTGCCTGGCGGGATGGGCGGCAGGGCTTGGGGGTGTTGGCAGGTGGTTAGCTGCAGTGGGGTCGGGGAGGGGGTGCAGTGACAGGAGGGACGGGGATGTTGGTGTTGGTTGGTTGGTTGGTTGGGGCTCCATGGCGATTTCTCGATGCGGGTGCAGGGAGAGAGAGAGAGCGGTGGAGTAGAGCATCGTGAGCTTCATGTTTGAGCACTTATATTCATGGCACGGTTCGTCGAGTATAAGATAGGTATGGGTTTTAAAGTCCGGATTCACGAGATAGAAAGGGTCATATACTATATCAATCGTAATTGTAAAGCGTCGTAGTTCCTCCTCCACTTCCAAAAACCCTCCATCTACAAGAAGTTTCTTCCTCCCTCCTCCCTCTTCAGCTATATATCACCCACCCTCCACGGTATCATCCTCCCCCCAGAAGGAATTCCTTTCATCCCTCTCCACCAAATGTCCACAACCACCACTATATCACCCTTCACCATCACCATCCCTTCCTCTCCTCCCAACTCACACCCCTTATTCGCAGTCGTCCCATTCCCATTACTGCCTCCACCATTCCACCCCTTCCCTCCTTGCTGCAACCCCACACGCAGCCACCCATAACAAGCAAAACGACGCAAATAAAAAATCTCAAAAAGACTTTGTACAACAGCACCGCAACCCTCCAAGAATTCCTCCCATATTTCCCCATCCCTAGATGCCGAATGTTCCCCATGCTCCATTGATGACGATAAAAAAAAGAAAACAGATATAAAAAAAAATGTGTGCAGAGTGTAGTAACAAGGAAAAAGAATTATCATCCCTCAAGCTCCCTCAATTCGCAAAATTATAACGCCCTCGTCTCTCATCTTTCTCTCTCTCTCTCTCTCGCGAAGCGCAATCGTACTAATAACACGTCCGTCGTCCCCATTGCTTTTGGCGGCATATCGCGCCGCTGACACACATCTCATCCGCATCGACCAATAACGGCAAAAGGACTTTTTCTTAGAAATTCTGCGAAATCCCCGCACTAGCCTGCGTAGGGAAATGGCTCGGGTTCTCAATCCTCGTCGCCCTCCTTGCCAGGTTATCCCTAATAACCGGCTGCCCCTGCGCCTCCACGGGGGCCCCACGCCCTCCATACGCCGGATCCGCATACGGCCCGTCGTTAGAGTAATACTGTGCCGCGCCATACGCACCGCCGGGTACGGCCTGCTCATCCGAGTTGTCCGACGCGTGACCCGCGCTGTACGAGGACGACGCGTTGGACACACCGCGGTGGATGTCGCCGCCGCGGTTAGCGGATGCGGATGGCCCCATGGCGCCGAGCTGCTCCACCTCGTCAGAGTGCGGGCGTCCGCCGCCTACGAGGGCGTTATCAGAGCGCGTGTCCGAGACAGGGGCTTGTGAGTTCGCGCCCTCAGAGTAGGCGCCTGCTGCGCCGCCAGACATAGTCGTCGATGCCTTGCGTCCAGAGGACATGTTGTTGCTCGTGGTTCCCCAGCCGCGATATCCCGATTCCTCCTCGCGGGGTCCGTTGTCTCCCGAGCCCGCGCCGCCCACCATGCCGATGGCGGGGAGGGTGGGGTCGTTGTTGGGGTTGTAGCCGTACTCCTCGACTTCCTTTCTGCGCAGCTCCTCGGCGTCCTTGCGTTGCTTGCGGCGGCGCCAGAACCAGAGCGCGAGGAGGGCGAGCAGGGCTACGGCTACGATGGGGACGACGACCGCGACGGCAGTGCGGCCGGCGCCGGTGAGGCCGCCGCCGCCGCCGTCACTGCCGGAGTTCCCGTCGTTTAGGGAGGGGTCGGTGGATGATGTGGCTGGGGGGCCGGTGGTTGTCCCGGTAGGAGTGTTGGTCCGCGATGCGGTGGACGGGATGGTGATGGTCGTTTTCGAGCCTCCGCCGCCATTGTCATCGGTACCTGTTGATGTCGGTGGGGTAGAGGTGGGAGGCTCGTCGGCGGTCGTTGTAGGGTCCTCGGCCGTGGTTGTAGGGGGGACTTCATCCGACGTGGTAGTCGGCGGTGGCTCTTGGCTGGTCGTTGTGGGAGGAGGTGCCTGAGAGGTAGTAGGAAGTTCAGTAGTAGACTGTGTGGTAGGAGGCGCCGGTTCCGTAGGCGTCGTGACTGGAGGTGGAGATGTGTCAGCAGTTGAAGTTGGTTGTCCAATATCCGACGTTGGAGTTGGTGTTGTCCCCGGTTCAGTCGGGTCCATACTGGTATTATTAGAAGACATGGTAAAACGTCGCTCAAAGGTGAGCCGTCGACGAGGTGGTCTGTACATGGTAACATTAGCACCTTCGAGTGATGGGGAAGTCTGCAAGAAGCGGAAGGCATCTCTCACCTTTAGCTGAAAGAGGTTTTCAGAACCCTCGGTCGCGGCCAAATGGATTGCAACGGCGATCTGGTCAACGATGAGGATTCAGTGGTGATGGGTGATGGAGGAGTGTAGGCGCGGTCCACTCAGGAGGGCTTGGAAAGGCGCGTAAAGAAAGAGAGATGCGGTGCGATGCCAAAGCGACAGGAGAAAGGCTGGGCTGATTGTCTCGCTTCTCGCGATGTGTGAGACCCAAAAGAGTTTTGGGATGAGACAGACGCGGCTCAATGGGGACAGTCGTCGCACACAGATGCCCTATCCCTTCTATGCAAGTCTTCTGGTTAGGTCTTCCGTTAGGTCTCTCTTAGTCTTTAGCAGTTTAGCACTTTGGTGGGTTAGCCAAAGCAGGAAAATATGAAAGCTTGGAAGGCGGCTGCACTACTGCTGGGCAGGATTGGTGGATGAGAGGCGTTGGTTGGAAGATGCTGTAGTAGTTTGGTAGTTGGCAGTATGTAGGAGAAAGGTAGAGGACCTCGTAAGACACCGGGCCGGCGTGGATTTTCCAAGGAGGAGGGCGGGTACGAATTAGTTGATGGGGGGCTTGGGGTGTGGTTTGGGGTGGGTGCAGGTGGTTTTTTCAATGGGGGCGGTACGATGTCTGGGCTGTTGACAGGAAACAGTTGGCTGTGGATGATTGATACGCGGACACGGAGTACGAGGTTTATGGTGCGGAGTGCGCGGTACGCCGATGGTACCTCGTGTCAGACCTTGGAACGGCGCCAATTGCCTAGGTCCACAAGGTACCACGTTCAGGGCGAGCTAGAGAACGTTAGACAACTTATAGTATAACAGACGGTGGGGGAAGAAGTTGACTTTTCTGTTGCTCAATTCAGTCGTTCCACGGCCGTTAATGGGTGTTAGGGGATTCTGTTGAAACAATTGCAACGGCGCATCTAATGGCCGTTGACATGTATTGGATTACACAGCAGAACTGGCGCTGGGTGTGGTGGGAAGGGAGCTGAGAGAGAGAGAGCAGCTGAAATGAGATATGTCTCTCCTTGCTGGGTGCAACCCCGTATCCCCGTAAACCATAGAGTGCTGTATAGTACTATAGTAGGGCAATCTTAGACAAGCAATCAGCCCAGCAACGCGAATCATCGACAATATAATAATCCCTCTCTCCAATCTTACCTCACAGCCCAAATAGAGCACACTGCAGCACATACCACATCATCATCATCATCATACCGTATCGCATTTACTTCACCCGAACCACCACCCAGCCCAACCCTATCGACACCATCTCCGCCCACACCGGACCCAATCCCCTCTCTCCCCCATCAAACCACACACAGTTCCATCTAACCACATCACACAGCCTACCACAGCCCCAAAGTCCGGTTCGGTTCACACAAATAGTCCAAAGCCCAAACCCAACCACCGACTGCGCGCTCGCCAATCTCGCCGTACGGCGGTACTGATGACGGGAGAACCGCTGATCCGGCTGTGCAAAACCCCCAACCGAGCCGGCACACGCGAGCTGGAATACGAGAATAGCCCTCTCAGCCGTGTCGTGTGAGCAGCGCATCGGGGGCTGATCTGTGTGGCGTTTGACAGATGTGGCTGTGGCTGCTGTATACCATGGTAGTTCCCGAATACCTTTCAACGTCAGTATATAGTTCTCGGAGTCCAAAGTAGCCGAGTAGCAGATCCGGGCAAACAGTGAGAATAAGCATTGTTTCGTTCGCAGCAATGACGAACCATGACCTGAACCCGTGCCTCACACCACAACAGCCGTCGAATCACCGCCATCGCTCCTTGCCCGCAACAGCCATAGTCCCCAATACCCGAAGACCCTCCATCAATAACCCGGTCGCTTAGCTCAGTTGGTTAGAGCGTGGTGCTAATAACGCCAAGGTCGCGAGTTCGACCCTCGTAGTGACCACACATCACAAATTCATCTTTTTGCCAAAATGTCTGCCCATCCTTTTTGCTCCTTCATCCCTTCCTCCTAGTTCTCCGCCCTGCCGGGTCTAGACAAACAGTCCACGGCGTTGCCGAAGGCTAGAAGATCCGGTTCTAGAGCAAAACTTCCGAAACGGACTCCACCTCCGTCAAGGAGGTGGAGACCCGAGAATTCCCCGTTGGGAAAAAGAGAGGGTCGATGAGGGCCAGATGGCGAGCGGGTTGACATGTGAACCACGTGAAATGCATGGAGAGGACTTGGGGGTTAAGGCGTTAACGATAACGGGGTTTGATATTTTTGGATCCTGGGAGCCGTTTTCGTCCTCTCTTTTCTCTTGGTAAAAACGAGATCGGCTGGTGGTTTGTGCGCTGAATCTTGAGGTGTCCATTATGGCTCTTCAGCTTTTTTGGTTCTCCCTAATCCACCATTATAAGTTAGCCTGGCAAAATGAGAAGACTACAGAGTTATGCCCTGAACTTAAGGTGTCGATTATGACCGTTTTCTCCCTGATTCAGTAGACAAAAAGGAAGGCGGAGAGCTGTGCCCCGAACATGTGATCCCACACGCAAACACTCAAACGCTCAACCGCTCAACAGCTCCTTTCCGTTCATCCCAACTGTGCACGCTGATACCACTTTATATGCCCTCATTCCCTCAATATCATATCATCGTAACCCCTCCCTCCCCCCTTCCTAAAAATAAACCTCCCATTCTCATTCTGCCTCCCCATCCCCTAAACCCTCAACACCCCCTCTCGCCTTCTCACAGGCCACAACCACCACCACCTCCCAAAGCCAAACCAGCAAAATAACGAACCCCTCACCCTCACCCTCCCCCTCACTCCTCCGTCCGCAAAAACAGCAAAATAAATGAAGATACTGGTCACTACGAGGGTCGAACTCGCGACCTTGGCGTTATTAGCACCACGCTCTAACCAACTGAGCTAAGCGACCGTGTTTGGTTATATCGATGAAGCAGGGAGGTCAAAACCGCATCTTCTACCCCCCTTCTATCCCACACTCCCCTCTCTCTTTCTCTCCCTCTTCCTCTTTTCTCCCTCTCTCGCTCTCCCGAGAAATAGGGCCGCCTGCCCAGCCCCACCGCCAACTGGGTTGGGTCGGCAAAAAAAAAATGAGAAGAGGAACCCCCCCACTAACACCGCCGCTGGCGCTGGCGCTGGCAGGCGTCGGCAGGGTAGATTCGGTGAACTTCCGACACTGGCGCAGGGATGCTAGGAAGAGTTGAGGGGGGAGAGAGAGGCACAGTTAGTTCGGGGGCCAAAATAGCAAAATAGCAAAATAGCAAAAATTACCCAAATGCCTCCCCTCCAAAAAAAATTCCCCAGCCATCCGCCGCCGAACGAACGAACAAACGAAAGGAAGGAGAAACGGCAAAAAAACCAAAAAATATGTGATAAATGATGTGGTCACTACGAGGGTCGAACTCGCGACCTTGGCGTTATTAGCACCACGCTCTAACCAACTGAGCTAAGCGACCAGGTTTTTGATGGAAGGTTTTGCGTATTGGGGATGATGAGATGTCTGTGCTGACGATCCCTGCTGTGAACAAAGGACGACAGGCGTGTTTAGGGGAGGTAAGGGATGAGGAGGGATGAGGGAAGAAGAAGGGGAGGTGAATTAGATGAGGAGGTGCGTGTACCGGGCTAAAGACTCCTTCGCTCTTTCCACCTAAATGTTAGTACCGACACAATCCTTCCGAATATGCCATATGCCTTCGTCTACTCAGTCATCGATCACCAGCCCACCCCGATACACCCAAGTCACCAACCACCAACCACCAACCGCCCAACACACAACCAAAACTCATAAAGTAAAAAAAAGTGAATAGTATAAGCTAGAAACAGAAAAAAGCAAGGTTATGCCCGGCCCAAATAGCCATAATTACACGATAATACTCCTTTCCTCCCCCCCACCAGCCGCAGAGAGGGTGGGTGGGTTGGTTGTTCATGCTTTCATATACAAAAAACAGAGAAAATGCTGCTGCCTTTTTATATCCCACCAACTAGGCTTAACCACCGCCATCGTTTCATCAAAGGAAAAAAAAAAGTGAGTCAAAACCCAATCCGTTCGCCCTGTTCCGTCCGTCTATATCAACAAATTACACCACACCACACCTCCTTCCCATGCATCAACCAAATCGAAACAATCCTGTTCCTACCAAATAGAGAGATAGATGGAGAATGGGACCTTTTTACTCCCCATTGCGCAACCCCCAAGTCGGCTTGAGCGCCGCCATCATGTCGTCCTTGGTACTCACGCTATCGCCGGGCAGACGGCTGACGCGATGCGCGCCGCTGCGTATAGCCTGGAGCTGCATCGCCGACACGCCGCTGCGGTTACTGCGGATGCTGCCCGCGTCGCTCATGTTGTCCTGGTCGCGGAATACGCGCTTGGGAGGTGCGAAGTCAAGGGATGTGAAGGTGCCTGATTTGCGGAGGGAGTGACTAGTGGGGTTCTGTTAGTTTCTTCATTCAAAATGGTTTATTTCTGGGGAAATGGAACTCACGGGCTAGGAATAACAGCCAACTCGTCAAACGCACTAACGAGCGGCTTATAAACCGGCACAGCAGGGCTATACGGCCTCCTCTCCCCCATCGGGCTCTGTGACCTCCCCTGCGCCCTCTCCTTGTAGCTCGTCGGCGCCACGAAATCCGCCGCGTTCATAATCGCAAACGCGTCGTCCTTGAGCAGCGCCGGCGTCGGGATGGTGTTCAGATCCGCCAGCGGCACGATCGGGCGGTTGCGCTGCGCCGTGTTGGGGCGACGGTTCGACGCCGACGAGAAGGGGCGCGGCTCCTGGAAGCCTGGCGCGCCGCGGAATTGGTTCATGGAGCGATTGCTCATGGAGCCGTGGAAGGCGCGGGGAGGGCCGCCGGGCGCGTAGTTGGCGTAGTTGTTGTTGAAGCCCGAGCCCTGCGAGCCGCGGGGGGGTGCTTGGCCCATGAAACGCTGCGCGCCGGGTGGGGGGGTGAAGGCGCGGCGGGCCATGGGCTGGGCGTAGGGTTGGGGGATGGGCGCTTCGTAGGCGTCGGCATGGGGGTCGTAGTAGGCTCCGTCGTCGTAGTCTTCGTAGTACTCGCCGGCGGGAGCGGGCTTGGAGTCGTCAAAGTATTCTTTGTAGAAGGAGCGGATACGGTTGGCGCGGACCTCGGGGTCGTCGGACTCGACGGCCAGAGTTGGGGGGAGGGGACGGAAGCCCATGGAAATGCGGCGGGGGTCGACGCCGGGAGCGCCCAGGCCGGCGTTGGCGTATTCTTCGGGGGGAACGTCCATGGAGTAGCGGCTGGCGCGCTTCAGGTCGGCGGCGTTTTGGGTGGGAGATGGGGGCGTGACGACGAATCCGTCGTTGCCGTAGTCGTCTTGCAGCCAGTTTTGGTCATGTGTAATTTGCGGGATCTCTGGGAGTGCTGCTTTGTCCTGGGGCAATGACTGTAACCTTGGTGGACGAGGGTTTGCGGGTAATGAGTTTGCAAATTGCGGTGGAGATTGAGAGCCACGGTCGTCATCCAGCGAGCTTGGGCCCATTGGCATGTCAAGAGCGGCGGCATCGGAGAATGGGGATCTCTCGTTGTCTTTGGCGGGAGCAGTTGGCGGTGGGGTCTCCATGCGGGAATTCCCATTGACGATTGAACCAAGGTAGTTGTTGCTCAGGCGGAAGCTCGAGTTGTTACGTTCAGCGTTGTCCTTTGAAGAGTTCGAGTCGCGTCCAGAGTCCCTAGGGCTCGATGGCAGTCCCTTTCTCTGGACACCTCCGTCGAGGGACGAATTCTTGGGGAAGTATGCAGGTTCGATCGGGGCGGGTCCGTTCTCAGGCACAGTGTTCTTTGCTAATGAAGCTTGGCGAGGCGGTGGTGAAAATCCCCCGTTTCCTTGCCCATCAGTGCTGCCCATCTGGCTTGCATTGCGAACCAAGCCAAAGGCGGTAGTTGACTTTCCACTGTGGCCAGTATAGGTCGATGAGCCGTCGCCACGTCTTGGTGCTCCGAATCCGCTACGCATGGAGGCGGCGTCGTTCTGAAGTTCGTTCACTGGGCGATAAGGGTCCTCCTTGTATTGAATCGACCTCGATAGCGAATGCAGGGACTCGGTGGAGTTATTCAATCCCGGCGGGAGAAGATAAGGGCTGTTGATGATGTCCAAGGATACCTGGCCTTTGTGATGGCCAGGCTTCTCGCTCATGTCAAAGTCCGATAGGCCATTGGGGAGCTTCTTGCCCTTCCTACCCTTCCCACCAGGCGGGTGAGTTGGCATTCCGAGACCAAAGTCAAGAGACTTGTGCTTGTCATTGGCATCCTCCTCTCTCGTCTTGCGGATATGTCTGCGGTGCAGGTAGATCAATGCAATGATGATGATCACAACGGGAACACTAGGTCACGATTAGCAGTGAATCTATCCATGGGAACATTATCAACTCACGTCACACCGACAATGATGGCAATTGTCGAGGACGACGCGGTGTGCGGTTTCTCACACCTCGCCGAATTGTCACCGTCTTCGCACTTTTCTGCACCTGAAGACGACGAGGAGCTATCACTCGAAGAGCTATCACTGGACGAAGAGCTACCACCACCTGACGAGGATGTATCACTACCTGACGACTGCGAGTTATCCTCTCCTGGCGGGGAGCGGACGACGAGAGGATAATGAGTTGGTTGGGTGTATTGTTTAACCAGAGTTGGAGCACCGCCCATGGTAAGTGGCCAGTGGATATCGTTCAGCTCCTCCTCCGTGAGCTTCTTCTCCAAAGGAAAGGCGTGGACATCTTCAGCGGCACGGCGAGTATCCATGATGGAAATGTGTTGTCGGACCTGCCGTGAAGCCTCCAGCGTGAAGGCTTCCGGAAATAAAAGGTTGGGGTGTGAAGTTGTTGGGGTCGAGTTGCGGAAACGAAACTCGCAAGTAGACGCTCAAAATGTAGTGACTTTCGAAGTGATGATTCTCGTCGGCCGGGACGCTGGTTCTATGCTGTATTGACTGATGCTGCTATCATAGACGTCGTGGTAGAATGAAAACAATCGACAAAAAATTGCGGTACTCGCTGTTCGTTTTTGGCTGGACCGTTGCAAATGAGTGACTGGCTGGAATGAACGACTTCGGGGTCAGGTATTCTCAAAAATGAGGGACTGGTATTGCTCCAAAGTAGCAAAGTTGGGTTGAGTTGTAGAGTTTAAATGAATGGCAGTCCTTGCTCGGCAGGGACTATTGAATTATTGGGAAGACGCAACTTGGGGATTGTCGTGATGGCGGGTTACATCAGGGCTGGACGTGGTTGGTGAAGTTGACGACGACGACGACGGGGAGAGAGAAGGGACAAAGGGTCGTCGTGTGAGGAGAAGTCCGACGAGAGAGAGAGAGAGGGAGACGATGGGGGGATGTGCGGTGAGGAGTACCTCCTTCGGTCAAACGCGATAAGTACCTGGTGGAGGTTCGAGTAACTTTGCAGTAGGCTGGCAGTAGGCAGGTAGTAGGCCGCCTGTACCTGTGGTACCTGCAGGACCTTTCCTGTTCCCTTTCCCAAAGGTGTTGGCTGCGATGGTTCGATGGGTCGATGGTGGGCCTGGCGGGCCTGGCAGGAACTGGGACAGTGAGGCGCAGGTGAAAACCAGGTGAAAACCTGGGGGCTTGACGGGGGAAGGGGACGCTGGCTGGGAAGCTGGAAATGAAACGGGATATCCCCTGTGGCGCGCGACCCTCCACTCTCGACCTCTCAGGGGTCGCGGGCCGGGATGATGCGCCTATGCGAAACGCCGGTCGTAATTCTGATTTACGTGGGTGGCTGGCGGGTGGGTGGTGGAATGTAAATCACACAGATTGACAGTTTATTTACAAAAGCTGGTAAATTAACGCGTCTAGAATTACAATTAACTGCTGTTTTATCGATGAGTTCTGATCGTGGATGAATGTGAATAGGGCAGGTAGTATGTAGGGTTAACATCGATATACTTGTTAAATTGGACATTGGAAATTGGCGATGAGTCCACACTATAGCAGACGTTCTATATATATACATCCAACCCCTTCCCCCTTCATCTGTCGCCCCCACACCCGCGTCCCAAAGTAGTTTAACTCAGGAACATCGAGCGAGATTGAAAGTTGAAGCCTGCCAGGGCGCACAACAGGCCAACAAATCGATAAATCCCCACCCCCTCTCATTGGTCCATCCATCTCAAGCCGGACCCCATCCTGTACTCTCCCGTACACTCCTGTACCATCCCGTCCCATTCCTGTACTCTCATCCACTATAACCGCAGTGTCCTATACACAACAGGTACCTCTAACCCCCCCCAGCCAGGCCCCATGGAACGTTCCATACCACCCTCCTGATTCGAGGAATGAAAAAACGGCTCGCCCAGCTAAAAAGACCATTCGGTGCATAGACAAGCATATCTCGAAGCCCAAAGATTCGAACCCCGCTATACAGCCGAAATGAGCTGCTTGTTAGGGCCAATATTACAATCTATTTCTCCCTGCCTGTCTGCTGCTACGCCGTACAGTTCCTATGCTGGTGCTGGGGTGGGTGTTGGGACGGACTGACGGCTTACCTTACGCCGCTGGACGCATGGCGAGAATGGTCCATGTGGTCTTCCTTCGGCTCAACAAGCAAGTCTTGGGGGTTGGGGGTTGGAGAGACACGGCTCGGCGCTGTTTGACACGCTGGTACTGGGACGCTGAGGAGATGTGACAGAGTGCGGCTGATGGCACCCTGACAAGGGAGAGAGCTTGGGGCGCTGCTTCAACTTGTCTCGGCCCCACATGAGGTCATGAATGCTTCGCGTTGTGTTGCGTAGCAAGCACGGTTTAACGACGAGTCAGGTCAGACGCGGATCCCAAGCCGCGATAATGGACATGTATCATAACTAGTAGAGAGCGTCCACCGTCATCGTATTGCCCGTCAACATATTCATATGTCCATATGTTCATATACTAGAGCGTCCACCGTCGTCAAATTGTCCCGTGAAAACATCAATATGTTCAATTTCACCAGCTCGCCACCCAACTACCATCCCCATCCCAATGAAATGCCCATTACATATCACCCATCCCATCCCATCCCATCCCATGCTCAAGCATCCTTAGCCCCGGCCTTCTCCTCCTTCCCAGCCTCAGCAACCGCCTCCGTCTTAACAGCACCCTCACTCCCCTCCGCCTTCTTCACCTCCTCCTTCCCCTCCTTCCCCGCAGCCTTAACCTCCTTCTCATCCTCACTATCCCCCAGACTAAACGGGTCATTGTCCCCCTCCCCCACCGGATTCGGATCCACCGAGCTCAGCGGCTGCCACTTACTCTGCTTCCCCGACGCCGGCGTCGCATCCTTGGCCGCGCGCGGCGCCGGCGCCCCATACACGTCGATCTCCTCCGGCGGCCCGTCCTGGAACGACACCTTGCGGCTCCCATCATTCGACCGCGGCGTCGCGGGCGTCGGCTTGAAGAGGTCGGGGTTGGCTAGTGGGCGCGTGGAGCGGCGCGCGTTGCCTGGGCTCTGGTTAGGAAGGGACGTCGAGCGCGGTGTCACAATGTGGTGGAGCTCACTGGTGTCATCGTTCAACTGTATGCCCGTGAAGTCATCGCTGAGGACCTGCGGGTCGGCGTCGTAGCGGCCGGAGTCCCCGCTGCGCCGCCCGCTGCTGTCGCCGCGGCGCGAGTTGTACTGCTGGTTCTGGTAGCCCTGGTTGTAGCCCTGGTTGTAGCCCTGTTCCTGGCGCTGCTGCTCCGCGTGGATGTCGCTCAGGTCGTCCCCGTCGATGCGCTTCTTGAGGTTCGTGAACCACCCGTTCACCTTGCTCTGCGTCTCGATGAAGCCCTTGCGCAGGTTCTCTTTGATCACGGGGAGGTCGTCGTCCATGAAGCTGTACTCGTCCTCCTCGTGGTACGAACCCGTGCGCTGGTTCGGGCCGCGTTGGGCGTTGCCCCTGCTGCGGCTGCGGTCCTGCGATGAATCGAAGTGCTCCGCGAGTTGCCGTGCGTAGAGCTCATCGGCCTCCAACTGCGTCAGCTCAGGTCCAGCGCGGACAGGCCTGGGTGGCCGAGGAGGTGCCGCTTGTTCAGCGATGGCAGCCGCCTCAGCAGCTGCCTCCGGGTCAGTCATGCCCAGGAGGGCGTTGAACGCAGGTTCGATCTTGCCGCCGCTAGCAATCAGGACGGCCTTGATGACCGCAGCATCGACTCCGGGAAATGCCTCCTTCAGAGTATTCTCTGCCTGTTGTTGCGCGCTGAGAGGTCGTGGGGGCTTCGCGGGAGCCTGTTCGGTTTCTGTGCCTGCGGCGGCAGTCTGGCCAGCGGCAGCTGTGGGCTGCTCACCGCTCGCCACGGGGGTATCTTGAACATCGTCGTCGTCCATTTCGAGTGGTCGTGCGGTGGTTGGGGATTCTGCGCCACTGCTGCTCTTCGTCTGTGTGATTATGTGAGTGAGCTAGCTGTAGTTTGTAGATGACGTTGCATGGATGTTGGAGGCAATCCTACCGGTGGTGGGGATTCGGTTCTCTTAGGAGAGGACATGATTTTTGGAGGGGGTTGGGGAGGATGGCAAAGATGCTTTATATCAAGCTTGGTGCCCAAGTACGCGTACGTAAATCGCAGAGGATTCGAAGTCGTCGTAAGATGCTATAATAAGACAGTCTGCTTGCGCCTCACAGCTTCAACGTCTTGAAATCATGTACCGCTTCGGGTGACGACGCCCTAGCCACCGAGGGGCCAATCCACGCCACATGCGACGCTTGGCACAAGGCTGACGTTTTAACCATAAAATTAAGGCACCAATAGTTATGCATCACAGAATTGCCCTTCAGCCTTCTCTCTCTTCCAACCCATGTGAGAGATAGAAACCATTCGAGAAGTCGCGGCGGCAGAAGTATGATTGATAAAACAGGATTTATTACATGATAGGTCAGAGATAAAACGGGTTATTTTAGCCATGGCAGATTTCGATCTTGCTACGAGCTTCATTCCCTCGTTATATAAACCCGCGTCGCTGCTGCCCATAGCAAAACATCGTGAGAGCCTTCTTTATACCATTGAAACCCATGCGGTTACTATAGTGGTGGGTCAGACCGGGTGCGGTAAAAGCACCCAGCTGCCCCAGTTCCTAGAAAAGGCCGGGTGGTGCTCTGAAGGCAGGGCCATTGCCATTACTCAGGTGAGTTTCTCTCACCTCACTTGAGACATCGGAGCTAACAGAAGGATAGCCTCGAAGAGTAGCTGCTACGACAGTTGCCACAAGGGTTGCTGAGGAGTTTGGATGTACGCTTGGGCAAGAGGTTGGCTATTCGATCCGTTTCGAGGATGTGACTTCTGCGGCCACAAAGATCAAGTTTTTAACCGATGGGCTTCTTCTACGAGAGGCATTGGTGGACCCGTTATTGTCTCGATACTCTGTTATCATGGTCGATGAAGCTCACGAAAGATCTCTCAGCACAGATGTTTTATTGGGCGTCCTACGGAAAATCCACAAGAGGAGGCCAGAGCTGAGAATCATCGTCAGCAGCGCTACACTTCAAGCCGAAGAGTTCCTCACATTCTTTACTGCCGACGACACTGCCACGAATGATGCAAAGGGGGCAGAAAGCGCTAAGGATGTAGGCGCGATTGTCAGTCTGGAAGGCAGGATGTATCCGGTGGATATTCTATACACGGAGTCGCCTGCAGAAGACTATTTGGAGACGGCAATCCAAACAGTCTTCGACATCCACACGAAAGAGCCAGAAGGAGACATCTTAGTCTTTCTAACGGGCCGCGAGGAGATTGATAAAGCTGTACAGGCAATCTCAGAACGATCAGCCCAACTTCACCCTCGGGCAGAGACAATGATGCCCCTCCCCCTATACGCCGGTCTCTCTACTGACCAACAGATGTACGTCTTCGAGCCCGCCCCCGAAAACACACGCAAGGTTATCTTCTCCACCAACATTGCCGAAGCCTCCGTAACAATCGACGGCATCATCTACGTAATCGACAGCGGGTTCGTCAAACTCCGCGCCTTCAACCCCACAACCAGCATCGAAACACTCACCGCAACACCCATTTCCAAAGCCTCAGCAACCCAGCGAGCCGGGCGAGCAGGCCGTACCAAGCCAGGGAAATGCTTCCGCCTCTACACCGAATCCGACTACGCCTCTCTCCCCCAATCCAGCATCCCCGAAATCCAACGCTCAAACCTCGCACCCGTCATCCTCCAGCTCAAAGCCCTAGGCATCGACAACATCGCGCGCTTCGGCTTCTTCACCTCCCCCCCGGCCGAACTCGTCATCCGCGCCCTCGAACTCCTCTACTCCCTCGGCGCACTCGACACCTACGCCAAGCTCACCCGTCCCCTCGGCGTGCGCATGGCCGAACTCGCAATAGAACCCATGCTCTCGAAAGCCCTTCTCAGCGCCTCCTCGTTCAACGTGCTGAGCGAAATGCTCACCATAGCCGCTATGACGAGTCTCGGCGGCAGCGTATGGATCGAGCATTCCGACGAGCGCAAGCGGCTCGAGATGACGCGGCGGAAGTTCGCGGCGGAGGAGGGCGACCATCTTACCCTGCTGAATGTGTATCAGGCGTTCGTCACGACGAGGAAGAAGGATGTCAAGTTCTGCCGCGACAACTCGCTGAATTTCAAGAGCATGATGAGAGCGGTTAGCGTGCGGGGGCAGCTGAAGCGGATGCTCGAGCGCTTTGGACTCTCTGTGGACGAGACGCTGAGTAAGAATGCGAATAAGCAGGCCTTGGGAGCGGGAGGAATGGATAAGGGGGAGGCGATACGGCGGTGTTTGACGACGGGCTTCTTTGCGCATGCGGCGAAGATGCAGCCGGATGGGACGTTTAGGAATGTAGCGGGCGGGACGGTGCTGTATGCGCATCCGAGCTCGTTGATGTTTAATCGCAAGGCGGGTTGGGTTGTTTTTCAGGAGGTTATGGAGGTGGGGGAGAAGATTTATGTGAAGGAGGTTACGAAGATTGAGAAGGATTGGTTGGTGGAGTATGCGCCGGAGTTTTATAAGGCGAAGTGAGGGTGATGGGAATAAGTTGGTCGGGGGAATACCAGCCGTATGGAATACCAGGCTGGTTTTATGCGCACTTTTCCTGTCAGCTACTCTATTCTGCGCGGAATTGCTCTTAGAATACCAGCCGTATGGAATACCAGCCAGTTTGTTTGTGCGCACTTTTCGTGTCAGCTACTCTATACTGCGCAAAGCGGTCTCGGAGTACCAGCCATATGGAATACTAGGCTGTTTATGCGCACTTTTACTATTAGCTATTATATTCTGCGCGGATATTGCTCATGGAATACCAGCCGTATGGAATACCAGCCAGCCTGTTTGTGCGCATTTTTCCTATCAGTTACTCTATTCTGCGCAAGGTGGTTTCGGGATACCAGCCGTATGGAATACCATCCTATTTATGCGCACTTTTCCTGTCGGTTACTCTATTCTGCGCGAATATATGCTCTACTTTACTCTATTTCAGCCCATGTATTTGCAACAGTAGGAGTTCCGGTGGAATAGATGTCGTATAGAACTGGTATGAACTTGGTATGGACTCGGCTGAATATGAACTGGATATAAGATATATTGTTGTTAATTAAATGGTGGTGGTGCAAACAGAAATATACTAGAAATGCTCCATGATTTTAATATAGCACGCAAATAATAAATATAACAAACCAAATACCATGTACCAACTCAGCCATATAACCAACAATCAAATTCATAAATAAAACACTATCAAGCCAATATACTCCTCTAGTTATAAATGCACATACTAACATCAACCTACATCTTAACCCCCAACCTGACTCACCCCACCCTAGTCGACGTCACCGAAAACGCGGGGTCACGAAGCGAGCCCTCTACTTAACCCACAATACACAAGTAACCTCCAACAAACACCCAAGCGGCTTTAGCTCACTTGGGAGAGCGCCAGACTGAAGACAACTTCGGCTCCGATATCTGGAGGCACTGTGTTCGATCCACAGAAGCCGCATTCATCTGCGAATCGAGGATTACCTCGATTAACGAACACTTATTTTTTTGCCAATTTTTTGTGTGCGCAATATAGAGGGGGACTGGGAGGACGAGACATTGTTTCAAGGCATTGTTCAAGGCACCAGCATTGGACTAGGGGACATGCGTCACGTAGCTGATTTTTTTTGGTGACATCGTCCCAGTGTTCTTTCTCTATGTTCATATTATTTCATATTGTGGTTGGTATATATATGCATATCTAAAAAACAAATCCGAACACCACGCACAATGCTTTTCATAATGCCGCTGTACTGTACTGTCGTACCATTTACGCTCTATCGCCCCGTCCCAACCGGACAGTCCCATACCTCTGAAGAAACTGGCCAAGTATCATAACCACAAACAAGGCCGAACCATACGTCCGAACAGGCCCGATCGCATCTGGAGCCACTGCATTCGACGCAACCAATATGTACACCGCAGCTGCAGACTCAACAGCAGCAAGAATAGCAAAAGCGACGCTCCACCTCGAGGCCGTCTTGGATATCGCAACCGTAGTATGATCCATGAGTGACCTCAATCCAACGAGGATACACCCCGTCATCGCCGCCTGAGTCATCGACCTCGAGTACTCCGTCGGCCTATGGAATGAGAGGTTCCAGAACCACAATAACACACCGAGAGCCACGGCAGTGAGGTTCCCAGATAACACTGATACTGCTGAGGTAGCTTGTGATTGCGCTTTCTCCCTGGCAGCCCGCTCGTTCTCTGCTGCTTCTCGCTCGTCAAACGAGAAAGCCGCCCCAAATGCGTCTGCCAATCCTGTAGTATCCTCGAGATCATCGGGTGGGAAAAATTTCGGCTGTGCGAACGGTGCGTCGTTACGCCTGGATTCTCTAGGAGCCTGAGAACCCTGACCTGGTAGCATATTCGACGTCATCCTGTTGAAAAAGTTCTGCTTCACCTCCTCGGAAGGGGCTGATAACAGAGGTTGGTTCGGTGGGTTTCTAAGTTTTCGTGCTGGTGTGATTGGGGCTGGGGGGACTTTGAACCAGAAGGGTGATGTTTCTGGGCCGGATGGTGCTTGGTTAAAGTGTTGCCCGTCTCTTTGTGCTGATAGTCCGCTATTGAAGGCTCGGTGCACGGATTGACTAGGCATCCATTCCATCTCATCTGGATCTGGAACACTGGCAACCTCCATCGATGTCGATTGTCCAGTATTAGATGGGTACTTGCCCATAGGCCCCCTATTAGTCCGTGAAAATGGTGGCGGTGAGTCCGTGATGCTCATAAATGAACTTGATTTGGATGGAGTTTGTCGATTGCGGTATGATATATTGGATATCGATCCGGGGGAGGGTATGGGCTGCTCAAAATTGGACGTTCTAGGCGTTCCTTGTGACGATGCTGGCGACGAAACACCGGTGGACTCTTGCGAAATGCTATTTAAAGCTTCGTATAAGCTATTGGGAGCATGGGTAGGTGATGCCGTTGCTTTCCGTTTAGCAATGAGAGCTTCACGGTCAGGCGTGGAAGAGAATAGAGGTTTCGACCTGGCGGTGACCTTCTTGGTTGTTGTCATCGAAATCTAAGATAGTCAGTATGTATGAAGGTGAAGTATCTCATTGCACTCACCCAGGCCGTGAAGGCAAGCATAAACGTATGCGCAGCCATATTCATCGACGATTTAGCATCGCCAAAAATAGATTTACCATTGATGTACCACAGTAGCCCGCGGGCCAACAACAGCACTGTTTGGTGGGCATACCACGATTCCAAGCCATGAACTTTATGAAGTCCATTCTTGATCGTGTATCGAAACTCCGGATTCCACCATAGGGAGGCCAGGGAGAGCAGCAAGCTTGCCGCAGCTAAATCAGGAAGCCGCTGCGCAACGACATCTGGAAGATGCGACGCGGCTGATAAAACGGGATTTACCAAGCGATATAAGAACGGGCGAGATGGCCCTGTTCCATCATCGAGGATGGAATCTCCCAAGATCGAATCATCTTCAAAGGAATCCACTACAGCAGGCTGGAAGCCCCTAAGGAGGGCTAGAACCTCACAGGCCAGCTGTAAGTAGATCCCGGATTTCCACGTTACCCTCCCCCCCGATTGTATTATTTCCAGCCAAGTGCGCTTTGCCTTTCGTCCAGGGCCGCCATTCATTCTGGTCCTCGCCAATTGTCTTCCATGTGCATCGACCTTGGCGCTGTAGACTGCGCGCTTCATGCGATCCTGGACCTTGTCCACACAGTTTTCGCAGACCTGGGGGTACCGCTCTTCTAGTTGCTGTTCGAAATGTTCGATGTTTCGAGACAATCTATCATAATCGGGATGATCTGGATCTTCCGGGAGGTATTGCGCCAACGATGAACGATAGAGATGTTGATTCTTGATGCATGTTTGGCAAAATACCGAGTCGTCAGCCGACGCTGTCGACCATGTTGGGGGAGGAATGGCCTTCGCAAATGACCTGCCCGGCGAGGCTTCTTCGAAGGTAGCTACGGGCGGATCCGTAATATCTCCATTCTGTAATGTGTTAGGAAGTCTCAAAGCAATAAGATGAATCGCGTTTTACCTCATCCAAGTAGTTTACAGCCTCACAGCTGGCGCACTCCCACTGGCGAATGCTACCATCCTGCCTGCGCGTTGACTTTCGGTTACAATAAAAGCAAACGAGAGGACGACCCAGCGAGGAAGCCATGCGTTCTATGCATCTAGTTTGGTTGTATGGACAGGAAATCGTAAATATTCGCAAGTTGTGTGTTCCAACTTTTGTTGATTCTGCCGTATTCCGAGCCAGTCTCTTGATGAACCACCACCCGGGGGTGGCTGTAGGGGTGGTAGGCGGTGAAGCGCACTCCGTCAACTTAGCGTCTCTGGGGATCAAGGTACTGTAACTGCCATGCGGCTCATCGATAGCTCCAGAGACAACTTTCTCATATGCAGGATGGCATCGAGCACCCCATCACCCACACAATTGATGCACACGTACAGACACTTGTACAAGGCTTTGCTGCATGCAGTCAGATATTCGAAACCGAGCCGTTATGTTGTCCGGGACGAGCTCCGTAACAGCTTTCGAAAGTCCGATCCAAGCGCATACGACGCAGGAAAAATCTCTCGAACACTCGAATTTATCGAAGGCGCTGGCAGGGAAAAAGGCATAGAAAGCCAAATATTAAAGAATATGTGCCAGACGGAGTATATGAGAAAGTACATCGCCGGGGTGTAAGTTAAAGCCAAAAATTGAACCAGACTTCTGAGCAGCAAGCTGACGGGTTTATTACAGTACGTCGCATAGGTCGAAAGGGCTGGCTGGGGCCGCCAAAGCGAAATCTTTCGAACATTACAATAGTACCATTGCCATGCTGAATGACAGTATGGGCATGTGTTTACCAGTTCACGGAAATAATACAGCATGACCACCTCCATGGGATACAAGGTGCTGGAAAGAGAATAACGCTATTCCAGCCAAATCTAACCAAAGCAGAGAACCCCATGTCTGCCTTGTCAACAAACCCAGAGTGACAGGAGGCTTCCGAAGCTTATCATGCCGTGTCAACGCTACGCAATATGGTCGCGGTCAGCAACCTCATAACGGACCTGGAGCCAACAACCCATCTGATGGTGGCTGGGTAGACACGCAATTCTACCCCCAGGGCGATACGTCCACATTAAAGACCAGAAAATCGGCTACATGCCCACTTAATTGGAGTGATATGAGGAGGCAATGCGGGCACCACGATCCTCCTAGTGGTCTGGTTGGGATGAATACATCCGTACGATAACTGCGATCTCGTACGCAACTGCTTCTGAGAACGGTTCTACTCCGAGGGTAGCTCCACTGAACGATACAAACCAAGAACATAATGTAAGATTATATTTAGATTATCATAATACAAACGCTGAGCGTTGTGTACAGTACATATAGCTTGGTTTCGTCTCTTCGATGCCCCAATAAGTGAAATTTTTACATAAACTTTATCCCGTGAAGCTTATCACTATAGACTATCTTATTGTAAATCATTTAGTTATTCATTGAAACTTTCTGGCGGGTTGTAGTTCATAGGTTTGTTGTAAACGTAAGAGACATCTACCACCAGACCTTAGGGTCGGGTCCGGAAAAAGCTTGGCTCCAGCTCCGGAACCTCACAACTTTGACGACCATAGCCAACTTCAAGCAACATCGCTCCACCACAACCCTCAATTGACAGCCAACACACTTCGCCATGTCTTCGAAAGTTGCACAGTCGGCTGTCAAAGCCACCCGCCGTGTGATTCCCGTGTCCGAAGTACGCTCCTCCCCCTCAACCACTCCCCCAACCCCCTCCCTCTCCCCCGTCTCCCACCACCTCTTCCTCACCCACCACTAACCCCCTTCCCCAGAAATACACCGTCCAATCCACCGGCATCTTCGAGCGCATCCGCCGCGTCTTCGCCGTCGACCCCACCCGCTCCAACGGCGTCCCGCTGAACCCTCAATTCCGCAACCCTACACCCGGCGCCCTCGACCCGCTCACCTACGACGACCGCGTCACCCTCCCCGCCGCCGACATCGCCGGGAACCCCTACTGGAAGCGCGACACGCGCCGCAACTACGCGCGCGCAAGCGTCGTCGGACAAGGCGAGCTGGTGCAGCTCCTCAGCGTGGGGAATGCGAAGGATGGAGCGAAGGTGGAGCTGATTGGCGAGGAAGGCGAGAAGGCGTTGGTGGCGGCGAAGGGAGAGGGAGAGAAGGGCCTCGCGGCTTTTTTTAGGGAGGGAGATGTGAGTGGTGTGCTTGGGGAGGGTGGGCTGCCGCCGAACCCGAGTCGTGCGGGGCCGGATGATGCGCATGTGAGGTATGAGATGCCGGAGGAACAGGCGTATCCCGCGAAGTAAGTTTTGAGCCGTTGATGTGGGAAGTGGCGTGTGCTAATGATCTGTGGCAGCTACCCTTGCAGGACATTTGCTTAGAGAGTGATGGGAAGAAAGAGGTGAGGGGGAGAGTAGATTGTATATATGATAGGCCTTTTGCGACTGGGGGTAGAATAACAAGATTCAATGAGATCCTCTATTTCTTTAATAGTGTGATATGCGAATGCTCGTGTAGTTTTTTCTATGTATGTGCACACAACGTCAGGCTTTTTATTGTACGTTACTATCCATCACAGTGCCATTGGCAGTCCAGGTCGGTGTCAAACACAATTACGAAAACATAGATATTGGCTACCTCCCACAAGATGTTCACCACATATCAAATCCATTACAATTCAACTGTTTGATTATTTAAAGCTACAAGCAAAGCACCACGCAAACCGTGCACAAACCCTACCCGATCCATCATAACCCATTGCCAGCGGATACATAGCAGATCCATGTGCTGCATCCCATACATCCACTCCTAATACCTTCATACTCTCTGCCGGCAACTTCATGCGCTCATTTCTCAACTGGCTCCGCGTCAGCAGCATTGGCGTCCACCTTCTCCGCCACATCAGCCACATCAGCCGCGGCCTCGGCCTCCTTAACATCCTCCTCTTTCTCCTCCTTATCCTCCTTCTCCTCCTTCGCGGCCTTCTCATCAGCGCCCAACAGTTTCTTCGCCGCAGCATGGGTGCCACCAGGACTACCCAACTGAGCAGCCAACACCTTTCCCTCCTTGTCCACAATAAACACGCCGCGAAGCGTGCCAGAGGGGCTCTTCTTAAACCCAATCGCCTCGATCAGCGTAGCCTGCGGGTCGCAGAGGAGATCATAAGGCAACTTCTGCTTGGTCTTGAACGTGGTGTTGGCCTTGGGGCTGTCGTTGCTGAGGCCGTAGATGGCGAATCCCGTAGCGGTGAGTGGCGCGTAGGAATCGCGGAAGAGGCAAACTTGGGTGGTGCCTGTGGCTATTAGAGTAATCCCCCACATATGATAGATATGAACATACAACCGGGCGTGCTGGCGCGCGGATACGTAAACAGCACGACGCCCTTCTCACTCTTCTCCACCAGCTTCTGGAGAGTGGTCTTCTCCCCAGCTTGGGTCTCGACTTCGCCCCCGAAGCCGTCTAGGGTGATAGACTCGCCGACTGTGACTTTGGCGACCTTCTCGCCGACCGTCTCGGCAGGAGCGGCGGCGCCATTGGTCTTGCTGACTTTGGCTTTAGCCTCAGGAACAGCCTTGGCCTTGGTCTTTGCGCTCGCGGCTGGCTTCGCGGCCGAAGTCGTCTTCTTCTTGGATGGTGGAGGCGGAGCGGGCTCGACGGGGGCCTTGCGCTTGCGGAGGACGACGGGCATGATGAGCTGTGGTGATGAGTGCGCGAGGGCGGTTGTGAGGTTGACGCGCTGGTGTGCGACGCGAAGTGAGGTTTCAGTGGTGGAGCCTGGAGATAAGAGAATAGAGTACGGATAGACGCGTAAGACTACAGTCTCCAAGGAATTGGATGTGTGGGAGTCGCGTTGATGGAAGAGTAAGCGCTGGATGATTGTGGATGTGGATTGTGGACGTGGAGTACGTAGATGGGACAAAGTGAGAAATCACTAGATAATATCGCGAAGACTACAATGACACGAAATGGGGGAAGGAAGGATGGAGAGTCACGAAAAAGTAAGCTGGAGGGTGGCAGTACAACACGGTAGCACGAGTATAGTACAACTGCGACATCTGAGTGCTAAATTAACGGCGATGGAGGTCAGATGTGGTCTGGCCCGCGAGACAACGAAGATGAGGGTCCCGGATCGCCTCGTTTCATGCAAGGTCATACTTAGAGCTGAAGGAGTGAAGACTGAGGCAGCAAATAGGAATGGCTGGTTACCAGCACGACTTTCCATGAATCAAGGCATTGTAAACCGGTAGAAGGCTGGTGGGAGATTGTGTGTAACGGCAGGGCGTATATTAAGTGATCACGACTAAAAAGAAAGGGGCAATCTTATATTTCAGCAGCGTCGTATCTAATGTCTAATAGGGCAAGACGAGCTGGGACAAGACTAAGATGGAAATATCAATGCAGAATGACAAAATGGCACAGGATTGACAGGATTGTTCTACTCGAGTCTCGTCTGTTCCATTAATAAACAATAGGCCAAGTTAATGCGCGCAATATCACGTGAACAGTTATAAACCATATCACATGACATTTATCATACCCGCTTGGCACGAGCAAATCCGGGAAGCGTCGGCTGGGATCGCCAGGGAACGGAAGGGGCAAATTTTTTGGTGCTTGGCCTCCGAAATCGCGCCACAGCAAAAGAAAGTGTCACTCACCCGAGAAGATAATTTCCAGCTCTGCCTTATAATTGAACATCCAACATCCAACAACCCCCGGATCATCGGATACGACTAATACAACGCCAATAACCAACGACAATTCACTTAATTCATCGACGACTACTGTTCTGGCTTCACTGCGAGGAACAGACAACAAAGGATCGGCCGGAGCACGCTCACGACTTATCCACACGCGATCAACTGCTTTAGCGCCAGGCTCACACGACCATGAAGGTCTTCTCCAATGTCTGCAACTTCGACTACTCTTGGGAAGAGGTGTCGACTGCGAATTGGAGGAAGTACTGCCCATGGAACGATAAATCAACACATGTCATAGCCGTCGACACGCTGTCGCGGCATGTCGACTCAGAGAGCGGAATTGTAAGTTTTGGAACCCGGCAAAACTGGCGTGCCAGCGGATGAATGAATGCTAACCCCAACTTCTAGCTCCGAACTGAACGTCTCATAACCTGCAAACAAACCGCACCGAAATGGCTCCTCGCGATGATGGGCGGGAAGGAAACCTCCCACGTCCTCGAGACCTCCTACGTTGACCCGCAAACGAAGAAAGTCACCATGTGCTCGACGAACCTCACCTTCGCAAACCTCATCGCCGTGCAGGAGACCGTCATCTACAGGCCGACATGCGACGCGAAGACCGAGTTCCACCAGGAGGCCAAGGTGACGGCCGTCTGTGGCGGCTGGCAGAAGATCAAGACCGCGGTGGAGGAGGCGACGGTCTGCCAGTTCCAGAAGAACGCCATCAAGGGCCGTGAGGGCTTCGAGGCCGTCCTCGAGATGAGCAGACTCGCGTTCAGCGAGGAGAAGAGCAGGCAGACGATGATGGCGTAGGAGAGCGACGATACATAACACAACCGAACCTTGTACCAACGACATTACGACCCTCCACATCTGCATCAACCACATTCGTCGATTAGCGTTGCATATAAAAAAGGGTTTTTAGAGGGGTTTTGGCTGTTTTTGGGGGTTTAATTATTAAAAGTACAGGGAGTTTTACGTGGGGACGAGCCTAGCGTTTGGCGGGCTTTTGTTACATATTGATATTGGAGCGGATAGACTTTAGCATGCGATACCCCAAAAGGCAGGAAGAGCGCACTGCTACAGTTTAGAAGGACGAAGCGATTAAGAGACGCACACACCCTTAGAATCCAAATCACTTTTACAAAGAATATTTCGGCTTTGTTGGTGGATGTCCACGACGGGGTGATATGGCGTGACTATGTACAGTGCGAAATGTGGGCTGATATTTCTTTGTTAGAACCTCAAATGATACAAGCTAAATCCGATATCAATTGATACTATACAGATGTCGTTGAATGTGTTTTAAATCCCAATCAGTATTTCCATTCGCATCCCCATTCTCATCACATGATCGTATAGGATGATTCTCGAATTGGCTGCTACCTGGCTGTACACGGCTGAAACGGCAGCAGCAGGTGATATACATGCGTGAGACACAGCCTCATGGGAATCCACGTCCGCGAACTCCCTCTTCAATACTCCAACAGTTTAGAAGCCAGATGAACTAATCTGTACGAGATGGATATCCCACTTCCTCCGGAGTATGAGAAGGCCAATGAGATACAAGAGTTCGACGCGTCAGGACAGCTGGTCACAACCTTGACGGTGCTGCGTGAGAGCCTGGCCAAGTATCCTAAGAGTCGCATTGATATATCCGTGAGTTTCATTTCAATTATAGTCCATATGAGAGTGTAATGGGGAGAGTTGTCGGATTTCAATGCGTATCGCGGCCGACATGTTCTTAGACTAATGGCTCGTAGGTCCCAACGAGGTCGCACTCATGGCTGAAGAGCTTTATGGAAATATTCTTACCGGCCGGGTATCCCAATAGCGTCACAGAGGACTATATGGAGTAAGTTTTAAAGTCTTTCCAACGCGTGATACCTGTTTGACAATGGCTCTTAGATATCAGATCTACGTAAGCATGCCAACGTCTCATTGTCATATTCTACCTTGGCCCCTCTGAATCATGCATATATGGAAACATCTACAAACCATTAGAAAACTACCCCCCATCAAACCATCGCCTAACAAACCCCCAGGACTCCCTCCAAGCCTTCTCAAGCTCCATAGCTGGCCTCATCGCCTCCCGCGCCGTCCTCGAAGGTAACCTCCACTCCCTCCTCTAACAACCCTCACTAACCCCTCCCCAGGCGTCGGCGTCGGTGACGCCACCGCCTCCCCCACAACTGCCCTCCTCCTCTCCGTTCTCCAAGACTCCACTGGCCGCGTCGCCACTATCCTCTTCGCAGCTCGCCTAGGCCTCTCTCTTGAGCCCGAATGCAAGCGCTGGCGCCTCGTCGCCGATATCCTTAATGATGCCGCCATGATTCTTGATTGCCTGTCCCCTGCCCTCCCAAAGCCGCTGCGCGTGAGCCTGCTCAGCGCATCCGCTGCGCTGCGTGCCTTATGCGGCGTCGCTGCCGGTTCTGCCAAAGCAAGTCTGAGCGCGCATTTCGCAAAAAGCGGTAATTTGGGCGAGTTGAACGCTGTGTGTTTCCCTCCCTCCCCGCCCCTGACCCTAATCCCCCTATTCCTCAACTCCACTAACAAACCCACAGAAAGATTCCTCCCAAGAAACCATCATCTCCCTCCTCGGCATGCTCACCGGCACCGCCCTAATCCCCTACCTCATCACCCCCCTCCAAACCTGGACCGCTCTCCTCATCCTCCTCTTCATCCACCTATCCACCAACCACTTCGCCGTCCGCGCCGTCAGCCTGCGCACCGTAAACCGACAACGCGCATCCCTCCTCCTCCGGCCCCTTCTCTCCCCCCCAATCCGTCCCGGTCCCATTCCTTCCCTCCCCTCAAACACCATAGCCAGCCCCATACAGATCTCAGAACGCGAAACAGTAATCCACCTCGACCCCTCCTCGCTGCACGATCCGGATCCAGCACACGCCTCCTTCGTCCCACTCGCCACCGTCCTCGCACAGGCAGCGAAAGGCCCAGGACGGATAGAACCACACATCCTCCTCCGCATCTTTGCCCCGGATTCCTACATTCTCTACTTTGACCCGGGCACGCGGCACGGCTTCATCGCACTTAAATCCTCTGCCACTTCATCCACGGCGCTGCAAGCCTGGTTCTGCGCCATGGAATGCGCGCATCTGGATGATGAGACGTGGGCGGGGGGCTCGGCAGGCGCGAGCAGGGACTGCAATTCTAGCGGGGGGGATTTGGGGAATGTAGGGACGCCGGCAACGGTGCTGAGCGGGTGTGCGAGGAAGGTGGAGAGGGTGTGGGGAGAGATTGAAAGGGGATTGAGGGAGGAGGGGTGGGATGTTGATGTTAATGCGCTTGAGACGAGGACGGGGGTGAGGTTTAGTGTTGTTGGGGGGGAGAAGTGGAGTAGGTGGGAGAAGAAGGAGAAGAAGGGGACGAGAAAAGAGAAGAAGGAGACGAAGGATAAGAAGGATAAGAAGGAGGAGAGGAATAAGGGTAAAGAAGTGGGACGGGGAGAGCCCAGCTCACCAGTGCAATATCTGAGCTCCGAGACTGCGAATTCGGAGAGCAGCTCTCCATTTCAATCACCCACAAGAGAGGCAGCGACAACCTCCATAGCAGCGACGGCCTCAACAAACTCGCTCCCCTTAGAAGCTGAAGGTGACTCTCCATCACGATCAAAACTCCGACTGCGTAAATGGCTCTCCTCCACCCTCGGAAATCGTTCACGGGGAAAGGATAAGGACTCATCTACCCCCAGGGACGGCGGCGGCGGAGTGCCTGATGACAACCATGACGAAAACGTCTCCGAGAAAGCAGCGCTAGAAGAAGCTGCCTCGAGCTCATCAGACCCCCCACCACCCTATTCAGGGATATTCGCAAAGGAAGCATCCCCAGCGGACGAGAAAGGCGAAAGTCATAGAAAGAGCCAGTGAGGTGCCCTGGGAAGCAACGGCCTCAATAAAAGGGGCTAGAACAGCCCTAGCAAAGAGCAGGGTAAGTCCACAGCGTTCGAGTCAGACATCGCCGAGTGGAGTTGCAGAGCAGCGAAGGATGCAAGCCCAATGAAAAGTCAATCTCAGCCGAAGAAGATTCTTAGGCGCCTGCCGCCTGCGGATCCGTTCATGACGCTGGAGCGATTTCGTCGTGCGTAGGCAATCTGTTTGTTTGTTTTGCTTCGCTTTGTCTGGGGTAAGGGAGTGGGAGTGGCAAGGGGGGAACTGATTCCTGAGGCTCCAGCTCCCCCATAAGCGTCTAAAGACTACATGTATCAGTTCAAGCGGGTACCCTTTAATCCAAAAGGTCTGATGGTCTAGTGGTAAAGACGTCGCTTCTCAACTTCCGATTTTGGGCATTCGTGCACTTCAAACCCCTTGGATACTTGTTGGGTTTGCGGATGAGAAATCAGCGAAAATCTCCAGTTCGATCCTGGATCAGACCATTATTTTTGGCTTTTTTTTATTGTTTAAGGGGGGGTGTTCGGGGTCCGCTGTTGAACGTTTTGTGAGGGGAAGTAGGCGAGGGGAAGTAGGGGAGATATATTACGAGGGAAGGTGCGACTAAGGAAATAATTAGATTTCTTCCCAGGAAGGGAGCGACTATCGGAGTACCTCATTTCTTTGCTGGGAAGGCGCGACCAAGGGAATAGCTGGCTTTCGTCCTGGGAAAGGGGCGGTAGAGGGATAGGATGGGTAGTTTGGTTGATGATGACGCGACTGTTATTTAGGATTTTAAAGGTGAGATGGTAGGATGGATGGAATAGATATACGAATGATCGATGAAACAATGAAAGCTACGTATGCATAGTTGCGATAAAACTCTCGTTCCAGACATCGAAAGCGAGTGAATCTTCGTCCAGTCTCTGCCTCTCCGCCGCTGTCCCCTGGGCCACAGCATTCCCTGTGCGCTTCCCACTAACATGTGCATCTCTCGATATAATCGGCATACCTACTGCCTGCAGGTGTACGTAAACAGGAAAGAGCACTGAAAATGTCAGAGAGACTTTATTGGAAATTTCACAGTAAACAGCACGGAAACGTAACTTCACAGCACACGAGGATCAATTGGAGGTGTCCTTTATCGTATTGGTTTTCATGTCTCGTTTTATCATATTTGGGAAGGAACATCAAGGTGCACAGGCCACACACAGTATATATATCTTCATTTTGTAGATCTATTTGACTGTAATCTATGCTGTATTGACCCTCGATCGTTTATAATTGCCCTATTAACTGTATTTGAATCGTTGACTAATTTCAGGTCGCTGTGATTGTCGTGGCCCCTCGAGATAGCGCCTCGTCAGGATGCGTTCGCGAAGGCATACAACCCTGCCATCCGCCTCGAGCGGGCCAACGTCGAGCTTCATATGGCAATTGCGCAGAGGAACAAAGCGGCTAATGTCGCCTCCAACGGAGCTGTGCTTGCCTGTTCAAGGCAGACTCGGGTCTGCCATTGGCCTGGGCGCAACCAGGAGACAAAGCCTCCTGTGCCAAAAAGTATGCCATTGCTGTAAATAGGGGGCACGAGGGCAGCGAAGATCCCACTTCGACTTGCCGCCGCAAATGTCAGCTTGAGAAAATCCCATGCGTTATGGCATGGAAGGCGGCTGTCCTCCCAGTCGTGCTTCCCTTCCCTGCAATATTCAAGAAATGGAATGGCACCAACGGACCAAGGTTACTGGGTTATGAATTAGTATGGAGGTTGGCAGACGGATAGAGACTTATCTTTGTTTTAGGGCTATTAAGACCGTAGTCTTTATTTGCAAATTTGCTTTAGACAGCAGACATCCACACGTTGCAAGAACAACTTCGCATAATAGAAACGGTTTTTTATTGTCATTTGTGTGCATAACAAGCTCCATCCCATGGCACAAAGCAAACCCCAACCCCCCGCATGCAGGCAAACTCTCTCCGAAGCGCAAGCAATCCCCAAGCGCAAGTAATCCCCAAGCCGTAAGTCATCCCCCCCCCCCCCAGCACGAACAAAGAAACGATCCCCAACGCGCAAGCAATCCCCCCCCCCCCCCCGCCCCCAAAGCGCGAACAATCCCAGCCCCGAAACAAGAACAAGCAAAATCCCGAACGCGCAAGCACTCCCAGCACCGAAAACAAGCAATCCCTCCTCCCCCTTCCCGACTTATTCAACCTTCTAGCAGACTGTTTGCAAGCGGTAGTGGTGCAGAGGTTGAATAAGTCGACCTACAAGAAATCATTCGACCTTTCACCTTTTGATTAGTCTTATGTAACTCGCATACAAGGGCAAATCGATCTTACCTTGTGGCTGATTTACCACCCTTCTGCATCCGGGAGATTCGACGTCTTGAGGTTGGAAGCCTTCTTCGACTTCGTCACAGGTTTCTTCATATCGAATCTCGCGGAAGCCGGCAAACACCCAATTCCCTTGTTTACTTCAGCCAGCGGACCCCAAGTCGGCATCATGCGGTAGTTGGCTGCCACTTTATCACGTCCCGCCCGAATATCGTAGCTTTCCGCCGGTACTTTTGAGGGGAGTTGGAGGCAGAATCGGAAAATGTCATAAACCAGGACCCCAGCCGTGATGGTAACGTATCTCTTCAGTTCAACCCGTATGGCCTCCTCTGTGGCCTTCTTTCGTATACCCTCGTGAAAGAGAAACGGGAAGGAAATAGCATCCCAACTATCCTTAAACAGGAAGAGAATATGCTCCGGCTTTATGGTTCCCATCACGTATTCGATATGATCCTTAACTTTCTTTGATGCGAACGCATTAATGAGGCCCTTCTTGGATATGTTCTTCCTGAAGTACCACGCGCCCAGGACAAATGCACGGTCGATGGTCCTATTCGAGACATTTCGGACGTTCGTCTGGATACTGCCCTCGTGGGCTTCCACGTCGTAACTATAGCCGCTATACTTCTTTACCTCAGCAGGCAGACACATGCGCACCATTTCATCCGGCAATCCATGGTGGATCCACTCCACCGCGCGTGAGATTCGAAGGCAGACTGTTGGCGTCTGCAATGCGTCAATAGGGCTAATTTTGAGCCGACCCTCCTGACCCTCCACAGGGACAGGCGTGTTGCTGTCAATGTATTCTTGCATGGGTGTGTAACAGGGCTCCTCGAAGTTCACGCCCTATATATTGTAAGTTCATTGTCTTTGGTTATCTGTAGAAGAACTTACTAAGTTCTGGCTAACGGTCGTTGGGAAATCCGGCTTCATGAGCCTGCCATTTTCATAGGCCATATCAAGTAGGTCGACAATCCGGGAAATGTCACCAGTCGTCAACTTGATAGCCATTGTTGGAATGGAGGCAACGATTCTGGGGCTGGTGTATTGACAAATGAGTTTTGATGACCGACTGATCTAACCCGGGGAATGGGTGAAAGGCGATGTGGTAGGGAAACGGAAGGATGAAAGGAATTGTGATGGGGCTGATAGATTAGTTGCGTTGACTGATGTGATGGGGCTGATAGATGTAATGTAACGGGGTTGATGACTAGGGAGACGGGGGATGTAAGAAAGTAGTTGTTGTTTTTAACAAATATTCGAGGTGAACTTGTAGTTATTTTAGCCCCCCCCCTCCCACCCTGCATCTATTCAGAGATGGCTGGGACGCGATCTGCTCGTTCTATCCACAACGAATGACATGGAAGTTTCTTTGGCATTATTGTCATTGCCAATTTCCTGTCGCCAACTTCCTGCCATCGGGTGATTTGCTGTCGAACTCCTTTCTCGCCAATGTCAACCCCAGAGCTTTCTTGTAAGCCTTCAATCAAATTTGATAATGCTGAGTTTCCCCATAGTCCAGCCATAAAGCGTGCCCCGCCATGCTCGTAACCTCCTGGGGATTGAGGTAATTGCCCACAACCAGCTCGTGCTCCCCGTGATACCAGCGCCAGAGGGACCCGGGCTTCTCTACGTCCATCGAGATTTTTTACGGCTCCGTCGAAATTGCTCCCGTATTGGGACCTCATCCGCCCTTGATTCTGGTTTCTTAGAGGCCGGTGTTGAGAATATGATAATAAGATAGAGACACGGCATGCGTTTATTAGTGACAGGTGGGGATGGCGGCGACAAAGGTTTATTCTGCGAATATTATTATTCTATGGTAATTAGGTTGCGATGAGAAAGTCATTAAAAAGGAGATGCAATTAAGAAGCTTGAAATATATTATTATAGGAGCTGTTTATCTTTCTGATAGACAACACACGTGTGTTTGGTCGAGTATGATATTAAATTTATCACATTTCTAAATTACAACTCTCCGATTAATTGTCGAAATCCCATTCTATACCAGAAATCCGCCACGTTAAATACATACGATTAATGGTATGTCATAGTCTTATTAACGGATTAGAGTTATACTACAAGCTATATCTAGTTTCTATTGTATTTAAATCGTGGAAAAAGAGGCAAGGTTGACTGTTAAAAGTATTCAGGATTTTTGTGTTGTTACTAAACGGAGCTGTTGCAATGTAGTCATGGCTCTTCTACTACATTTAAATCAACATGTATAGCAGTGTATGAAGAAGAGACATAAGGAATGTTTTATCGTAATCGGTTGTGGTAACGCTGTCGTTGGCGTTGTTTGAACTAAGGGTGCCCGGCGGCATTTGCGCAGATGAAGCATGCTTTGATATCTGTCGTATTTGAACCGAGATATATCATGTAGGGAGAATATATAGAGCAGCCACATACGAACGATGAAAATAGTAACAGAATAGAGTAGACGAACATATGAGAGGAAGAATATATGCTTAGAACGGCCGCGTACGAATGAGCAGACAGACAGACAGACAGACAATCAGAAAATAGGAGAAAACACAAAGCGCCGCACACAAAAGGGGCACCACCACCACCACCAACCTCAGAAGTGCCATCGAACCCCCTCCTCTCCCCCATCAAGCCACCTCACCGCTCACCAGCCTCAGGGACGACAAACAGACAACCCCACGGACAACCATACGGACATACAAACAAACCTCCAAACGAGATGCCTCCCCCAAAAAATCACTCACCTCACCTCACCCCATGCAGCATCCCGAATCTAACCGCCGCAGCCAAGTCAACTCAACTCAAGCCCCCGTCCCCCCCACCCACCTACCCACACACCTCATCAAAAAAACGCACAAACGGATAAACGAAACAAAGAACAAGCAACCGCCTAGAAACAACTAACATCACACACCGCCGATCTTGCGTTCGTGGCAGATCTAGATCGGGTTCGATCTCTCCCCCCCCCGGGGCTTGTGCATGCAGTGTAGAGTAGGGCAGGCAGGGCAGGGCACGTAGGGAATGGGGGGGCAGGAGGGGGTTGCAGAGTGGGCAAAGTGGGTGCGTAAATGCATATACCCTCATCCCAACGGAGAATTCCCTCCCGAAGGCTCATCGGGCCGGTGGTGCTGTCTTCAAGAGGGAGGAGAGGGAGGAGGAGGAGGCGTGTGCGGCTGACTGGGCAGGTCAACCTGGTTCTTGGCATCGTGTCAACGACCCTCATCGTATGTGTCCATATCAGGCGACTCCTAGGTTAACCGCGGTCTTGGTACTCCTCTCCTGGGCTAGCTATCCCAGCCCTACCCTCCCCCCTCGCACGACCTGCCCTAATCCAGAGGAATAGGACAGTCGGGAAGGAAGGAGGGAGATAGATACACCGACCTTCTCGCCGCACCTGCCCAGCACATCCGCATACAACCCAGCAGCGGCCCTACAGCGGCGTTGGCGCATGCCGCTGCCTTCCTATCTGGCCCTGTGGCGGCATCATCGTGTCTCAGATGCGCCGCTGTCTCGGAGCCGATGCCTATCTGATCCCGCTGAGACCCTGTCTCACGCCGCGGAGGGTCTGGATGCGGACTTTCCTGCCTGGTGCACAGCGCTGCATGCAGCAGCTGGGCTGGAGATTCCCTAGCTAGTGCTGGCAGTTTGATCTGCTTGGTGCATGGGCGCTGGAAATAGCCCAGCTAGCCTCCTCCTCACCACTGACGGACTGACTACTGCACTAACCTGACTCTGACATATATTCACCCCTACCCGGTGTAGAAATTTACACTGCTATACCAGCGAAGGATAGGCTAGGAGAGCACTGTAACGTTATCATCGCCAGCCTGCAGGTCCCCTACCCCCCCCAATCCAGTTACAGCGCCGCCCTCCTGCACGCCTAAAAAACCTTACCTACCTAGCCCCCTCGCCGGACGTCTGCGCAAAAACCTAAACCTAAAAGCTGAAACAAGACATTTTTCTTTTCTTTTCTTTCTCCTTTTCCAATTTTTCTTTCTTTCTTACTACGAGAGGTAACATCATCATCATTACCAGCCTTGTTTACCTCCCATCCATCCGTCACGTCACCACGTCCACGACAACCTCGGACATATACGCGACCCTTCAACCATACGCGCTGAACTCTGGTCTGGGCTAAGGAAGCGGCGGCAGGTCCGAGAGGTACTGTACTGTACATACATACATACATACATACGTACAAACGGGACGGGCGAGGCCGACCTATTTCGATCGATGCGATGTGATTTGTAGATACCCGTTCTTATCCCATCCCATCCCATCCCATCCCGTACATACGTACGTATCATATCATATCCAGCGCCCGAAACCTCGATAGGCCGCCAGCCAGACCAGCAAACCAGCCCGGCTGGCAAATACCAAAGGAAATGCCAAAGCCTCGTTGTATCTCACCTCCCTTCCCGTTTAATAAACATATCGGACCCAGATCCATAGGTGTGTTACACGACATAAGGGCCGCACACAGCTATAGTACCCTCCCTCCTTTACATTTACAGTGCGTACATGCATGCATGCATAGTAATAAACACCAATCCGCCGAGCCTCCCCAGCCAAGGCGTACAGTTACACCACACAGCAAATCTAAACTCTATCCCTTCCCCCCCCCCCCCCCCCCCCCCCCCCCGCCCCCCTGGACATGCGGCGCGGCAACTCCGAAAGTAGCAATCTTCCAGAACCCCCATGGAAGAAGTTTTTTCTCTCATCCTTCTCCCCCTTCTTCCGCGCGCCCCACTTCACAATCTTTCTGTAAGCAGGCTGGGGCAGGCTGGGCGGGCTGGGCGGGCTGGGAATTTCTTGAACGGTGACGGCGACGGGGGGGCTGGATTGTCACTAGATTGTCTGATTGGCTGGGCGGGGATAGAGGAAAAGTGGAAGTGGGGACGCGGATATAGGGCGTCTGGAACTGGGAAGGGGGGAGCGACGGGGATACAAAAGACGGGGAGGGCGATTGTGGAAGTGGGGCCGTGATGGGGTGGGTGAGGTGGTGAGATTGGTACCTTTTTTTTTTGTGGTGGTTACATAAGCACATCGGAAACGGGGCGGGTGGTGGAGGAGAGGGTAGATTAGGTGGTGGCGAATTTTGGATTACAGAAAACTGTCTTTTTTACTCATAGATATGTTTTTTGTCCGTGAGGCGCCGATACGGACGGGTGAGTCCGGATGGATGGTTTTGGGTTGATGGTAATGTGTGATGCTGATAGAAGGAAGGACGGGGCTCGGATGGGAGAAAGGGCGAGGTGAGGGGGAGAGACGGGGTAAGAAGGGTAATCAGGATAAACTGCCCCTGCTCGCTGCCATTCATGGATTTTCCGTCCGTAGGGTCACCCCTAGGGTAAGTAGAGGGGGATGAAAGAGCCGGACTAGAGTAATTTATCGAGATAAGAGATTCCGCCGCGTGCTTACTGCTAGATGGCGCACGCGGGCACGCGGGCACGATAGATTGAGCGCTGTACTGTAGATGGCTCTATGTACAGCAGATAGATGGGTTGTGGATATATATAGGAGCGCGTTAAGAGGTGGCATATAGTGGTTTCGATGCGTGTCTTGGTGCTGTCGCAGAAGTTCTGGATAGAGGCAGGCGGGCCAACCACCAGATAATCCCTCCCTCTCCCCAACGCCGAGGTTGCGCGAGGGTGCGACGACGATCTGAGCGCCGCTGCGCGTGGGGGGCTTAATATGCTAACACTACCAAACACCACCAACACTGCTCCTCCATCAGCACTAACTCCTTTCTAGGTTCTGTATAGCACTATATAGCAGTCAGCAAGCACCGTTTCCTATCAGCTCCCCCGCCGCATGTCCGAGACCGGGGATCCGCGCCGGTTTGATGGCCTTCTTTGGTGGGGGTGTTCATATTTGCAAGGAGAGGAGGAGGAGTTGGAGGATGGATTCCAAAGTGGTTTGGTTTGGGGGTCCGTCTGTGGGGATAGCGGCACGGTTTGATTGTGCAATGGCCCACGATGCGTGCGTGCGCGGTGGATGGATAGTGTTGGATTTTTACCTGTGCCGTTCCAACAGTTAGTGCGTGAGCCTCTGGGGTGGAGAGCGGGTTGAGAAGTGCGAGAGCTTGTTATCGATTATCGATTCCCACTCCCTCTAGCAGATACCGTAAAAAAGCACAAACCGCAACCGTGCTGATGTGCTCGATGGAGATGCAGACTACTGCCAAACAACCGTTGCATCGCATCGGCATCGCGCTCTTCGTCGCGTGCCCGTCCATCAATCCATCCATGTCAAAGATACCTCGGGCGATGCAGCATGACGGCATAGTGAGGTGAGTGGCGACTCTGCTCTTTCCCATACTCGATGCGTAACTTTCCCATCTTTATCCGTCGCATCAGCATCGAGACCTGCATCTTGGAGGCCCAACGCCTAGCACCGTCGATCACCCAAACCGTTGTGACAGTGGACGTTTAGCCCAGACAGAGGTTGGTTGGCAGAGGTTGGCTGGCATAGGTTGGCGTCGGGGTCCAATGGATGGCGCGAGGTGGTGGGGTTGTGCGTACCGCTCTGTTCTTTGGTTTGCTCGATTCGCCAGAGGCGTGATCAAGTACTGTACCGGGCTGTATTGTTGGACTTGAACTGATAGACTTGGACTGGGCTGGACTAAATGTGGCACCGGCTGGTGTCTCGGGCATATTGATTTCCGGGCCGCTAGACCCTTCTTTTTACTTCGACTTTCATGGCATGAGGTTTAGACAAAGGGTACGTACCTCTCTTTATTATTTCCCCAACCCCATTCCCGGGGTCTGGATGGCTGCGCGGACGTCGGTTCGCAGCAGGTTGCGCGAGAGACGACGCTACTGCGTGTTGGGATGCCGGCTGGAACGGGGTAAATGGGTGAGAGAGAGAGGGAGGAGGGCCTAGGCAGGGTTAGGCAGGGTTAGGTGGTGGGCAGGGGTAGGCGAGGTTTGCTTCCTGTTTGGCTGCGGCGGAGGGAGTGTGCCGCTAGATTTTGTTTGTGGTGTTTGTTGGTGAGATGGATGGGATGGGATGGGATGGGATGCAAGGGAGGGGAGCAGGGGGGGGGGAGCACGTGCGGTGTCACGCGCTGGGGTAGGTGGGTGTTGTCGTTCCTTCTGGAAGGAATGAGGAAGCGTGAGATGAGATGGTGTGATGTGGGGAGAGAAAGCAGGGGGGTAGGGGAGTTACCTTTGTCATGCCGGCTGTTTTGTACTGTCCTGCGATGTCACTCCTGTGGCCGGTTGGGAGGTAAGGGAGGGGATAAGGCTGGGATGATGGAGATCACGGTGTCTCAGGCTCCCGTGAGTGTCTGTCTCCTGTCACGTACGGTATGTCGTCCTTTATGGCATTTGGCATAAACGCCTCTTCCCAGCTCAAACAATCCAGTCCAGTCCAGTCCAGTCAGTCCCAACCCAACCGTCACCAGAACACACAGTGCAGTAAAGTACTTACAGTAGTGCAGTACATCACCACCGCCCTCCCAGCCCACCCATCTGCTTTGTCACCTCTCCCAATCACCCCCCAATTCATCCCCCCCCAAAAAGCCACCAATCCCCTTCCCCCACCCAGCTCTCTCACCCGGCGCTAGACTCCCTTCGCCCCCTCGTCTGCACCAAAGATGCAGCCCATCGAACCAACCACCGCACTAACCTTGAAGCGGCAGTGGCGTCCGGGTGATTGGCTTCAGAGTGGGGCGCGCGATGGCTAAATTGGGGATGGTGATGCGGTTCTAGCGTTGTTCTAGACGGGGCTGGGGGGGTTTTGTAGCATGGGTTTGGGGGGGCGTGGGCAGGCTTGCCAATGAGTGGTGAGGGTGGTGAGGGTGGTGGTGGTGTTCGGCTTGCGCGGGTGCTGGGGATTGGACTGTCTGGGTGAATTTTGGATGGTGGATGGTGGATGGGGGGGTGTGATCGTTGGTGGTTGGTGGTGGTGGTGGTGGTGAGTTGGGGGATGGGATGGGGTGATTGGGGGTAGCAGGTACTTGGGCGCAGTATTGGGTGAGGGTGGAGAGTGGCGGTATCTTGTACGACCGTCCAGGCTGTTTGTGTGACTTGCTGCAGGCAACTGCTGTCTGCTGTACTGTAACCCTACTGGTGCGTTGGTGCCTTTTTCCCCACACCTCTCTGCGCCTTCCAGTCCTTCCAAGTACTGCTTCTTCCCCTTCCATGCAGCAGAGTACAGATGTGAGAGGCTGCGTGTACTGGGCTAGGTCGGTCCAGAGGCAGGGAGTGGTGAGGAATGCGGAGGGATGTACTGTTTGGGCGTGGGTTGTAGGCGGAGATACCTGATGATGCATGCTAGGTTATCGATGAGTGGTGACAACAGAACAGGTGACTGAGGTGTTTGCCAGTCGTGACGAAATTGAAGAAAGAGTGAGTGTACTTCCTAGTATTGTCCCTCTCGATGGCCTGCTCTTGTCTTGTGTCATATCTCCTACTCTATCCATCATCTATTGCCATCTATTCCCATCTCCACCCTCCACCATACATCACTGCTCCGTATTGTATATTCCATCATATAATTCCATCATATATCCTATCTATCTATCATTTACTGTAGAATGTATCCAATCGCTTCCCTATCTCCTACTCTAATTCTTACCGGGTACTATTATTACTGCCGCCATACCGCCCCTCTACAAACAGCACCGATCGGCGCTTCTGTCGCTCTGTCATCTCGTCACTTTCGTCACATCCTTCGTTCGTTCATTCGTTACCGTCGTCACTCGTCGCTTCGTCACATTTATCAGCATCTTTGCTCGCAATTACTCAACTTATGCCTCAGTCCCCCATATTCAGCTCACTAATCTTACCAAGCTACCTAGGCCCCTTCCCCTTCCCCCTCCCTTCCTGGCCCTGACCGACCCTGACCTCGATAAGACAAATAACTCCTCTTCCCAATAGAGTACCAGTCCTCTCCATTCCTCTCTTATTGATTGTCTTGGTGTCTGTATTCGTCTATTGTCTCCCAACTGGGCCCCCTTGAACATACTTTACATTCCATATACAGTCCTATATTGATTCTAATCCCACTCTATCCTACTCTACTACTGCACATAAACGCCAAGTCACGCCCTGTCCGCCCGCCTGTCTCCTCTCCTCTCTTCCCCTACCCTGCGCGCCGCCCTGGCCTGTCAAATCGCACTGCGCCTGGCACTGAACCGACCGAACGATTCAGCCATCAGCCATCCGAACTTCCCTTGTCTCCACATTCGCCACCGAAACCCTGAGCCTGCCTACACTCTACTCCCTACTTCCGTACTCTATTCTTTCCTTTCCTTCCAGAATAGATCGAACGAAGAAACGACCTGCGAGGAAGGAGTACCTACTCCTGGTACTCTACTCTATTTCTACTCTCACTACTCTACTCCTTACTCTAATATACTCTAATACCCTGGCCGCTACTTATCCGCCGCGCTTCGCTGTTCGAATTCAAACCGTTTTGTTCTTCTACTCTTGCTCCCTGGCCCTGGCTGTTCCACCACCACCAAACCCGCTCTCAACCCACTCACTTACTCAACTCTATCCACGACACTACGGAGTAACTCAACTACTGTATTGTACAGTAAGAGAAAAGGTAAGAAAAGAACACCTTGTTGCCACCGTCACCTCATATCTGCTTCTACACAAACTCCACTCCCTGCACCTACTACATCCACTCTACACTCCCCCAGGTGCCACCTCGGACACCTCGCACCTTGCACCTCGCACATCGCCGCACCTGGCACAGTGGCAACTCGCGCGACCAGCCTTCCTCTTCCAGTAACCTGACTTGCCATACGGAGCACTAATTACTTTTACTTGTAGTGCTACAGCAGTACTTACTCGCCCAGAAAGCCAAAAAGCAGCGCCTTCCATCATTCCGCTGTCCGCGCCCCTCCCCGAAAAGAAAGTCTCCACTGTACGGACTGAACGGGCTCTACGGACTACTCGCCTTTATTACGTCTTGGCCCCACCAGCACCCACCTGCATCCACTATTCAGAGTACCTTACTACCACAAATACCCACTTCGGATCTCAGATGCACAGAAGCCTCTTTCGAAACATCCATAACGACAGCCCTCCTCCGAAAGAGCAGGCCCATAACTTCCCGACCGACCCATTCACTCATTTCTGCGTGAGAACGTGCTGTCTTTAGCCGCGCCAAACCGATCCCCGTTTGCTCCATACAAACTCCATACACTCCATACACTCTCCATATCAATCCAATACCTTGCCTCACACAAGCACAAACACACAAATCACACCTTGCGAGCCTCGCACTGACTGAAAAATACACACACACACAAAAGGCTGCCTGCCGTTGCCTCCTTCCCAGGGCAGTGGGACTATAAGTGGACTTAGGACCCATTACTTGCACCACCTTGGTGTCACCCGCTACGAAAAAAAGAAAGAGGCCATTACGAAAAAGACGAAACTACGAATCGGGTCTTTACATACATCGTCACTGGGAACACAAAGAATCCGTCACAGGTTACTTCTCTCTCTTATACCCTTCCTTCCCGACACTCTCGCCAACGTTACTCAAACGGTTACTCAAAGGCACGTTGTGACCACCACCACACCACCATCCGCCACCACACTCACCCCAAACCATACATTCGGAAGCGCGGAGCCCAGGAAACATTCCTGTCGCCGCACTGCATAACGCTTGACACCCGGTTGTCTTGGAACGGAAACGGAGATCGCCAACCATTGGAAGTTTGATCGGCTACTTGCATGCGTTAAAAGTGATTCGTCGTTTCTAACATCCGCCACATCAAACAGTAGACCCTCTTCAGTCCCAACGCGACTGCAAAAAAGGTCGTTTGTCCTCGTTACCAGATACCCTACTGCATTACACATACACGACATTGCCAATGTTATCGATATAGAAAACGTCTCTCTCTCCATCTTTCAGTACACGAAAGAACAGGGAGCAGTAGCACAGCTGGGAAAAGAGGCCAAGGGCTTCATGAGGTTCTCCCGAATCGCAATGAGAAAGTCGAAACGACAGAAACAAATACCACCACAAAATCACGAAGAAAATACCGCATATCCCTCGCCGAGGTGCTCTGCGGTCGTCTTTGACTGGGACGCTGACGACGAATTCATGTCATCTGGCGACAACTTGCCATCGAGGCCACTGAGCCTTGCCATACCTGCTGGACCATACTGCCCACGAAGGCCGACATTGCGAGAGGTGCTCGCAAACTCGGCGCCGCCGCCATGGACGCTCAGTGCCTTCATGGCCTACTTATCACAAAATCACTGCCTGGAAACGTTAGAATTTACCATGGATGCCTCGCGGTACCGGAAACATTATGAGACATTACGAGAGAATAGCGCTGGACTACTAATAACACCGTCGACGGAGGGCTGCGAATATGTTCGCATGCTATGGCAGAAGCTGCTGGATGCGTACATCACACCGAATGGACCACGCGAGGTCAACTTGCCATCCGACGTTCGCGATCGCCTCGTCTCTGCGCCAAACCACTTCACACCACCACACCCCTCACAGCTCGATACAGCTGTCAGGATTGTATATGATCTCATGGAGGAGAGCGTCCTCGTACCCTTCCTTAATTCCGTCTCGGTAGCACGGGGCCCAACGACCTATTCGAGTCCGTACGCGTCGACGGATGACATGTCGAGTATGCTCGCACATGAGTCCCGTGACAACCGCTCTGGAGCCTCTTCACAGTCAGGCCATGGCAGTTCGAGTCGCGATACACAGCCCTACTCTGGACCTCTACGCCCGTCACATCCTTCGCACCTTGCCCTTGCCCTTAAGCGTGGCCTTGGTTCTGCGTATACCTCATCTACGACGAGCAGCGCCGAAGCAAACGACGACTCGTACACCGACGACAGCATGAGCACCGCGGACTCTCCAACTTCCACTGGTGAGCCCATGACGCCTCCAATCACACCGCCCACATCCGACTCGCTCGACTCCTTGGACTCAAGCCCCAAGGGCAAGACCGACGAGTCCGCCTGGAAGAAGATGGGCTTCAAATGGGGCCTCCGCAAGTCCCGCCCCTCCCACACCTCCGAATCCAGCACGAGCACCTCGAGCTACCCGCACGCCCCCCGCCACAACCACGCGCCATACAACCCGAGCACATCCAGCTACCCGCACGCGCGCCCACCGCAATAGGGATCGCAGATCGCGCCGAGATCCTCCGTCCCCGCCGCCCCGCCGCCCTCGCAGAGGATCCCCGCCTCCGTGCTGCCACTCGCGGCCACGATGACGGCCCCCTTCGAGGTAGTCCCGCGCCGCCCATCCCCCGCCATCTCCGCGATGGCCACGATGGCCGGCGCGGGCGCGGCGGATGTGCTGGAGACGAAAGGAGTCGACGCGGTCGCGAAATCAGAGGCGCCTACACCGACAGCACCTACACCGACGCCGCCCATGGAACCGACGCGAGCGGCGCCGCCGACACCGAAGCCGAAACCGAGACACCGGATCCATCGCCCGACGTTGCAGGGGCAGTACATCTACGCCCATCCTGCGCCGACGCTAAACTCCATCCTCGCTGATGAGGCGGCGCGAGCCGTCCGGGAGGTCGAAGTCGAGGAGACAGAGATTGACTGGAGGCTCCTCTCTGCAGCGGCGGCGAAGCGCGGTCGTACGCCTAGCGTGACGAGTAATGAGACCGCGCTGATGACGCCGGCGATGAGCATCACCTCGCTCGCGAGCACGCTCGTCGACCGCGCGAGCGTGCACTCTTCTACCACGGTGGCGGCATCGCATGTGGCGGAGGCGGACGCGGATCGGTACGGGTGGGAGGAGAGCCTTAGTGCGCGATCGAGCCTTGATTCAGGGGCGAGCGAAGAGACGGCGAGGAGTTTTCGGGGTATGGGTGGAGATGCGACGCCGCGGCCGACTGCGGAGGTGCAGGAGAGGACCGAGAGGGGGTTTATGGGGAAGAGGGGCTTGCTGTGGAAGGTGCTTACGATGAATACACGAGGGGTGTAGAGAGGAAACCTTTTTTCTCTCATTGTCTATATTTATACGACGACATCGGAGAGATTTTTTGGTTTCGAAAAAGGGGGTGGATGATGTTTTAAACTGCACAGCGTCGGGGCCAATCTTTTATTTGGAATTTATTTATTATTAGAAGACGGGGCGTCACATGGCGGAAAAGGGGGGATATGCTGCGAGGAAAATGGAGCGATTTGGATTGGGAACTCTCAAGCTTTCTTTTTTTTGGTATACGAGGAAACATTCATACGAAGGCGTTTTTGCTATCATTTTGGGGGGGGGGAGAAACTGGGATAAGGTGTGCAGCATTTACAACAATACGGGGTGTCTGTTACTATGTGCATAGGGCTTTGGGAGTTTTTCTGTCTTTTATGTGTGTGTCGGGGCGATTGGGAGGGCATTGAGCGTATGTCTACTCTTGTTGGGGTGTGTGCTGTGGTTGTGTTGCTTTTGGTTGTCTGGATATATCCCTATAGACGCGATCTTTTTTTGGTGGAGCGATGGCGGGGGAGGGAGGGTGCGTGGTGATGCATATGATGATGGGTGGGATGGTGGTGATTATATAATAATATACCCTCTACTACTTTACATACAAACTGTGTCTGTTGTCTTGTTGTCTTTGTGATTGTGGCTGTGGTGGAAGTAATGGAAGTTGTGGAACTGATAAGGGGTGAGGGTGGGGAGAAGTGGTGAAGCGGGGAAGTGGCCAGGAGGAGGGGTAGGTTGTAGGCAGCAGCAGGAACATGTTTGATAGATACTAGGCAGTCACCCCTCCCTTACAACAGGCAATCGAACAAAAACGCGTGTCCGCATACGTGGCTCCTAACGAGAGATGATCGACCAGGTCCTATAGCAGGAGGCATCGACCCTTCTTCTGAGGAGGGGTAGGGGTCGAAGCGGCGATGATTGCCTAGACGCGAAGAAGTGTATTTTGTAAGTCTATGTAGCCAACAGGATGAGAAAATGAGAGCAGAGTTCTGTGAAGATGGTGTTGTTTAGGCAGGCCACTTTACCTCGTTAAAAATATCCATCACGTTGACTTGAGTTAGAGCAGAGCACTCCACGTACTTGACAGCCCCCAGCTTCTTAGCGGCTCTGATACCGTCCTTCTGTCTCACGGGCTGGAGCCTCTGTTTAGCCAGCTTCGCTTGAAAGCTTGGATCATCCCTCAGGTCAGCCTTGGTTCCGACCAGCAGCCAAGGGACTCCTGGACAGAAGTGCTGGATCTCATGGACCCAGAGATTCTGCACGTTTTCCAGGGTCTCTGGTCGAACGACGGAGAAGCAGACGAGGAAGATATCGGTTTTGGGATATGAGAGTCGACGGAGACGGTTGTGCTCCTCTTCATTATAGGTATCCCACAGGCCGAGGTTGTATGCCTTATCACCGACGCTGAATAATGTAGACTTGCGTTAGAGAGGCTTTATCTAGAGATCTTGAGACGTAGAGAACGAATATCTTCGATTTATCTTATTTCGGGGGGCCGCATGGCTCACCTAACTGCTAGTGCATAATTGTCAAACACGCGTGGGAGATGCACCTCTGGTGGTGGGAAGTTTTTGGTGGTGTATGTGATTAGCAGAGATGTCTTTCCAACTCCATTATCTCCAACCACTACACATCTGCCATCATAATAAAAAACTGTTAGCAAATAGACAGGAACTAGTTGAGGCATTCTTTAGGAGTCTGCTAGGGCATGCGTGCTAGCTCATCTGGGGATGTACAACTCACTTGACGTTACTCTGAGCCATCTTGTATTGCTCAAGAGGAACGGTGAGCAAATCAGCAATGCAGGACAGTTTAGTAGTAGAGGTTTGAATATTCCTCAGGAGCCCACATAAGTGTGTATTGGTCAATAATGGCGAGAATAAGGAAGAGAAGATGCAAGTATGCAAGGGTAAGACGGGGAGATGGAGAACCGAATTTGAGAAACCTATCAATAGGAATGCGGGGAAGCAGGGTTGTTAGTGTTAACGACAAACAGACCAACGAACAACCTGAAAACAAAGATAGGAGCGCAAGTCTGAGATATTGACCAAAGTTTGCTAACGGCGATATACCGAAGAGCGCAAATAAAATTCATTTGAATAGGAGAAAATAATTATACACCGCGTGAGTCGTCGAGGTGAAGTCGAGAAAAGCTTCGGGCCCCCAGCCGCCGCGCAGCATACCGGGATCGATATATTGTGAGCCCACATGAGTTGTCTTCAAGCAAAAAATAGCCATGTCAACGATAATGGAAAACTCCAATGCCGGGGATATAGCGAATTATGGACACCCGCGCGACAAAACGCGGCCTATGCACATTCTCCATCTTCCAGCAGATATCCTCCTTAGTATTTTCGACCACCTCCACAATTGCGAGAACTTCCAACGTCATATTCGCGATGATGACGAGATTAAAACCATTCAGAACGCTCGTCTTGTCTGTAGTCTCTTCAACCGCCTTGCATCGCCGTTCTTATGCCCACGCCTCACGGTGCAGCTAGATCAGACATCCCTTGAACGCGCAGATATGATTTCAAGGGCACCTTTTATTGCAGCGGGGGTCCGCACTATTTATGTCGTGCTTCACTACTGCCCGAAGGAACTTGCAGAGGACCTTTCGCGTTATAAGCTTCAGCGAGAGGAGGACCTAGATTCATTGAGCGGTTCCTGTGCATGGCAATCCGAGGGAAGCCGTCGAGGTGGAGAGGAGTATATAATTTTACAAAAAGCGATAGACGATTACTACGCTATTGCCTCAGCGTGGACTGAGTATATTCGCCAGCCGGATGTGGCTTCGACGGACGAGGATACACTCAGGTATCAGGAGATCCTCCGGCAGGGCTACGAAGAGTTTCGGCAGAAGCACGAGGAGCAAGTTGGACTGATCATGGATGGGTCTTTCGTTGAGACACTGGCATCGGCGATATCCCGGATGAGACGCTGCACTTCCTTATATTTCGTCGACGAAGTACATTTCTTGGATTATCTGAACCGCCTCGCGGACGACCCATCTCGTATGTCAACCCACCCAAACGAGTTGCCGCTACTCATGACCGCCCCGTTGGACTGGGGGACAATCGAAGGGCTCGAAGGAGGGGCGGAACTCCCACCGGCGAAAATCCTCTCTGGGCTACCAATCGCCATCCACAAAGCAGGCGCAACCATCCCCAACATAATAGTCCGCTGCTTCCCTACCGCAAAAAATTACACCATGCTTCGCCCTGGCCATGACCCAAATAACCCCGCCTGGTTAGACCTCCGCGCTGCAAGCCAGCACCTCACGGAATTATATTTTACTCCAGGCCAACCGCCGCTCCACGACCTCCATCTCCGACCCGAGGAGCTCTCCACCATGGACCAGTACTTCGGCGCTATTCTATCCGGGCAGGACATTGAAAAAACAAATCTCCATTTCCCCAGATTAAATGTTGACGACGGCGGCTTGTATTACATAAAAGATACCTTTGGTACCGTCAATTGGCCGCGCCTCAAGGAATTCATCATCTCGTACGTCTCGTTGGATCAGGGCACGCTAGAGAATTTCTTCCGCAAATTGGATGGTGCCAGGGTGGAGCGAATCTGCCTGTACGATGTTGAGTTGCTAGATGGGAGCTGGGCAGGGGTGCTGGATCTACTGCGCGAAAGGGTGGCGTCAAGGTGCTTAGATGGAAAATGTGAAGTCAAATTTAGTATGCTTATGGGGGGTGAGTTTGAAACGCGGGTATTAACAAAGACCAGGTCTTGGGAATTTGTTAAAGAGCCATATGAGGGGTCGAGGCTTATTGCGCAGGCGCGAAGTTTTGTCTCGGGAGTTGGATTGCAGAACCCGCTGAGGGTTGACTAATTCTAGAATCGGTAGAAAGTGAAGGTTAGAGACTGTGTATGGTCTATATACAATATGGCTGAGGATTGATACCCACGCGTCTCTTAACGCAGGGATTCACGTTATACAACCTACCCCTCCCTATACCTAATGAACTCTCTCCTCCTACTCAGTAATCTCCCACGCCCTAACAGCCCCATCATCCCCACTCGAAACCACCATCTCCCCCTTTCCGCCATCAAACCGCTTGCACCACGTAACGTGGTTAATCTCATACGGACCATGCCCCATCTCCGCCTCCGCGAGGATTTTCCAGTTTCCGGGGCCCGGGCCCTCCTCCTTCTCCGCCCCCGCCCGCTCCCCTTCCCCATCCTTCTTCTCCTTCCCCTCCTCCTTCTCTCCCTCCCCATACACCACAATCTTCGAGTCTCCCCCGCAACTCACCACCCTCCCCGTCCTCTCGCTCCACGCCACAGAATACACGGCCCTCGAATGCGCCTTCGGCAGCACCGCCTCGATCTCCCATTTCTCACCCTGCGCCGCGGCGCGCATCGTTGATGGGATAGCTCCGCTCTCGGTCGATTCAGCGGCTTCGACGCGGCGCCAGACGCGGAGGGAAGAGTCTGCCGAACAGGTGATTAGGCGGCGGGCTCTGGGCTTCGGTGCATCCCCTCCATCTCCCTGCTCCGGCTTGGAGTCGGCGTCGGCCCCGGCCTTCGGTCTATCCTCCCCCTCCCAAGCAACCCCCCAAACCGTCTCCTCTCCCCCCTCCAGCACCCCAACACACCCCCACTCCCCCTCCCCATCCTCTCTCCACACCCTCACCGCGCCATCATAACTCGCGCTCGCAAGACACTCCCCCTCGTCGCCCTCCATCGCCGGCGCCCACGCAACACACTTCACATCGCCCTCATGCTCCGTCAACACCGCCACCGTCTCCCACTCATCCGCCCCATCCACCTCCTCCCAGATCCATATACTCTTATCCCTCGAGCACGTCGCCAGATACTGCCCGGAGGGGCTAAACGCCAGACTCTTAACCTCCGCATCATGCCCCTCCAGCACAACGCTAAACTCCCAATCCTCCCTCTCCCCGCCGTCCCCGTCTCCAAATCCCTCCCCCTCATCATCACCGCCGTTCTCGTCGCGCCGCCATACCCCCGCTGTCCCGTCGAAGGACCCGGTTACTAACCCCAGTTCCCCGCTAGGCAGGTGCGGCTTCCAGGCTGTGGCGCGGATGGAGCGCGTGTGTCCGCCTTCGAGGACGGAGTGCGCGGTGGAGGTGCGGAGAGAGGTTATGTATGCGGATTTGCCGAGGGAGGTGCTGAGGAGGGGGAGGGTGGGGTGGGGGGTTGAGTGCCAGGCGCGGCCGGGGGAGGGGGGGTGGAGGGGGGGGAGGGGGGTGAGGTGCATCGTTGGGGTGGGGATTGTTGCGTTGTGGGGGGATTGGGCGGAGGGATTGGAAGGTGAGGCGTGGTAAGGTTGTTTGGTTTGTTGTTTGTAGGTTGGAGGTTTGGAGGCGTTATGACTGCTTGATGGCGGGGTTGAGGTTCGAAGGAGGGGTAGCTTCGTTGAGCTATCTGCGCGGAGATGTCGGGGACTGCGCTTCGATACCTTCAAGCTGAAAGTCGCCGAGAAAGATATAGAGCTGAGATGACAAGCAAGGTCCTTTGTGTATGCCTTGTCGTGCTTGTGAGTAACGACACTTCCGTGATTATAATTATTTATCGCAGTGCGTAACCGAATCGGAGATTCGAAATCAATCAGCCTTGTCCCGCAGCGTGGGGGGATTGGCTGGGGGCCGGTGCCGGATCAACTGCCCCGCCGAGTCGGGGAATTAATTCACAACTCTAATTGATGGGTGCTTTGTTATCACCACCAATCTTACAATGGACAGTCCCGTCGATGCCCTGCAGACACCGACAATCTGTCTTCGGATTTCCCGTGCAGTGGAATGGATCCACCATGGCATGCCGGATGAGATGATTCGGATGTGCCGAACTTCAGGCATCAAACCTCCTTTTTTTTCTCTCGCTGTCACTACCCACTGTCACCGCCCGCTGTTGCCGTCACCATTCCCATTGCTGTCGCTGCTTTCCGTCACCCCCCCCCCCAACTCGTTATCACCACCACCCTCCCCCCCCGTCTTCCACTATACGCCATCAGTTCCCCCCTGCCAAATCTTCAACCCTTCAGCCTAGCATCGGAATACCCGGTAGACAGCGTGAACAGCGCTTATCTGTGAGATTCCATGGCGTCCTCGGCGATGGGGGTGGAGATGGGTGTTTTATATGCTCGAATCGGAGCATGTCTTCGATCGGTCGGTCGTTGCTGTGGGATCTTCGTATTATTGTATTACTTCCAGGACATCTTACTTATTCCACACCACGCTTCAGACCAAGTAATTGAGCACAAGCTTCCCACAGATTTGTGGATCGATCATATATTCATAGTCTATAAAACCAAAAGAACCACCCATCTTAAAAACTTATTTATCTTCAAACCACCTCCCGATTTTCCATGTCCATCCAAAAACATCAGGCGAACCAGTCTATCTTCGACAACACCCCCCCTTCCAAGCGGCAAAATGCCTCCTCCTCTCCCAAATCAAAACGCCACGGATGCTTCCATCATCATCATCTCATCCCTCATCATATATAGACATACCCCCTCCGCTCCTCATTCAAACCTCCTTCTCCTCAACGACCACGCCCCATGGGTGGTCCTCGCGGCCGTACATGATATCCACGAGCCAGTTCTTGATGGTGTTGGTGTAATCCCCGATCTCTCCCTGGGCCATGGGGACATCGATATCGACGCCACGGAAGTGTATCTTCGACACTGGAGCGACGAAGAACTGGATTACGTGTTAGTCACCTGGCCTACACTTCCGGGGGGGGGGGGGGGGGGAGGAAAACTTACAGCAGTTCCGCAAGCAAAGCACTCAATCAGACGGCCCTCCTCAGACGCCTCCACAATCTCACCCATAGTATACTGCCTCTCCACCACCTCAATCGGCTCCAACTCCTTGCTCCCCGTCAACCTCTCCTTCACAAGCTGAATGACACTCCTCCTCGTCACGCCATCCAAAATAACCTTATCCCCGAGCGGCGCAGTAATCAACTGCATCTTGCCCTCCTTACTCCTCATGACCGTGAAAAAGTTGCTCGCGCCCGCCTCCGTAACCTGCGCCTCATCCCCCAGCAGCCAAAGGACCTGGTTATACCCCAGCCTCCGCGCCTCCTGCTGCGCCATCAGACTAGGCCCGTAGTTCGCGCCGACCTTGGCGAAGCCGAATCCGCCGGGCCACGCGCGCACGGTGTCGTTTTGCGAGGCGAGCAGCTTCATGCCGCCGGGCGTCTCGGAGAGCTCGGGCATGTATGTCGCGATGATGAAGAGCATTGCCTCCTTGGGGGTCTGGACGCCTAGCTCGGCTTGGGTGCCGATGAGGGTTGGGCGGAGGTAGAGGAATTTCCCAGCGTCGGACTTGGGGAGGAACTTGGCGCCGTCGACGGCGACGAGCTCCTTGATCAGCTTCTCGACTTCGGCGGTGTCAAAGGTCGGGAGCGCGATGCGGGCGGACGACATGAGCAGGCGGCGGGCGTTGCAGTCGGGGCGGAAGAGGCGTAGTTTGCCGTCGTAGCCGCGGTAGGCCTTGAGGCCCTCGAAGCACTCGGTGGCGTAGTGCAGCACTGAGGCGGTGGGCATGATGGAGAAGGGGCCGTAGGGCTTGAGTTCGGGGGTGGCCCAGCCGGTGTTCACGTTCCAGGTGCACGTCACCATGTGGTCTGTAGCGAAGGAGGAGACGTTGCGGATGGGGTCGTCGAGGGCGGGGACGGTGCGGGGGGTGGTGGTGCGGGTGCGGGTTAGCTTGGAGGCGTCGAGGGCAGCGAGGGTGGGCTGCCCATTGCTGGCCAACTTCGCCTTCACGGCGTCGGCGCTGAGGTCGGGGTTTCCTTGCACCACGGCCTGGGGAGGCGTGGCGGATACGGCGGAGGGAGACATGAGGGGTTGTGGTGGGGTATTATCGCCCGATGGTATGCGAAGTGATAAAAGATGAAATCTTCGCTGTGCAATTGAGAAGAGGGAGGGTAGAGTCAATGAGAATAACAGAGCTTGGATGGCAACTGTTATATGGACTTGAGTGTGGAAGAGTAGGAAAAAAAAGTAGAGCGAGTCAAGGAGGGGTTGGGGTTCACTTTTGTAGCCACGGCTTTGGAGAAGAAGGACGGAAGTCGGACACGGGTGTTTTGGTGGAGTGGCAGTTCTGTTAGTCACACGCAACTTTCTGGTGCGGGAGCTAAGATAGTAGTCTGAGGATAGGCGTGTTGGAGTAGGAAGGTCAGTCCATTGGCTCTAATCTTTTTGAGAATCTCGGCGGCACAGTGTGTTTCAACCGTTTCAACGTGTCTATTCGTCTGGCTTCGAGGGTATATTGCTTATATTTCCCCTGCAAACTCCGGTAATCGGACGCAAATGCGGTGAGCAATGGCTGGGGGATGGGATGGAATGGTGCATGTTGCGGTAGAAGAGAAGGCGCACTCGCATGGTTCTAGTGCGCCCGCCCCCGCCAGTCTCAGATTTCTCGGTGGTCGTGGGCGGCGAAGTTTCGATAAGAAAAAAACAAACCGCGTCCCGAAGCCGAGTCCGATGACGTCGACGGGACCCTGTCTCAGTACAGTAACACAAAACTCTTTCAGTGAAGGCTTTTGAAGATCACCAATTGGCAGCCACTTACAATCGCACAGGAGGAGTTCGTGATAGCTGAGGTATAGCAGGTGACTGGCCCTCTTTTCCCTTGGCCTTGCTGGCTCTTCAAATCAGCAACGGAGATAATGGTTGAGACGCATTGATAAATCCATCTGTGAGAAAGTGCGGAATCAAAGGATGTTATAGGCCGTTGAAAGCCGCGTGTAACCTCTAGTTCCAGCTGCCGAATCGCCAACGCCGACTGGGAAGGGGAAGAGGGAGAGAAAACACTACAAATCAGTCAGCAGGTACAAACAGTACATGCATCGATGGATCGCATTGGCCTGAAGTTCTTCGGCATATAATTGCGCGATACGTGTATAGTGACAACGCCATTTCGATGAATGAGGATGGAGGATTGATGGGTGACAGTTGATGTGTCAAGAGTGATAAGTGACAGGGCAGCCGTGGCCTGGCTTGTTGTAATAGCGGTAAGTCGAGCATCTCCGCCACCATATCCACGCCCTTCACGCCATTCTCCTTTATGAACACCTTCACTCCTACACAAATAAAACAAAAAGATAAATAAACCATCTCAAATCCCCAGTGGGATTCTCATCCATTTAAACCTCCCCCAATGCCAATTGCCAATACGTGACATCAGCACCATGCACCCCCAAACCCCCCTCGGAGACGCGGCTACTTCCAATTGTCAGCCTTGCATTCCCTCCCCTCTGATTCGCCACTCGCATTTCAAAGCCCAACCCGACCTTCCCCATCGCCCTCAAACAATATAATATCTCCAAACCAAAACCCATCATCCCAATCCCATCACCCCAAAATACCAACAACAATGACATCCTTCGCCCGCCCCCTCTTCCAATCGGTACCTCCCCCCCATCCCCCTCCCCCTCCCCCAAAAAATACAAGAACCCCAAGCTAACCCACCCGCGCCCCCCAGGCACTCCGCCACGCCGCCCGCCCTACCCCCTCGGCATTCACCCGCTTCCCCCTCCCCGCCGCCTCCCTCACGCGCCGCTTCCTGTCCGCCGAGACGAAGACGGCCATCACCGAAGCGGTCGCGTCAGCGCCCGTGGTGCTCTTCATGAAGGGCACGCCCGAGACGCCACAGTGCGGGTTTTCGCGCGCGAGCATCCAGATCCTCAGTCTGCAGGGCGTGGATCCGGGGAAGTTTACGGCGTTTAATGTGCTGGAGGATGATGCGCTGAGGTCGGGTATGTTGTGGCTTTCCCTTTTGCTATATAGAGAGAGGGTTGAGGCTAATGGTTGTTGTAGGCATCAAGGAGTTCTCGGACTGGCCGACGATCCCGCAGTTGTACGTTGACAAGGAGTTTGTGGGTGGATGCGATATCCTCGTCTCGATGCACCAGAATGGCGAGTTGGCGAAGCTGTTTGAGGAGAAGAAGGTGTTGGCGCCCCCGGGAGTCGGGGAGGAGAAGCCTGCTTCGGAGTAAAGCTTGCTATTGGGATAAGGAATAGATTCGGGGGAGATGTGTACGATGGAGACGGTGTTGTAAGACGTATAGATACCTTGGGGATGAATGTTAATGGGGCTATGCAATCTGGTTGGCTCGACTTTGGGGTTGTGGTGTGTTGATGTTGGTGAAAGGGTGTGGTTTTACGTCCGTGTTTGTTCTGCGCGATGGCTCGACGATGGAAGATATTTGCGACTTGAGTGTGTCAGGTAGGCTCGCAGGAAGGTTGGCCATTCAATTTTATGTAGGTTGTATCTTACCATTCATATCTTCAGCCCCCAAAAAGAAACTCAACTCATTTCCAATATACTTTCATCTCTTCCATGTCCAGAAAGACAGAAATATCAATCAATTTCAATTTATACCTTTATCAATTCATACCTACAAGGTTTAACAGTCTTCAACTTGAAGTCTTCTCTCTGTCTTTCCCCAGCCACGCTTATTCCACTATCCCATTTACCTCCCCAGCATCGCAGACTCCCGCTTAACACCTCCCCTCTCAACAGACCATCGCCTTCCCCATCTCCGTCTCCAACCCTCCAACAATCACACACCCCACAAACCTCACAAACCTCCACTTCACACCCACAAAACACATACCACCTCCAACCTCCCATCTACAACCATCAACCTCAAACTCATCACAATGCCACCACCCCGCCTCATCCCCCGTCCCCTCCCCTCTCACCCCCAAAAACCCACCTCCACCGCGCCAACCACGGCTCCCCCAAAAATACACAAAACCGTCTCCACCGCCGCAATCCTAAAGCGCAAACCCATGACAGCACTCCACGCCCACAGCTACCGCGCTCCGCATCGGAGACGGAGGGAGAAGGGCATGCATCCTTTGTTGAAGGATTATCAAGGTATATATTTCCCCCTTCTGCCCTCTGGCCTCTTCCTACTACTTCCAGCCTAGCGATTTGGGTTTGGAGTTTGGGGTCTGGGGCTTGAGATGAGAGACGGTATAAGGTAGCACAACTAACGCCCCCCAGATGATATAGCGCGCTGCCTCGCCTCCGCCGAAGCAAAAGCCACATCCTCCCTCTCCACCGCCCACGCCGCTCTCAAGGCGCGCGTAGACACCATCAAAGACATCAATACCTCCACCCTCTCAACGCTACAAACGCAGTCCCTCGCCCTGCTGGCGCCTCTGGACGACAACAACCATGAAACCGACAACACCACCACCGGGACAGGGATAGCGCAGCAAATCGAAATCTTCCGCGCTGACCTGCTCAGGGGAGAAAGGGAGTTGGAGCGGCTGTGGCGGGTTTGGGGGGAGGCTCAGGGGGAGATTGAGGGGATGGGGGAGGAAGGGGGGGATGTGAGGAAGGGGTGGGAGAGGGTGGTTCGGGAGAGGATTGGGGAGATGGAGGGGGAGGTGGTGGAGGCGGGACGGGAGGCGGTTAGGGGGGTGGGGGAGATGGAGAAGGTGAGTTTTTTTTTCGTTTCTTCTTCTGTGGTGGTTGTGCTAGTGTGGGGGGAGGGAGAGAGGGTGTTGGCTAACGGTGTTTTTTGTGCAGGAGATTGATAGGAAGTTGAGGGAGGATCAGGCGAAGCTTGTTGCGATGATGTTTGGGGAGGAGTAGGGAGGGTTTGTGTTGGTGGTCGAAAGGAGTCAGAGGGGGAGGAGGTTGCTGGGGAGGTTGCTTGGGTTTTGGAGGTATGAGAAGGAGGAGGAAGTTGCTGGGAGGGTTGCTTGAAGATGACAGGCTAAGAGGACGAGAGTTAATGTATGGGTTATGCTTGACATTGGCTCGAAGAGCGAAGGATAGGAGATGCTGGATGAGTTCTGCTTGATTTTTGGACGCTTGAGGGGATACATTTATACCACATTATCTTGTTTTGCTGCGTAGCTATTATTTACTAGCATAGTATCTTAGAAACGAAAGCTAGAATTAAACTTATAAAATCGCAATTGGCTTTGATATATTAAATTCTCGAATATAAATGTTGAGCTCCATCACCACCACCTCCAGCTCCTCCCCACGTGCTAGCGGTACTCGAATGTCTCAGAGCTCGAGTACCGGCCAGAAATGCGGGGAAACCAATCGCCCAAGCGACCACCTTAAGTAAGCCACCTCACCCAAAACACTCACGACATCGACCAAGGTTGATAAAACCCTTCCTCTCACAGTAAAAAAACCCCCCCTCGGTCCAGCCTAGCCCCCCCATCCCCTGTTTGCAACGTGAACCCCACCAATTCTCCCCAATGTATTCAAAGCAAGCAGGAAAAAAAGCGACGGAAGTGGCTGGAACAAGGCGGTTTAACAAGGTGGCTAAGGCCAGGACGGGGGGGTCGCGCGCTGCCAACTCCGGCTAGGGTTGGTGGCGCGGGAATGGGCTATGACGTAGCTACTTTGAGATCACATCATGGAGTTGTTTTGTTGGGGCCAAAAGCAGCGGTGTGTTGCGGATTGCGGTAATTTTGAGGATGGGAATTTATGGATGGGAATTGGGATTGGGTGTTTATAGAGTTGTATTGTGTGTTTGTATTTAATAGTATATATAATTGTAATTCGTGGGGTTGAGAGGGGGGGAATTGTATGAAGCTCACGACGATGGTCTCTTACATCCAACAGCTATGGCCGACAACAGGGAAAGGTACAACAACACCACACCCACGCGCAGTACAACCCCCAAGTACCCTCCCACGTACCCAAGTAATAATGATGGCAACGAAGCTCCTCCCTCTCCCCACCGCGCTCCACACCCAATCAAGCTTGCCCATCCCCACCCCATCCCCAATATCGTCATCGCCTCTTTAAGACCCAGCCCAGCCCAGCCCCAGCAACCCAATTGCAAGCACACACACGCACCCAGGGTAACCAACCAAGGCAAGCAAGCACCCCCCCCGGACCAAGCTCCCCCCCTCACACACACCCGTCCTTTAAAAGGCAGTGCCCGCCCTCGTCCTTCACGTCTCTTCTTCATCATCACAACCTACCTGTCGAATCTTTATACCAGAGATCCTTCACGTCGATATCAATATGTCTCTTCACTGTATGTTGGCTCTCCGCTCTCTCATCTTCACAAGCACAGTTATCACCAGCACCACACCAATCCCCCAGTCACCACCGTCAACAATGACGTGACACCATCCCAATCCCAATCCCCGAACCATCACCCCCCCAACCCCCCATCCCCAACCAAACTAACACCCACCCCCCCAGATCTCCCCCCCGTCAAGCCCTCCGCCATCGCCCTCGGCACGGTCTTCAACCACGCCGCCTCGCTCGCGATCCTCGGCCCCGTCTTCGGCGACACCTACCACCGCGCGCAGGCCGCAAACTCCAAGGAGGAGTTCATCAAGTCCAAGGAGGCCGCCTCGGCCGCCGCCGCGTGGGGAACCTCGGTCGTCGGCTCCGCGCTGCAGACGTACGGTGTGGGTGCGCTCATCAATGCTACGGGTACCTTGAGCTACAAGGGCGCGGCGTACTTGGGGTCGTTGATTTTCTTTGCTAGCTCGGCGCCTTCGGTGAGTTAATTTGTGCTGTTATGGAGTCCCTTCCTTCCCCTTGAGAGGGGGGGAAGGGCCTCGTTTTGGTGGACTTGGGCTAATATGAGACAGTTCATCGCGCAGATCTTCACTGAGAAGAGGCCGCTCGACACTGTTGCCGTTGGCGCCGTCGCTCGCGTCTTCGAGACTGTCGGTCTCTCGCTATTCCTTACCTGGTGGGGAACCCGCACGAACCCCTTCGATTAAGCGGTTCGTTGCTTTAATGTGGAAGAAGGAGGTTGGCTGGGAGGGTTTTGTAGATGACTAGTGGTGTATTATAACAATGAGGTTTTGAACTCGGGATTATAAAGCAAACATTTTAAAATAACCTATGCTTGATTTGTGTAATTTTGATGTCGCCATTATTATGTACTCTCAGAGGACTTGATGATACTCGTGTCCTGCCCGATCTGCGCTATGTACGTCGTAATTCCAATACGTGTTAAAATTCTATAATCCAAGGGTATCTTCCGAACGTGTTGAAACGCCGCACCCCAATCTTTAAGCATGCTATATACCCTCCAACCCCCCTTATCCTTTTACTCCCTCTGCGCCTCCCTAACCCTCTGCTCCTCCTCCAGCACCTCCCTCTCCCTCTGCGCCTTCTCCCCAACAGCCTTCTCTCCCTTCGCCCTCTGCCTCGCCTCATACCTCTCCCTACTCCTCATAATCCTCTCCACAATCTCCCCCGCATTCACATGCTGAAACACATGCTCCCCAATCTCGCGATACACGCCCATCTCCTTGGCCGCCGCGTACGGATCATACGTCAACGGCATAAAGCTCGTCGGGCCATGGTACACCGCGTCCGGCGTGCCCCACGGCATGGACGTCAGATACGCCGCCGACGGCGTGAACGGCGCGCCAAACACAACCGCGTCGACGTACTTGCACTGCAGCACGCACAGGCCGCGCTCGTATATATTCATAATCGGGTAGTTGACCCCCTTCCACCGATTAATCGTCTCATCATCATGCACCCCCGCCACCACAAACGCCGGCCCATAATCCCCCCCGCGACTCGTCCGCTCAAACGTCGCCTGCTCGCTGTACCAGCCCTCCTCCCTCCCGAGCGCCTCCTCGGCATCAATCACGCGGCGCAGGAACTCAATGTGGCCCGAGGAGAAGAGATCAAAGCCCCCATCGACGTACACGACGCGCTGCCCGGGCTGCGGCTTCCGCCCCGCGCAGAGCGAGCTGAACGTCCCCTTCTCCTCCTCCGTGTTGTCCTCGCGCGCCGTCGCGGACGCGGCCCAGAACCACACGTCGGCGCCCGGGTTGAGGCCCGTGGCGTCGGTGGCGTAGAGGCGCATGCGCTCCGTCATCGCCTTCCCCTCTGCGGCGCGCTCGGCGTCGCTGCCGGAGCCTTCGGAGCCCTCGAGCAGGTTCGTGAGGGACTTGATGAAGTGCGTGCGTGTGCAGAGGAGCATGCGGCCGACTAGGTCTGTGGTCGAGATGCTGGGCGTGCGCTTGACGACTTTGAAGCGCCCCGCGGCTTTGACGAAGCGGTAGCAGTCCTCCCCGGCGCTGTCCGAGGTGATGTCGTCCCCGTGCACGACGTACTTGCAGCCGTAGTGCGAGATCCAGGGGAGAGAGGTGACGTAGGGTGCGTAGGGGACGGAGGCGGTGACCCAGCGGCAGGCGTCGACGGCGGCGATGCGCTCTTGTAGCGTCATTACTGTGGGGCCTTTGTTCTCGAGGATGGCCTCGTCCGAGTGGATGCCTACGATGAGTTCGGTGCCGAGTTGGCGCGCTTGCAGCATTGCGCCGGCGTGGCCTGGGGGGTGTGAGCGGGAGCTCGGAGGGGAGGGAGGTGCTACGAACCGTGGTGGAAGAAGTCCCAGCACCCGTCTACCCAGATCCTGCCATCGAAGATCTCGGGGGCGGCATCACCGGGGGGTGATTGCGGTTCTGAGGCTCGGCTCATGGTTGGGGAGTTGTGGATGGCAAGTTGTTCGTGGCGTTCGTGGTGGGATTTAGGGGGTTGTTTACTGATAGTGGGATGGATTGAGGAGGGGTAATCGGTGGGGAGTGGGATATCGCTCAGCCTTGCAGGTTGTGCTGTCCAGCGTGTAACCGAGACCAAGTACAGTGGCCATGTACTGTGGCCGTTGGAGCAAGGGGCTGCCTTCCCTCAGGAGGGTAGGACATATTACGCGTACAGATCAGTAATTCAATTAGGGGATGATTATTGAGAGAATCATAAAGTCACAAAGCCACAGAGCCATATGAGGCAGACGCCAAATGTGGCTTTTCAATGATCTCTTATTCTAATATTTGGATTTTCTGATAGGCTGTGATAGCCAGGGGGTAACGGTGCAATCAGAGGCCATTCAGCACCTATCAAAGGGAAACGATATTAGCTCGACCGTCGCCCAGCGCTGAAGTTATTAGCAGCGACGCCATCAACGCATGCCATAGGTTCGTGCCTGGCCCCCTCTGCGCCTCTTTGGTCCCTTCGACCTGCGATCCGAGAGCTGCTGGGCGCTTCCGTGTTACAGTGTGTTGCGTTACTCAATTCCGCTCGTACCTGACACTCTCTAGGCCTCAGATACACAAAATGTACGGAGTAGGCAGGGAAAGGCAAGGTGAATGCACAATGATCCCTGACACGATTATGTCCCTGCCACATTCAGATCACACTTATTGGGGACCAGTGCCTCCCACGTTGCAAAATCATAGTACATACATCTTACATAGTAAAAAGGACCTCCGGTCGCAATGTCCTATTCAAGATACAAAACGTGCTCTACAACACTTCTATGATTGCGAGATTCTGGCGGGGCACAGAAAGCAGCTGGTTTAAGAGCAAAGAGGGCCGATCACGACACCTGGCAACGGCTAAGCTCGCGGTGATTGGGTTAGACAAACAACCAGCACCACCGCGGTCTAGGCACAGACCAAGATGGAGCGGTCCCTAGAGGCATTCTTCCCTGATGAAGCCAGCGGCGGCATTTTCTCCAGGAAGGGCGCCATATTCGGAGGAGGGAACAAGACGCCAACATCCACGCGACCCAGCACCAGCAGCGGTTCCCGGCGAACAAACAACACCTCCCAGTCATCGACGGGCTCGACCACCACCACTGCCTCGACCGCCAGTAGCTCAGGCCTCTCGCGCAAACCCTCGTTTTCGCGACTCACGAGATCCCCCCCGAAGCCGACTCCCGCGCCGCGCTCGTCGTCCTTCAGCACCGCGTTCGTCGTACCCAGCTTCATCGCCCCTGAGACGAACCGGCCGTCCATCTCCGTCAGGACCGCCAACGGCCGCAAGGCTTCGATCGCTTCGCTTCAATTGAGGGGTGATAAGGGCCGCGGCAGTGGGGAAGACGCCCGCGTCGCTGCGTCGGAGAGAGAGTCGTGGTCATCCACCGCGGCGTACAGCAAGATGATTTCCGTACCGTTCCACCAGGGCGAGACCAAGCAGAGGTCGGGGAGCTCGGCGGGCACCAATGGCACTGCTCCTCTGTCCGCGACTATTTCGAATACGCCAGGTAGTCCGTCGCTCGAAAATATCACATATCAACATATACAAGAGGTGGCAACGAAGAGAATATCTACACTGGACTATTTGAGGAAAGCGTAAGGCGGCCCTGTCGCTGGAATGAAGAAGATGTATGCTAACACTGGGTAGACATGAGGGAAGGGTATATTGGTTCAATACGTTACTATTTAACAAGCCTGACTTGGCTCGGATGCCATATTTCGATTCGAAAAAGCTCGCCAGACGAGCCACGAACTATCTACTATTGGGCGTGTCACTGCCCACGATCCTCGACCTCAATTCCTCCAACGCCGTCGAGTTCCTCAGGACTCTCAACGCGCTGCTCGCTGAATTCGAGTCGTACCAACTAGCACATCCCCCAGATGGCTCCTCCGGGTCCCTCTCACGGGCACGGCTGCCGCAGATGTTCAAGCGTGCGGCGAGCTCGACAAACTCCAAGGGCAGGCGGACAAGCTCAGCTGCAGATATCGGCTTGCCTATGGGCAGCGAGTCAGACCCGAAGTCGATCGCTGGTGGCATGTCCACCGCCGGTATCGTTGCTGCATCGTTTCCCGCGAGCGAAAACGATTTGCTTCCGGGCGAAGAGTACGCTTTACTTATGACGCCCTCGCTGCCTTTCGAGCCGGACTTCTACGAGACATTCGCAACTCTTTGTGATGTTTTGATCGACTGCTATACGAGACTTCTGAGCTTGTTGGCTACGCCGAAGGACTGCAATACGCTTATTGCCGACATGTTCTCCAAAGCTGATGGCAGGGTCAGGAAGATCATTGTCCAGGGCGTGGTGAAGGAGTTTGAGGACAGCTGCAGGGTTGGCGCGAAGAGCGAGGTTGCGAGTATTGGAAAGGTCGTTTTGGGAGGTCTGATGTGACGAATATCAATAACTACTATTGGGATATTAGGCGTACTGGGCACATCTCATGGGTTCAGGTCATGAGAAGGAGCATTGGCATCATGGTTCATGACGGAGTTGCAAGTGTGTTTTAAATTATGGGTCTTGGGAGGTATTTTTTTTTGAAATATTTGTTTAATATTATGTATCGAGCGCAGCATTTCAGAAAAATATGCTTGAAATATGCTCTCTAAAAAGTAATCTAGAGAAATGAACGTCCCAAGACAAGAGTTTTTATCAGATACCATAACGCATTGTTTGTCAACAACGGGAGCGCCGCTTTTTACACGGTCTCCCTCAGTGCTTGACTCTATTTGGTAATCATCATATAAAACCCCTCTCCTTAAGAGAATCCGGCTCCTTTGACAGAGCATCTGAGCTGTCTCAACCGCATCGCACCAGGCATAGGCACTGCCCATAAAAGGCAGGAGGCCCAGAGTGTTGCGCCCGGCGGTTCAGCCGTTGATCCAGCCCTGCTTTCCATAAGCTACAGATCCAAAAGATGTGAACTCCTCGTCTCAAGAATAAGCCCCATCGAGTTACCCCCCCGAACCAACCGTGAGGCAGGCCAAGGGAGCAATCGCATAACTATCACTCTCGACGAAAGCCTCCCCCCTCCCATGAGCCCCAACGCAGACCGATGGAACTTCCCCGCCTCCCCGCAGCCGTTGCATATGCTCTACCGCAGCTGAGATCAGGAGAGCTCGGACTCATATCTTCATCCATATGGTCTCTCCATCCCCCAGCCGAAGCAATCAAATGCGCAGAAAGCGAGTACAAGCAGCGACGAAGGTCGGCCCGAGAAGAGAAGGAGAGGAGAAATAAGAAGCCGCAGTGCTTCTATGGCGGCGCGTTTCCGCGTTCCTTTACACGAGGTAAAGGTCGTCCGGGGACTTTCTCCCAAAGCATTGACTAGCCCATGAAGGGCTGAGAGACACGAGGTCTGCTCCGTTTGTGTGCTTCGACTGCGATCCTTTGAACGAGGAGTTGGAGAGAGGAAGACGGTTTGGGCGAGAAAGTTTATTTTTTTGTAGCTGCGGGTTCGCGCTAGTGGGTGAATTTTGGCCCCAGGCAGACAGGCAGGCTGGGCTGTGGGTTTTAGCGAGTTGTGGTTGGCGCGTTGTTGGTAAAGTGCTATCGAGAGATGCCTCCTGCCTTTTTTTAAAAGACAAGCTCTCGCCGCCGCGACGGAGAGGAAACACAAGCAACTTACAGTTTACACGAATCGCAGGTGAATTCTTCGACTCTTGACCAGATCGGAGTTGCCGCGTTAGACTACGCTTTTCGAATAGCGAGGCAGGCAAGCTCAAGCTAGCTTCACGAAGGCGCACCGCGAGCACAGCAGCAGCACAAAATGGCTGGATTATTCGGAGGCGGCTCGGCGACCGCGGCCAATACGCTGGGCGATCTGTCGAAGGATATTCAGCTGAATAATGGGCCGGAGGACAGCATCTCGCACATCTCGTTCTCCCCGCAATCCGACCATTTGGCCGTGGCGTCATGGGACAAGAAGGTCCGCATCTATGAGATCAACGCGCAGGGTGGAGAGGGAAAGGCTTTATTCGAGCATGAGGGCCCGGTGCTGAGCTGCGACTGGTCAAAGGTATGTGGTTATTGTGAATTGTGGTATACGCCCAAGCTAATCGCTTGCAGGATGGTACGAAAGTTTGTGGTGGAGGAGCAGACAAGGCTGCTCGTATGCTCGACTTGGGATCTGGAGGGACAACCGCCACACAGGTTGCTGTTCACGATGCGCCTATCCGGTGCGTGAGGTTCTTCGATGCGCCGGGCTCGGCGGCTCCTATGCTGGTGACGGGTTCGTGGGATAAGACTGTCAAATACTGGGATCTACGAACAGCGAATGCCGTTGCCACGATCAACTGCCAGGAGAGAGTGTACACGATGGATGTGAAGGACAACCTGCTCGTCATTGGTACTGCAGAACGCTATATCAACGTCGTCAACCTCACCAAGCCGACGGAGTTCTACAAGACACTGCAGAGTCCGCTTAAGTGGCAGACAAGAGTTGTGGCATGTTTCAAGGATGCCCAGGGCTTTGGAGTTGGCAGTATCGAGGGCAGATGTGCCATGCAATATGTCGAGGAGAAGGATGCCAGGTCCGTCACAATCCCCGCCCCTGTTCTGTTGCCTACTAACAAATTTACAGCCTCAACTTCTCGTTCAAGTGCCACCGCGACCCACCACAGGGAAACTTGACGAACGTATACGCCGTCAATGCCATCTCATTCCACCCCATCCACGGCACCTTCAGCACAGCTGGCTCCGACGGCACATTCCACTTCTGGGACAAGGACGCCAAGCACCGCCTCAAGGGTTACCCCACCACCGGCGGGTCCATCACCAGCACCGGCTTCAACCACACCGGCACCGTCTTCGCCTACGCAGTAAGCTACGACTGGAGCAAGGGCTACTCGCAGAACACCCCGCAGTACCCGAACAAGGTCATGATGCACCAGATCGTCAACGACGAATGCAAGCCCAGGCCGACCATCAAGAAGAGGTAAATGCTCATAACACGCGACGGAGAGACAAGCGTAGTTTTCTGGAAAAGATCAAGAGGCAAGAGCTAATGGGGGACAAGTAACCGCAGATAAGGATGAAACATGATGGGAGGATTTGGGTAGTGGGATGGATGGGTGATATGTGTTGTTAAGGGGTACGAGTAGGCGTTCTGGAGAGGGAAATTAGGGTTTAGTTTTGAGCGGCAGATACCAGCATGGAATGGAAAGATATTATTTAGAAGCTTCGCTGAGCTGCAGTGCCGTTGATCAGATATAATAGTACGGCGTTCATATGTGAAACTCGTGACAGTTGTGACCAATGAAAACCTTTAGTAACGTAAGAGGTCTGGGGTGCATGGAATAGGCTTCACCCCAGGGTCGGAATCAGTACCTTGCATGATATTAGGGTATTGGATGACCCCATCGTGGCGCTGCTTCATTTATTATGCTATATATAGAGCAATTCAAAGTTTGATCATAGAGTACGATTTGCTCTATCAAAATGGAAAGTCCCTGTAAATTCACCCTTTCATCTCCCCCAAAACCATGCTACGCGGTTGAAAACAATAAGTTGCACGGTTATTAGCACATTTCTAGTAGCACTCAATCATAGAACCTATCTTTTCAGTACCATCTACTAGTAACTGTTCTGTTAATTGTAGCCCCTAGTAACTGAGCGGCTTTACTTGCATTTTAATTACTATTATCATTGCTATCATCTACAGCCACCCTTCAGACTTTGAGCGGCATGAATACTTTTCATGGTAAACCGTGCCGTTTTTTTATTGAACCGCGTACGTGCCTCGGCGAGTGGACATCACACACGCCGGCCGGTGCGCAAGGGCACACTTACCCCAGATACTTGACGTAAATACATCATGGATTGGCTCACGTTATAATTAAATCCAATCGCTTAAAAGTCGGCTGCCTCCTGCCTTGGTATGCAATCAGTTTCGTCCAGGCCTTTCGGGAATAATTAAGGTATTTTAGTTCCTGTTAGCTCCACGCATACAAGACTAATCAACTCGAAAGCGTCACCTTTTCTCACTCGTACAAACCTACCTTTACCCTGTTGCCCACATCACAATTTAATATTACAGCCTTACAAATACACATCCACCCCGACCTCTGGGTCCCCCAAACCTCCACTGCTACAACCCCTCTTTCTCAACTACATTTCAACCTCCAAAAAACTTGGCAACCAACGGCACACTCCCTGATCATGGCTGCTCAACGTCTGTTGAACATGATCCAAAACGCCCCAAACCTGTCGTAGAACACGGCCCCTTCTACAGCAGCAGCCTGCTGCACGCTGCTCTCGAGCCCTGTGGACACTGTTGTAGGGGGTTATTGACGTATCGAGAGATCTACAATGGATAAGAAGATGGCGGACGGAAAGAACGGCATGAACATGGTTGCGCGTCGGAGCACCCGGGTATTTGAGAATGATATCGACGTAAGGCAGATCGAGGACTCCGTGCTGGACGGCGGGATTGGTTATATTAGGAAGGGAGATGAAAAGTCCCAGGAAAGGGACATCACTAGGCTCACCGAGAAGATGGTACACACACGCACGTCGTCAATGTCCAGCCTGACGGCACCGGTGGATGGTGAAATCATCACTACATTCCAAAGGGTGTCAAGGAGTGACTCTGAAGAAGGTTAGTTACTATCCTTCGGCCTTATAAACGTCCCCAATCAGGAAAATCTGACATATTCCCCAGTTTTCGGCTCGGTGAAGAGCGAGGTTTTGGAGAATCCCAATCCCAAGATGTATGGTCGCCCTCGCAATTTTGGAACCATTCTCCCCGGAATTTACAGGAGCGGCTATCCGGAGTCGGAGGATTATGAGTTCCTGAGAGATTTAAGCTTGAGGACTATCGTGTGGGTGGCATTATCCTACTGCTTCTGGACGTATCTGACCAAACCTACAGCACTTTGGTGGATAAGGATTACCCAGAAGGCTACCAGACATTCATGCAGTCAAATGGAATCAACCATGTGGTCATCAAGATGGAAGGCACCAAGAAAGTCGACATCCCTCAGTCTGTTATGAATTCAATTCTGGAAGTTGTCATGGACCGCCAGAACCACCCACTCCTTCTCCACTGCAACCAAGGCAGGGTATGTCCCATCCTTGCCCAGCATATGATGCGGCAATAAACTGACGTTCCCCAAGCATCGAACTGGCTGCGCAGTTGCCGTCATCCGCAAAGTCCTTGGTTGGTCCGTAGAATCAACGGTCAACGAGTACACTTCATTTGCCCACCCAAAGGTTCGCCAAGTTGATGTTAACTACATTCGTCAATTCGAGGTTGCAACGTTGGTTGGGATTGTCGATCCAAAAATCACCAGAACCGCCAGTTTCAGCAAGCCGCGACCCTTCGCCCGCTCGCATAAAACTTTCCGGTTTGCGGTCTTCACGATCTTCATCTTCATCCTCTGTACTTTGACAGTCTTCAGATATCGCATAGCATGATTCTAGAGCAAGGGCATAGAATAGAGCAGCATTTGCATGGAGTGTAACAAAATATATGGCTTCGGGTTGAGAGGCTTCATAGGGGGAACTGGTAATGCAGAGCGCAAAGGCCAGGTTATTGTTTATGGGCGTTTTGAGGGTATCTTAGTCAATAAAGTCATGACTAGACTTTGTATTCGAATACTGTAAAATAAGACATTTTTAAAGAGTCCAAACTCTTTATGCGATCTACTAGACTGGCTCATGACTCCCATAATCTTCGAGCTGTAAAATATAAGGACTTTTAATAGTTGAATTGTCAGAACCATGCCGTTACACCTATGATACATATATACAAGTGCTGGTGCCGCTATTCCTCCTCCTTTGCATCCCGACTTAATGCATAAGTTGCTCCACAGGCAGCTAGATTGACTGCCGCCATTCCCATCGCGCTCCCCCTAACAAGGCCCCTTGCTCCGAAGCGACTAATGAACCTGGCCGACTTCCTCATGTTGGCCAGAACCAGATAAAGTCCAGACCATGCAGCAGTAATACCGGCAGCGTCTTTGGCGTAATCATTGAGATTCAGATAGGTGGAGAAAAGTAGGACCGCGGGCACAGTCATAGGCAGCGCCTGGAAAGGCCGGGCATGGACAGCTGTGACGAGCGTAGCCAGTCCCATCGGAGGAAGAGGGGAGTCTGGGAGTATTTTAGCATCAGATTCATCAGGGAGTTTGGCCCCAGGTGATTCAAGTTACTCACTGCCCCATGCTTTGGCAAATTGCCATGCACCTTGCTTAGCGCCCTTTACGTCGCTATCCTTAACAGACATTATGTCGTGTGCGTTTTTTTATATATGAACGAAAGTCATTGTCAGCCTCATCGTCATTGAAATAGATTGTCACGTGCGTATCAACGCCCCTGCATATTTAGCGCCAAAGTCAACAAATCGATGCCCAGGCTTACGAAAGACCACCTATTACGGAGATCCTAGAAAATCGAAGCCCGCGAATTCCTTCAGATCGCCCCTTCGGAAGCAGATATATCGACGCCCGTTTTCGCCAGTGCCGCACCGAGCAACGTTTTGCGCGAAGGCGGACATGTCCGCGAAAGCTACAGCCTCCGGGGCAGACAAGGGCAGTGGAGCGAAGTCGCGGGACCACAACCAGGGGAACCAGGACAGGAAATGCACGGTTGAGCAGAAGGCGGCGGTGATCCGGGTGCGGAGATGCTCGCCCACGGCGTTCTACGAAATCTTGGACCTCGAGAGCGTCAAGACGACTGTTACGGAGAGCGAAATCAAGAAGGCATATAGGAAGCTGAGCTTGCTCACGCATCCGGATAAGAATGGACATGAGCATGCCGATGAGGCATTCAAGATGGTTAGCCGGGCGTTTGGTGTCTTAGGGGACAAGGAGAAGAGAGACAAGTTTGATCGCTTTGGAGGCGACCCCGATAGCAGATTTGGTGGTGCCAGTGCGCCACAGTCGAACCCCTTCAGTGGCTTTGGAGGTAGAGCGCCCTCTGGAGGCGGCCCAGGCGCTGCGAGAGGCGGTTGGGATGATGAAATAAGTCCAGAGGAAATGTTTAATAGGTTCTTTGGTGGTGGCATGGGAGGTGGTTTCGGTGGTGGCTTTGGAGGTACTGATTATGAACCCAACATACATACTGAGGCCGTTGCTAACTATTCTAGGCGGAGGCATGTTCGATCAAGGTCCTCAATTCGTTTTTAATTTGGGCGGAGGCCCTGGTATACGCGTACACCAATTCGGCGGTGGAAGGCCACGGAGGAGACCTCGGGAAGCTGGTGCCGCCGGAGAAGCCCCCGAACAATCTTTACGATCCACTATCGCTGGCCTATTACCTATACTGATACTGTTCATCGTACCGCTGCTCAGTTCGTTGTTCTCTGGGGGTGAAAGCGTGCCCGCAGGACCACAAGTGCGCTTCACCCATCCCGACCCGCCATATACGTTGCACCGTTCAAGTAAGAACCTTCATGTCGACTATTACGTCAATCCGGTAGAGGTGGCAGATTTTACGAACAAGAAATTCTCGCAGCTGGATCAAAGGGCCGAACAAACCTATACAAAGGCTCTGAGGATAGAGTGTGAGCACGAAGTCGACAGGAGGCAACGAGTTGTAAACGAGGCGCAGGGTTGGCTCTTCCAGGACCCTGATAAGATGAAGCTGGCCCGGGGGATGGAGATGAAGGCATGTAGGAAATTAGAAGCGATGGGACAAGTACCGAAAGGGTCATTTTAATAAGTGCTGTTTTTGATGCAAAGCGTGGCGTTCCGGATATGGGCGGAAGGGCCTTTTACATATCATCATGTTGTTTATAGAGAACAAGTAAGGGTTATTGGATTATTGTACAGTATTGCCGTAAAAAAGCTCGCTGAAATGATATCTGTTTGAAGAGTGAGACCTTACTAAAGGGTATCAAATGCTCTTTCAGGTACAGTTTCAAAGTCAGCCCTTCAACATTTGGCTGAGTAAATACCCCGCGGTCATTCCTTGTACTGCCTGCACATACCATCTCACATTTGAAGTGTCCAGAAGATTCCCTTGCCTTAGGCGCTTCGTCAGCAACGGGGTGTTTTGATAGATTAAGTTAGAGGCGACAACCAAAACTTATCGAAACCGCGCAATGACATCGGCAAACCAGGGTCTAGGCTGATAGTAAGGCTCCGCCAAACACGAGTACCACCCACGACATCCAACCCCCACCACTACTCTACTTCGTTATTATAAATATAGCACAGAGTAAAGATGGATAACAATGGGCCCCCCCAACCGGGACTTCCGAATACCCCTGATGCTCCTGATAAGGATGCTATGGACCAGGTCAGGAAGCTCCAATCCCAACAGAATCACCTCACTGACGGCTTATCGTAGATTCGACGACGACGACTCGAGAAGCTAGGAGGGTCAACGACTCCAGATAGAAACGCCTCTCCAGGAGCTGGGCCCTCACGATCAAACTCGCAGTCAGCTACAGACACGCCTATACCACAGGCGCAAGTCCCGGCGCACCGGGCTGCGAAGCCACCGATGGCCACGCCACCACCACCCAGCTCTCAAAGCCCGCTCGACAAATCGAAGGATAAGCCAGCTAGCTCAAGCTCATCTACAACTATTAGGATAGCGCCGGCAGATACGGCGGGGAAAAGGCCACGGGAAGCATCGGGAGGAATATCAGGTCCTCCGACTCGCAAAGCGACTCCTCAAGTATCAGACGAATCACCCCAGGACTTTGAGAACAGGGCGCTTAGTACCATATTTCGCGTCACGCTGGATGGAGAGGACAAAACAGATACATCGGGCCATAAGCTCACATTCCTTCCAGATGTGAAGCAAGAACTGGAGGATAGTGGAGAGCATGTCGGACTATCTGTCGCTGGGCTCGATTCCATATTGATGGAAGTATGCTCGAAGATTCCCCATAACAAGCCGATACTGGAATACTTGCTTCCGTGCTGGAAACGAATTATGAGGTCGAACAGGAGCTTGAGAGGACCAGCCCAGCAAAAAGATGCGATACTGAAAGAAGCTAAGCGGTTATGCATGAGTAGTTGCATCTTCGCCCTGACCATGCCGGAGTTATACGGGCGTGATGAGACGTCTTACAAGGACTCCCTAACACCTTACTTTCTGTTGGATCCTGAAGATGATAGAGGCTTGTGCCCCGAGTTCTTGGCGGAAGCTGTTTCCCGGGTCGATGAAGATGAGTCCGTGACACCAATGTTTACGAGTGCTGTCATCAAGCTCAGTACTCAACTGTCGCGAATGACAATGAATGACAACTACAAGCCGTATGTGCAGGCCCTCAAGAACTTGACTCGCTTCCCCGTCATTACAACAGCCATTGCAGAAGACCCCGTGTTTCTGATGGCCACCTCCGCCCATGGCATAGAGCAGCACACTCTTCTCGGCCCCTTCTTCCGGATATCAGTTTTGCAGACAGAGGTCACCAAATCCTACTTTGCATCACCTAAGACCATGGACAAGTCTCTCGTTGTCACTTCGCAAAGTGCCCTACGAATGACGCTTAACAATCATCAGAAGGACCTCTTAGACATAGTAAACCAGTTCGTGCGCGCAAGTACATCTTCACGGAATCGAACCTTGGACTGGTTTGCTTGGATTGTCAATGCCAACCACAAGCGCAGAGCCCTCAGGGTTGATGAGAGGCAGGTTTCATCTGATGGCTTCATGATGAATGTTACTGTGGTATTGGACGGGCTTTGCGAGCCATTCATGGACTCAACGTTTTCCAAGGTATCCAGGATCGACCCAGACTATTTCAGGCGCAGCCCAAGAATTGATATCAAGGACGAGACGAAGCTCAACTCAGACCAGAAGACTTCGGATAAGTTCTACGAGGAGAAACTCGAAGGAACACCGAACTTCATTACAGAAGTCTTTTTCTTGACAGTGGCTGCTCACCACTACGGCAGTGAAGCTGCCAACACCAAGCTGAAATCCTTGGACAGGGACATCTCGAGTCTCCAGAAGCAACTGGCAATATATGAGCAAGAGCGACCGAGATTCTTATCTGTAAGTCTTAAGAGGTTATGTGTTTGAGACAAGTTACTGATAAACAAGCAGGACCCCAGGCAGCTTGCTATGATTGAACTAAACGTGAAGAGGTATAATGATATTCTAGAAAAATCGATGCGGCTAAGGCACGCGATCGAGGGGGTTCTATTCGACGATGTGATGCAAGCTCGGTCCTTGCAATTTATGAGATACCTTATTGTTTTTATGTTGCGAACTGCTTCAGGCTCGGACTATGTTCCGGGGAAACCATTCTCGTATGTGATTCGTATGGACTATGGAACACCTGGAATAAGCTGACGATTTCAGATTGCCGTTGCCAGAAACACAACCCGAAGTCTTCAAGAATTACCCGGAGTACATGCTTGATGACATTGTCAGCAACTTCGAGTTCATTTTCAAGTGGGTTACGCTGTTTCCTACAAAAGCCTAGTTCTGACCAGCTAATTTCACCACAGCTACCTCTCACAAGTCATTATTTCCACACAGACAGATGAGATCATTGTGCTATGTATCAGCTTTCTCCGCAATTCTGAGTACATTAAGAATCCGTCGCTCAAATCAGGACTGGTATCGCTGCTTTACCATGGCACACTACCCGTGTATCATCGCCAGAAAGGTGTCCTTGGAGATGCCTTGACGACGGATAAGTTTGCGAATGATAATTTATTGCATGCTCTCATCAAGTTTTACATCGAGTCTGAGTTTTCAGGTGCTGCCAACGCATTTTACAACAAATTCAGCATTCGATATGAGATTTTCCAAATCTTCAAATGCATTTGGGGCAACAGCATATACCGGGAGCGTCTCACGCAAGAAAGCAAGGTCAACACCGAATTCTTCGTTCGCTACGTCAACCTTCTTATTTACGATGCGACGTACCTCCTAGATGAGTGTTTGACCAAGTTCCCCAAGATCCATGATCTGCAGGTTGCTTTAAGTCCTAATGCGGCAGCCTCGTTGTCTGAAGAAGACCGCAAGTCAAAATCCGAGGAATTGAGTCAACTTGAAGGACAAGCAAAATCATACATGCAGCTGGCAAATGAGACAATCTCCATGATGAAGCTTTTCACTGGCACTTTGAGCGACGCCTTTGCGATGCCTGAAATCGTTCAGCGCTTGGCCGATATGCTGGACTACAACCTGGATACTCTCGTAGGGCCGAAATCAGCCAATCTCAAGGTGGAAGATCCATCAAAATACTTCTTTACTCCGAAGTCGCTCCTTGCAGAATTTATTGATATTTACCTGAACCTGAGCCATCAGAAGCGGTTCGTGGAGGCTGTGGCTAGAGATGACCGGTCATACAAGCCGGCGAATTTTGATAGCGCAACACGGATTCTAGAGCGGTGGTCTCTGAAATCCAAGGGTGAACTGGCTGCGTGGATCAAGCTAATCGCCAAGTTCAAGGCTGCGAAGGAGATTGAAGATAAGGCCGATGTGGACCTTGGTGAGATCCCCGATGAGTTCTTGGATCCACTGATGGCCACGTTGATGGAAGAGCCAGTCATCTTGCCTATCAGCAGAATGACTGTCAATATGAGCACAGTTCGGAGCCTCATGCTGAGTGATGGCATCGACCCATTCAACAGGCAGCCGATTAACATCGATGATGTGGCGCCTGACGAGGACATGAAGGAGAAAATTAAGCTATTCAAGGAGGAGCGAAGGGCGGCAGCGATGCAAACAATCGAGGATGTTATGGATACATCGGAGCCTTAAATCACGAATCTGGGAACGATGGGTTAGGGGCGCATATAGAGGAGTAAAAGAGGTTGTTGATTAGGAGCTATTGAGGAATATCAACCTCCCAATAGCACGAAGACCAGCATATAGGAATTAGACTCCATCACAACATCAAATATATACAATAATCCGCCCTGTCAAACGCATGTCTAACTCCCATGCGCCATAGTATCGAAACAAACTGCCCCCGGGATATCTTCTTCGCGCTCTAACCCACAAACGCTGCCAGCAGAATTATGGTGAGGATAACCGCTAAAATCAACAGAAGCATGCATGCCTTCGACCGTGCATTCTTCTGATACCTCGCTGCGCTCCTGAGCTCCAAGTCGGCCCCTCTTGTATCGCTCCTCGTATTCTCCACATTGGCAGCAATCGTATCGAGTTGCTCGCCTTGCTCGCCAACAATGTGTGCCACATCCCTAAACAGTTCGTTCAGCTCGCTCACACCTTGCTCGATATTCCTGATCTCCGTCTCACGCTCCACGATTAGCGAATCCTGGAAGTCGACTTCATCTTGCGAGGCGAGCCGTAGCTGCTCTTGAGATTGTTGCTGCTGTTGCCCAAAATTAGGGCTGCCACCTTCGGCGGAAGGGGAGGTAGCTTCCTCGAGTGCCGCGCGTGCTGCAGTGGCTGTTGCGCGTTCCTTCTCGAGTGCTCGGCGCTGGACGTTTTGGAATTCGGTGAGGGTGGCTTGGAACTCGCGGGAGAGCTTTTGTTGGGTATATTTTTGCGATGGCTAGATAAAGTCAGTGAATGCACTTGTTCATGGACAAATGTAAGGTAGTATCATACGCTGACGTCCTCCCAGGCCTGGATCCTCTTGACACCCTCTCCAATGTTCTTGAAGTCTTCTGTAGTTTCCTCTAATAGATCATGGACTCGTTCCCGCACTCGTTCGGTATCCCTCTTTGTGCCCAGCAAGGCAACTTGATTCGAAAGCCGAGAGATGTTGCCAGTGAGTGTGAAGAGCTTGTTCATTAGGTCCTGCGACAACTTGGAGAACTCGGGATCGTCGGCATAGGCGTCACCGGATCGCATAGTTGTTGGCTGCGACTCCAGCGATGATAGCTGATCGAACGACATGTTTGTTGCTCAGACAGTTGCGATGTATGTGGCAGAAAAGTGTAGATGTGAATTCGTTTCTATATGCTGTGAAGACTTGATGTGCATGAGTGAAGCGCCGTCAGGTCGTCATCGCCATGACCTTGATGGCGATAACAGGCGGCCGCCAAGCTATAGCGTTGCAGGTCCCGTGGATGGAACATCCTGGTCTCCAAGCGGCCGCATTTATCCGTCGCGAACCAACTATTTGTTTAGAGCTTCCATATCAACACAGCAACGCAAATGCAAGGCACACACCAGTTTTAATATCTGCCACTTCTTTGGTGACGGCGCGTTCACATCGACTATGGCAGCGACAGCTAGGATTCGTCCATATAAGGTATGCGAAATGGGTGCACATTCGCATCGTAAATGCCAAGCTAACATGATTCTGTAGGACTTTCTTACGCCCGCCCTCCATAGACGCTTCACCAGAGCAGCTGCCACATTGCTGGCTGTATGCTACGTAGAATCGCTCTTACTGGGCGAGTGGAACTCTTGTTAGTATATACAGCTTCGTGCCCGAGAATTATATCTAATTATACCTAGTTCTATGGTCCTGGTTCCCTCTGGGACGAGCTGGTTTTCGAACAGGACTGCTTTTCATCAGCGCATTCTCCATCTTCGTCTTGCGAGTCGCCCAGCTGCACGTCGGCCAAAGGACATCAAACTCAGGAATAGCGACATTTAGAGGATATGCTTTCAGGTACCAGACCATACAGACGACGGGATGGTACCTATTCTCGGCCTGGATCTTCAGCGAGGTATTCATTTACTCCGCACCGAACAGCGCCAACATCAAGTGGATCACCGAGGGCAAGAACAATGAGCGGTCACGGCTGAACGAAAGGCCAATATATATTATGGCTTTCTTCCTCGTTCTCGCCGTTTTGCAATCCGCAATCCACCTTGCATATGACTACGACCGCGTGGACTTGCCTGTCATAAAGACTGCAAAGAAAGATGATGCAGCTAAGCCGGAACAGAGCTCGACCGAATCCATTGGCCCATCCACGAAGATTCGAGATTCGTTGCCGGGAATTGTGGCCAAGACCTTCGGTCGTGTCATACTTATGACAATTATGATGCCTTTCGTGTACACTATATTCATCAGGACCACGGCTTGGAAATACACCCTTGGCTTCGCAAAGCTTTTTTGGAACCTACCAAAGACAACATCCCTTCCAATTAGCAGCCCTTTCCATTGGACAGTTTTGGGCAGGACATTATATGGCGGAGTTCTGCTTGTACTGCTATGGGAAATAGGGAACAGAGTGTTTTCTACCTATGTGGCCGAAGGACCGCTCAAGAACGATAGGCCTATCACATATGAGTCAAAGGATCCTAATGGAAGTCTCTTGACTGGCCTAAAGGGGAAGAAGCTGCAAACCAGGGTGAGTTAGAGACTAGTGTCTAGTTTTAGGTGATATTCTAACACATAACTAGGCTTTTGCATTCTGGGAGCTCGTCTTAATTGCAGAGCGTTACCAGGGACGGAGAAAGGTCATATTTGAAGATATCGACCGGAAAGGGGGATCGACTTGGTCTCAGATACTAACCGCATGTACCGAGACCATAACATCCATGGACACTCGTGTACAGACACTCGATCCAGCATCAAGCCCTACCGAACACGTCGATATTAAACCCAGCCGGACTCCTCAGATCGTAAGTATGCTCAACGGTGGTGACAAATCTGTGAAGCCAGAGGAGCCAATCCCGACGTTGCCCAGACTCACAGGCGACATTCAAAAGGAGAACATCTGGAATGCCCCGCCGCAGCCAAAAACCACAGCAGAGCGCTTCGCGAAAGGCTCGGCTGCTCTGGCGTCAGAATACGGCAATACACCCACAGCGCCTATTAGCGTCGACGGCCGCAGGTTGCTTACGCAAGCAACATCCAAGGTCTTAACACAGGAGCAGCAACAGGCCCTATCCCCACAAGGCATCTGGGTCGCCCTGTCGCCATACGTAACGCAGTTCCTACAGAGTCCCTTCGGCTGGCCGTTCCGTCAGGAGTTCAGGCGCCGCATCGCGGCTGTAGTGCTTGGGCAGCCCTACGGGGATGCGGGGATCATTCTGGATTCGGTTGAGGCGCTGACTCTCTTCGCCGTCGCCAGCTTGAAGGAGGACATTTACGGAAACGTGCAGAAGGACGTCCCAGCCATCATCAGGATGCTCACGAAGAGCCTCGTGTCACTGGAATCGATGAGGAAGAGCTTTGGCGTCCATTGGACGGATGTTTCGGGGGATATCGAGAGCCCCGAGGTGGATCTCATTGTGGGAGGGCTGAGGGGGGCACTGCAGGACATTATCGCGGCGTTTGGGGAGTATTTTGATGATATGAAGATGAATAGAGCGGATGTGCGGGCCGCGAGGGAGGCCGCAACGGCGCCGGTGCCACAGAGGCCAGCGGAGATGCAAGAGACCAGGAAAAGGAAGTAGACCGGAAACGGAAATGATGAAACATGTATAACATGGCTTGTATGCTTATGGAGAATACGACCAATAGCTTGGTCCTACATAATAGCTCTTATGGTATCAAAAGCAGTTGCTATCACCCTGTAGCCTTCATGGTGAATCCCATTTTAATTCCCTTCCACAAACCCTTCTCACGCACTCAACCAGGCATATGCTTCTCCCACACTAATCAAAGTTCTATAAATTCCCACCGTTAGGCGGCGGCGCCCTCATCCCCGGCGGCATCCTTACGCCCGCTGCTTGAGCGCCTCTCCCCCTCTCCACTGCGGGACTCAACAAATCAACACGCCCCTTCTGCACCGCAAACGCCGGCGTAACCCACACCCCACAACTACACCTCAGGCCCTTCCAGTTCCACCTCCCCACCAGCGCCTCGCACTTCAAATTTGGACACAACAGGCGGCCTTCCAGCTCACCCGTCTCAAGCGCAGGACGCATCCACGACAAGGCTTGCAGGAAGAAGTGGCCACACGCCACGCTGCTCGCTGACGCAGCAGCGGCGTCAGGGTTGGGCAGCGGGAGGGGCGCGGTCGAGGAGCTGTCTTCCTCGGCAGGGGCTTTGGGGTCGTGCTCGACGATGTACTCCTCCTTTGCGAGCAGCGTCCTGCATCTCCTACAGCGCATCGCCTTTGTCGCATCTGCGCTTTCCGTCGCAGATCCATCCTTAGCCTTCTCCTCGTCCTCGAAGCGCAGGCGGTCTGGGGCGCGACCGATAGACGTGCTCAGCTCGACCTCGGTGGCGTAAAGCCAGCGCTGGTAGATGGCGCTGGAGTCGAGGTTGGGGGTGCAGCCGCAGCGCTTCCAGAGGTCGAGTTGCGTCATGAAACCGGAGTTGGGGTCGGCGTGTGGGCGGGTCTGGCGGATTAGGGAGAGTGCTGTGAAAGGGGTTAGGGAGGGGCGGGTGGCGAGAAGGTAGGCGATGGCGAGGGAGACGGAGCGGGATTTTCCCATTGCGCTGGGGGATGTTAGATGGGATTTAGTGACTTCTTGGGAAGAAATGAAATAATGACTTACCAGTGGATCAAAACACCACCACCCTCTGCCAGTGCATCTTTGATGAACTGGACAACCCTTGGGAAATGCTCGATGAGGTTCTCATCGTCGACATCGTCGATTTGGACGTTGCAGTGCGTGTAGTTCTCCCATCCTTTCGTCTCTTTGTAGTCAAACCGCAGCGCGGAGACGATGTGGGTTACGCCCGCCTCTTTGAGCGTTTGAGGGCGCCGGAGGGCAAATACTCTTGGTCAGGTCAGCTGATGCTCTTTAGGTCAGGGTTGACGTGCGTGAATACGAGGACAGACAGAGTGAAAGAGATGAGGGAGTATATAATAACCACGTGAGAATTAGTCAGAGCAGCAAGGAGCGGAGATGTTGACTAAAAATGGAAGTATGAAAAAGGATAACCTACCCACTAACGTAAACCTTTTCATCACCAGGAACCTTAGCAAGAGACATTTCTAAGGCTTTCTCTACTTCCTCTCGTCTTTTCAACTCTCTCACGTTGGCGAGCTCTACGTCCCCTATACCTTTCATTGCCGCTATGGTTGGTTTCCTGCCCGGGTGCTGCCCCTCTGGTGCCCCTCCTCAGGCCTCGGACAAAAATATCTGTACCCCACCATATCACGTGATTGTAAATATTAAAAAATTGCACGTGATCGTTATAATTACACTTTCTATTTTCGGTGTCTATACAGCCTTACTCCGTAAACTTCTATGGATGCCCCGTAAGTGCCTACCTCGGGCCTTGAACAGACCCCTCACCGCGTCAACTGCCGGTCCGATGTACCAGCCGGCTACAGTTGCTGAAAATGCTACGGCACGCGATGATACTTACCGCTCTTGCACATTTTCATTTCACATCATTCAGGTTTGTCTTCCTTACCATTGCGGAGGAGAAAGTGGGGAGTGCTCACACCCCCCCCGTCGTTCTAGAAGTCTCAACCCCCGCCCGCGCTTAGCCCGCTTTTCATGGCCTGAGGCGCCCAGCCAGACCGCGAAAGAAAGTCGAGACCCCCCAGCCCATTCGAGGCTCTCAACCCTTTTCAGCTATTTCAGCCATTTCAGCCATTTCAGCCATTTCAGCTCTGATTCAACCCCACAGGCTCTAAGTGGGACATTGCACAAGTATTGTAGATTTGACACCGAGGCCCGCTCGAGCATACCAAGACCAGAAGATGGATAGCAACGGAAAAGGTAACGATATATGGAACATGGAACATGAAAGTCGGACCGGGAAATGACCGCTTGCCCACTATTGGACCCGCCCCCGACCGCCTTTTCCGTCGCCCCCAAGATGCGTTCCTTCACAAGCGGTCGGGCCTTTGCGCTGGCTGGCATGCTGTACCTGGACCCTGGATTTGCCGCCCCTGTCTACTACTGCTCTAACCTCAGAGAAGAAGCCCGTAAGGAATGTAACCATTCCTCTGGCCTGTCACTGGGACCCGTTCTGCGGGATACGTTGCTCTCGTTCCTCCCCGTAAATATAAGGACGTGTTCTGGCGTCGCCTCACAGGGCTGCAAGCTTGGTCATAGCAACTACTCTAGCGGCTCCATCCACCACGATCTTGACACTTCATGATGCCTCGTTGACTGACCAGAGCGTCTGCATTCGGTAATATTTTTCGGAGAGGCGGTTACTACAAATAGCCCCCGCGAGCATTGCATCGATCCTGCGTATGTACGAGCAGGATAGGATTATATCAGGGAAATTGGTTGCGCCGGTGGTCAGGGACCAATAAGGCTGTCTGTTTTCTCATCAGCGACGGTGAAGAACAACACCTCTCCCATGCACAGCAGGACCGGCACCGATGCGGGCCCAACGCACCTGCGTCGGACAATTGGACCAATGCTAGGCGGCCCATGGAATGCGAGGGCCATGCAGGTGGCGGTGGGGTCATTTCGCCACTGTTGCATGGTTCGGAAATGGCAGACTGGACAGATGTTGTATGTTGCTATTGAATTGCTAATTTCTAACCGCTAACTTCGGACTCGCCAAGCCAGCCACGGTCGGCATGAGGGGGGTGCAAATGCACCGTGCCCGTACTACTTGGGCCTGTCTCTGCGAGGTGCCATTCGTCTCAAGCATTTGCATGGAACGGGCCATAGTGTAAAGTAAACCCTTGTCCGTGTGGCACTCGTATGGTAAGAGTACTCGTACCTGTGCTTTGGTTGTGGAGGTTGCCGCGGGATAACGGTTGACGCTCACCTCAGTATACACTATAGAAAATCATTAATATGGGAAGTTGTGTGGGCGCCCGCTGACGGATTCTTTACCATGGCACCGCATGGTATAACTATTCCACGAGCAGTGCGGATATGCTGCAACCTTGCAGCGGTTAATCGACGGCTGGCTAAATCCGAGGGACCAAGATGAAGCTGCAACTCCCAACTCGCTCGCCTTTGGATCAGATGAGCCTATTCGTCCCACAGTGCCGGAGCACACCACGGGCCATCAGCACTTTTACGATGCCTCTCACAGATGATGCACATGGGTTGAATCTTGCTGGCTGGGTATGACGCAGCTACTGAGCGCCCTCAATGCTGTTTGACGTCGTGCTTACCACGCCGCCGCGGAGGTGCGGTTGCGAAACGCGAGATCCCAGTCCAATGACATTGTTAGTTGCAGTACGAAGTTTTGAGGTGGCGGCCAGTATCTTTCCCAGCAAAGGGGACGGCAATTGGGCCACGCAACGATGGAGCACAGTACTCCTCGTTATGGTGGCACAAAATTACAGTGCGGAGAAGAGTGACAGATTATTCACATAATATTGCTTGACTCAAGACTACAGATCGTCCCGCTTTCCTGTCTGATTTTCACACATGGCGAGTCACGTTGTGGGCACGCTGAATGTTCCACCTACTTGATTTAGTACCCATGGAGAAGCTTCGTCAAGCATTGGCCTCACAAAGCGGGAGCCGGGACGGAATGCTGCATCTGCAACCCCACATGCACATCGCCAGAAGAGGTTGGCAACGAGAGCAAGGATGCCTTGGACTGAGTGGTTTCTCGCAGCCGTTTCGACGGGCACGACTTTATATTAAGGTAGGGGATAAGTGATAGAAGAAGGCCGGTGGTTGGCGATCAAAATGGTTCACACTCCGTGTGATAACGTACATGTTGACATCTCAAAACCCCCAAACTTCATCCGATAAAGGCGTTAGGGACCCCCAAGAAAGCCGGATTGGGCACGCGGAGCAATACTTGACGTACATGCCGTGCTTGGACATACATGCCATGTGCATATCGTGTTTTTGGTGGACATGCGCTGGCAATCTGCAATCTGAGGGCACAGCCAGTCTGCTCGCTCCCCTTCACCTTCAGGACTGGTCCGGTTTTCGGAATCGTGTTCCAAGGAGCGCTCTTTGGAGTTGGAAGTTTACGAGTCAATATGAGAGTGGCGAGCGACTAACCTTTGGTAAAATGAGGCCACATTAAAATGGATCCTCTTTCTGAGCTCGTACGCTTCGTGACTGCGGCTGGCTTAATATATATAAACCCGTCAGATATGTGCAAAAGCTGCTGTATGGATCGCCTTCACAGAACTGACACACAGAGCTTGCGGGGAAGCGAGCTGAACCAGCTGTGAAGATTTTGGTTTTCAGGTATCGCTTGACCACGAGGTGATTGTTCTCATCCAATGAGTTGTGAATGGCGATACTCCTCAGCTCATCTCTTGCAGCTGAAAACGAGCCTTACCGACCTTGACACGGAAATGGCGAACTACCGGGAATCTATAAGCTGGCTGCATGCGCTAAGTCACACAAGCTGAGAGTGATCAGCCTTGTAGAAGGAGACTGTGTCCAGCTGTTTAGTAGCTCTCAAGCTTGTTGCACTACCACAAGTCAACTGTTGTACTGTGCTGTGTGCTCCGTACTCCGTGCACCAGACCAGGCGAGCTCGCTATGTATTCGCCCATTCCACAGAGAACTCACCTCGAAGGTGTGTGCAGTGCATAACGCGTAAGGCGCCGCGCAGTAGCGCGGCCAGTGTACGTGGGTGCGCGGAACAAGTGCGATACTCTGCAGATTACGTGGACGCCAAAGGTGGCGCAGCCGGTTTCGCTCATCTCACGACAGTGCCCCAAAACGAGAACGCGGGGAAGTCTGATGAAAGGGTCGCGCTACCTGAGTAGGGGTTCAACGGGAGGCACACGTTGTGGAGACGCATTCCGAACGCCTCCAACGCGCTTTGGACCTACCATACTGTACAGGTGCGGTTCAGTGCACTCATAGGGCATTTCGCCGCCCCATTCGCATCCTGGTGAAGCTGTGAGTTACAGGGAGCATCTTGTCAATCTAGGCGCGTATGTTGAATCCACAAAGTTACCAGCGTTTCTGAGACACGGCAGAGCCAGCCATTTGGTGTGGGTGGGTGCCAAAGCCTGGTTGGCGGCGAACCCACCATCGCCAAGAGAGTAAACTTGTGGGCGAGAAGGAGGGGGAGCTCAGACACCTGTCCCACAGTGCTTTTTCACGTTGTACCAAACAACAGGCCCGTTTTTACCAGACACGGCAGACCTGGGACGGGAGGGAGAGCTGGGACGGCTGAGAGCGCTGGATCGACAAAAGGAAGTTGAACTGGAAATTAAACCCAAGCCGCACATGTTATCAGGAGTTGGGAGTGTGGAGTGATCGGTAAGAGAAGCCGTCTGTTGAGTTTCTGCAAAGAAAAGGGTATAATTCTTGTGCGAATACAGCGGAAATCATTCTATCCGACATGGCGTGCCCCATGCGCGCATGCCTGGTGTCCTCGTACCTCTCGCCGGGAGGATACTTGTCCCGGACTTCGCACAGGGCCAAGTAGGGCTGAAGGATCTCAAGCCCGTCAAAACCATCCGCTTATCATCCGAACCCGCCGCCCGCCTGGCCGTCCGTCCGTCCCGCATACTATGTAGTCAGCAACCAGCAACGCTTGACCTCATCCAATCACTGCATGCAACCGTGCTGCAACGAACAGAAATCGCCCAGTTAGAGTGACGGAGCGCTATCCCGGGCTTTGCATGGGCGGCCGCTCGGGCGGGAAGGAAAAAAGAAGGAAAAAAAAGGAAGCACATCAGACAAGTGGTGGTGAAGGTGGAAATGGGATGAGCAGTCCAATATCCAGAATCAGGTTTAAAACGTGCTCTGTCTGTGGCTGGTAGTGTACAGCACCGTTTTGCCCAGTACAAGCCACCACCAGGGCCCTCTTTCTGACTTGCCGCGCGCATAAATACACGACCGAACATCCTGTTTCACTAACAATAGATCGACCCTCAGCTCTTCCCTTTAGGCCTTCGACTCCGGCGAACAGCTGGGAGAACTGTGCAAAGAAGTGGACGACTCGGTGGAATCTGCCGGATATATCCGTTTCCTTGGCCTGATCTTCTTGCTAGCATTCTGAGCCAACCAAACATAGCCCCCGCCTGACCATTGCCACATAGTGCTGTGCATAATTTGCTGTACACAGCAAGTTACCCTCTTCGTACTGGTACGATTGATCCTGAAGGTATGCAGTCAGCACTCTTCTCACTTTCCGCATTCGACCATGTCTCCAGGACGAGGGACTCCTCGAGGGAGGGAGGGACGATAGAGGAGGGTTATCCAGATGAGCGTCGCCGTCGATATCTGAGCTCAGGGACAGACAGCCTCGGTCAATACTATCCTATCCATATTTCCATTTAACCTCAGCTCCTGCTTGTTGCGGACGGGCGTTGCGGACGGACGTTCTTTCATCGACACAATCCATGGGGCCCCGACTATGACAAAGCGCTAGGTAACTTTTGTCGGCGCACAATCGTCTTACTTTTGACGGTGGATACTGCTTGGATGCTTGTACTCTACCGGAGTACTCACGCGGCGGCGCAGGACCACGTACATACTCATGCACATACTATAGTATACGGAGCGAAGGAGCTTCAGAGGGAGGAGAGCGGGCAACGATACAGGGCGGAGGCGTGGGTTGGACTTTCCTTCCTTCCTGGCCCAAAAGGCCCCTGTCGCTACGCAGAAGCAACTTCCTGAACATATGGTGCCGTGTACGCTACAGTACTGTACTCCGTAAGTACATACATACTGCAGAGTACCACAAAACTCTTGGGACAGTACTATTGCCTTGCCAAGCAGCGATGGCAGCACTTGGAGAGCACTACTGTTGCTGCTGCGACTGCTGTAGCTTCATACCGTGGCCAGTCAGTCCACTTCAGCACTCTTCTGCCGCTACTCTGCTTACTAGTAGTAAACACTACTACTGTATTTACATACTACCCTACGACTATTCTAGTACAAGAAAGGAAGGGACCAGGGGACGGCACCACCACTCCCACTACTCTCCCACTACTCCGAAAGTCAATGGTGTACTGAAGCTAGTAATATATCCACTTCGCTTCCTTCCCCTCCCTCTCCCCCCCCTTCCTTTTCCCCACCTCTACTTACCTCCCTACTACCCCCCCTACACACCCTCCTCTCCTCTCCTCTCCTCTCCTTCCATTCCCCCCTTACCCCCCCCCTCATCACCAACCCCCCCTCCCCTCCCTCCTCCACCTCCTCCACCCCTACAGCCACATACCATGCTCAAGACCACTCCCAAGGTTATACTAGCCCTGATTATATTATATCCCTACGCACGCCGTTTCCTTGGGGGTTAATCTTCCTTATTTGCTCTTATTCTTGGTGCCATCCTTCGTCTGCCTCATTGTCTGCCTCATATACCACCCACCCTATCTGCCCTATCTATCTTAAAAGCTACCTACTCGTGTTCTCTATACGGCCCTTTTCTCGATCTCCACACACCTTCAATCCCCTATTCTTGCAAACCTCAAACTATCTCAGTGCCACTGTGGAACTCTGAGACATTTTTGGGCGAGGTCCCGACTTCTGATACTTATTGGCACCCTATCGCCGAAGTACCGAACCCCTACGGTACCGTCCCGCGACCCTCTCATTTTCAGCCTTCTCTGAACAACCTCGACAAGGCGGCTGATGAAATGACATAAACACCAGGCTAATTCGTCGCCCCATAGACGGGAATTCACTTCGTTTCGCATCGCCTTGTTATTCCTTGCTTCTCTTTTAACGTTTATGACTTCTGGATATATATACGGTTCATGGTTCGTGCTCTCTCGGTCAGTCCGTGAATTGTCGCCACTCTGGAATAGGAGACGCGCCAGCCTCCTCCGTCGCCTCCACATGCTGCACTGTTCAGCTCGTGGCAAAGAAACGACGTACGATCATCATGGACATCCCTCGCTATGCGTCGGCGCATCGTTCGACGTTTGCCCTGCCCGAAATATACATACAGACCTCGAATCCGTCCGAGAGGAAGGCCATGACAATTCGATCAAGCCCTAACATCCTGGGATCCTCTCCACCCTCTTCTGCCAGCCCTATGTCGATACCGAACGCGCGGGACGACGATTCGCCGCCGCCACCGCTACCGCCACCGCGGTACATCAATCATGAGCGAGAAGGCAGTGGGGCGAGGACTGTTGACCCGGGTTGGGAATGGAGTAATTCTAGAGAAGAACATGGCTGGGGGAAACCATCTTCTGTAAAGTCGGGTTCGAGTTTATACGGAAGCTTTGCGGGCTATGGGAATGGTATCATGGACGCTGTCGAATATCGCCGTGGGAGTTCTGCCTCTACCATAAAATCCATATCTGGAATCGACTCATACAATAACTCGTGCCCGAAGGTGGACGAGGGCTATGCAAGCCTTTCTACATGCGCAAGCATAAGCTCTACCAAGTAAGTTAATGTGGTTTCTTGCGAGCTGGATTTGCTATACTGTTATGAAAATGGATTGGCGGCGCCGTCAATTTTACGTGTCGAGCTTCATGGACAGAAGGACTGTTGAAATTTGCGAGAACTTTGCTAATATTGGTGGTTCTATAGCTCGAGGCATGAAGATTCGGTACCAGGGAGAACTGGCTTTCAAAGCTCAGTACACGAGAAATACCGGAGCAATACGCAGACATATGACAAATCCGTACTACAGAAGCTTAACTCGAGAAGGGGAGGTGATATTTCAACATCCCCCCGAAGCTTCGGAAGGGCTCCTTTCAGCAAATCTTTCAATGATAGCGTGCCATCGTCGCCCTTAGGCCAGACGCACGGGCTACCACACCAAAAGCCTTTATCTCTGCCAGCAATGAACACGAAACTGAGCCCTTTGGAAAGCCCTCTTTCTAGGTGGGCGAGTGGAGGATCAGCACCCATTGGGCCACGCCATGGCGCTCAATATGGCCACAGGTCACCGAGCGAACGGGATGATACGGAGCAATCTCCACGGCCATACAGCAGACAAACGACTCACGATTTTGACGACGCTTCCAGCACCGTTAGCTATTCTTATCAAAACAGTCACTACACGGATAATGAGTCCGACTTCCCCATGGAAGAGACCGGGTTCCAACGCCTTCATATCGACGACGGGATGAGGCGATCAGATGGGCAACCACTGAGCGCTGCTGCTGGACAGAAGAGGAGAGCGTCATCGCCTCCCGTTGACGACGGGCCACCACTACTGCATACCGCTACGAGCTTGAGTGACTTGTATAGGAGGAGGGAGCAAGCCTCCCGTGCCTCGCCAGCTCCACGGAATCATTCCAACCATGGATCTGTTTCTTCTTCGTCTACATCTGGACCTCGAAGCGCATCATTAAATTCTGTTCCCTCGCTAGCTGCTAGCAGCATGAGCACTGTTGATTCTTACGGCCGACTGTCCCCTGGAGGTCGCTCGCCTGGGGGCCGTTCGCCTGGCGCAATTTCTCCTCTTGGATATTCTACCGATACCCATTATTATCCTGGCGCTGTTTCTCCCCGCACGATGGATGGGCACGACTCGCCCTTTTCCATGTCGTTGGCTGCTACTAGTGCACCTCTCGAGCATCCAAGACTCGCCCACAGGGCCATCTCTGATTCGAGGCCGATTGTCTCTGCTCATAAGACTCTGGATGCCATCAACCAGCCAAAAAATGGCATCTTAAAAGTCCAGAGCGGATATGTGTGCGACTGCTGTCCGAAGAAGCCCAAAAAATTCGACACGGAGGAGGCATTGACGTACGTTTTGTACTGCTTCGTTTTCATCACATTTTGTACTAATAATATATTTCTAGTGCTCACGAGTCAGAGAAGCAATACGAATGCGCATATTGCAAGAACCGCTTTAAGAATAAGAACGAAGCAGAGAGACATCAGAACTCTCTTCATTTGCGCCGTCATTCCTGGTCTTGTGCCGCGCTATCGGGATACGTGGATGCATTCCATACCTCGCCAACTGCGCCCAACGATGCAGACACCTGTGGTTACTGCGGCGATGAGTTCCTGAGGAGCGGAACAGGGATTCTTAGCAATGGGCAAGAGGGCAGAGTGCCGACGGAGCGTGATTGGGAGGCCAGGATCCAGCATCTAGTCGATCTGCACAAATTCCGCGAGTGCAACCACACGAAGAAGTTCTTCCGCGCAGACCACTTTAGACAGCATCTCAAGCACAGCCACGCAGGCACGAGCGGAAAGTGGACGAATATGCTCGAAAACGCATGTATGAAGGATGAGCCACTACCAGTAGCGAGGATCAACGAGGAGGAGGAATAAAAAAAAATGTAGGCGAGACACGACGACCAGACCAAAAAATTGGCATCGAAATTTATAAGGGGGAGACATTTTTCAGAGGCGAGATTGCTAGGGCTACGGTTGCGGCATACAGAGCAGGGGATTCATTCATATTTGGAGTTTTTGCGTCTTTTTTGGTTGGCATCTTATCTACTATCTACGAAGCAGCAGCTTCATTAACGAACGAACGAATACTGCATATACTGGAGCATGTTATATGGGCCTTGCCTTGTTTTGGGCGAGGGGTGGGAGGGCTATTTGGATTAAAAGAGCGCGCAGTTTTGCGCTGGGAGTCGAGGGCTAATCTGTGGGGGAGGGTTATGAAATGGTTATACACTTTGGGTGATATAGGCAGTGGAGTGTGTGGCGCTTAGAGAGAAACACGGGGCATGAGAGATGAGTAGGAGGCATGGCGACCGAGGCGGGAATGGTCGGTGTCGGGATGAATATATGGATGGATAGATAATGCGAAGGGGGATAGAGAAACCTCCTCAATCATGCCATTCACACTGTCATTTACAGTACTACGTTTCAAGAGCCTGCCATGTGATTATGAACTACCGGAGACTCCCATACAGGACCCGAAGATAATGGAATTCTATTACCATTTAGCTCCAGAGAATGTATTAAGACCCAGCGCGTCAGCCCTGTATCAAGGAACCCCAGAACCCCACCAGCACTTCCCCTGAGAACCGGCGAAGCGGGTGTTTAGGACAGGGGCAGACAAATACACCGAAGTTCGATCCGCAATAAAGCCGTTCCAACAAGAATTCCCTTTTGGTAAACCTAAACCCCGGCAGAAGTTGTTCTTCTCCCCGTTTTCCATTCCTTCCATCGAGATGAGATGAGCCTTACAGCCCCGCCTCGCCTCTGGACTACCGAATTTCCCCCAACTTAATCTCCATCTGCCACGCCCCGCCATGCACCAGCACTGTGTCGTCACCGAGCCACCGGCCGGGCTAACATTTGCACCGTCCGGCGCCGCCAATAGGGGGCCGGAAACGGCATAAGCAACAGGATACGGCGGATAAGCATATCGCCCTAATATGCTGATCTTCGCCCGGCTCTACGTAGTTTGGGAAGTCTGGATTAGGTTTAGAACCACTGTGGGAAGCTGAGGAGCGATGCTGCACGGGCAATCTACCGAGGCTGGCTGGTGGCGTAGGGACGGAGGGATGAGAATGTAAGCACTAACCTCGGGTGTGGCTCGAGCGCGAGCAGGCGTCAGCCACGATGGAGAAGAGCAGGGCGCGAGTGGTAAGGGAGGGGAAGTCATGAGTGATGCTGTGGCGGCTTACGGGCGTGGTTGGTGGAGCCGGAGGGATGCTGGGGCTATCGAGGAGGATTTTGGACCAGCGCAGGAGAGGGAGTAGGGCTGGATCGGGAGAGAGTAAGCGCCGCTCGGTTTCCCATCGTATTCCTGCCTGCGATTTTGCGTGATCGAGATCGTCCGAGGTCGTCATGGGTTGCAAGGTTCGCTCCCGGGGCTGCTGACTTCCAGAAACATAGGTCAGACTCTCATTTTGGGATGGCTCCATCCCGCGTTTGCGGATGTATCTTCGATGGCCGCGGTACCAGACCAGTACATGATTCCCCGTAAATTTGCCCGCTATCCCAGTCCTCGTAAAGGATACCATGCCGCCCGGCATGCAGTCAGCTGAGTGCTGACGGCCTCTTGACACCACGATTTACCTAGATGGGACGACGGGGCGGCATATGTGCACTGACGTGTCAGTTCGGTCTCGCCGACGTGGGCATGTGCGGGGCACGCGAGCAAGGCATGTTGCATCTCTGGGACGGACCGGCTCGACAAGATGGGAAGGTGACGATGCACAACCTCATGTCCGGTCGAGGCCCGGTCGAAGCTGGGGAGGTGCGGCAATTGTGGAGTATCGTAAGCCTCGGCGTTTGGGACGCGACAGGGCTGGCGAAAAATGGGTCGTGCGTGGGGGTTTCCGTATATCGTATACGTGCTGACCTTTGGGCTGCTGGCTTTTTAACGGAGGTCTTTGGGAACGCTGGGGAAGAGGTTTGGGTTTTGGAGGCGTTCGCGGTTGCGTTTCGCTATTTCCGCTGCGCGCTTGCGGTCAAGGCGTTTCTGGTAGAAGGCCCTGTATAACGTTAGATGTACGTAAAAATATAGCTTGGGATTTGGAGTAGATTACTTTTGAAGAGCGAAGACACGGGGTTCTTCTTCTGGTTCTTGTGATGGAGTGTCTGGCTTCTTCTTTATATTGTCAGTATTCATCAAGGGTTCACGTGATAGGATTGCATCCCATACCGTACCGCCGTCCTTTTTCTCATCGCCCTTCTCCTTTTTATCTTCGTCTTTCTTGTCCTTGTCCTTCTCTTTCTCCTTGTCCTTGTTCTTTTCTTTCTCCTTCTTCTTCTTTTGCTTCTCCTCAAACTCCTTCTTAACTCGCTCTACCTCTTCCTCCATCTCCTTCTTCTTCTTGGCAGCAACTGCAGCTTCATCTATGATAGGAGTGCAGAAGCCCTTATCCTTCAAATGGCCAGGGCAAACGAAAAAGAAGTCCTTCTTAACATTAGCTACAGCATGAGGTTGTTTAGATAACGAGCGTACCTTGTTTTCAGGAACGACGAGCACGCTAGTGCTCGGTTTGAAGCATATATCACATGGCTTCGACGCCGTATCTGCCACCTTCCTGTGGGTATAGATGTTGGGGAATGACATAGTTCGAGTGCTCTGTTCTGAAGAGATTATGTTAATTGCTGCACTTATCACTTTGATTCAGGTTTGGCGGACGTCGAAGATATATATGCTGCGGGGACCAACGATTTGTTGGCACGATACGGCATATAGCTCACCGTAGTAGCTATTGATAGCACGTGCGATGTTACAGTTGTCTCTTAATTGTCTCCCAAGGTACCTGCATTTAACCTAATATAAATCATTACTTTAGCTATATTTTTAGGAAAATAGCAAAGACAATTATAGCCCCGAGTGATTTAAATCATTTGTTTTTCCTATAGTTGCCGAACAGTGCTATTATCCATAGTCTGCTTCAGACCCTTAAGGAGCACGAGTACTGCCCTTATTCATGGTCTATCGTATGGTGGAAATGTACATACAGTACGATAGGCCGGCGATAAGGACGCGCCGTGCGCGTAGCCAGGGCGTCATTATTTCAAGCTGCGTTTGTTTTCCTCCAACAAATCGCCACAGACGTACAAATTCGACAACATGAGTCGGGCACTAGACCAGTCAAATCTAGAACAAGCCTTCAAAGAAAGGCCAGATATCGTTGGAGCGATACAAGCCGCAGCTAGTATGATACATATGATTTATTCTCCTCCTTAACGCATTGTTTCATGCGTCGTGATCCACAAGTGCAACATTGTTGGACTTCAGCTGACCTAATGCAGCTGCCCCGGCTTGGGCAGAGCTCTTCAACGAGATCTCGTCTTACATAGTCAATTTACGACGAGAATTGGAACCGTCAGCCTCGGACCCGGCGTCCAAGAAACGGAAGCTTGAGGAGGGATTGCCTATCCAACCTAAGAAAGAAGCCACCGACACTCAACCGCTGGCGAAATTCGCCAATGGATTCGACCATGCAAATGATGAGGCGTTACTACAAGTGAAGGAAATTTCCATGGTGGTTCCTCTGCGCAAGAAGTTCACGATTGAGTTTACAAAGAACCATATCCAAGCGCGAGACCCCAAGACAGACGAAATTGTCCCTGGGACAACATATCCGTGGAAGGACATAAGTCAGTTGCTCCAAATTGGTACTTTACTCCTTGCAGACTCTAACAAAGGATAGGCCACGCATTTTGCCTTACGGTCCCCGAAAAGGCGCAAAAGCAGTACAACTACATCTTATTCCTCAAAGACGCACACATCGTCACGCCACGACACGCTCAGTATGGGCCAAACCCGCCTGATCCACTCGTCCTCACGATTCCCTCCACGGCGCCCAAACCAGGGAGCATTTCTGGAAAATCTCTCAGTGCGGCATCCGCGGTCTCAGACCAGCACAAGACGCTCTTTGACTTCTTCATTAACCAACAACTAAAGGCGAATGGCCGTAACATATCTATCGTCGAAGCTAACTGGAAGGTCTTCTCCGGCGCGGGGAAGGAGGCATACAAGCCGAATGATCCAGCGGTGCACGTGAAGGCCTTCCGAGGCAGCAAGGATGGGTACTTATATTTCCTGCCAGGTGGCATACTGTGGGGATTTAAAAAGCCTTTGATATTCCTGCCCAAGGAACAAATAGTGGCAGTCAGTTATGTCAACGTGCTGCAGCGGACATTTAATCTGGTGGTCGAAGTTGACGTCCGATATAAGAAATCGGATGGGACGTATGAGGAGGAAACCGAGGAGTTCGAATTCGGAATGCTCGACCAAGAAGATTTTGGGGATATTGATGCTTATGTGAAGCGCCATGGCTTGCAGGATGCTAGTATGGCTGATCAGCGGAAGGCCAAGAGGCTGGGGATCAACACGGTCAAGGGAGAAGGCGGCTCGAAGGTCGATGTGGGCGATTCGGGAGAGTTGCAGAAGGCTGAGCTTGAGCTGGGAGACGAATTACTCGATGAAGATGAGGGAACTGAGGGAGAGGATTATGATCCTGGCACTGATGGGGAAAGTGAGGGTTCTGGGTCTAGTAGCGACGAAGACAGCGATGAAGAAGGTGGAGGCGGTGGTGAAGGGGATGAAGACGACGAAGAAGATGATGACGAAGGCGATGAAGAATTATAGATGCTATATGACATATACAGTATTGTGACGACAATGGGTAGAAAGGTGTGGAAAATGAGTGTAATAAACTACTGGCTGGTGGGGTTGTATATTATTGTGATTGCAATTAAGGGGCTATTTATCGATTCATACCAAAAGTTAAACATACTCTTGATCAACCACGGGTCATTGCGGTGATTAAAATCCCCCCCCTTATTATGCGCAACTTGCCCAAGAAATTTCATGTATATTTTGGTCTGCTTGTTATTTACCTGCCATGATGCAATGATGCTAAAACGCTGGTATCACTTATCAAAAACCCCTTCCCCTTCCCCTTTCAACCATATCTACTCTATACCCCTACTTCAACAGGCTCTCCTTGACACTGATGGGGCCCTCGCCGACACCAGTGAAGATAACGCGGCTAAGGCCCTCCTGCAGCGCCTTTACTGTCCTCTCGTCAAAGTGCGCCGCATCACTAGCCTTAACCTCCGCTCCCTTGCCTTCCCAGCCCTCGACAGAACCCAACACAGTCTTGATAGCTCCCGCAACCTCAGACAAATGCTCCTCCTCGAAGTAGATAACGCAGTTTGGTCCAGCATCAAAGGTATATGCGGCAATAATCTTGCCTGCCTTCTCGTTGATCGCCTCAACCACTCTGATCGCCGCTCTGCTGGTATCATTGAGGTAAAATATCGGTGGGAAGGTATCCAAGCACGTAGCGTGGAAGCTGTTGCTCTCCACCATCGTAACCTTTCCAAACAGCTCAAAGTCCTTGTCCTTCACAGCCTTGATCATCTGCTCCATGTGCTTTGGCACCACAGTCTTCACGCGGTGCTGGGAAAGCTCGGATGTTGCGACAGTAGTCTGCATACCGGCCGTGCTAGAAACGCCCTTCTTCTCCGCAGAGGCGACGAGGATCAATGCGCGCATGTTGGGCCAGTGAGAGGCTGGCGCAATCTCAACAGCTTGCGAGTCCGATCCATCAGCCGCAGAGCCCATATCCCACGCCACGTATCCGCCGAAGAGGGAGCGGCATGCTGAGCCAGAGCCCTGACGGGCAATTTTCGACAGCTCAGTCTTCGTTGCTGGGAGCTGGTACAGGTCGGCGATGGCGCGGACTAAGGCAGCGAATCCGGCAGCGGAAGAGGCGAGCCCGGCGGCGGTGGGGAAATTGTTCTCGGACACAATCTTCAGTGTCAGTGTGGAGAGCTTGGGGAGAGAGGGGTCGGCGGCTTCGAGGGCGGCGCGGAGGGAGCGCAGTTCGCGGAAGCAGGCTTGCGTGCGGGCGCCTGTAACATCCTGTGGTGAGCCATTGAGGAGCAGGGTGTCGTCAGATCCAAAGGAAGAAGAGCAGGCGGCGGTGGTGTGAGTCCTCAAGTCGGATTGGGCAAGGGTTACGGAGAGGGACGAGTTGGTGGGAAGGTTTAACTTGGGATCACGCTTGCCCCAGTACTTGACGACGGCAATGTTGACAGGCGCAGTGGTGCTAGCCTGGTAGACTGTAGAATCGGCCATTTTGAGTAAATTTGAATGCTGATGAAGAGAATTGAAAGGGGGTGCAATAGAGGGGTTGTTGGAAAGGGTGAGGGGTTGAAGGCGGTGAGGAGTAAATACATTGGGTTGTGGTTTTGGGGCCAGACCAATCGGACATCAGTAGCGGGAGCAACCGTGCAGGGCCCAAAATTATTAATGATGCTCAGTCGCCATCTTCTCGTCTCCCAGCGCGTTTCGAAGAATCTCGACTCACATACGCAAACATGGGCAAAACGCCAGAGGCAGAGGCGCCCGCTGAGGTGTGCCCCGTTGACGACAAGACCCGCGCCGCGTGGTTGAAAGCAAACCCAACTGCATCGTTTCCGGGTGCAGCGAAGGGAGCCGGCGACGCAAAGAAAGGCAATGCCTGCGATTCCGAAGATATCAGCCAGACTCCTCCGGCGCAGCCTGGGCTATTCGCACGATTTTTCTCCTCGACGCCTCCTGCGGATGTAGCGGCCGTGTCGACTGGGCTTGGTACGCAGCGCGTGGTCTCAACAATCCCTCGCGCATCGTCCGTCGACGACACCGAAGGCTCGAAGCCGGCGAATAGCGAGAAGGAGAGCGGAGTTAGCGCGAGTGGGAACTGGATATACCCTTCGGAGAAGATGTTCTTTGATGCAATGAAGCGAAAGGTATGTACATTGGGATTAAAATGAACGATTTTTCTGACGGAGTCGTTGCAGGGTCACTCGAGCGATCCCAAAGAGATGAAGACCATCGTGCCGATACACAATGCAGTAAACGAGCGAGCATGGAAGGAAATCAAGGAATGGGAGAAGCCATATGGATCAGACGAGAAATGCGGAGGCCCCAAGCTGCATTCATTTCTTGGGCTCTCGACATCGATGTCTCCAAAGGCACGTTTCAACAGCCTGTTGGGTTATACTACACCATTCGATCGCCATGACTGGATTGTCGATAGGTGCGGCAAGAAGGTTGAGTACATCATTGACTTTTATGCTGGCAAGGACGAGGGGAAAAACAATGGCAAGCTGAGCTTCTACTTGGATGTGAGGCCAAAGCTCAACAGCTTTGAAGGCTGGAAGATGAGAGCGGCGAAGACGGTTGGTCTTGTATAGAGTAATGTAAAAACATATATGTACAGTATTGGGGTGGCTCGGCGTTGGATAGGGTGGTTGGGCATTACGAGAATCTCCCAAACCAGGAATCGTACTTAAAAGACAATGTAAATTTAGGCTATGGAACTTCATAATCAGATCTAGCTTCTCATGTTGAAAAGGAGCCTCGCTACCACCACAGTCTCGTAAAAAATGATACACAACTTTGCCATATTCCCCACACCGCTCGTAAAGACATCCCAACGCCGCCGCCGACAGTGCATCGTCATTATTCGTAATGGATTTCGAATCATGGAGCTGCCGCTGGTGGGGGGGCCTGTTCCTCGGCAGTGACGCCGCGAAGAGGAAGCTCAGTCTTGAGTCCCCCTTCGGCAGGAGCTGCAGCCTTAGCAGCCTCCTTCTTTGCCTTCTTCCTCTCCTTATCTCTGGCCCTGTCGGCAGCCTTCTTAGCCTTGGCTTCTTCGTCGGCAATCCTCGAGGCTTGGGTGCCACCGTACTTGATCCTCCACTCCTCCTCCTTCTTCTCGTCGATTCTGGTGAACAGATACTCGGCCTTGCCGAGCTTGTGGCCGCTCTTAAGAGCCTCCGGCTCCCACTTGTCAGTGATCGACAGCAGAGGCACCTGGAGCTGCTTGACAATGGAGGCCCCAGTAGATGGCATGAATGGCGACGAAATAGACGCAAGGAGATATGCGAGGTTGAGAGCTAGACCAATGATAGTGCGTGTCCTCTCGGGGTTACCTGTCAGGTTGGCATTATCAAGACGACCAGCCAAGAGGTTGTTGCCCAATGCTGAGATCTCCATGAACTTCTTGAGCCCAGCGCGAATTCTAACAGCCTCCATATCCGCAACATATTCTCCGAGGTGGGTATTGACGCTGGCAATGAATGCTGGGAAGTCAAAGGTCTCATCAGTATACGATGCAGAAAATTCCGGAACTACACCATCGCATTTTGCGTTCACAAACTTGACAAGACGGTTGACGAAGTTTCCAAGGTTGTTGAGAAGCTCGCTGTTGTTTGCTGCGATGAACGCTTTCCACTCAAACTGGGTGTCGCTGGTCTCTGGTCGGTTTGCCATAAGATAGTAACGCCATACAGATGCAGGAATGCCGGTATCCTTTGCAGTGTCGCCGAAAACACCAACTCCTCTGGACTTCGAGAATTTTCCACCTTCGTAGTTCAGATACTCTGTAGTAGAAACGTGATTGAGCTTGGTCCACTTGTCTCCCGTGCCGATCTGGGAACCTGGGAAAATAACAGTGTGGAATGGAACGTTGTCCTTGCCCATGAACTGGTAGAGCTTCACGTCTTCTGGGTTGCGCCACCATTGCTCCCACTCATCTGTGTAGCACGCAGTAATGGAGGGATATCCGATACAGGCATCAAACCACACGTACATAACCTTGTTCTCGTAGCCAGGGAGCGGCACAGGTGTGCCCCATTTCAGATCCCGAGTAATGCTGCGCCCTTCCAAGCCCTTGTCAAACCACGACTTGGTGATGCTGATTCCATTTTGGGTCCATGCTCCATCCTTGCTGGACTTTGCGAACCATTCTTCGATTTTTGGCTGGAGCTTGTCGAGGCGGATAAACATGTGCGTAGTATCGCGCTGGACCGGGGTGGCTCCATCGACCTTGCAGCGTGCGTTGATTAGCTCAAAGGGGTCCAGAAGGCTGCCGCACTTGTCGCACTGGTCGCCGCGAGCATCATCATACTGGCATTTCGGACATGTACCCTCCACGAAGCGATCCGAAAGGAACGACTCGTGCTTTTCGCAATAGGGCTGCGTGGTTGTGCGCTCCTCCAGGAATCCATTCTTGTGAAGCTTCAGGAAGATATCTTGGGCAATCTCGGTCTGTTGCTCGGTAGTCGTTCGGCCAAAGTAATCGAATCCCACCTCAAACCAGTCGTAAATATCTTTGTGGACCTTGTGGAATTCGTCGCAGAGCTCCTTTGGGGTTTGACCCGTCTCTAAGGCCTTCGTCTCAGTGGCTGTCCCATACTCGTCGGTGCCACAGACGAATAGAGTTGGCCTATCTCTCAGTTTGCTGAATCTGGAGTACACGTCCGCGCTGAGGACACTACCAACGACATTTCCCAAATCTAGACCATTGTTAGCTTGAGGCATCTGTTTATGGCGAAAAGGAGTTACTTACGAGGCTTATTATTTACGTAGGGCAGAGCCGAGGTAATAAGGATATTATTCTTGCCCTTCTGAGGGAGGATGGGCGTTTTTGAAGCCATATTTCGCTGATGTTTATACAGTGTTGATAGTTGAAATGATATAAAATACGCGGGGTTCCGTTGGAAAGCCAGCCTTCCCCCGCTTAGTCAGCACAGTTTTATGGTGGGGTAATTTTCCAGTGAGTCAGTGCACGACATTTAATGCGGTCCGGATTTTGTAGTGAGGGCGGTGCCCCTCTATGACGCCCCCAAGCTGCCTTTAAGGGAAATGTTCCTGGGAGATTGGCGTAAATACAGCTTTTTGAGGAACAGCAGCCAAAATAGTTCTAAACGCTTACTGATTTAAATTTTTAAACCCTCGAGCTACTTCGGTTACAGTTACTACCGGCGATTTTTATATTCTCAGCGAACCAGCAAAATCTATCCAAAGATGGCTTCAGACCCGTTTGACGACCTCCTGGGCCTGGAAGAGAAATTCTACGATGAGGGGTACCAACTTGGGAGCACTGAAGGCGCCAAAGCTGGGAAAATAGAAGGCCGCGTCTTCGGACTGGAGAAGGGATTTGAGAAGTTCGTCGAGGCAGGAAGATTACACGGCCGGTCAGTCGTCTGGGCAGGCCGACTGCCTCAAGACGATATGCCAAACAAGCCAGCTTCCGTGGTCGAAGTTCAAGACGGAGAGCCTCACACCGCAGCCTCAGTCCCGCAAGGTACAAGCCTCCCAGCACTGACAAACCCACGCCTTGAAAAGCACATCCGCGTCCTCTACGCGCTGAGCGAGCCGGCCAGTCTTTCAACCGACAACACAGAAGACGCAGTATCCGACTTTGACGACCGTCTCAAGCGTGCACATGCCAAAGTGAAGATAATCGAACGGCTAGTCGGGGAAGACAGCTCGTTGCTGGCAGGTCTCGGGGACAACCTCGGCCACCAGGTTGCGGGCGGAAGCGCGGACAGTAGTATCGAGGATGTGAATATATTGCAGGCCAGGCATTGAAATTCTACTCACTGGATTCGGAATTCCGAAGAGGAGCGGGAGAAACCCCGGGAATAGAGAGAAGTTTAACTGGCTACTAAACGCCGGGAAAGAGAGGGTTGACCCGACGATGGACCACGATACGCCCAAATGCTTGTGCTTGTGGCTGGGGAAAGGGATGCCAATGGGTTCGCGGGAAGACTCGCATCGGATCGTGGCTGGACAGGGTTGCAAGCCGGCGATGGTACGAGAGGGCTGTCAAGGTGTCCTGGTTGGGGCAAGGCTGCATCGTCACATGCGAGTCAACCTACCACATGCGTCCGGGATCAAGGAGCACCAGGTAGACGAACGCACAGCTTCCGAGAGGCTGGGGTCGCGATGATCAAACTAGAAGCAAGACGACATATGTTTATAGTTCGTTTCCACAAGCGTCCGGTGTCAGGGAGCTTTAGATAGATGAACATACAGTTTCCCGAAGACAAAAGTCACGAAGGTCAAACTAAAATTAAGATGTTATGTTTATAGTTCGTTTTATTCGTCGTTATATGTATAACGAACAATTGTGCAGCTCTTATTGCCACATTGTGAAGACCCTCCGGGACTCGCCCGTCGACAGGTTTTTGGGTCTTCTTATTTCATATACAAGTATCCAGCCCAAGTATCAACCTGATCAAAATCTGTATCATAATCCCCGCCCGGCCTCCAGCAGCCTCCTAGGCCACCCGGCCATCGCTCGCTCCCAACATCCCATCCCATCCTATCCCATCCCAACAAGTCGCTTGACGTAACGTAACAAAAAAAAAAAAGCTGTTTTGTATCCGAGGGTATTGACGCCCCATGTATATTTTCAAAAATAAAATCAGTTAACCCCAACCACCCAACGCTCATGTGGCATCTCAGCACACCATGGTAGCGCCGCCGGTCTCGATCGCCTCGATCTCGGCCTCGGTGTATGGGTTGCGGCGGAAGCGGGCGGGCAGCTCGCTGCGGTCGAAGAACTCGCCCTGGGCCGCGGCGACGGGGCCGAAGTCACGCCCTGGAACCGAGCCGACGGAGCTGTCGCTGCGGATGTTGCGGCCGAGGGGGCCGTGTTGCTGTGCGTGCTGGCGGTAGGCGGAGAAGGAGGGGGAGCCCTGGCCGGGGAGGGCGGAGGAGGGGGAGGCTGGGTGGACGGTAGGAGTGTGGTCGACGGAGGCTGGGGAATTGTTAGAGATGAAGGCTTCAGATGTGAGGGAGCTGGGTTTGCACATACATGGGATTGAGCGTTTGCCCAGGAACTTGATTAATGGCTGACGCTCAGCGTGAGCCGCTGCCCGGGAGAGAGTGGACTTGAACATTTTGTTGTGTGTTGGGTTTGGGGGGTTTAGGATTTTGTTGAGAGTTTTTAGGGAGCGAAGGATGGCGGTTTGGATGTGTAGGAGCGAGAGGAGCACGAGCTGATTGATATGTATGTTTGTAGAAGGGATCAATTGCTCGGCCTAGGGGATGCTCGTGAAGGAGGGGAAAAGGTTGAAGGGATGTGGTGTGTTATACTGCGGAGATCAAGTGCAAGTGGGTGTTCGGGCCCTGAACCACGAACGTGATTTTTCTGATAGGGCGGCGCGACTACGCGATATCATAACTTAAATTATTGCCCGGGGACGACGGAGCTATCGGGGTTCCAAGACACCGATACCGGTTCAACCCGGGAAAATCCAACAAATGCAGCCAAACGACGCCAAACTACGCCAAAGGTCACTAAATCCCAGCCTAAATATTCCGATGTGGCAAGGAACAGCAGCAGCTCCCACCACACCAGCGCCACACCTTTTCAATCTTTTCAACCTTTTTCAAGCCATTACATACTTACAAACACCTAAACGACGGATTAAGCGCTTTGGAAGGGGCTTGGTGCTGCCAAAGTGGTGCCATCTTGAGTCTCCGGTGGGCTGTGGTGCCATCTTGTGCCGCCATCGCTGTGCACTACGGCAGATGCTGTCTGTCCTGTACTCCGCATCCCTACTCCGCATTATGGTGCAGCAAGTACTGTATTTCGCCTCCCACTAAAGTAAGCTTTATTTGACTTTTCAATTCTTCTTCTACCACCATTACATGCTGCATATTGATCTCCGGTCCGTTCTCCGTTCTCCGCTCGCCGCTCGGCTCCCCCCTCCAAGAACAGAGTAGTGCAATACATCTGGCTTTCTGGCTTCATCGATGGAAGTCATGTGACTTGATATCATTTGTAATTCATCCCACTTCCCCTCCTTCACCTCCGCCGTAACTGCTCAAGGAAGGCAGGTACTCTCGTATCCAGCACTGCTCTATCCAGTATCGAGAACTCGTAGAGGCCCGCCAGGTCACTCTGCACCTTGAGAAGCTCCTCAATGCCTCTCTGCACGAGGGGGCCTTCCTTCTCGTCCGTAACCTCCACCGAGGCCTTCAAGACCCATTTGTTCTCCCCGTCAAAGGGTATGTAATCACGGATGTCAGACGAAGCTTGTGGCACGCTTCCCTCCGTCCCCATCACGCCATCCTGCTGCTTCCGTTGGAGTTCGCGAGACAGCGTGAATGTAACGTTGTCCCTGTAGAAGTTGTAGATTTCACGCAGGCTCTGCGAGTGGTGTCTGAGAATCTGTGTTAGAGAGGATGCATGCTTTCATGGTGCCACGCATTGCTGACTCACGTATACTTGATGCTCCGTAGAAGAGACGGCAGTTTTGGCTCGTCGGGGATGTGAATAACAAGCCGGCTGTTTACAGGCCGTGACGGGTGTGGGGGATCTGGGTAGTCATAAAAGTGCAGCGTCCCCCGTGCCTCCTCCAAGTCAATGGCCCTATAAAACGTGTTAAATCAGATATATCTGTAATCACGAATCGTAAACTCACGGTTTCTCGACTGCCTGCCCCTCCACCGCCCCCACGTCCGCACCAATGCCAAACTCGCCCTTCTCCGTCGCGAACGTGAGCGTGATATAGTGCGACTGCCTAACCAGCTGCTTATTCAACTCATTCCACACCTCCCTATCCTGAGGCCGTCTATTTTGCACCCTCGCCGCCGGGATAGGCACCAGCTGTGCGGTGGGCCCTTCGTATGTGAGAACTCGCTGGTACTTGTGGGCAGGCGGCATGGCGCACAAGCCCTGGAGGATTTTCAGCGCCTCTTTGACATGCTCGCCGGGCACGGCTGCTGTGAGGAAGAGCTCGTGCATTGCAGGCGGGTTGTTGCTAAACTGGGTATAGGGGTAGGCTTTGACCTGTGTCGTCACGAAGTTGTTGGTAAATAACGTCGTTTACTCATGTGATCTTGTGGTGACCACGTTTGTTTATTCACGAAAAATATCCAAAATATTCAAAACAACTAAAAATCAAATAGGCACATAATATGGTAATTTAACAATCATTATTTTTATCTCTCGTAATTAATGCTATTATCACAGTTCCCATGAAAGCCTTTAGGCCTCACAAATACTGTAGGTCTAGATATTACGACAAACTTTTGGTGTCCCACGCTTTTCCCCTCCAACTCCCAACATAAATTCATTTCACATTTCAAGCCAGCATCGACTTCAAGACCTCAATCTGCTCCAAGACACACTTCTTGCTAGTTCCACCCTTGGACGTGCGCATCTCGACCGAGCGCTCAAAATCGAAGCACTCGCTGACATCCGGCTTGAAGCGGGCATCAACAGACTCCAACTGCTCATATGTCAACTTCTCCATTGGTGTGTTGGTCTTCTCCGACAAGGCGACGACCTGGCCCGAGATGTGGTGGGTCTCCCTGAACGGAACGCCCTTGCGGACAAGGTAGTCAGCCAAGTCAGTGGCCAACATGAAGCCATCGAGGGCAGCCCTCATCTTCTCCGAGTTCGCAGCGAGGGTCGAGAGGACACCAGTTGCGATCTGGATGCTGTCGCCAACAGTCTTGACGTGGTCAAGCATTGGCTCAACGGACTCCTGCAAGTCCTTGTTGTATGTGCTGGGAAGTCCCTTCAGGGTCATCATGAGCCCCGCCATCTGGCCGAACGCACGTCCGCTCTTACCCCTCAAAAGCTCCAAGCTGTCGGGGTTCTTCTTCTGCGGCATCAGCGAGCTACCGGTGGAGTACGCATCCGCCAGCCTGACGAAGCTGAACTCGCCAGTCGAGTAGACGATAAGATCCTCGGACCAACGAGACATGTGCGACATCAAAGTCGATCCCCACTGCATCGCCTCGAGGACAAAGTCACGGTCAGCGACCGCGCCCATGGAGTTCCACATCAAGCCCTCGAAGCCGAGCTCCTCAGCCATGGCATCACGATCAATGTTGAACGGGTTACCCGCGAGGGCACCGCATCCCAATGGGCTGCGGTTGACACGGGAGATAACCTCACGCAGACGCTCGAGATCCGAGGCAAACGCAAGACCGTACGACAGCATCCAGTGACTCCATCGCACCGGCTGGGCGCGCTGCAGATGGGTGTAACCGGGCATGACAAAGTCAATCTCCTTCTCCGCGCGCGCAGCGACAACCTTGAGGAAGTCAACCAGGAAGACCTCGATCTTCCTCAGCTCGTCCCTCAACCACATCCTCATATCCGTAGCGACCTGCTCATTCCTGCTGCGGCCGGTGTGGAGCTTGCCTCCAATGTCCTTTCCGATGATCTCACCAAGGCGGCGCTCATTGGCAGTGTGGATGTCCTCATCCACTCCCGGAATGATCTTGAACGTGCCATCCAACCACTCAGCCTCGACCTTCTTCAGCCCCTCCTCGATAGCCTTGAACTCGGCATCGCTGAGAATTCCCACCTTGTGGTTGCCCCGAGCCCACGCAATGCTGCCCAGGATATCCTGCGTGTGGAACGCGCGATCGTAGTAAATCGACTCGTTGTATGAGACCATGAGGGGATCCAGACCGCCTGCGCACCAATATGTGAGTCAAGCGAGTCAACAAAAAAAGTTATTGGGAGATGCGCATACCTGTGAATCGTCCTCCCCAAAGCATAGTGCCGCCGGGCTTGCTGCCGGGAGTCCTCACTTCTTGAGCTGCCATGATTGCGGTGGAATTGGTCTGGAATTGGGTAAGTTGAGAGTGTGGTTGGGTTGGCAATTGTTCGCGGGGGGGGATTTATTGTGACGCTCGAGTTGGGTTGGGCGGTTTAGCTTCCCGTCCGAAGCCGCTGTGTCCCGCTGTAATCCGGGGTTTTGCTTATCGCACAGAAACAGAAGGTGGGTGACTCATGTGATTGCGATTTTGCAGCGACCTCGACGTCCATTTATGGAAAATATTTCAAAATAGCAATCAAGTCTCTTTCAATCTGATTGTAAGTCTGGAAAATGAATAGAGCTTTCTGTCGAGTATGATAAAGGGACAAAGTAATTGGATTAATATCACGTGATGAAACCTTTTCAAGTCGCGCTTTACGCGTCCGCTCACGTCAAATATCGCAAACAGCAAAAACTCCATACTCTTTCAATCTCACTCTAAATCCGGATACCAAAGGAAGCAGACTTTGAATCTGACAAAGGGATAAAGGAATTGCTATGCTTGTCACGTGGTTCCGCACTTCAGGACGAGCACTGTTGTCGTGACAAAGACGGACAGGCTGCCTTAAAACACCCTTCCCGCTGCGAGTAGTAGGTTCTATTTGCTTTTACTATCCTAAATATATCCTCGTTGATCAGCGTGATTGAATATATTGTACCTCGTTAACGTCCGTAGACACAACTTGCCGCCATGTCTTCGTCAGGCCGCGACCCAAAGAGGAAGAATGAAGATCGAGATGACAAGCCTATCTCTCCACCTCCTATCAAGCGGAAGGTCCAGTCTAAGACCACGAGTAAGCCCGGGTCCATGAAGTGCTGGTGAAATATGATGCTGACTGCAAAATAGAAGATGCCGTCTCCTCATTTTTCAAACCAACCTCCCAGAAGCCCCCGGAGCCGATTACCTGGTCGGAAAGGGCCGTGAATGAAGACACGCCAACTACTCTCGTCGTCGGAAAATATGTCCCCCCAGGCACATCAGATGATGCCCCTCCTGCCCCCCCCAGGAAGAAGATCGCAGCCTTTGACCTAGTACGTCCCTTATCAAGTGTTTCTGAAGCCCCTACTGACGCCTCCAGGACTGGACCCTTGTCAAATCGGTCTCAGGCAAGAAATTCGTCTTCGATGCCGGAGACTGGATGTGGTGGCATCCCAATGTACCCCTCCTGCTGCGAAAGCTCTACCACGAAGAAGGGTAACTTCCCCGCCCGCCCACCCCCAAGCCACCCTCCGGGCATTGTACTAACCGCCCCCCCAGATTCATCGTCGTAATCATCAGCAACCAAGGCGCCATCGAGCTGCACCCCGACCGCAAAGCGCCCACGGCACACCGGGGCCGCCTAGAGGACTGGAAGGGTAAGATGTCGTCTATCCTCCGCGATCTCAATATCCCAACTACCATATACGCCGCGACGAAGTTTGATAACTTCAGGAAGCCGCGGACGGGGATGTGGGATGAGATCCTCGAAGACTACGACCTCACCCCCGAGACGGTCGATATGACGCAATCCTTCCTCGTCGGTGACGCCGCGGGCCGTGTCGCTGGGAAGGGGTTTAAGGAGGATTTTGCGGATTCGGACCGGTATGCCCCTTTTCCCTTTGCTATTCTTTACTTTCTATACGGAATGCAAAAAGATCTCTCGACTAACAAACCCACCAGCGGCTTCGGCGATAACATAGGACTCCTATTCCTCACCCCCGAAGAGTACTTTCTCGACGAGGAACCGAGGGAGTACGTCCGGGCCTTCCAGCCAAAGGAATATACCGATATGGCCGCTACCAATGAAGCTGGTTCGTGGTCTACCGCTGGAGCCGGGAGGAATATGTTCTAATAGAGTTGTAGTGGAACCACCGTTCACTAAGTCGAGCGAGCAAGAAATCGTACGTCCAACCCCATCCCACCCATCCACCCCCCCCCCCCCCCCAAGTCCACCCCATCCTAGCCCCCCCCCATCCACCAGACACAAAACCCCCTAACCCCTCTCCCCAGATCCTCTTCACCGGCTCCCCCGCCTCCGGCAAATCAACCTACTACCACACCAACCTCCACCCCCTCGGCTACGTGCGCATCAACCAGGACCTCCTCAAGACGCGCGACAGGTGCCTCAAGACCGCCCGCGCAGCGCTCGAGGAGGGCAAGTCGGTCGCGATCGATGCTACGAACCCGGATGAGGCGACGAGGGCGCATTGGGTGCGGCTTGCGAGGGATGTGGGGGTGCAGATTAGGAGTGTGCATTTTGTTGCTGGGAGGGGGGTTTGTAGGCATAATGATGTTGTGAGGGCGTTGAATTTGGAGGTGGGTATTTCATTTTCTTGTTCTTTTTTCCCCTATTTCCTCTCTCCTTGTACCTGGGTCACGACTGGGGATGAATTGAGCGCGGCGGACTTGTCAGGAGACACCTGATGGCTAACTCTCTTTTTCTACAGATGAACCCAGAGAAGCGCGCGATACTGCCGAATATCGCATTTACGTCTTATAACTCAAAATACACACCCCCAACGCTGGACGAGGGGTTCAACGAGATTATAGAAGTGAAGTTTAGGGTACGTTTATCACCCATTTACCCCATTACCCCTCCCGCTCCGTTCCCTTTTCCCTTTCCCTTCCCCAACCCTCAACCCCCAACCACCCACCACCCTTCCCACCTCTCCCCAGCCTCTCAACCCCCTTTCCCCCATGCTTGAGGGGACAGAACCAGGCAGGGGAGAAGGGCGAGGGTGAGGGGACCATGACGTGACGTGTTGTAATGAACCTAGCTCACTGATTTTTGCAGTTCCAAGGCACAGATGATGAGAAAAAGATCTGGTCAAGGTATTGGACGTAACCCTATTCTCTCGATTGATCGGTCGGGGTGGGAGGGACGGGATGAGGGGAGGGATGAGATGAGAAGAGAAGAGATGAAATCGCACTCCCTGGTGGTGGATGGATGGATGGATGGGTTCCGTATGGTCGTCTCAATATTTCCGCATTGCCGCATCATGAATAACTAGGAGCGATTGGGAGGGAGTTCTCATTTCGCTGGGTTTGCTGGATTGCTTCCTCAGTAGTAGCGTACGATAGATAGATCTCAATATCAACACCAATACCACACCTATCCCCAACCCCTCCATCTCTCAACACCAACGCGTCCCCAACCCCTCCATCCATCTCTCAACACCAAACGCGTATCCCCAATCCGTCTCCCCCCCATCACGAACGCGTGGATATTTCATCTCCCCCCCATCACGAACGCGTAGAAATGCACATCTACCTCCCCCCTCACCTCCTCAATGACGTCCTCCCATCCCATCCCACCCCACCATCCCACCCCATCCCCCCCCCAACGCCCACCCCGCCCCCTCCTTCCGTTCCCATCACCCCCCCAAGACATGATTCACATCCCCAACCCCCCCAAGAAATGGCATTGAGAGAATGCCATCCCGCCTCTGAGATTCCCATGGCGTTACCTACGGGCCTCGGGGGGGGGGTACGTCAGGTGTGTTCACCTCCCCGCCAAACTCACGCCATTCCCCACTACCCACGGCGTGAAGAAGGGTGTAAGGTGGAGGATATATTGGATTTAAGTTGGCATGTGTGTTCACCCCCCCCCCTTCTAGACTCGGGTAGGTGTGTTCACTTCCCCGCCAGGCTCAGGCCATTCCCCACTGCCCACGGCGTGAAGAAGGGTGTTCGCCAGCGCAATATTGGATTTAAGTTGGCATTTGTGGGTGGGTGTACCCGGTTTAGAAGGTTTTGTTAGACATGGGATGTCACTCACTCGCTCAGTTAACGGCGGTGGTGGGTGGTGGTGTTAGACATGAAGCTTGGTCTGGTTGTAGGTAGTTCGGCAAGCTTATCGACTATCTGCCCGTGCCTTGGATAGATTCTGCTACTCTCCTGCTACGTATCTACTGTATCTGCTGGTATGTTAGTGTGGTGCGAAGATGGTGTGGTGGTGTCGTGGTGAGAAGGCGGGAACGCAGCCACGAACGGGTGGGTGCAGGTACGCGAGACATTTGCTGGGATTATAGACACTTACCAACTAACCTAACAACTTCCTTCACCTTAACAGTCCTTCCTTACCTTACTTTGCTCCTAGAAGTCTGTACTCCGTAATGGAGGTGCTACGTACTTCACCACGCCCTCCCACCTTCCCACCTCCCTTCCCTCCCGCACCTCCCACCCACCTTCCACACGCGGTGACGTCGCGTAGTAGACGGTCACGACTGCTTTAGAAGAGATGCTGCGTCAGTGGCTTCTACCATCCGTTAAGGCCCGGCAAGACTCCGTCAGTGGCTTTTAACCATCCGTTAAGGCCCGGTAGTACCTCCGCCGACGCTGACGCCCACCACCTCCACCCATCGGAACACCGAGTTCCCTCCGCGGCGCCTCCCCGGCGCTGACCCGGGCCTCCGGGATCTTTCCGAGGCGAGTCGTGGTTTTCCTGTGGGAGACGTCTAGTAGTAAACCATCCAACTAGTGGAGCACGACCACCACCACCACCACTACCACAAAACTCCAAAAGCGCACTCACTCACTCACTCACTCACTAGCTGCTAGTAGGCGCCAAGACCACACACAAACCCGCTGCGCTGGCGGTGCGTGCTCGAGGGTGTGGCGCGCTGGGAGTGGCTGGTTCTTTTAGTTCCTGTCCTGTCTCGCTCGCGCTAGCTGAAGAAATGGTATGTATGTATGTAGGCGTGTATGTCTGTATGTATGTCTGTCTCGCTAGCTGTCTCTCCCCAGCTGGCTGTTTGGTGGGCTGAAGGGGAATGTAGGGGGATGGGGGGATGGGGGAGGGGTGGGAGTGGGTGTTTGTATGTCTCTCTCCAGCTAGCTGAGGGAATGTAGACCTGTCCAGCTAGCTGAAGGGAATGTAAACCTGTCTCTCTACCAGCTGAAGGAAATGTAAACCTGTCTGTTTGTCTCTCTCCAGCTAGCTGAAAGAAATATAGACCTATCTGTTTCTCCAGCAGCTGAAGGAAATATAGACCTGTCCGTCTGTCTCTCTCCAGCTGTCCTGTCTAGTGGGCTGAAAGTAAAATATAGGGGCGCAAGGCGCTGGAAGTGAGTGGGTGGCTGGGTCTACCTGTCCGTCTGCCTGTCTCTCTCCAGCTAGCTGAAAGAAATGTAGGCCTGCCTGTCTCGCTACTACCTGTCTCGCTCCAGCTGGTTGAGGAAATGTAGGGGCCGTGAAGGCTTGGCGTGCGCGCGGTTGGATGGTGTGCCAGGGCAGTGTGAGTACTACGATTTCTTTCGTTCTTCTCTTCTCTGTGCTAGGGGATGAGAACTGGGAGGGCGGGAGTTGGGGGGGGGAGTTGTGTGGTGTTCCCGTGATGTGAGGGGATGTGGGTTGATGAATGGGGGGTTTTCACTGTAGCGATGGTGGGGAGGGGGGAATATGGAGATATGGAGATACGGAGATATGGAGATACAGAGTCTGCTGTTGTGGAGAAGGAACCGGTCTGGACTTTTCCTTTCTCTACTCTTCTCGCTGTCGTATCATCGTATCGTGCGAGTGAGTGAGATGCATTCCGCACTGCTCCGTAGAACACGGCACAGAGCAGAGCAGAACAATAATAGATATTGCCGAAGAAACTCAACAATCCCTCATCCCTTCCTCACCCACCTCCTTCGGGTTCCATACATGATACTCATGCCGTCCACCTCAATTCAATTCACCTCAATACACCGAAGAACAAGAAACAAGAATAGCAACGAAAAACACATGCCTCCCAACCTCCCAACCTCCCAACCTCCCAACCTCCCAACCAATCAACCGACCGAACAGTCCAGCCCGCGCGCATTTCCCGATCCGGAATCTGCGTCCTTGCTATTAAGAACATGGATCATCCCCTCCCTACCTGCTTCGACCTGCCTCTCTCCCGTGCCTGACATGATAGTAGATGACAAAGAAATGTCTGTCTGGTTGTCTACGTAGATGGCGGAAGTTGGGGCGGGAGAGGTAGGGTGGGAGGTGGGTTGGTAGGTACCAGGCGTGTGCTGAATTGTGAGTTATGTACGTAGAAACTCACGTAACACACGTATAACTGGAGGTTGGCAGCGAGGTACCCTATCACCTTTCTTCCACTCACCACTTCTAAGACTTCCACCACTTCCCACTTCCCACTTCGGCAAGTAAGCAGGCAGGGCTCCCCCCCCTTCCTCCTCCACCTCCACCTCCTCCTCCTGCTTCTCCTCCTGCTGGCGTGTGTGTGCACAGTGTGGCAGCACAAGCAGGGCAAGCTCAGCTTACCCGCGCACACACACACACGATAGGCCGGATCGTCGGAGGGTACGCGCATCGCATCGCATGCGTGCGTGCGTGCATGCATGCATCGGCCATCGTACCGTCTATCATCCGTGCGATTCTTTGTCCGTCCGTCGCTCCATCCATGCATCCCTGTTAATAGGGCTGTGTTGTGTGGGTGTGTGAAAAAGACACAGGGAAGAGAAGGTGTGGTTGCCGGGGGGGAGGGAGGGGGGACAACAAACAAAGCACCGGGGAGGGAGACAACAAAGAGATGTGGATGGAGATGGGGAGGGATTGGTGGGGATTGGTGGAGGGGAGGGGAGTGGATGGGGATTGGCCAGTGTAGAAGGGAGCCAGCCCCGCACCCATTCTGGCCCAAGGTCCTGGGATTTCAGGAACAAGGCTAAGTTAATCTAGGTAGTTTTGCGCAAACGGGCGGGCTAAAGTGCGTGTGTGTGTGAATAAGCCGGACCGTTAGTGTTAATCCAGTTTAACGGAAGAAAAAAAAAAGGTGTGGTGAAGTGGTGTTGGCGTGCTTCTACGGTCTTCTGGACTAAGACGCTAAGGCGAGATAACCAGTCGGAGGGGCAGGAGGGTGGTTAGTGTGGTGCTTGGGGAGTTAGACCGGCGCTAGGGGAGGAATAAAGAAGGCTAGAGGGCGTGTGGGACGGTCGGGGGAGGGAGCCGAGGGGTGGGTGGGCTTGGTGGGTTGCCTGGTTGCCTGGATTGGGGGCGAGAGGGCGCGAGAGAGAGGGAGAGGAGCCGGGGAGGGGTCCGGGATGTGTGTGGTTGGTTGGTTCGGTGTGTACGTACTCGAGTGTGGTAAGTGGCTGTGAGGGGAGTCGGGAATGGGTGAGTAAGCTTAGTTGACGGGGTGTTTTAATTGTATGGTACCGGGAGGAGACGGACGGGGAAGGGTTCTGTTTGTCCGTAGTGTACCAGAGGATGAGGAGGGGGAATGGAGATGTGCCGCGGTGGAATGTGATTATGACGAGTGAGAGGGGAGGAGAGGGAGGGGAGGGAGGGGAGATGGGGGGGATGGGGATGGGGATATCTCCACGTCTGCCGTTGAGTTGTGAGTATGTGTGTATGTGAGTGAGTGAGTGTGTGTCTGTGTGTGTGTGCACAAAATTGTGTGCATCCACACTAATACGCCCGTGAAGAGCTTACACACACAACAAGCACTTTAGCCGTCTGTTCGCTCGTGCTCGTGCCCGTGCATTCGTGCATTCGTGCATTCGTGCAGCAGCTGCAGAAACGCGTAGGGCGTCGTGGATGGATAGATGGACGATCCATGCCGCGGCCGCCGTTGGGGTTGGGGATGGAGATGGGGGGGTTGTGTTGTTTACAAAGAAAAGAAAAGACTACTTGACCAGTACACACAGTACACGCAGCAACTTGCAGTACCTCTTCCTTCCGCCTCGGCTTGCCACGTTGTTGGTCGGGTACTATTCTCGCTCGCATTTCGTGGGGGACTAGACTGTTTTGGGGATGGCCGTTGGGTTCGCTTGGCTCTACCCATGACTGGGATTTTGTTGTTTTTTCGTTGTTTTCGTCAGCCAGACCACAGAGACCGTTGATCCATCCCCTTCCGCCCCTCCCGCCCCACTTCAATTATAGCCGGGGGGGCGAGCTGTTGTATCCCCTCCTGTACCTCCACGTAGCTGTACATACACACCACCCAGCCTAACTACTGTTACTACTGTTACTCTGTGTGTAAGGTACCTCTATTTAGCCCTGGTCACACACGCACAGACATGTACTCCAGGCACACGGTATGTACATTCCTCTTTGTAGTAAAAAACTTGCAACGCTCATCATTGGTGACAGGGCGCTAGAGCTGACTTTCTTTGTGTGTCTATCTTTGTCAGTCACAGCACAACAACCACACGATCCGGTCGCGCTGCTTTCTTCTCTTTCGCCCTCCTCCTCCTCCTCCTCCTCTGCTGTTCCACTGTCGTTGTACGCTGTCCACGGTTCGACTCACACAACAATCACCCACTTTCTTCTTTCCCCCCCCTCCAATCCCACACCCCCCTCCCCGCCTCCCCAGGATCAGACGACGATAAACACAACCCCACGAAGGCCAGAAAAGGAACCAAAAAAGGTGTTAAGCGACGAGACACTCTGAGGCGCATTCCCCCAATCGCCCTCCCCCCCCCCTCCCCAATCCGCCCCAATCCATTATCACTTCGCACCCAACTACCTCGGATCTCCCCCTCCTTCCTCTTACATACATCCTCTTTCATCCTACAATCCTTTCCCTTCATAACTCGCCAGCTCATCACTTTCACCTGCGCGCCAATTCGACCTGCCACTCGACCTCCGAGAAAGTGCATTGGAAAGAGAACGCAGAACCAAAAAAAGCAAAATATGTAAGTCTTCAAACCCAAAGGATGTTGTCACTTGACTAGACTCATGTCGGGGATATTTCTGCAACCCAAGAGTCATGCCCATTCGCCCACGGCGCATCAGGTCAGCCAACAGCCTCTAACATCATTGGTTCTTAGAAACTGCGGCCCTCCGTCGTCGAGAAATTCGTTGGCCTTCAGGCGCAAAGCGCAACACGCAAACTCCTCTCGCCCATCACACCGCGCGCGACGAATACCGCGAACCTGCCGAGCAAACGTCGAAGACACACTTTCCTGCGCAACGTGGTCCGCCTGTGAACGACCCCCCAGGTGAATAAGAGAACGACAACCACTGAACCGACGAAGCCACCACCACCCCGTCACGCGCACATATGGAAGGCTCGGAGTACATCTACAGTACCACAATCCACCATCTTCATCGAGTCGACTCAGATCCAGCATCACGCATCCATCTTACCACCGCCACCGCCACCCCATTGAACTGCAAAGAACTCTACCGCGGCCACGCCAGCGTCTACAGATGCTGAAACCGTTATTATTACCGCAGCTGGTGGAGGAGCGCAGGAAGCGCGAGACCCTGGTTGACGAGGAGCTCAACGTCTCACAGAGCTCTGATATCCACGAGCCGAGCGTCTCGAGCGCCTCCGATTGCCCGCCGTCCTCCTCACCAAGCACCCCGACGTTGTCGAAGCGCGGCCATGTCAGATATGGCAGCTCCGTCTCGTCCCTCGATAACTCGATCCACTCGCCGCTCACCGAGATTCCGTCGTCGCCAACGTTTGCGGCGATGAAGACGAGCAAGCGCTCGTTGCCGGACGTGCAGGAGGATCCGCTGGAGCGCGACGAGGACCTCGACATGTTTGACGACGACCTCCATGATGTCTATGACTGGTCTTGTACGTTATGCCAACCCCGCAAAAATTTACCCCAACTAACACCCCCAGGCGACGACAACCACCACCGCCACCACGAGAGCTCAATGGGCCGCTCATCCGTCCAGCTCTCGACCCGGCCAGACTTTGAGTACGACCTCGCCGACGGCATTACCAGCGACACCGACCTAGGCCTCAGCATCACCAAGAAGCGCCGCGCGGGCGACTCCCCCTTTAGCGCCATCGCCAACCGCTTCGGCACGCGCTTCCCCGGCCTGACGCGCAAATGGCGCGCGGGCAAGGGCTCCAATCCGCTATCCCTCTCGGACCTGGACGGCGACCTGCGCGCCTCGCGCACCGCATCCAGCCGCTCCTCATCCGTCTCAAACAGCCACGGCCATGGCCTCGCCATCTCCCTCGGCGGCGGCGATGTCCAGATGCCCCCGACACCCGCGATGAGCGAGTTCGACCGCCACGACGACTCGCCCTACCGCGACTCGGGCGAGTTCGACAACTATCACGCCGATGAGGACCCTTCCTCGCGGCCCGCGGACTTCGTATCAACCCCGCTCCTCCCACCAATGATGATGGGCAGCTCCACCACCACCGACGCCGACGTCCCCATCCAATCCCCTCTCGAATCCCCCTCCGTCGCCGACCCCGCCGAGTACCTCAGCGGCGCCTGCACCCCCGCGACAACCGGCATTGCTACTCCCGCGCGGGGCATGCCCTCCCCGCCCCTCTCCACCAAACCCTCCATGTCCTCCATCAGACGCACGCACACCATCGCCCCCGTGCACCTCTCCACGACCTCCTCCTCCGACGCCCTCCCGCTCGTCATCGCCGACGTAGACGACAAATGGTCCAACGTCCTCGGCCACGCAAACTTCACCATCCACCCCCCGCCCTACCTGCCCAGCGACCCCGACCTCGAGTCCTGCCGCCAGCTCAAGCGCGACTGGGACCTCGCGCGGTGCAACTACACCAAGCACCTCGTGCGGACCGGGGAGCACTACGGCGCGACCTCGAAGACGTACCTGCTCACCGAGGAGAAGTGGAAGGAGACCGACGCGCTGTGGCGCGCGCATAATGACCAGACGGTTGAGCGGACGGCGGCGAGGGGGGGCGATGCGTTTAAGAGTCTGAAGCATCAGAGGGTTGGGGAAGGGGAGAATGTGATGACCAAGATCCCGAGCCTGAATGATCCGCGCTGCGAGGGCAAGTTTCCGCAGCTGGGGGATGAGGATATTGTGGGCCCGATGGTGGTTGGGGTGGCGAGGATGCAGAGGAGGAGGAGCAGGAAGGCGACGCTGGTGAGGTTTTTTGCGGAGAAGTTTCCGGTGGGGTTTGGGAGGGGGTGATTTGATCGCCTCTGATCGCCCTTAACAACGTCGGAGAATGAGAGAGAGAGAGAGAGACGGAAAGAGGAGGAACCACACGCACGCAATCTCGCAACATCTACAACCTTGCGACGACGACACTTTTTAACTTTTAACTTTTAACTTTTAACTTTTAATGATGCCAACGACACGATACCTCATCGACACCACATACCACACGCACACTCGCTTTTACCAGTTTTTTATACTTTCGTTCGATACCCACATTCATTTAACAAACAAAAACGATACCCGCCTCATACACATAGGCACCACACTGTAGCGCAGCCTGAGCGCCGCTACGATTTACACTCCTTACCTTGTTTTTTTCACCGAGGAACCTGCGATTGGGATTTTATTTTATTTTTCTTTTGTTGGATGGGTGGGTGGGGGGGTATAGATAGACAGACTTGGGATCTTGGATGGGAAAAATCCGGCTCTGGGCGATAGAGCCTGGGAAATGGGAAATGGGAATGGGGAAAGGGTTTTAGACGGGGATTTTGTACATAGACTTTTGGATGGGAAAAGGAAAGGGGGTTTACCTTTTCCGGGAGTTTTTGAAAGCAAAGCAAGCAGGTGGCTTTTGGCGGCTGGTAACCCATCGACCCCTTTGTTTGGGGATGATGATGGGGGAGAGCGCAGTCAGTTTATTTTTATTTTTTACTTTGGTGTTTGCAAGCTGCCCGGGGGAGAGGGGGGGTTTAATTGTATAATGGCTGGCTTGGGAAGGGCTAGTGGGGGAGGTTGTACAGAATAGACGGACGGACAGACAGACACTGAAGGGGGGGTGAATTGAAAGGCTTGAAATCTATTTTTGTTTTGCTTTGATTGAAGTGATATATGTACCTTACTTGTGCTCGAACCAACACATGGACTACTCTAGTAACACCGTATAACCCTCCCAGGCAGCAGATAGTTGGAGCCTACATATACAGGCCAAACTCGGAAAGCCGCGGCGACTCTGGCCTGGCCTGGGATACTGCAAATCCCCTGCCCTGCTTCAATCCCTAGCCACCAGCTTAATAGGAAGGTCGTTAGACACACAGTACAAGTCGCAATACAGCTACAGCTACAGCTACATCACACACCTAACTCCATCCGTCATCTGTCATCTATCATCCGTCAACTCGCAACAAGCCAAGTTAGTTCACGCGCCATTCCATTTTTTTAATTATCTACCCCCCCCCATCTAAGCCTTCGCACTCTCATCCCTCTCCACCAACTCCCCCACCCCCAACCCCCTCCCCACCCTCACCTTCCTCAGTACCTCCTTCTCCCCTCCCTCCTTCTTCTCCATCTCCTCCCCAACCTGCCTCCCCTCATCCCCCACCGCCTCCCCCTCATCCCCCCCCTCGGCATCGAGCAGCTCCTCACGCACCCCCGAGAGGTCGAGCCGCATACTATAAGCGTCCTCGCCGTCGGCGTAGTATTTCGCCTCGATCTTGTCGTTTTGGAAACCGAGGGTGTCGCGGTAGAGGCGCAGGGCGGCGTTGTTGGAGATGCGGACGTGGAGGGAGACGTATTGGGATTGGAAGGTTTCTACCATTGCTTTTTCTGTTGGGGGGGGGGGGTTAGTATAGATATTCCTGCCAAAGTATCCTGCATTCGTTGGGAACCCGATCTGCCACTTATACCCCACCCCTCCTCTCCAGCGCGGGAAACAAGCAAAGGGAGATGAAATCCCAAGCCGCGGGAGTCGGCAGGGTCAGTGCAAGGACAGGACCACGAACTGAGGAAACGCTGGGTGGGTTCAAGGGAACAACGTACGAGCCTGCCTCATTAACTTCTCCGCAATCCCCAACCTCCGATGCGTCCTCATAACGCTCAAACTCGTAATATGCCCATGCGGCACTCCATCCGCGGGCTCCTCCTCCATCTTTGCGAGCACATAGCCGACGATGCGAGGCGGGTCGTAGGGCGACTTCTGCGGGCGCGCGACGTCGACGGCGACGAAGGAGAGCTGGGGCCAGGAGAGCGCGTGGTAGAGGTAGTATTTCATAAAGTAGTTTTCGGGGAGGTTGGTGATGTTGGCGTGTTGCACGTGCGGGATGTCGGAGGGGTGGAGGAGGCGGATGTCCATTGTGGCGGTTGGGTGGGGGTGGTGAGGTCTGTGGTGTTGGGGTGTGATGGAGCTTGGTGCGGTGGTGGTGGTGGTGGATTGACGCTGGTAGGTAGGGTGAGGTGAGGTTGGTGAGAGCTGTCTGTTGCGATTTTCGACCACCGCGGTCGGATATATGTCCGTGCTCCGGCCGTTGGGTCGTGCGTGGTGTGGTAGTGTCGTTTCTCGTAGTGGGGGTGGGCTGTTCCGGTGGGCGGGCTGTTTGGGCTGGTCTGCGGGGTATACGCTGCCGACCACGCGCGCCGCAGAGATGTGATGGTGGCTCTTTCGGAGAGATCTGCTCCGGAATTTGGGTATTTAGTGGGATGGGTAAATGCTATAAAGAGAAGGGGTTCCTGTGGGGGGTTTGCTGAAGAGGTTATTATATCTTGTCTTGTTCCTGTCGTTGTCTTGTCTTTGGGATTTTATAGAGGTGGTAGACTGAGCATTTTTTATAACTGTTCTTGCACTCACTTGCATTGCTGGTGATATATCGGTTCACGGTGCTGCTTAGATTCGACAAGATGGCTTCCCCTCTGGTACCTAGAGCTTTGGAGGGAAAGCTTGCGCTTGTGACAGGAGCTTCGAGAGGTATGAATATCCCCAAGCAGCGTCGTTCTCATATTAACCACCCCTCAGGCATTGGCGCCGCCATCGCCGAGAACCTCGCCTCCAAAGGCGCAACACTCATCCTAAACTACACCTCCGAGTCCTCCAAAGCCCCCACCCACGAGCTCTCCGCCAAGCTCCTCGCAGACCACAGCGTCCCCAGCTACATAATCCAAGCCGACATGGGCACCCTGACCGGCCCCCCCCAGCTCATCGCCTCAGCCAAAACCCTCCTCGAAGCCGCCGGCCAAACCTTCCGCCTCGACATCATCGTGAACAACGCCGGCGTAGCAGTCAACGACTTCCTCCCCGCCATCCAAGCCGCCGACTTCGACGCCGGCTACCACGTCAACGTGCGCGGCCCCCTCCTCCTCATGCAAGCCGCGCAGCCCCACCTCCCCACCGACCGCTCCGGCCGCATCATCAACATCTCCAGCATCAGCGCGCAGGCCGGGTTCGTGGGGCAGTCCATCTACGGCGGCACCAAGGCGGCGTTGGACGCCATGACGCGGACGTGGGCGCGGGAGCTCTCGGAGAATGCGACTGTGAACTCGATTAACCCGGGCCCCGTGGCGACGAGCATGTGGTTTGGCAATTCGGACGCGTTTATGGAGGGGATTAGGCCGTTTATTCAGGGGGCGCCGTTGGAGAAGATTAGGCCCGAGGTGGATGATAGGGAGTTGGTGGAGGGGGCGGAGATGGCGGGGGGGAGGCCGGCGTATACGTGGGAGATTGCGGGGGTGGTGGGGATGTTGTGTACGAAGGATGCGGGGTGGGTTACGGGGCAGGTTGTGTCGGCGAATGGGGGGATGAGGTTTGGGACTGGTTAGGGAGATAGATGGGTGGGATATATGAATACATTTGATGATATATATCGTTGTGATACAAGTGAGCTGGCACTCGAAGAGGACTGGCTGCTTTGCACATGGACTTAGGTTGTGATGCTAACAGGGAACAACTTTCATTATTCAGGTCACCATATGCTTCCCGTCCTCCCCACCTCGTAGGGCGAGCAGCGCTCTCACATCCGTGACATGCTGTAGCCCTTCGAGCAGCGGCACCAAATGCAGCAGATCATTATCCGTCGGGTCGTTAATCCAGCCTTCTATTGGGATCGCATTGTCTATTCTTCAGTCAGCAACAAGCCCAGTTCATACCGCTGCACAGACACATACCTTGATGAAACATGTAGCTCAACGGGCTATTATCCAAAATCATAACGCGGCTCAGGTCTGGCTCCACGCTGCTCAGATCCTTGATAAACGCCCCGTGTCTAAACGTGCAATGCTGCCTATACAGCCTCCCGCTAAAGAACTTGCGCTCCTGCTCCAGCCAGTCAATCACCGGGTCCGCATACTCCTGCACCGACGCCGTGAAAATCACAAGGTTATACCACTTGCACACGCGCCGCAAAAAGTCGTCGCAGTGCGGCCGCTTGTGCACATAATACAAGATAGGGTGTTGGGGTCCCGCAATAGGTACCCCTGAGGCCGCGACGAACGTGTTCAGCTTCACCTCCACCATGTGCCCGGTGGACATCCGTCCGCCTTTGGCCATGGAATGGATCAGCGTCTCGTCCAGATCAAGAATCAACGTCTTCTGCCCCGCCCGCCCATTAATCGGCTCACCCATCGTATAACTCGGCATCCTCTTCGGGATCAGCGGCCTCGGCGGCGTTGGCGCGCGTGGATACCTCGCCATCGACAGCGTCGCCGGCGGCGACGTCGGGGACTTGAGCGTAGCGGGCGTGATTTCGGTGAGGGCGGGACTGGCGCCGCCGGCGCCGTCGGACTGCGTCATGGGAGAGTTTGTGGACTGCGATTTGCGGTGCCGCCGGTTCTGCCGCGCGTCTTCGTTGTGCAGCTTGATGCGGATGGAGCGGCGCGCGGGGGTCGTCTCGTCGTTCGGCTTGAGCGATTTGGAGCGCGTGTGTCGGCCGGCTGAGCTGGTTGGGCGGGAGTCCAAGTCGCGCTCAGATTCGGACTCGGAGGAGAGCTGGGAGGAGAGCGAGGCGTTCTTTTGGGGGCGTGTTGAGTGCCGCCTGGTTGAGGCTGCGTGCTTTTCTAGGAGCGCACTGCGTTCGCTTTCCAAACCTTCAACCTTGTCGAGACTCATCTGCCCTCCCCAGAGATACCCGCCAACCCTCCGCACTTGGAATAAGGGCGCAAAATTCCCCTCCTGATCGTACAAACATGCTATTATATAAAATCCCGGCGCCATTATCGCCGATACCACCCATCGTACAGAGTTCACAAACGCGACCGCTATTCGTTTCGTGAAGAAGGCAAAACCCCTCGGCCTCGACTGTATATCCGCCTTCCTATCTTCGAGCATTGGGGTCTTCTCGTCTATGCCGGTATGCCCTGCCTCCGCAGAGGTTTCTTCCTCGGCCGCGCCCTCCTCTTCGTCGTTCTCGTCTACAGCATCCTCGGCAAGACTGCTTGGTTTTACTGGCGAGCTTCCAGCTAGGCTGAGGGAGCTGCCATAAGAGTTGCTTCGCGAAGGCGGCGGCGAAACCCGCGCCGATAGGATGTTGAGGGAGTTCATCTTCGTATCCAAGCCATGAATGAGAGGTGGCGTTGGCGAGTCAAAGGGTGTCGCGTCCAAGGCAGCGAGGCGCTGGTAGAATATGTCTATAGCAGCTAAAGACCACGTTTCGGTTTTGTAGGCAGCCTTGGTGTCGTAGGGGATATCTTTCTCTTGCGACTGCTCTGCTGTAGGAAGTTGTCGGATGCGACTGTCGCAGTCGTCGTAATCTTACAATGAACAGGGATTCCTTTGCTGAAGCTACACAGGATGCGAACGGCAAACAAAGGCGACAGAAAGTACAATCTTGCTCTTGCCTGTAAATCCGCGGATTTGACGGCCACGAAACAAGTCCCTTTCTAGTTGAGTTGTTGATCTTCTTCGTACTGTTTGATGACGGTGGTTGGGTTGGCGTTGACATCCACGGCCCGAGCTTCGCCGTAACCCTTGCACTGTCGTCCACGGAACATTTTCCGAACTTTGGAGCGATGAGCAACTTCCAGCCTCACTCAACTTTGAATAATAGCCTTACAATTTGCGCCTTTTATTCTCTCCAACCTCCACGCATACTGCCACGGCATAGAGAAATACGCTTTTAAGGTCTACCCAGGCGCGATTCACTGCCCACAAATTCAACTTAAAAACGGAGGAGTCACAATTCTACAGCCTCATAAAACGAACAAAGTCAACTCCCCCGCCCCCGCGCGACAATGGCGCCTTCCCAAGCTGGCTACACGCCAACCCTGTCGACGTTTCTAGCATATCTCAAAGACAAGGAGAACCATCCTGTGGAGTCATGCATCGAGCTCCTGATCTCGTTCGTTTCCCTCACAAGTCTCAGTCGCGTTGTGAATATATGCTGATTTACCCTCAGACTACTCAAACAAAGACAAATAAGAAATTCGAGGCCATGCGCCGTTGCGACCGCAAAGCTCTTACGCCGCGTCGTATCAAGCCTGAAATGGAGAGACGCAGAGGATCTCATTCGACGCATACAGGATGTGGGACAACGACTTATGGAAGCCCAGCCAAGAGAGATGGTGGTGGGAAACATTGTCCGACGTGTATTGGGCCTGATCCGGGATGAAATTATGGAAGAGAGAAATGAAGATGTCAGCAGCGATGCTGGTTCTGTGACACCAAACAGAATGCACGCCGCCCCAGCATTGAGCCACCAGCGACCATCTACCGCCGATTCAGCATCAGCAAGAAGCCCGTTTGACCAGCACACAAGGCCATCTCTCATGACCTCACACACATCATACGCAGTAGTCAGCGGAGTCCCTGCCGTCCAGTCGATGTTCAACCTTCTATCAGCTACCCCGTCCGAGGACCCTACACCACCAGGAGTGCCATCGCCGAGCGACAAGGGCATCGACGCAGCAGCACTCTCAAGGAGGATTACAACCAGCACTCGAGACTTGAAGTCGGAGATTTGTGACGGCATCAACGAGATCATCGACGAGCTTCTCCAATCCGACGAGCGAATTGCCGGTTATGCCCACGAGCACATCCACTCCAACGAGATTATCCTTACACATACATCGTCACAGACGGTACACCAATTTCTTCTCAAAGCGGCAGCAAAGCGAAAGTTTACTGTTATTGTTGCGGAATCATATCCCAACGACCACGAGCAGACGCATAGTGCTGCTATGGGTGTGCTAACTCCACATGACGACGAGGAGGATGAACTGGGCCTAGAGCAGTTCCAGAAGTCATTAACAGCTGCAGGTCTTACCGTGGTCTTGATCACGGATTCCTCTGTCTTCGCGATCATGTCGCGAGTGAACAAGGTGATTCTGGCAACACACGCAGTTATTGCCAACGGCGGTTTAGTTGCGGCATCCGGGGCTCGTATTATCGCCAAAGCCGCTCACAAGCACAGGACACCCGTCATTGTAGTGTCCGGTGTTTATAAGCTTAGCCCCCAGTATCCGTATGAGTTTGAATCACTGATCGAATATGGCGACCCGTCGAAGATAACCACCTACGAGGACGGCGACTTTGTGGAGAAGATGGACGTTGAGAACCCGCTCTTTGACTATGTCCCTCCGGAACTTGTTGATCTTTACATCACCAACCTGTAAGTTCAACCATTTTTTTGGCCCAAGTCTCAACATAAATTCCCCCATACTAACATTCCATAGTGGGGCACACGCACCATCATATCTCTACAGAATCGTGGCGGATCATTATAAACCCGAGGATACAAACTTCCACAACACAGAAGTCCGATTTTGAAGGACCAAAACTGTCAAAAACAAGCTGTCAAACGGAATAGCGATCGGCGACACGCGGCCTCGCGGCATCGCTGTCACACTTTCAGGATATATATGCGCTTCGTAAGGCTTGTTTCTATGGCATAACAATTAACTTGTTCGCCAGTCTCTGTTTGGGTTGCTTATCCGGTGGGAAACGCGTAAGCCGGAATGGCGTCGATTGCTGACGTCCGTTGACTATCTGTCTCTAAGATATGGTTGGGTAGCCCAGTAGGGCCGCGTTGGCTCAGCCTTGCATATCCCTGTGACATCCAGTAGCGGCAAGGGACTTTCCCCGCTCAAGTAGATAATAGAGTCAATCCTGCCAGGCAGCTCTGCAGAAATGCGACAACGTGCAAGACTTTTGGATTCTTCACTGTCGTGATATTTAGTGATGCTCTAAACCTTGAACCGTCGATCGACGTCGACGCAACAGCTGGTCTCTTCTTCCGCCTTGACGCTTATTGACTGCTTATTATCAACCGTTTCCTACCACAAAATCAGTACTTTGGTACTGTCAGCCATGGACAACGCTCCCCCTCCACCCTACAGCGAGACGGACATATATTGGAACTCAGGCCTCTCGCCTTTGATCGCTCCTCCGAGCCTAAGCCGCTCGACCACCCAAACCGATGATGCCTCCCAGGCCTCCACAAACAACTCAGTCATTTATACTCCAGCTGAGTCTGTGAACAATGACTCTTATACATCAGCCGCCCGCCTATACTTCGACAGCAGGCCCCACCCACGCAAGGTTCCCAGACGACCCATTTCGCATGAAATCGTCGTCGGGCCTATGAGCACACCAGACGACTTGCCTTATATCCCCGAATTCGCAGATTTAGATATTACAACCCAGGACTGGGCGACATTTATAAACTATGTTATCCCACACCATATTGATCAGTCAAATGGGCTCGTGGCGAGCGAGAAAATGAAGGCAGAGGTCCTCGATATGCGCATGCATGGGCTTACTCTTTCATCAGATGACGCATTGGACTTATCTGCCGTTGATGCGCAGCTGAATAGGCTCCAGCCCTCCAAAGTCGATCTCTCGGGGCCTCCAGAAGATGATGTTGTAGCAGTGGTCTTGGAGTGGAATACTGGGTTCTTTGGGCCTAGAGGCGTCCGCATCATAGCTAATGTGAGCGAACCTGACCCGCCCGCTCTCCCGCCTACTCTCCCGCCTGCTCTCCCGCCAAGGAGGAATACCACCGAGCAGCCCGCTACGAGGTCTATGCCTACTAGGCCAGGGTGGGAGACGACAGCCTCGGAAACGACCTCGGATCGCGATAGTGCGTGTAAACAACGTGAACGGAGAGGATGGGGCTGGGGTCCTCAGGGGCCTGGACAAAGAGGCGGGCACGGGTGCGGATACGGAGGCGGAAACGGACGTGGCAGGCCAGAACGCGGCCGCCACGAAAGAGGTGGTTTTGGGGGAGAGTCCCCACGGGACGGTTTTAGGGGTTTCGGCCGCCGGGGAGGTCTGGTACGTGCAGATGCCACCGGCTTTCACGTTGGGAGCGTGATGTCTGCAGGGAATGATGGCTTCCGACTTGGATCTATGGTTGCAGATAAATCCGGGTTTCGCATCGGGAATATGCTTGTTGCCAATGATGACGGGTTTAAACTTGGGAGTATGAGCTTTGGAAATAACAATAACCCTAATGCGGCTCCGCCAACCCCATATGCTGAGCGGGGTCGAAATATGAAGGATGGAGCGGATAAGAATGGCCGTGAAAGATCGAGGTCAATCAGCTCCCACAGTTCATCTAGCGATGATACGGTGGGGACGGAGGACTCGGAGGGAAGCTTACCTGACGTCAGTGATTTAAAACCAAACCAGATGCATGTTATGAAACAAAGCCTGATGGAATGGCTCAATCATCCCGAGCAACCAGTTAGCAAGGAAAGCGTCAAAACTCTCAAGAATGACATCAAATTAGCTAAATGGGCCAGGAAACCGGAAGGGCAGGAGCTTGCTGAACTAAAAGCAGAGCTCAAAGCATTGACCAAGGCATTCAAGGAGCTGAAGAAGAGCAGAGCAGTGAAGAGGAAGTCAATAAGAAAGGAAAGGAGGAAACAGCGAAAGGAACTGAGGTCCCAAGCGAAGCAGAAGAGGAGGGAGGAAAGGGCGGCGAGAAAAACCCGCGGGAAGGGCAAAGAGAAGGCGGCTGTGACAGAATATGATGAGTATGCGCCTTGCGAAACAGGACTTCTACAGGACAGCACTTCCGTTCCAGGATTTCCAAATGGGCCACCTGGCATGCGCAACATGCCTTCTATTCCAGGGTTTCCAAATGGCCCACCTGGCATGCACATGCCAGGAAGCTTCCCAGGCACCGGCTTCAACCCATTATCACACGACACACCGAGATCTCCAGGGGAGATCACAAAGCTTCAGGAAAAGCGTGAGCACTTGGGAAGGGAGGCAGAGCGCATTTTGGCAGATGCGCGCGCCATGCATAAAGAAGCTGAGGAAACAAGAATAAGGGCTGATCAAGAGCAAGACGAAAAGTCAACACTGAAGCTACTCGATGTGGCAAAGGATTTAGATGTCGAAGTAGAGAAGCTATATGAAGGTGCCGACCGATTGATTGCGGAATCAGTGCACCTGGAGGAATATTTGAGGGATATTAATGGTGGTGAGATGCCCCAAAGAGATACTGCCGACAGGGAGTATATAAGACGGATGAGGCAGGACAGTGGGGTTTCCACTTAATGATGCGGGCGAATCGGAATGCTCTTGTTTTGTAGCGATTTTCATGTATTTATGATATATTTATGTGACCGGCGCTGATCTCCAGCTCCCTGGGTCGCTGAACGACACAATTCAACTTTTATTAACTTCAATCGATCTGATCTGGTGCCTTACATTATCTGACTTGACCTATTTTGCTATCTAGAATAACGTAAAAAAATTAACAACCCACCAGCACATCATCACACTGGACAGTGACCCTTGTTGAACAGTTGCTCTCGCGTCACTAGCGAAATTATATATTAACGCATGCCTAGATCTTGGAAAGTTCTCGGGGTAGGTGCGGGGTACAACTGAACTAATATGTGACAGGAAGCGGCTATGTTGCACGGAGAAATAGCTTACTCGTGCCAAATATTTGACTTTAAGCTCCTGCGGTCAACAGCCCCGCCCCCGCCGGCGATTTTACTATATTGCAAGAGCCTAGCTATGAACCAAGCTTTTTCAATTGTTGACAACGGAAGATAGGAGCCCGAAGTCAATATGATGCAGGTTAGTGGTTATATAGAGGACTTGCCTCTACTGACAATGGGAGTCGTAAACTCCTGGAAGTACGCGTTCGTGGAGCACTTAAAAATATGAAGATCGCAACGCTACTTACAGCTGCCTGTGTCGCATTTCAGGGCACAGCAGCAGCAGCCGTTTCTGGCAAGCCGTCGACTTTCATAAGAGACTATGATAAGCGCGACTTGCTTCAGGATGTCGTCAGTCAGCCCTTCTAGCCCGTATGTGACCGTGATTATGATCTAAACAGCACTTAGGTCACCTGGGATGAGCATTCCTTATTCATCCATGGGGAGCGGGCTATGATTTTTTCAGGAGAAGTTCATCCTTGGAGGTATGTAATTGACTGAATTGGTTGTCGTTTAATTTTTATTCTGGCCCGTATATTTTATCTTACAGTGAGAATTGCAAATTGAAGGCATCCAATGCTATCTACACCACCCATTGGGACATAAGACCTTGCTATTTAAGATATAAATGAGAAACATATCACGATCCTAACATAACGGTAGACTGCCCGTGCCTTCGTTGTGGCTCGACCTTTTCGAAAAGATTAAGGCCCTCGGATACAACACCGTTTCGTTCTACGTCGACTGGAACCTTCTTGAGGGGAAGCAAGGAGAGTTCAGAGCGGATGGCGTATTTGCTTACGAGCCCTTCTTCGAAGCCGCCACGAAAGCTGGAATTTGGTTAATCGCGGTGAGTTCACCTCGATTGTTTAAATGAGCCCAACTGAGATCATGGCTACAGCGTCCGGGACCATACATAAATGCAGAGGTAGCAGCAGGCGGACTCCCTGGATGGCTGCAGCGTATCAAAGGCATGATCCGCACAAATGCAGACGACTATATAGAGGCAACAGAACTGTGGGTCCCCTTGTCAATATCCCCAAGAGCGTTTACTCAACCTCAATAGATATGTTGCTTCCATTGGAGCAATAATTGCCAAGGCTCAAATCACCAATGGAGGCCCAGGTATGCTCAACTGCCCATTTTTTTTTGGGTAAAGTTACCGACACGATTTAGTTATTTTATATCAACCTGAAAACGAGTATTCAGGAGGCATCGAGCCCGCTCTATTCCCCGATGGGCCTTACTTCCAACGTGTCATAGATCAGGTGCGGAAAGCTGGAATAGTTGTCCCACTCATCAATAACGATGCTTGGTCTGGTGGCCATAATGCTCCAGGGACTGGGCTCGGAGAGGTGGACATTTATGCTCACGACAACTATCCGTAAGTACCACATTATTTCTCTCTGCTAAAGTACTAATATTTGAAAAGGATTGGATTTGATTGCTCCGATCCGACGGTGTGGCCAGCAAATGGGCTGAGGACCGACCAGTATTCGACTCGCGTTGAAATTAGCCCCAACACCCCCTATACGATCCCCGAGGTATGCCCTTAAGCTTAAACCAGTGTCATGGAATAAACTGACGTATAGTGAGTGACCTAGTTCCAAGGTGGTGCATTCTCACCTTGGGGAGGATGGCCCCTGGAGAAATGTGCTGAGCTTGTAAACCAAGAGGCCGAGCGCGTACTCTACAAGAACAACTACGCTGCTGGTATCTCGATCATGAACCTCTACATGGTATTATTTCCCCCTTTAATATGATGTCTTGGTGCTAACTTCATTGATAGACCTATGGCGGGTTTAACTGGGGGAACCTTGGTCACTACGGTGGATTCTCGAGTTACGACTACGGCGCTGTATGATTACTTCCTGACCAGTGAATATCGTACTGAACTAATATTTATCATAGGCGATTAAAGCTGACCGAACTATAACGAGAGAAAAGTACAGCGAAGCCAAGCTACAAGCTCAATTCCTCAAGGCTTCACCAGACTATTTAACTGCAGTTCCAACGAACCTTTCAACTACACTCTATACGGACAATGCCGATCTTGCTGTAACGCCAGTTATTGGCAGCGAGGCAGCATCATCGTTTTACATTGTGAGGCATAATATTTATAACAGCACAGAGACAACAACCTACAGCTTAAATATTGAAACAAGTGCAGGAAAGCTGACCGTTCCTCGTCTGGGAGGGAAGCTGACACTCAACGGCCGAGATTCAAAGGTTCACGTCACTGATTACAATGTGGGAGGGACAACACTTCTATACTCCACCGCAGAAGTATTCACGTGGAAGAAGTTTGACAGCGGCAAAGTCCTCATTCTGTATGGAGGTCCAGAGGAGCTACACGAGGCATCTATCGTGTCAACTTCCAAGCCAACAGTAATCGAAGGCAAGGGAGTCACTACGAAGTTGATCGACGGCAATGTCGTGCTACAGTGGAAGACATCAACTTCCCGCCGTATTGTAAAAATCGGTGATCTGTCCGTGTATATACTTGGTAAGGATCCATATTGCACATGAGTTACCTAAACTAACGACCTAATTCAGATCGCAATTCTGCTTACAACTACTGGGTTCCAGATCTTGCAGACGGATCTGCTGTCATAGTCAAGGCTGGATATCTGGTTCGCACAGCTGCAACAAAGGGCAACACCCTGCAACTGACCGGTGACTTCAACGCAACTACTCCATTCGAGATTATTGGCGCTCCGAAATCAGCAAAGAAGTTGACAATCAACGGCAAACATGTTGCGATCGAAACAAGCAAAACCACTGGAACCTGGAATGGTGCCGTTAAATACCACCGCCCATCTTTCAATATTCCAAACCTCGAGAAACTTCAATGGAAATCTACCGATGCCTTGCCTGAGATTCAAACCAACTATGATGATTCGGCTTGGCTCTCTGCGAACAAAGAAACCAGCACAAATACGTACCGGAACCTGACTACTCCAACTAGTCTCTACTCCAGTGACTACGGTTTCCATTATGGGTATCTTATCTACCGTGGACATTTTGTTGCAACTGGAGAGGAGACTACCATCACCCTTCATACCCAAGGAAGGAACGCATACGGCACGTCCGCATGGCTCAATGGAGTCGACCTGGGCTCGAACGCTGGCAATGCAACTGTTGGCGATAGCAACTCAACGTACACTCTTGGCAAGCTCTCCAAGGGAAAGAAATACGTTTTGACGATGTTGATGGACAACCTTGGATACGACGGAAACTGGGTTATTGGGTCTGATTCAATGAAGAACCCGAACGGGATACTGCACTACGAATTCGCGGGGAGAAAACAATCGGACATCACTTGGAAACTCACAGGAAACCTTGGCGGTGAAGATTATGTTGACAAGACCCGTGGTCCACTGAACGAAGGTGGCCTTTTCCCCGAAAGACAAGGCTGGCACCAGCAAAGGCCTCCCACTCACGGCTGGAAAGCCTCAAAGCCGACAACTGGTATCTCCAAGGCAGGAGTCGCCTTCTACACTGCCGAATTAAACCTCAATATCCCCAAGGGATGGGATGTGCCTCTGTCTTTCACTTTCGAGAACACCAAACCTGAAGAAAAATTTCGTGCCCAGCTGTACGTCAATGGATACCAGTTCGGCAAATATGTCAACAACATTGGTCCCCAAGTGGATTTCTCAGTTCCTCAGGGAATTTTGAATTATCAGGGCTCAAACACGGTGGCACTAACACTCTGGGCTCAACAGCCAAGCGGTGCTAAGCTCGAGGGGCTGTCCCTAACTGCCGGGACACCAATCTTGACTGCCCTGGAGAACATAGAGCTCGTCCCCATGCCAAAATACGCGAAGAGGACTGGTGCTTATTAGAAAACATATCGGCGATTAATACGGAGTCTCCATATTATTTTTAGACTGCCGGGCCAGTTTGCCGCCCTTCTTTGAAATATGTTCCAGTCGTCCGTTGGCTTGGAGCGCCCGTTTAGTTACGTCACTGGCCGAACCTTGCCGCCAGCCAATCAACGCCTCGTAATTATTCCCGATGTCGCTTTTGACGCTTATTCCGTCGGTAACCAGCACCGTTTAGGTTTAGGGCAGGCAAGCTACGTAGTTATCATATATCATGCTTTTCCTCCAGATTTTGCTTTCCAATGTAATTGATGATTGACCACTTTGTTGGCTACTTTACCGGCTACTTTGTCCACTACCCTTTCAATTGAAGAGCTACTTTGTTCGCTACTCTGTTGACTACCTTCTAATTGAAGACTGGTCACCAAGCCATGTCTGCTCCCGCAATAGCTTCGGCGGCCTTGAAGTCCAGAGTGAGACGGACAAGCTTGTACAATAAGATTGCAAAACCAGAAGACTTGATCAAGTTGTTCCCCAATGGATCATACATTGGCTGGTCGGGCTTCACTGGAGTTGGGTACCCGAAAAAAATCCCAACAATGCTCGCAGACCATGTGGAGCAGAATAACTTGCAGGGCAAGTTGAAGTATTCGCTATTTGTGGGCGCATCATCGGGAGCAGAGACGGAGAATCGCTGGGCCGCACTTGATATGATCGAGCGCCGGTCTCCTCATCAAGTCGGAAAGGCCATTGCGAAGGGCATCAATGAGGGACGCATCGAGTTTTTCGATAAGCACCTGAGCATGTTCCCTGCAGACCTGGTCTATGTATGCATATCCCAATAAACACCAAAGGAGGAATACTCACGTGATTGCAGGGCTTTTATACCAAAGATAGACCCAAGCCTAAGCTCGATGTTGTAATCGTTGAGGCCACGGCTATCACGGAGAACGGGGGCATTATCCCAGGTGCTTCTGTTGGAGCTACTCCAGAGCTGATCCAAATGGCTGACAAGGTATGCCATAGTATTCCTAATGCTCAATTCACCTGATAGGTCTATCGGGAGACTGAATATACAACACTTGTGAGAGTTTACTAACCATGAGAAAGATTATTGTCGAGGTCAACACCTCAATGCCCTCTTTGGAGGGTCTCCATGATATTACTATGATGGACCTTCCGCCGAACCGCAAGCCCTATCTCATTATGGCCCCTGAGGATCGCATTGGCACAAACTATATCCCGGTAGATTCTGAGAAGATTGTTGCGATTGTCGAGTCCGACTATCAAGACCAGACCCAGCCCAACAATCCTGCTGATGCTGGCTCGAAAGCGATTGCTGGCCATCTCATCGAGTTCCTGGAGCACGAAGTTAAGCATGGTCGTCTACCCGAGAACCTCTTACCTATTCAATCTGGCATTGGAAACATCGCCAACGCTGTTATCGGCGGCCTTGCCGAATCCAACTTCAAGGATCTACGCGTCTGGACTGAAGTCCTGCAGGACACCTTCCTCGACCTCTTCGATTCGGGCAAGCTTGAGTTTGCCACTGCAACCTCAATCCGCTTCTCCCCTGATGGCTTCAAGCGCTTCTACGACAACTATGACCACTATTTCGACAAGCTCCTTCTCCGCGCCCAACAAATTTCCAACTCTCCTGAGATTATCCGCCGCTTAGGTGTCATCGGCATGAACACCCCCGTGGAAGTTGACATCTACGCCCACGCTAACTCGACCAATGTCATGGGCTCGAGAATGTTGAACGGAATCGGCGGATCTGCGGATTTCTTGCGAAACAGCAAGTACTCCATCATGCACACCCCATCTACTCGCCCCTCTAAGATCGACCCCCACGGAGTTTCGTGTATCGTGCCAATGGCCACGCATGTCGACCAGACGGAGCACGATCTGGATGTCGTGGTGACTGAGCAGGGACTTGCTGATGTTCGTGGACTGAGCCCCAAGGAGAGATCGAGGGTTATTGTGAGTAAGTGCTCGCATCCTGAGTACAGGCCTATGCTGGAGGACTATATTGCCAAGGCGGAATTCGAGTGCACAAAGAGAGGTTGGTTGCACGAGCCGCACTTGTTGTGGCAGAGCTTTGATATGCACAAGGCTCTTGACCAGGAAGGGTCTATGAAGAAGCTTAAGGGGTGGACCTAAATTATATAATTAGTTGTAAAGTTTGAATAGGATTTGAAAGTTTAACTGTTACTTAACAATATACCGCGACAGAGGAATGTAGAGTATGCGTTCTATGAGTGCCAAAAGGAACATAGTGTATGTGTGCAGTATATGACTTGGTCAAGTCATGGATTTGGTTTGCCCTGCTGGTTTGGCTGAGGCAACAAAGGAAAGGCACCATGTTCTGCTCCAACTTGTTACGTGTTTGCCCCATGTTACTCTTTCATAAGCTCTTACTATGCCATCTTTTTTCTTCTGTTATTTGCGCTATGCTTTGTGGCTATTCCCTAGCATGCCAGGCAAATTACCCTTATGTACAAATCATGAAGCCGAGTTAACCCACCAAGGCCAAAAGATAGAGGGATTATTCTTCAGATCTGATTATTGTCCCTGCGGTATCAAGAGCTTGAATTCAAATAGTCGTTTATTATAGGATTGTTTAGCTAATTCCTATAATCTCATTGCGTCTTTTGCTTGAACAACACCGGCGTAACAAGTTTCTGTGATCCATAAGTCTGTGATCCATAACACTGAGGCCATCCATTCCCCGTTCCCTCCGCTATCTATGCAGCAAAAAGCGTATCCCATAATACAAACGCCGCTGGTGAACATGGCGTAAAAACAACTATACCCACTTGACCCATGGGGCTTCATCCGCTCCCATATTCTGAATTCCTGCTTTTGATTTTGCGAGATAACTGGCCGGCGGCGCGAGCCGCCGAAACCATTATCGCGTTTCCCAGTTTAAGACCACTTGATGTCACCGCTTGGGGCCCTTGGTCTTCTCTTCGACACCAAGTGGCTCATGCTGGCGCTTGGTTGTTTTTGGTCACCCCTGACCTTCCCCCCACTGCTGCTGCTGGTCATGCTTCCACCGCTGTCTCCCCTCTTCCTGGGGCTGAATGTTGGCTCAACCCTTGAATCGCGTGGGATGGGTCCAGCCAGCGATGCCCTGGAAGTTCTCAATGCAGCCGATGTCCTCGGAAGACGGCTCTTGATAACTGGAGTCCCGGCCATAGACTCTGAACTTCCCATTTTGCTCAGCATCTGCGAGCCATCCCTGCTGGTTGGGCGAGAGCGGCCCTCTGCACCCAAACCAGGGCGCCTTGGTGAATTGAACGAATCCATCAACGTCCCAAAGCTAATATTGGCACGGCCACCATGTGTAGGAGTAGTGGGGCTCGCCATTCTCTGGCTCGGTGTAGGGAACGAGCTCTGCCTCCTAACATTCCTGCGGCTCTTGCTGGCACTGCCGTGGATGCTGTCTTGGTCACGGATAACTCCGATTTCAAATGTGGACCTGACAAGTTCGCTTGCCATGTTCCTCACCAACACAGCGCCGTCGTGATCTGCCAATCCCTCAATGGCTTCGAAGAGCTGGTGGGATCTGATGTCCTGCTCGCACTCTTCACTTGGTTCACAGATACTCCTGGCGATCCTCAGCAAGTTGAGACGGATAACCGCTTTCTTGTGGTTTAGCTTCTGAAGGATACCGGAGTACATGTCAAAGCGGGCCAGCGACGCAGCAACTGGTGGCGACAGTCGGAGAAGTTTTTGGAGTGGTTCAAGTAGGTTGTAGTCAAAGTTGTTTGCCTTCGGGGTGTTGAAACATTTGACGATTGCTTCTGTAAAGTGGCCATCGAGAAGGCATTTTTCGACCCGAGCTGTCTCTTCTTGAAGCCTAATACTATTAGCACAACGTAGTTGAATACAATCCTTTGTACTTACCAGATAAAAATGGCATCCAATGCGGTAACCTGCCAATACTGGTCTGCCAACAAGGAGATGTAGAACTGAAGACCTTGATTTTGCCACAGGTACTTCCGTCCGACTTTTCCAGAGTGAGCCATGTCACACAGGATTGGAAGTGCAAACTCCTTTGGCGGTCTATCGCCCTCCATGATTTTCTTGAGCAGTGGAATTATCCCATTTACTGCTGCATCCTCCTGTCGGACCTTGCTCAACCTACACAAGTTATACATTGTGTTGAGGACCTGGTTGCAGATCTCTCGGAAATGAACCTGATTTCTCCTTCTGCTGGAGCCAAGGAGATCGATGAGTAGTTCGATAGCATTGGAAGAATGCAGTGCATCCAGTGTTGTCGACAACATTGACAAGTTTTTGATAAACTTGAGCATGGTGATCTGATGAACCGGGGACATCCGGCGGAGGTCTTTCAAAACACCTTTGCAAAGTTAGTTACTGACATTGGATATTGGATATATATAGCATTTACCTTTCAGCATTATGCGGTTTGCAACCACTTCCTTGACATAGTTCTCGGCTTGTGAGAATAGATAGAAGATGTTCACGATGCGTCCCTCAATGAGCTCGGGGATTTCTCCTTCTTCATCCAGGACCCTGTTGAGGACCAAAGAGAGAGGATAAAGAATCTTGCTCCTGGAGAATATGCGGCAGAAATCGTTCTTTGGAGTTGGCCCCTTTGTCTCTTGTTAGCTTGAATTATTATAAAACGAGCGCTATGTGTCCCTTACCTGTAGTTCAAATACATTCCAAATGCCATTGACACCAATGAGGACAAGGTCTCGAGCTTCATCATAGTCTTCATCTAGGAACTCAACCAGAACATTGAGACCACCGGCACTGACAAACATTTGCAGCGTCAAGGTGGACGTTTGGTACATCTGACGGACAAACGCTGCAGCTTCGAGTCTGATTTCGTTGGAATACTGTCTAGCCGCAAATTTCGTGATGATCGGGATGCCTCCGACGAAACAGAGATTCTCTTGAATGTCAACAGTGCCAAGTATGATGGCGTTTACGACCTTCAAGAGACAGAGAATCAAGCTTTCCCGAGTTTTGACAGTACATGGCTCCAAGATCTCAAGTATTGGAAGCATACCATGAGCGCTGATGATCATGGCCTTTGATTCGGGGGATTCGTATAGAACGTCGAGTAGCTCTTCTGACTTGTCAGTCAAAATTTCCTCACCGGTTGTTGTCTTCAGTGAGCTAATTAGGCCCTCCACCAAGGTAGAAAGACGTGCGTGTTTGTCACGAGCAATGTTTGCCTGGAGGTCCATCTCATCGAAGCCCTGCTCTAGGGATGCGAATGGGTCATCTTCATCATCTTCATCTCCCAGCCAGGAGTTGTTTGAAAGCTTCGAATGAAGCATGAGTGCGCCATCCTCGGAGCCAAGATCTGATACATCGCGCTCCGAAACGGCGGGTCCGTTTGCGAACAAGGCGGAGAAATCTTCATCATCCTCATCCTCAGCATAACGTTGGATTTCAACGGAAGAGTTTGCGCGTCTTATCGACTGTTCATCTACATCTTGGCGCGGCGTAATATATCTCCTGACACTTCCGCCGATGACAGGCGAACCCGATTTCGGCGCGCTTGTCAAGTCAGACGGATGGAATAGCTTTGGAGAAAGTAAATCGTCCTGAGTGGTTGTTAGTGATGCTTACATCATATACATAGGGCTGGATTTAACATGGAGAATGGAAAGTTACCTTTATCGCACTCATCCTTCTATCGAACACGCTTTCGTTCTCGAAATAAAGGTCGGAATAGTCTTCAATAGTCTGTTCGCGAAACAATGCCGCTGGACGCGCAGGCAGGGCAAACTTAGAAGCGGGTTGGTTTTTGTTAGCTGTCTTTGGCCGTTGAGGGAGTGTCATGGAACGCTTGCGAACTAAGTTCGTAGGAGCAGGAGGAGGCTTCAGATCGTGGTTTGCCTTTGGTTTGATAGGATAAGGGCGGATGGTCTCGAGTTCTTGATAGTCAGGCTCAGCAAATCGTCGGGGTCCCTTGATAGTAATCAAATCGCCTTCAAAGTTTTCATCCCAGTTATCACTCCCGGAATCAAATCCCATATCAGCAGAAGCAAGGAGTTTTAATTTGTCCGAGGAAAACAATCCGCCGAAATTGTCGTGTGGTTTGAGGTGTGGGAGGTGTAGAGAGCTTGGCGAAATTGATGTGGTAAAATCGTCGTCCCAATTATCATCACCTATTCGAATATTATTAGTGGGAGTAGGCGAATTAGTAAACAAACAACTTACCGATTGCCTCAGGAGACCGAAAAGCCTCGGCGTAAATTCGCGGCTTTGCTAAAACTAAGGGGCCCTTGGCAGATACCCCCCCTAACGCAGAGGATTGCTGTTCGTTATGCACATTCCGTAAAGGAGCATCACGCCTTTGTGGAAGTGGGCTTGCAACACTTGATCTTGTTGACGTCTTCAAAGACCCATTGTTCGGAGAACGCAGAGCTTCGTTCCATTGTTTAACCTCCTCAACAGCTTCATTGAAGTTCGCTGGAGGTTTAGGTATCGGGGCATCACTCCGACGAGATCCCACAATCCATGCGTGTTTTAAGAGCTTGCGTGCTGAAACCCTGAGATTGGGATCCTTTTGGAAGCATTGCATTAAGAAATCACGAGCCGCCTATAGTCGCTGTTAGAAACCTCCACGCCGAATTAGGGGTGAAATAGCTTACAGGAGAGACGCCCTCTGGAAGAGGAGGATGGTCATCATTGACAATGGCAAACAATGCGGGCATTGGTGCCAGCTTATGATATGGCGGCTTTCCCTCCAGAAGCTCTATGACAGTGCAGCCCAAGCTCCATATATCAGAAGCCGTAGTTGCCCCGGAAAGCTGGATAACCTCTGGCGCCATCCAGTAAGGCGTGCCTACAACTTGAGCTTCCTTGTCTCCTGTTGCGGCCAGTGTACTCGTGGATACACCGAAGTCGGCAAGCTTTACCTTGCCATCTTTGGTGGTCAAGATATTGGCACCTTTGATATCTCTGTGAATAACACCCTGGTCATGCAGATAAAGGAGACCCTGCAGTATCTGTGCCATATACACTCCAACCAGATTCTCGGGAAACTTTCCGAAGTTCTTGCATATCGAATGCAGAGAGCCGTTCTCACAATATCTGGCATATTTAGAAATCGTTTTAGAACCAGTTGCGCAGCAAGACTTACTCGAGAATGATGTTTAAACACTCTGGTGACTTCACAAAACCCAGATACTTGACAATATTATCATGCTGAGACAGTTAGTACTGGTTCGGCTCATGCCGTCCACAGGGACGAAAGCCGCCGTGAACAAAGACTTACATTCAGGTTCTTCAATAAATCAATTTCGGCCTGCTAATGTCAGCTCACTCTGAGGCATTGTCACTTCTGAGCATACCTCGATGTTGCGTAATTCACTCCTGGGCAAATCCGCAATACGAATCTGCTTCACGGCTACCGCCTCGCCCGTTCCCCAGTTGAATGCTTTATACACCGACCCAAACGCGCCTTTTCCGAGACACTCTCCTAAACGCTGAAAAGCACCATAAGTCAGACAAAGCCCAAGGATAATTTTGCTTTGTGACCGCCGAAACTTACGTAGTCTTTCAATCCGGGATCCTGCACCGCCTTCTCCTTCACCGCCGCCTCCTTCCTCGGTGCCCCGTGTGCCCTCTCTACTCTTCCATTTCCGCGTCCCTGTGCCCCAGCTCTGCTATTGGCCTGCCGCTCCCCTGACGATGGCGCATGGGAAACCATGACCATGCGTCTTGCGGTGGCAGCAACGCTATTGTATGCCGATAGAGAGAAACGAAGCAAGCCGTGCTGGAGAACGTCTCATCACATCATCTGCCCTTCCTCGGTCGTCGATCCTCAAAACTCGTCTTTGCGTTTCACCTATGGCAGTGCGGAGGAGGGGCCCGGCTTATAGGCAAGGGTCGCGGCTGTATCGACGGGATCGGGGGGCAGTTCGTCTTGGGGGGAGAGCACGCACGGCGCCTTTGGGCACTTTTCGTGAGGAATTCGTGGGCTGGTGGTCGTAGCCTCAAGCTTGACGGGCTATGGGAGGATCGGTTAAGGAGTCAGTCGCATTGGCGGTTCTGTACGAGCTGGATCCCGAAATTGAGCTGGCAAACGGCCAGTATACTTGGTTGCAGGGGTCTCACCAGGTAAGGCTGAGGATGTGGCTTGCGTCTACCGAAAAGGGATGGTCCTTCGATTGTGGTCGTGACCCATACATGTTAATCCGGAGGCCGAAGTGGAGACAAGGGATAACCACAAATACACTCCGGGGATATTATCGAAGGACTTGAGAGATTGAAAGTTACACAAACTCGAATAAGCTGCAGTTCTTATATAAAGTTTGTATTCGCAGTGGTATTGAGTGTCCATTTATGATAACCTTTTATCTGGTCAGAATTTATGATGCAAGATGTCGGCTATCGTACATCCAAGGCAAGTACCAGCCTTCCCCTGTTCTGCGAAGCAACTAAGCTATTATGATAACGGAACCTCGCCGTGGATATCGTGCCTTTTGCGGCTAAAGCAAGTTACTTTACATGCGTATTACATACGTTGTCGGCGATGATATCAAATCTCTGCCTCCATAATAAAACATCCTCCTCTCCAACGGGTGTATGGTCGGACGCCCCAAGAACCCAAGAAGCATGAATGTCAGTGATGCGCCCTTTCCTATATTTAAACTTTTCCTTCTCTAATCATGACTGGACCAGCTCATGAGGAATGGTCCGGCTGAGCCCGACTTCTGCCCACCACTCATCTGGGATGTCCTCTCTGTGAGCCAGTCGCTGGACAATGCGTTGCATGCCTCCCATACTGTCTCCATCAGATTGGCCTGTTTGCCTGGCAACCCGATCAGCTCGCGCCGCCACGACATCCGTGTAACTGCGCCAGAATCGCTCTCCGTCATCCATCATATCCGCCTCTTCGACGTCCGGGTCCGGCGAATTAGTTTCAAAATACTCGCAAACGTTCTCAAATGAGGCATCGTTAGTGATATCTATAGGGGGTGCTATTGATGTAGCGGAAGATGTAGAAGTTGGTACCGACGACGCAGCTTCCGAGGCAGATGTCGATGCGAAAGATGACCCTGCGCTCGGCGGTTGCGGGTCGGGACTGATGGTAGTGAGCAAAGTGTCCCACGCTCCATCTAGGTCAGGGCTCAAGCTCCGCTCACGGTCGCCGAGGCCATCAACACGTGGTAAACGGAATCGGCGCCTATCCGTAGAGTTATTCTCTGACCGCGGTAAGGCGCTTGCGCTTGGTTCACCTCTCAGCTAGATACCACGTTAGGAAGCCGAGTTATATATATCAGTATAGCAGACTCACCTGGGATAGCATTGAGCTGTCCATCCAAGGAGGCAGCGTTCCCACGGGGTCAGAACCCGAACCCATCAACTGGTCATCCGTTAGGGAATCGAGCAGCTCATTCTGAGTTTCTAAAAATGCATTTTGCTCGGCAACAGACAGTCTCATGCTTCTCGCGCGCGGGTGGTTTTGGGTGGCAATGGCAATCCTTGCGCGGCGGGCTTGTGCGCGATCATTGTACAGCCGTTGGATAACTAAACGGCGATCATGTCCCGTAGGTGGTGCACTCCTCCAAGCATCGCGGGCCGCGAATAAAGGAGGAGACTCTGGCGCGGGAGGAAGAAGTGGTCCATCAGGTTGCGAGTTCCAGCCCCAGGGATTTGGGGGCATGACGCGGGGAGCAGGGTTCTCTGTCGTTGACGGAGGTAGAGGAGGTGTGGAACGGTCGGCCCAAGGGGAAGGAAGCGCGACGGGTGCGCCCTGCATTTGCGCGCGCCGGCGGCGCTCCTCCATGGCTGTCCTGGTGGTTCTATCTTCCAGAACAGCGGCAGCGCTTTCTTCTATCTGCGAAGTTAAGCTTGCTGGCTCCTGGAAAGAGAATCGCCCTCCATTTCGGACCAAGTGCTCTCGTAGGCGCTCATTGCTGGGGATATTGCGCCCGCGACGGGCCGTACGTTGTCTCCGAATGGTAGTTCGTTCATTGGAAATTTCCTTGTCGCCAGGTCTCGGCGATATCCCGTTATCGGCAGGCGTTACAAATAATCTGTTGGCGAATCCATGTTAGCAGCCGCCGCAGAGGGTGTTGATTGGGGCTAATCGCGAAGGCAACTCACGGCAGGCCCATGTCAGATGTGGCGCGTCAACTCTGGGGTAGGGTCGACAAAGTGTTTGGATTTGTGGGAAGGATGGACGGTCGCAAATTGGGGCTATAGAAATCGCGATAAAGTCGGAAATATTTCAGATAATATTCACAGGCGTAGGGGCCGACGGCGTCAATTGAGTAGGGGAATGAGATAATGGCTGGAGCGGATTATTGAGGGAGGCGGGCGGGCGAAGTCTGGAGATCGGAGGGAAGGCTAAGCGTGACGGGGTGACACAATTCATCAGCCAATCATATCGTGCGCCCCCACGAGGTAACAATGCTCAAGTGAGCACTAAAAGTACCCTGTTGTACCTGTGGCTTTGTTCCGAAATCGCGCTAAAAACTCGCGCTAAAATATATTAGGAACATCATCATCGATTTTGAAGATTGATACGGCCTCAATGCTCCAGAGAGATTGACTCACGTCTGAAATATAGCCAGCAGCACCGCAACAGCTGCAACAACGACGACGGAAGTCTGGTGCCTTGGTGACAGCGATGACTCGGAGGTGAATACTAAGTTTCGTTTAATCGAAATGCGAGCCACAACAGCTGGAAGATGATAGAGCTTGGCCTAAGGCGCATTGCGCGCCTGGTTCAACACACGCCCCAGCCCTGGAAGGTGATTCACGTCGCAGGTACCAATGGGAAGGGAACAATATGCGCATACATCTCCGCCATGCTACAGGCAAGCGGCATCAGAAGCGGCCGTTTCACATCCCCGCACCTCATCGACAGGTGGGACTGCATTACGATCAACGAAAAGGCGGTGCAGGAGTCGGTATTCCTTGAGGCTGAGCGCCTAGTCAACAACAGGAACAAGGATGAGGGGATCGGTGCCTCTGAATTCGAGCTCCTGACCGCCACTGCATTCGAAATCTTTGCACGAGAGAAGATCGAGATGGGCGTGATTGAGGTTGGGCTGGGCGGGAGACTGGATGCGACAAATATCTTGGAGAATAAGGCTGTCACTGTTGTCTCCAAGATGGGACTTGACCACCAGTCATTCCTGGGAAACACACTTGAAGAAATAGCACTGCAAAAGGCAGGCATCATGAGACCAGGAGTCCCCTGTGTGCTAGACAGCACCAACCCCCCGTCTGTTCGGAAAGTCGTTGAAGAGCATGCTCGGGACATTGGTACCGAGGTCACTCTAAGTGCAATAAGTTCTTCAGTTGCCAAAGAGATATCGGAAGATAATTTCGAGCCACACCAGTTGGATAATCTTGCGTGCGCATACAACGCGTTTCAAATAGCAACCGGGAATTCCAATCCTCCCTTGGATAAGATCCTGCCTGCTGTACGGAAGTTACAGTGGCCAGGGAGGCTGCAGTCAGTAGGAATCGGCGCCATTACCGGGCGACAGGAGCCTACTACACTCGACGGCGCGCACAATGCGCAATCAGCAGCAGCTCTCGGAGCCTTTGTCGATCGCAAACTGCGCCCAGAGTCGTCCAGAGTGACATGGGTCCTCGCCGCATCAGCAGGGAAAGAGCTCGATAACATTCTGAAGCCCCTCGTGCAGCCTGGCGACAACGTTGTGACGACCGAATTTGGGCCCGTTGATGGAATGCCGTGGGTCCAACCTATGGCGGCGAATGACATCCTTGGTAGTATTTCCAGCGCTGGCGTCGAAACATCACAGCAGTATGACGCTGGTAGTGATGTATTAGGAGCACTACGTTGGGCTACTCGTGCCTCCGGAGGTGGCCCCATGGTCATCGCAGGGAGTTTATATCTTGTCTCCGACGTCCTGCGATTACTCCGGAGTGCCGAATCCGAGAGCAAGTAGCCCTTTTCAAACTGATACCCTGAACTCGAATAAATATCATTTCGCTTCACCTGCGATAACCCCTTGTAATAGTGAAACGCCGTGTCATACCCACCCTCAGTCTACTCATCATCATCATCATTCAGCCCCGACCACGCCCTATCCTCCAAGCTCGTAATCACCTCCTCCACCTCCCCCTTCCCTGCCAGAATCTCCTCCGCATTCAACGCATCACTGCCCGTCGCCCTCTCCACCGCCTCCTCCCTCGACGCACAAACCCCACTCCTAACATGCCTCTCCACCACCCTCTTCGTAGCCACCTCCCTCTCCACATCCACAAACCACCTCTCATCCATCTCCCGCCCCACCTCCCCCCACACTCCCGCCTGCAGACTCAAATACAGCCCCTCCAGCACCACCACCCTCGCCGTCTCATCAACCCTCACATCCCCCTCCACCGGGTCCTTCAGCGCATGGTCAAACGACGGGCCGAACACCGTTCCCCTCGCCGGATCCTTCATCGCGCGCACGAACTCGAGCAGTTTCTCCGGATCAAAAGTCCAGGGGGCGCCGCGCCGCTCATGGGCCTCAGCGGCGTTGGGCATGGCGCTTAGCTGGGCGCGGGTGAGGTGGAAGCCGTCCATAGGGACATAGACGGCTAGGGGTGGGGAGGAGGGGTGGGAGGCGGCGTGGGAGGCATTGAGTCGTGCGGTTATGGCGAGGGCTAGGGTGGTTTTGCCTGTGTCGGCGTGGTTAGTTTGTGACTATGACGGGTTGCATGGGGCTGTAAATGGTTACCGGAGCCTGGGATGCCAGAGATGGCTACGAGGTATCGGGAGCCTTGTTGGAGCTCTGAGACCTTGTCTATATCCATGGGTTAGCTGTGCCTCAGCCTTGAGATAGTCGGGGTACGCATACTTAATAATTTGTCTACTAAACGATTGACTTGTTCGTCCATATCGTTTGCTATTTATGCTGCCACGTTAATCAAGAACAGAGCCGCGGCTGAGTCGGAGTGTGTCAGCGGGACCTGAGCCCACGGCGGGGTAAGATGGGCGTGTGCAACGCCGGTCACTTAGTGCCCGCTGCACGATAAGCTTTATTACCTTATTTTCCGGACGATACGACTCTGAACACCCCGCTCAACTTCCACTCTCGCAAATCAACGACTCGACGTCTCCCAGTTCAAGATATGGCGGAAGATGGAGATGATGGTGGCTTTCTAGCTATGGATCTCGGGTCCTCGGACTCTGAATCCGGCGCTGCACCAGAGGTGAAGGTACCCCGCGATTTTCAGTCGCAAGAGGATTACGAGGCGCAAAAGGCGTCGTGGAAGCCAATAGTCGATGATGGAGAGGTGAGATATTACTCTAGCTCTGAATACTTCATATTCTCTACTTCCCAAAATCTAACGAGCCACAGCTCCACAAAACTCTCAACCTCCCTCTGAATAGCCCGTCGAAGCAGCAGTTTCAGACTATCGTCCATGCTATCGAGCAATTGTACTTTTACGTCGATTTTCGCGCGGCCAGCGAGCTAGCCCAGAAGGCACTGGAGGGCGACTTGGAGGGGGATTATAGAAAGACGGTTGAGTCATATCACAAACGCTGCGTGGCAAAGTTGGAGGAGCGGGGGAGTCTACAGAAAGAATGAAAACAGTGCGGCGAGCCACTGGGAGGAATGCATGGGATGGAGTAATGGAGTTGTGGCGGTGCATTGCATCGGTATAAAGCACATGGGAATTTTGGACGCGCGCCGGTTTATATAATATTTACCCAGTTCTATATGTTGGCGAGCCCTGCAACTAGGTTGCTTCTATGTTGCTCTATAATGCACGCTAATATTACAAGTTATCCTAACACCCCTTTCTTTGGCTCGTCATCCCCTACTTCTCGGTTCATATAAACCCCCTTCTCACAACGAGAGGCCCAACACCCTCTTGACACCCAACCACCTCTCAAAGACCTCGAGCTTCATCTCAACCCTCAGGTACCCCAACCAAGCACCCACAAACCTCACCAAATTACTTGGCTTCAACAAGCTCCCCGCCGCCCTGATTTGCTCCACCTGCTCCTCCCACACCGTCCTCGCACAATACCTCGCCAAAATAAGAAACGTCCTCACCGGCCCCTGCCTCGTCTGCAACCCCTCATCCAAACTCCTCGTCAAATCATTCGTCTTCAGAATGAGCAGGATAATCGGCGGCACCTTCCCCAACATCTGCACCAGCTGCGCCAGCATCCCCTCGGCAAGCTGATCCCCAATCTCGCGCTTCTCCTCGGGCGTGCGCACCGCAGCCGCGACTCCTGTGCCAATGACGCGGTAATCACGCCCCGTGATCGCCGACGCAAAGAGCTGGAAATCGTCATTGCTTATACCTGCCACCTCATGCGCCCAGCGCCGCATCCCCGCCTCATCCGCATCCAGGATCGAGAGCCACAGCTTAGCGTACGCGCGGCGCAAGCTCTGCGGGATATCACGGTACAAGCCGTGATCGTAGAGGATGATTTCGAAGTTCGGACCGCCGCGGCGGGTGCTCGGTCGCACGGCGAGGTTGCCGCCGTGCGGGTCGCAGTGCAGGGGCGCGTTGGTGCCGAAGATCATCTCGTTGAAGATGCGGGCTAGGGCGGCGGAGACCTCGTCGCGGTCGATGCCGTGGGAGTCGAGGTAGGCAAGGTCGTCGGGGCGGGCGCCGGACATGTTCTCCATTACTAGGATGCGGTCTTTGGCCCAGAGGACGTCGGGGATGACGAGGGGGAGTGAGGGGATGTGGGAGAAGTATTCTTTGGTGCGGAGGGCGTTTTGGCCTTCGAGCTTGAAGTCGAGCTCTTGCGGGAGGGAGACCTCCATCTCGCTCGAGAGCCACTCGAGGTCGTACTCGGGGAAGAAGTACTTCAGCGCGGAGAAGGTGTATGCGGTAAGTTTCATGTCGAGGTTGGCCCATTGAGCCAGGTGCGGGTGTTGCATCTTGACCGCGACCTTCTGTCCCGTCTCCTTTATGGTAGCCAGATGCACCTGCGCCAGAGACGCAGCACCGATTGGCTCACGCGAGAACTCGGAGAAGTAGTCGAGAAGGTGTCCGCCGGTATCGTGGAGGTACATCTCCTCTATCGATTCGTATGATGAGACCGGGCATCTGTCTTGGAGAACCAGCATCGTCTTGCAGTATTCCTCGGGTAACAGGTAGTTCATCGACGACAGATGCTGTCCCAGTTTAATAAATATGCTCCCATTTTTCTCCAGCACCTTGAGAGTACGACTGGCGCATCTCTGGTGGCAAGCCTTCAGCCTCTTTGTATTCTCCTCCTCATCATCCGGCGACTTCTCGTTATGGTTGAGCGTAACGCGATAGCTATAGTCAGGTTAGCATCTCTCCAATTCTCTCCCCCCATTGGCCATTGGTGTACATACTCATTTATACATTTCGCCAGCGCAACCACCACCCTCCCCGACCTCTGGCACGCCTGTTTCGCATGCTTCACATCCTCCGGATACACCACCGCCGTAATAACAGCCGACCCCATCGTAGCCACCACAAGAATATTCCCCGCGCTCAACCCCCTCCTCGCCATCGGCGCAGCCGTAGCATAACTCCTCACCCGCGGCGCCCTCAACACCGGATTTCTTATCCGCCCCGTACAGGCGCGACACGTCCACGGCGCTCTCACGAGCCCCTGCGCAAAATTAAGCCCTTTCATCCTGTCAATCGTTATCCCGCCACAAGTCGCCCTTCCATAGAGGAAAAAAAATCCGCAAAATGTCGCCCGGTTGGGTTTGTCTTGTCGATACCGACCTTGCCCACATGCGCGGCCGATACAAGAAATTTAATCCGCCCTCCCATCGCGGCACCTCGGCACTTCCCGACACCGGCGCGCTCGCGCCACCCCTCAACACTTTTTTTTCGCTGGCCCGCGATTCACCGATGGTGGTCCCCTGCGGCTTAGAGGGTCGATGGGGGGGGGGGAACGATGATCCGGTCCGCGCCCAGGCACGCCTGTAGGGTGGTCTTTTTATAGGACCGCTTTTTATAAGTTCGAGACCGCTGTGTTTATACCCGTGATAAACTAAGACAACTCACTTAAATCCTTATGCGCATCGCCCTGCGCACCCTCCCGCGTCTGCCCACGCACCCCCGCCATCTTCAAAGAACCCCAATCCACCCCACCTTCCGCGGACTCACAACAATGGCATCCTCCACCCCGCCGCCCCCGCCATCCACGCCCTACAAACCCCGCTTCATCGACGTATGCCCCCCCACTACCCACTCAAAAAGAACCAACACCCTAACAACCCCCACAGATAGGCATCAACCTCACCGACCCCGTCTACACGGGCATCCACCACGGCACCCCGCGCCACGCGCCCGACCTCCCCTCGGTCCTCTCCCGCGCCCGCGAAGCAGGCCTCACGCACCTCCTCCTCACCGGCTCCGACCTCCCGACCTCCCACGCCGCCCTCGCGCTATGCGCAGAGCACCCCTCCCTCCTCTCCTGCACAATCGGCGTGCACCCCTGCTCCACCCTCGGCTTCGATGCGCACCCCGACGGTCCACAGGGGCTGCTGGACGAGCTACGGGAACTGATACTCTCAGCGCCGAAAGAGGCATTCGTTGCTATAGGGGAGATAGGGCTGGATTATGACCGTCTGACTCTGTCGCCAAAGGACACACAACTCGTCTATTTCCGCGCGCAGCTAGACCTCGCAGCCTCGCTACCTTCTCCCCCGCCGCTATTCCTGCATTCCCGCGCCGCGCACGAGGATTTCCTGCACGAGCTAACACTCCGCGCCGATAGACTGCCCAAGAGAGGGGTAGTCCACTCCTTCACAGGCACCGTGAAGGAGATGCAAGAGCTCGTCGCTGCAGGCTGGGACGTCGGTATCAACGGCTGCAGCATCCGTGCCGTGGAGGGAATTGATGTCGTGCGCGCCCTCCCCCTAGAGAGGCTGCACGTCGAGACCGACGGCCCCTGGTGCGAAATGCGCCCCACGCACGCGTCTGCTGCGTTTGTGGGCCCCGCGTACGACGGGCCGGGGAAGGACGATGAGGTAGCGAAGGAGGTGCTGGAGAGGGAGGCCGGGTATAGGTGGGTGAAGAAGGAGAGGTGGAGCGAGGGGGCGCTGGTGAAGGGGCGGAATGAGCCGTGTTTGATTGGGAGGGTTGTGGTGGCAGTGGCGAGGATTAAGGGGGTGAGGGTGGAGGAGGTGGCGGAGGCGGCGTGGGGGAATTCGAGAAGGATGTTTGGGTTTGAGGAGGGGGTGTAGGGGGTTGGAGGTGTTGGTGGGATGGAGATGGAAAGGCGGATTTAGATGATGGTGGCTACTACTAGTGAGGAGATATGAGAAGGATAGACAAAGGCGATAGAGTGTACATAGAGTACAGGCGTTAGAGGCATCTCGCATCGCATCACGGCATATATAGACAGACCAAACACAACGAACATAACTTGAAAAATCATATATTCATCCACTCATGCATGCACCGTCCTCCCTCCCCCCAGCCCAGCCCGGCCCGCCAAAACAATGACAACACCTGACCCTACCCCCCATCCACCATCAAGACAAAACCCCAAAACCAAAGTTCTAGAATCCCAACTCGACGGCAGAAAGCCCAAGGAAAAAAAATCCACGATCACAACATGGCAGCAACAAGAAAGCACTATATAGACAAGATTGGCGATGTCCGAGTATGCAAGGGAGGGATGGCGAGAGAGAGAGAACACTCTCTTGTCGTCGCGTGCCCATAATATCGGAATCGGAGAATGGTTTGTTGCTTTGATTCGATCGTGTATGGCCCAAATAAGACCTCTGCAATCGACAGATCTCTAGCTTCGAAGGCGCGAACAAGCCTAAGCCGATGCCTCCGAAGTTCCAACCCCCTTCCTCCTCGCGTCACCTTTCCTGTCGGCCGTCTCCTGGCTATACTTCCTCCACAGCGCCGCTAGATCCTCCTTATCGTCATTCTTCTCCATCACCAAGTTCTTGAGCCACTTATTCTCCGTCTCGAGCTGACCGATGCGTCCCTCGAGCGCGGCCACCTTGTCGCTCATCTCCCGCGCCGACTTCTCGAGCGCCTGCTCACGTTGCTTCTTCTTGACGCGGAAGCGCGCGCTGGCAGCCGTGTTGCGCCGGCGCTTGTCCTCCTCGGCTGCGACGCGCGACGAGTCCTCAAAGCCCGCGCTGTACGCGCCGTTGCCGTCGAGGAGCGCATCGGACGCCTTGCGCTTCTCCCCGTTCTGCGGGCTGGTGAGGCCCGATGGCGGCGAGGAGCTCGAGTCGCCAGAGGCTGGGTACAGCTGCTGGTGCTGCTGGTTGGGGTGCTGCTGGTGCTGGCCCCCGTTCACGGCGTAGCCGTCGTTGGGGTGCTGGTGCTGCTGAGAGAAGGAGCTGAAGTCCGGGAATGCGAAGTCGCCTACTCGAGCCATCACATCGTCAGCAAAAACGAACGGGTTGAGGTTTCACGGCGAGCGATTGTGGAGGAGGATGGTGGCGCAACACGGGAGAGAAGCCCTTTGGCTGGGGAAAACGTGGGGTTTTTTGGAACGGGCTTTTGTCGGGAAGGGGGGGGCGGAAGGGGGAGGGGGAAACTCCAGAACTGGAGATACGCCTTCTCATAATAAGAGGATGCGTGTGTGTGGTATTTCGGGGATGGGGGGATGTTTGATGGTGTATCACGTGAAAAGACGTGCTAAGGCTGACCGACGCTAATTGGGCCTGTGTCCTCCTGCAGGAGCAGCGACAGCACGCAATCGCACGGTTGCTGGGACTCCCACGTCGGAAATGAGGGGGGTGACTTAATTGAGCAATAGGAAGATTGGGGGTCGTGGGGTGGTTTTGGGGTGTTTTGGAGTGACTTGGGCTTGTTTGGTGGCAGGATCGGCTTCGGCGCGTCACATCCCTCACACCCCTCGCACATCTTGCCGGCTTTCCCAGTAGGGTTCCCAGTTGTTGGCAGCGATTCCTAGTCGTCGCCATCCACCCAGGCTCTTTCTGAGGTCTGACTCTTCGTATCTTTTCGCCGATAAAACGATAAAAAGATAGAAAGAGACAAGGGCCGCGACGCCGGATAGAGTAGGTGCATTGGAGATGCATCGGGGATGATTGATTGATTGCAATTGTGCCATTGATTGCATATTGATTGATTGCGCGGGCTGGAAGTCGTGGGTTTTTGGTGTACAGAGTACAGAGCAGTGAAGTACTGTGCTGTGCTGTGCAGTGGAGTACAGTACAAAACAATACAGTAGAGTAGAGTCGAGTAGAGCACAATACAGCACAATACAGCACAGCACAGCACGCACAGCACAGTACAGCACTGCTGTTCCCACTGTCTGGCCATCGAAGCCGCAAGGTGGAAACCTGCAGAAACTACCTGCAGGCTATTCCGTTTGCACTCCACTGCGAGATGATGCTATTCGCACTATGCGCACTACGCGCACTACTGGTGCTGCTGATTCGCGCCGGGTGGGTTGAACAGCCATAGTGTCGCATAGTACCGCCCATCACACCATCGCCCATGCACGCAAAACCCGTCTGCCCCATACCAAAAGTAACGAGCAGCCAACGCCAGCCAGTCCACCAAGCCAGCCACCCCCCCGTTCTGACCCCCCACTCGCTCGGCTCAGCCCAATCCTCGCTCGTCGCTTGAACAAAGCAAGGCCGCGCCAGGGCAGGGCAGGGCAGGAGTCTGGAAGTAGGGTACCAGAGCGGAAAGATCGCCTGATTGTGAATGACTAGCTGGGAAAAACTTGCCCCCCAAACCCGCGAAAACCCGTGCTGGGGGGTGCTGAGCCGCTGAGGGAAAGGGCCAACTGAGGCAAAGTGCCCGTGCTGAGGAGCAGAGCCGGCCCAGGAGTAAGGGTCTCGCCCCTGCTCAGCTGCACAACAGGCCTGCACGCTGCAGCTGAGGGCCCGTGGGGGTAGGTAGCGGTCGCATCCTTTCCGTAGCTGTAGCCTCGCCACCTAGCACCCAACCACACGGCAGCCTTTGATGAAAGGTCGTGTGTGGTGGTGCAGTATGGCGAAGCGACGGCGAGGTCGAGGCGACGACAAAGCAATGCGCAAAACAGATAGGGCTGTGATGAAATGTAAAATAAGCGTCACTCACCCTGAAGGAAGTCCATGTTCGCCTTAGCCATGTCCTGTGTGCCCTGCAGCTGCGCGTCGCCGCCGCGCTGCTGGCCGTCGAAACCAAGCGCGGCAGGCTGCAGGTCGGCGTCCTGGCCGATGTCGAAGTCGAAGAAGGTGGCGTTGGTGAACATGGCCAGGTCATCGTCGAAGTTGAAGTCCTGCTGGTTCTGCGCAGCCAGGTCCTGTGCCGTCGGGATGGCATTCAGGTTCGCGATGAACTCGGCCACGTTGGGGCCCCGCTGGCCGTCGTGGTATGGGTTGGTCGCCATGATGGAGGGGTCGATCGGAGGTGATCTCCGAGTGTCGAGTGTTTTGTCTGCAGAGGGGATCGAGGTGATAGTGAAGTCTAGGTGTCTTGCGCGCGTCCGAAGGATGTTGTTATTCGCGGTGTTTTCGCGGTTATTTTGTTGTGGGGTGAGGAAAGTCTAGTGACGCTGGAGATGTGTGGTCTATATCGATGAAAGACTCTTTGTCTCCGTTGCCGGCCGAGCGAAATGCGGGCACTATGACTGGATGTGGTAAGCCGGTCCACCCTTCTTGCCAATGGGTTACCGCGGGGCGATATTTGACGGCGAATAAATTGTAGATGTAGTCGCTGTCGAGTATTGGTGATAGTAGGATGTTATAAGAGTGTTGTTGGTAGTGGTGGTGGCGGGCGCAGAAGTCTGATGTTGGGGGTTCTGGTTTGAGTCGAGGGATCGAGGGATGATCGATCTGGACGGATTGATTATTGACCGGCGGAATGGCTTGTGGTGGTGGTTGGCAGTGGTGGTGGGCGGTTGGGTGAGCGTGGGCGTGGGCGTGGGCGTGGGCTTGGTAGTGGGCAGTGGGCAGTGAGTGGCAGTTGGTGGTGGGTAGTTGGGACGTGGGGGGGGGAATGGAATGGGGGGTTATTTCCACGTGTGAGCGATTATTACCGGTATTACAATAAGAAAATACAAAATCACCACAATGATGGGCGCCGGCTGCCGATAACCTGCCTTAACCTGCGCCGGAAGAGTGCGCGCTAGTACTAAAGGGATATAGTAGAGCCCTCTTTTGTCGAGGCTCAGTAGCCAAGGAACGTTATTTATGTACCCAGGGATTGTTGGAGTTGCCACCAAGGGAAATAGAAGGGAAAGGGAAGGGAAAGTAAGGGAAAATGCGAATATCCATCACCAACGGCATATAATAATAATTAATAATAAAACTATGGCATCTGCTGCACGATATTGTGCATTTCTAATCTACTTCAGACAAAGATATATGCTGTCTTCAAGTATGCCCCTCACGTACTATACATACGCCTTCAAATACAAATATACAAATATACAAATACACTACCGGAACACGCACAAACAACCCCCTAGATTAATTACCACGGCGTAATTACTTTACCCGGCTTCTTCTTCCCCATCCTTTGGTTGGCTTGGTTGGCTGTCTCACCACCTTTCTTTGCTTTTTTTCGTGGGGTTATTCATCACGTGACACCCCACATGTTGAGTGATCGAAGATTGTTAAGCAAAGAAACTCCGAGGCCCGTGCATCCATTTCTGTCTTTTCCTCTTTGGGACATGATGCGGCACAATTGTGGCCCTGGTGAGATCATAGAGCGCCCTTTCGGATACTCTACCCAGGAGGATTTACCGAAAATACGAAAATACGAAAATAACTGGCTTTTATCTGCCGTGTGCTTACGGGATCACTGATCACTGATCACTGATCACCGATCAGATTTTTACTTTGTCGTATAGACACGGTATAGCACTTTGATCAATCGATATAATATAGACAATATCTCACAACGTTTGGGTGTACAGAGCGCCTTGTGAGATGTTGTGTAGTATCGTCCATTGGTCATGGTGGGACAAATGCAAGGGAGAAGTCTAGACCCCTCTAGATCACGTGACTATATCTATGATGTCTGACACAACTTGGCACTTAATCAGTGCACGTGATATTCTCATCATTACAAACCACTATTGATATTAAATGCCCTCAACAAGAGAAAAGCATGGACAGCATAGCTATTTAGACTGTGCAATAAAACTACTGCATATAATCAACATAAATTTATAGGTTTGCGTAGTGCACGTGCGTAGCAAACAAGCTACGATTAAGGTTTGGCGCCTCATATATCGGGTATCAATTATGCACCCTGACGCGCTATCATTGATATCTGGACCGAGCTTCAAATTATCGCCAACGTAAACAAACCGCGACAGTATGCGGCCAAGGTGATCCACGACTAACCCACGGCACCACAACCCACTATACGCCATTCTCACACTCCCAACAAGCAAATCATCCAACAACAAACTCTCTCTCTCAATTCCCAGCAACCAATTCCCGAGAAACACAACACCAAGACCACCACCGAGGGGCAACCAACACCCCCCAAATGCCACCGCAATAACCACACCCACCCACGCGCAAACCCAACAATGCCACCCCTCTCCGTCCCCACCTCCGCCGCCCTCTCCCCCTCTCTCCTCATCCCCTCCACCGACCCCGCGCTCCCCCGCCTTCTCTCCAAACTATCCCGCCCCGCCCTCCTCTCCCTAACCCTCGACTGGCTCGACGACCGCAACCAGCCCCTCAGCGCCCCCTACCTCGCGGACCCCGACTCTTCCTCCTCCCTATACGCCGGCGACTTCTACCCTCCCCATTCCTCGCTCTCGGAGTTGCGCGAATTCTACACCTCCCTCCAATCCACCCGCGGCACCCGCACCGCCCTCCTCGACCGCCTCCTGACAGGCGACTACCGCCACGGCCTCACCCTCTACCAACTCGCCATGGCCGACACGCTGATCCTACAAACACACCCGACATCGCAGAAATGGTCCGCCTACGCACTCACCCCCTCCCACCCCTCCGCGCCGCCAGTCCCGCGGTTCCACCCGCCTACCTTCCTCAAAGCGCTCCAGCGCGCTCTACCGCCGGATATAAAGGCGCATTACAACCTCGATCGACCCCCCGGACTCCCTTTATTGTTATTAAGAGTCATGCTCCTCGACACGCCATATGCCACAGCCCCCTCCCTCGCAGGCGCAAAGGTGGTCTACGTAGCATTCCCAGACGCTAGTCCACATATCTTCCTCTCAGCCGGATCATCACCACCCTCTACCACAACCACCACTAGTGCAAAAGAGAACACAGCCCGCGATCTCAGGAGGACGCTGATAGCATGTCTCCCCACCGCCCTGTCGCGGCCGCGCGCACGCTACACGCTAGCATCTACGAACCTCTCCGCCCGCAGCCTTGAAGCGATGATTGCGCTCCGTGGCGGGGGACGGACAGGGAAGGCGCAGGGCGGATGGGGGGGTTACGCGCTTAGTGGGAAGAAGGCGGGGGATACGCCGCTGGAATTGGTTGCGCCTGTGCTTCGCGAGGTTGTTGGGGGGGCGAACAAGGGTGCCGGTGGGGAGGCGCGGAAACTCGGAGGAGGAGGGCCGGAAGACGGGAAGGGAGAAGCGGGGGAGGAGGTGGATATGGTGGGCATGGTTCCGGAAGTTGTAGGGAGGGGGATGAAGCGTGCGCTTGACGAGGGTGCGGAAACGGCGAAACGGCGGCGACTACTCGCTGAGGCGCGGTTTGGGGATGTGCCGAGCGCGCCGCTGGAGGTGGTGGATGTGAGGATTGAAGACCCGTTTCCGGGGGAGGAGAAGGATGGGGGGTGGTGTCCGAGTATCCGTGTGGTGTTTAGGGGGACGGATGTGTTTAAGGGGGTTAGGGGGCTGGTGGAAAGGGGGATTGTGGATGGGGAGAGGATGCCGGGGTGGATGACGGGGGAGGGGGGTGTGAGTGGGGGGGTTGTGAGGGGGGGACGGATGGGGGGTTGAAAGGGAAAGCTTTGGATGTTTGCAGGATTATTGATGAAGACCGAGAGACGGACGCTGAGAAGGTCAGATATTGAGGGTGCAGGTGCTGACGTGGATGGTGTGGAGGCGGGTGATGGGCGCTTCGGCGCGGCGCCGGCTTGGCAGGAGGCGGACGTGGAGATGTGGAGATACCCCAGCGACCTAGTAAGGCGCGACACGCGAAGATGTAACGTCCATCTATATGAACCAAGAAACCAGCTATGTTGTTGGTGCTAAGTTTCAACCTATCCAACGTCATGAAATGCTGCTGCATTGGTTAAGCCAATGCTGATCTCACTTTGCACAGCGCAAGTACGGGATGAGAACGAGGTATTCTGATGTAGACAATAGCATAACCAACAGCCTTGATTTGCCAAACTACTCTGGTCCCTCGGGCCATTGCAAGTATGTCGCAGAAATAGAAAGTGTCTCTCGTAGACTACAGGTATAACAACTCGCCCTTACAACCCCCCCCCCAAAAAAAACCTCGCAACATCAAAACCGCTTCCAATGGCCACTACTCAAGCAACATACCACCAAGCCCCCTCTAGCCCTCGGTCCTCCATCTCCTTCACCGATGACCTCTCAAACGGCTACAAATCATTCCACCTCCACCCTCCACCCAACCGTCCTAGCCCGTCTCATCTCCCTTCTCCTCCTCTGGATCACCATACGCCTGGACATCCCCCCGGCGTCTCCCGCCGTAGCCTCGCCATCGCCGCCCTCTCTTTACTGTTATGTTAGATGTTTGTCTTGGCCTAACCAATCCCAAGCTGGATAGCCTGGGTTTGGTTTGGGGACCGTTGGATGATCTGTTAGAAAACAAGGGTGAGCAAGATTTTGCCAGACGTGCTGGATATATGCCCTATTCCGGAACCAGTTGAGTTGCATTGGTACAGGGATACCGATCTTTAAATATAAGCTTATTATATGTCAAAGCTTCCTCCTTTGTCCTATATTGATGCTTGTCACGAGTCTCTTAATATCTAACATTTATTAGGTGAATGATAATTTCTAACTTAGTTAACTTATAATTATACGTGTACACTTCTTTATTCTTCTTTATTAATTCTGATCTGCACTGTACTGTAGCAATTCGATTCTTGCTTTATGCCATTGAAAACAGTAGATTTTCGGCAATTTTGTGGTGATAATTGTGGCTGACTGTTGTTTGGATTGTAACCTCACTCGTGGCTTTCGTCCTGCTAGTTATTCTAATACAGTTGTGTTTCTTACTACTTACATTCCGCTATAACGCTCTAAACAGGAAAATGAAACCTAGATACCTTAGGGTACCAAAGTTTTAGCAAATTCATTATAACCTTCACCCCCCATTTTAGCAATCCTTTAGTTCTGCGCCCCTATGATGCCCCTATTCAGCAGTCGCACAGAATTTAATATATCGCGCCCAAAATATTGCCTGGCAATGCTGCCAATGTACTACCATCGTGGTATGGCTTCCCGCTCATGAACTCATCATTGTCCTTGAGTTCGCCCGCCATATCCGCGCCCTTCCGCAGCATCGTGTACCCATCTAGCTTGTCGGCCGGCCTCCTTTGGAACCCGTACCACAGCCCCAGCCCTGCAGATAGCGCTGCCCATAAGCAAAAGAGCGCGAGGACGAAGTAGCCTACCCCAGATCCCGGGATCAGTGAAGCGATGGACAGGATCTTGCCCTCGCGCGAGGATGTCAGCCCTGTGGCGGTCCATTCCTCCTTGAAGCCCGAGGAAATATCGTACATGAGGTTCGAGGCGTCAAGAGCGTGGGCAAGATTTATGGAGCGCAGGAGAGAATCTGTGTCGATGAAGCTCTCGTATCGGAGGACACTCTCAAACTTGCCCGGTTTGAGCCCTGCCAAGCCGCCCGATATGTAGTGTTGTGAGGGGTCAGCGCCCAATGTATTGTTGGCCGTCCAGCCAAAGCGCAGGGCGCCCTTGAATCCTAATGTCGAACTTCCATTAGGGCTGGACCTTTGAAAGTCGTGGAAGGTTGAGGTTACGCCGTCCAGTTCCGCGGTCCCAATATCCGAGGACGAGACGCACCGGACCCCGATGGGGGGAGCGGCGTCTAGGACCTCGCCAGCGGAGGATCCGCGGAGCATAGTGGTTAGGTTAAAGGGGTCGTTGGCATTTATCGTGGAAGCGGAGCTGGATAAATCTCCCTTGAGTGCGAAGAAGTCGCTGTTCAGAGTATAGGTACCGTTGGATGTTTTGACGATTGGGGAGCCCAGTCCTTCAACGGAGGGCCCGACGGTGGAGTTGAAGGTCAGAGAAGGCTCTATGTCCGCGTTGAGGGGGTTATGGCGGTGCTGCCACACGACATACTCGACCACCAACGAGCCGTTGCCCTCGTTCGCCTCAAAACCGGGATGGTCCCCATCGTACCTGAGTGAGTCGCCCTGCGAGCCACTTGTCCCAATCTCGAAATATGCGAGAACATTTGGATCAATACTGTTGACCCTACCTCTGGCTCCCGACACCTTGTAACCCAGGGCGATCGCATCCCCCGATGGAGTTTGGAGGTCAACGCGCCCGGGGACAGCGACATTGCTGACCGCCGAGGCCGCTTTCTGGCTTAGGATTGTGAATTGGGATGCGGATCGCACGATCGAGCAGTCATACTTGAAGCGGAGGCCCCACGCCTGGCCCGACACCGGCTTGTCGGCTTGCGGCGCCAGGAAAAGGTCCGGGATAGACTCGGTTAGGGGCAGGCTATTAGGCAGGTTGTCGAAGACGGAGTGCTCGGATCGGTTGATGGATTCGCCACTGAAGATGATTCCAAGTCCCGGTATAACCGGAGAGGCTCCGGTTAGCCATGCCTCCTCTGCAGGGGCAGCCAAAGGTGCATTACCTGTAATTGCGTCATATCTCTCATTGAAGGTGGTCTTGTTCCGTCCTACAACAGAGGGGGTATCCGATGTCTTGATATACCCATCGCTAATCTCAAACACAAGACCCGAGAGAGGAAGGGCGATAAACGGGAGGATGCTTATGAAAGTGAGAAGACACCACAACCGGTGGAACTCGCGATGGGCGGCGGCATTTAACCAGCCAGACGGGCTGCTCCAGGTGCCATTAGAGTGCATCAGAAGAGCTACGAGGTTAGGCGCTCCCCAGAAGGGCGACCGTAGCATAGAGGCTTCGACACCCACAAGCCCGAACTTTGCCCACGACAGGCCGAAGACACCAATAATAAACCACGAGTAGAAGATCAGAGAGCCCGAGAAGGTGCGGTAGTTGACAGCATCATCGCGCGGGCTGTTCTGTAGGAGACGGACCCAGATAATTGCGAAGTATACTGTAATGATAGACGGGATGAAGATCAGAACCAACGGGCGTAGCCAATAGAGGCGGGGCGGCTGCTCCGGAACCGTCTCCGACGAGCGCGGCTTCTCCAAATCCTGCTCGTCGGCCGCCGCGTGTTGGGGCTTTGCCGTGCTGATCGCGTCGGAGGAGTCTTGCAGGTGGACAAGATGACCCTTGACGGGGTCTGGCGCTTCGCTGGATGGCATGGCGATGGCGAAACGAGGGGAAAGTAGTAGGCCCGTTTTTCTGCGGAGAATGGGAGGTGAAGGAGGATTTATACATAGACTTTAGTACAAATACAGGAAGAGAAAGGGGCTCTAACATACCCTTGTCTTATGAAAGACTCTTCGTGGTTGCCTTAATTAACCCCGGCCGCAACGCTGCATGGAGTACATGCATCCACAAACTTAGAATGCACGACGCCTTCCAGCCTGACACGTTACCGTGATATCCAATGACATACCTGGACTACAGAGCCGCCCCCAAGGATGCCATGACCAATATTCTTGCTAGGCAGGCTAAATAGGCATGGGCCGATGCACATACCAAAGTCCGCGCGACTCGAGCCGTTCCTTAGCCGTTCAGGTCCGTTCGAAAACAGGGTGAGCAAGATTTTGCGAGACATGCTGATATTTGCCCTATTCCAGGACCAGTTAAGTTGCATACAATTAGTACAGGGATACCGATCCTTAAGCCACCAGCAACGCCAGCTGCACCAATCATGAGTCTGTCACTGACTGTTTGGTGACATCGTCAGCTTACTGCATGAAGCAACCCTAATATCGTGGCGGAGACTGGCTCCGGCAGCCATCATTTCAGCCTTTTCACACAATCCCACTTCTCTAGGCGAATCAGGACTGTAGGACGTTGCATCCGTGAACTGAGGGATATGGGCCCTTCTATAATTAGAGTATCATACTCTGCAGCAGCGTCCAATGACAGAAGGGATCTGCGTCCGCCCTGACAACTCCGAGCGGAAGGCCTGTGCACGCACGTTGCCTGATTAGGAGGGCGCTAATCTCTATGTAGACTTATCATTAACCTTACTATTCCGAAAATATATAATGGGATTTACCCCTCTGTAACTCTAACAGCCAAGTAAGAGATTGTTATTAGCTGTATAGTAGTAGTATGAGGTAAATTTATATATAGTTACTATACAATTCAATTCTCTAGCTAAATCAACTAATAGTTTTCAATTAGTGTAAATTTAAGAGATATGTTCCGGCCCAACCGCGAATGTGTGCCAGTCGCGAATACCGAAATTTGTATGAGGAAATTCGTGGTTAGGCCAGCCTATTCGCGAATCTGACTTTATCGCGGTTGGGGCGGTATAAAAAGTACATCCCATTTGATATATCTAAAATTAAAGTATCTATTGATTTTTTAGCAAAGTGATTTTTCGCCATTTTGGCACAGACGTTACCCATTAATTTTCTTAATATGGTTGCCTTCTGGCTACATATATATGGACGCTACCATAGAGCTGTGCTGTATGACACGAGGATATGTCCCATAAATGTACTCATCGAGTTTGGATCAGGTCACGGTCCATTAATATAGGATCAGACAAGTATAGAGTAGTGTAGTATTAAACCCAGCACAGCGAATGAGAAAGCGCTGGTGTATATGAAATTATGTATTCTAAATAGGCGGTCAAGTAGAGTTGATTGACCCTGTATATCCGTCCCACCCCGTCCCATCCCATCCATCTATTTATCAGTCTATTACCAATCCATAAGAAAAACGCCACGCAATGCTCAAAGTATGTGTATGCTCAGTCCCGCTCGAAGAACGCCAGAGAAAATCCACCCATATGCAGTACTGGTAGTCCACTCATTTGCACAGGTCCGTCTATACCATTACCACCCTCCATATACCAGTTCGTTCGTCATCAGCCGCATGGTCGAGAGCTCACATAGCTCCCGCTCCCATGCCAGCAAGCTTAACCCACTTCCCTCCCGCCCCAATGAGCGTTGCAAGCGTCGCGCACGCAATCGCGATCGCGAACGCGCCCCTGAGGCCATCCATATACGCACTAATAACACCCTCCACCACATCTGCCGCAAACGCCTCTCTAATCTGTCCCGCCCCGACCGCCAGGATAGTCTCGGGGTCGATGCCAGGAACGTAGATCTGGACTCTCTTCAACAGGATGTTGGTGAATGCTGTTTGGCCAGCAGACACGAAGAACGCGCCCCCGATCGTCTGTGTGAATAACACCATTGCGGTAGCGGACGACACGTCGGAGGGCGCGGAGGTGGACTGCGCGACGATGATGGCGCACTGGATGGAGAGTCCGACGCCGAGACCGGCGAGGACTTGGTACCCGATCCACTGCGCTGAGGGTGAGTTGAGGTCCAGGGTGTAGATCAGACCGGCGCCGATGGCGGTGAATGCGCCGCCGGCGATGAGGACGTATACGTAGTGTCCGAACATGGAAATGAGGACGCCTGAGACGATGGTTGCGATGGAGGTAGCGATGATCATCGCCAAGTTCCTAATTCCACTCTCTGAGGGTGAGACGCCGCCCACGACCTGGAAATAGATGGGGAGGTAGTAGAGGAGGACGAAGAAGGCACCGCCGAGGAAGGGGGCGTACAGCATCGGCACCCAGATTGTGCGTTTGCGCAGCAGACGACCGACCACCATGCCTCGCTCGCCAAGGTAGTATTCTACGCCGATGAAGATGAAGATGCATAACCCGAAGGCTACGAGCGTGCCGATGACGGGGCCGGAAGACCAGTCTTTGGTGACGCCGCCCCATTGGAGGGCGAGGATGTAGCAGACGATGCCGATGAGGACGACGAGGTTGCCGAGGGGGTCCATTTGGAGTAGCTTCTCGCGCAGTGGGGCCGGGGTGGGGATCGCGGCCGGGGGCGTCTGGAAGAAGAAGAAGATGATTATTGCGGCCACGCCTCCGATAGGGCTGGTAGATGTCAGCATAGAACCGGAGAGGGGTTGTTTGTCTTTCGACAGGAGTACTTACAGGTTAATGTAGAAGCACCACCTCCATGTTGCGTGGTCGGCGAAGACGCCACCAAGGAGAGGGCCGATAACACTGGCGACTCCGTAGCTGGCACCGAGAAGACCAGTAAAGGCAGGCGCCATCTTGGGCGAGGCCGAGAAAGCGATAATGGTGTAGCCGCCCGATGCAATGCCGGCGCCGCCAGCACCGGCGATGGCGCGGCCGACAATCAGGGCGGTGCTGTTGGGTGCGGCGCCGCAGATGAGGGAGCCGAGCTCGAAGACGGCGATGGACAGGAGGAAGGAGAGTTTTAGGGGGAAGTATTTGTAGATTTTGCCCCTGGGGTGGTTTGGTTAGTTGGTTGTTCAGTTCGGCGAGGTGGGGGGCATACCAGGTAGATTGGAACGAGCCAAGAGTCAGGAAGAAGCCGGAGCTGTACCAGGCGATTAGGTCGAGCCCTTCGAAGCCTTTAGTGTCAGTGATTTTGGGGATCGCGGTTGCGACGATGGTCATGTCGAGGGCGACAAGGAAGATTCCGAGGGCGAGGGCGACGACGATGGCGGCCATGCGGAGGCCGGTTGGGTAGACCGCCTCGGGCGTATCGTCGGTGACTGCTAGGCCATCTTTGAGGGATGGGGCCTCACTATCGCTGGTGGGGCGGTCGGTGGTGGACTCGGCCAGCGTCCTTTTCTCCATCTTCTCGTTGTCGAGGGAGGGCGACGAGGTGGGTAGGTGCCCAGTCATTGAGGGAGTTGGTGGCAGTTTTGCCAGGCTGCGGTTTGTTGTGGTTTGGAGTATGGTGTGATAATATGAAAAGTAATAGGAAGTGAGACAGGTAAAGTGGGGGTGAGGTGAAGAAGGGGGAGCGAAAGGGAGGAGGAGGACAGGCGGATGCTCGAATGTGAGAGTTATATTTTGAGAAGAAAGAATATGACAAGAGAGAGGAACCTACACATATATATAGATAGATCTGCCATCTGCCATCTGTCAGCCATGGAGTACATTGGTACTCGTACTGTACTGAAAGTACAATTTGATGAGCGTGGAAATAAAGTTCTGGGTTGCAAAAACTACTTTCGGCGGATCCGCTATGATGGTGAAGGAGAGGAAGGAGAGCGACAGCGGCCCCACTTTGATCCACCCTCGTCACGATCACTCATGCTTGCTCATTTTGTACAACAGGTACAGGAAGTTCGCATTAGAGGTACATGGCGTATAGTTGATAATAGTACTGTATTCAGGGTACCATCTATGCAATTTCGTCCGTACTCCTTTCTAACCTAACGCATGATATTAGTCGCGATGCAGAGAGAAAGGAATAGCGTCTAATCTATGTCGTGGAAGTGTCAGCCCTGTCCCTCCTCGACTCCTATCTCCGAACCAAAGATCCATACGGAGAACTGTGATAAATCCATCATAACCCCATAAACCCATAAATCTATCGCTCATTTACTCACCGCATAACTCACAAAGTATTCAAAACTTCAACTCCTTGCATTAAAAGGATCCATCGGGGAGCACAACATGTTCAATGTAGAGTACAAACAGTACAATGACTCCAATCCCAAATCATCCCCCGAGCATCGAGTTTCAGCCTGCAGCACAACGCGGCCCCATCACCACCGAAAGGAACGTGCAAGGCATGAGGCTGCAGCCCACTCCATCGAGATCTGCAATAGACTGTGCATGCGGAGGCTGCGACAGGGCCGTATCCACCGATACTCGACGATTTGGTAAGGGAAACAGACCCTTCGCAGCTTCCTCCGCCGCCGACGGGGGAAGGCGCGAGAAGGCTGGAGAAGGACTTCGACGGCGAGAGAAGCGAGGAATGCACAGAGTATGTGAAAGCGATGAAGGGGGTTTAGCCGCCCGCGGCGAGTGACTCAGCGTCTGGGATGTTGGCGGATGGGGTCGCGAAATTGGTGAGACATATTCGTCCGCCGCCTTCCGCCGTGGCTTATCTAAGATAAGTTTATGGAGTTATGGTCGGTGTTTAGTGCGGCTAATCTAAGTGAAGGGTGCGTGCACCGAGTATGGGTATGGCTGCCTGTAAGTACCACCATTGGGATCGTTCTGGATGCCTGTAAACGAGATTGAGTGGATATGTCAGCAAGATGGCCATAACATAACATAACGTTAAGGGAACAGGCCATTGATCGACCGAACAAACCCTGAATTTCGCACACGGCAATGTAAAACCCATTTAACCGCCGAAGCTGCGAGATCCTGTCAGACTTATCTGCTGGTTGTATTCGAGTATTTAACATCTCCTGGATCCAATCTTGCATTGCATCTCTCATCACATCTGTCACTCCCCTTTCATCATGGCTGCTGTACCATGCATTACCCGTATATCCACCGGAGAGCATAGTTCACACGGACTATTGCCTACGGCCACGGCCACGGTGAACCTGTGCGTCGTGGTTTTATGGTTTGACGTGCCGATACTCGATGATAGCTGGCTCAACTGGTAAGCTGCTCCACTTTTGATTATCTCCGTGATTATCTCCAAAACCCTTCTCATATATCATTCGTTCTTATACGACCCTACTTTCCTATTATATAACTCTCTCCGCCCCCTCTTCATATATATACCTCCCTTCCATACACCCCTTACTTCGTCCTCTACTTCCTATATAACCCCTCCCTCCCAATAACCTCCTCCACCCCCTCCGTAGCCAACCCAGCCACCGCCTCCCCTGCCTTCACCCTCCTCCTCACCTCACTCGAGCTCACATCCTCCCCCCGCGCTCCCAACACCTCCAACCCCCGCATCCACTCCCTCCTTCCCCCATTCCTCTCCAACCAGCCCCCTTCCCCTCCCAAACTCTCAATCCACCTCCTCTGCTCCCTCTCCTCCTCCTCACCCCCAGCGCGCAAATGCACCCTCACACCCCCTTCGAACAGTGGCCCTAACCCAGAAAGAGTGGGGGGATCGTAGTACCGGACCTCTAGTAGCCGTTTGAGCGTGTCGAACCCGAGGATGAAGACTTTCTTTGCGCCGGAATATGTCGATTCTTCGGCGGTAACGCGGGCTTTGTCGATGAAGAGTGCGTGAGGCGTGAGAGCGATATCCACGCCCTCCCCAGCACGTAACTCATTAGCCGTCGTCCCCTCTTTGCCCTCCCCTGCGACCGACCCTGCGCCCTGATCCCCTACTACATCCTCAGCCAATACTTTCATCATCGTCACCCTTGTCTCCCTCCCCGCTTCAACATCCGGTTTGTCAGCGTTCTTCGTCGCTAACAACAGTAACACGCGTCGTGGATGTGGGTACCTCCCCTCATCCTGGGAGAAAAGAGCCGAACGCGCTAGGTGGAGGTGTGCGGTTGTGGGGGGATTGAAGGACGAGTCGAGGATGAAGAGGGTTTTTGGCCTTGGGGTAGTAGGTGGGGAAGAGGATGTGAGGATTTGAAGGGGGGGAGGAGTTGTGCGCATTGTTTGGTGTGCGTGCTGGCGGTGCTGGGGTGTATATATTGTGGTGTGAAAAGAAGAGTGGGTTAGAGATGGGGTAGCGAGAAGGCGGCTGCGAAGATTAGGGGAGATGCGATGTGATATTCGAGACGCCATGTGCATGGAGTGAGTGATGTTCCCCGAGCCGCGGTGGGATGATCCGGGTGGTGACGTCGGTGGTTCGGGGACCGAGGGGCTGAACCGGGGCCCTGGGCCCGTTAGTTTAGCGGCCGGCGCCGCGGGTTTGGGGCGGTGTCTGGACAGTGGTATGTATGAATGGGATTAATGGCTCTATTACTAGGGATGGGGAAATATAGAGAAAATTGCAAAGGAAATTATGACATTTTTAGTGTTTCGGGAAATACGTAATTTTCTACAACTTTAGTCCAAAATAAACTTGTTTGATGCGCCAACATATCCATAGTGTCATCTATATCACCTCTCAAGTTGCATGCTCTTGGCCTCGTGTCTCCAGCAATCTTCGTCGCTTGCTGGAGACGTCTGATCTTTTCCATTGCCTCCTTGCGAGAAATAACCACAAGCTCGTCTTCCCCTCCTAATATATCCACTTGCTCCTTGTGGAGATTAAGCACATACTCATCGGACAAACCGAAGATGAGCCCTTTGGGGTCCTTGAGGAATTCCTCCACAAGGCGATGGATGTCGGTTTTGAACGTTTCGAGGGCAACCTAAAGCATTGTTAATTATCTGTCTAGGGTTGGAAGAGTCCATATAGAGAAAGATAGTCACCTCATAATATGCCTTCAACAGGTCGTGAATCTCATCTTCGGTGTTTCGGGTAGCACGAGGGTGGACCTCGTCGAAGAGCTGGTTGAGTCTGTTGGCATCAGTGACAACCCAACCACTTGTCAGTTTTAGCATCTCTGGAACCAATTTTGGCACTTCCTTGTTGTCCGCATAGGCTTGGATAAACGACGCAGGTGGGTTTTTCGCGCTATATCGCATGAGCGCGGCAATGAACCTGTCACTTTGCGCAGTTTTAACTTTAGTCTTAAAGTTGTCATCGGTCGTTACCAGAGGAAACGTTGAGTTTCTGTGGCAAATGTTGCGTAGTTTGAGAGTTGCGCAGTTCAGAGACTGGGTCTCGAATTCGTCGATAGTGCTCTTCAGCTCGCTTGCGGTATGAAGGGGAACTGAAAACTCAGTAAAAACATATTCAAGAATCAATAAAGAAACCTTCTTGCTCATCTTCACTACCTCCTCCAAGTATGCCTGCCCAAAAGATTCCCACTTGCTAGTCTGCTGGGTAAAGAGAGGTCTCATCACCGCTGGGTTTGTCATGCTGTTGAGCTCCTCTCCTCGATTGTCCGCAATCTGGGTTCGGATCTCCTTGTATAAATCGTTAGGATTAACCGTATTTCCAATGACGCTTACGTCAGCGAAATTATGAAGATGTCCCTTTAGCTTCATATTGTTGGCGAAGCCTTCCATGGCAGTTTTAGTCAACCCGCGCAGCTTCATAGCAGACACAGGTAACCTTTCAGGGTTCGACAGGGAGTCCCGAGCCAGTTCTTGGTATCTCCCCACAATTTTTAGGAGATATTCCCGTCGTCTCTCTTGGCTTAGTCTTTCCTCTCCTAGACTTCCCAAATAATCCGTCTCTTTCGCCAGCAGCTCTTTTATTTTCCTTTGCACCTCTGGAAACGCTGTGCGGATTCGAGAGGAGAGAGTGATTGCAAGGAATTTCTTGAGCGCAGGGGTGCCACGTTGCTTTGCGGGTATCTCAGTCCATGGGTCTCTGCGGAACGTTGCCTTCTCTGCCTCTTCTTGATTAAATGTTGGGGATGGATTTTTGGGTCGGTTTTGGACCACAAACCAGCCATTGTGGAGGCCAATTTCGAGGTTATCTCGAACAATCCGCACAATCTAACCTCGATTTAGTATTTCTGCGCAAACCGGACTTTTTCATACTTACATTTTTAGGATCGGGCGCGTGATCGCACTTTGTGAATACTCCTACGACCCTCGAGCTTTCAGCGTGCTTTTTCGCGAGTGTGAATATCTGCTGCATTGCTAGATCACCAGTAGCAGGAGCCACACAGCTGGCTGGAATTAGCAAAGTACCTCAGCTAAAGCCATAGTTACGAACATGATGACATTCTCGGGCTTCTTCATGTGTGAAGTTACCATGGCAGTGACGCGCTCCATATCTTCGTCGGTCACAGTTTCCGTCAATGCGTGGAAGATTCCAGGCACATCTAATATGCCAAAGTGCGAACGGGTTGGTCCATGAAGCTCGATTCTAAGGATATCGCTAGAAAAATTGCTCTTCTTCGTTCCACGCTGACCTGTGATTCCCATATACTTACTCGCCTATCTAGGTTAGCCACCGTCAATAATAGGTCAAAAATACGGACACACCTGTTTCGGAATATCCGCGAAGACCTCTGCAGTTATAGAGTTTACGTGGGGATTGAATGGCTCTCTTTGATCGTCGGCCTGACCTCTGAATGGTTCTGAATCGCCTTTTTCGATTGATACTTTCACAAAATCAGAGCTATCGGGGGCGGATCTTCGCGAGATAATCCGGGTCGCAAATCGAGTGCATAGTCCGTCACCTACTGGGAAAGGTATGTCTGTCAAACTTTGAAGTAGAGATGACTTTCCAGCAGATTGGCCTCCCACGATCACAAGCTATTGTAAATATAAATCAACCATGTCATAAAAATGTAGTAAAGGGGTCTTACCTGTGGAAGATCAAGGTCGACGGCAGCGCCACACCTTCGCAGTTCATCCACGCCGTCGAAAAGAATCTTGCTTGCCTCGCTACTGAACGGATCTTCCTCTAGTAAAGTTGTAGCTACCTCGCCATTAACGTCGCCATCCGAACCACTGTGCTTGGACTTTGGGATTGCTTTTTGGTTCGAATCCGTGTCGACGGATACGGACCCCGAACTTCCACCGGGAGTCTGGTTATTACCAACAAGGAGGGTATCTGCGCTATGCATAGTTAGTGTTATGCAAGCTTAAAAAGTGACTTGGTTTGGTATCGATTTTCTAGTAAGAGGATTTAATTTGGGAAGAAAACGAAAGATGGAATGGGCACGCAGATAATTTAAATAGATACTCCCTAAATGAACAATTTGAACATTGCCAACGGCAACATACCTCGACCTACATCGGCCTGAAAGTCGACATACTAAGAGCACACCACTGCAGGAAAACACCCTTTCAGTTGGAACCAACACGCTAAAGTGAAGTACCTAAGTGTTGGTGTTTCATTTCACAGCAAATCATAGGAGCGCGAAGGATGACTTCTTGTTGTGGATCTGCTCCTATTGTGTATGCTGGAGAAAATAGCGCCTAATACTAGTCCTTGATTGACGGATGTTTGTTCTGGGGGTCTCGTAAATGTCACCGGGGCCGACGAGATGTGAGGCCTTCAAACGTTCTACGTGCCGACGTATCTCCGTGGTACTATTTACCATGGCTCCTGTCAACATAGCCATGAAACATGTTTACCGTATTCCTCCGTCCGTCGCAGATAATTAATTACAATCAGTCACTGAAAGCCATCGAAACATGGATTTGGGTTCGGGCCGCTTCTCGAAAAGGCACATGTTGGACAATCCCCACAACCGCCCCACCCCCCCACATCCAACCAACAGCATATGCACCCCCAAACGACGACATGACGCGTCTTTCCAGATGGGGTGAACGCTAAACCAAGGAGGGTGAACACTGGTTTTTTACGGGCTCATTATTTTTATGGATTGGAATTATTTGTGTAATGCATTATATTCCTGTTAATGCAATGGGAAGGACCCGATATTTTACCAATGTGATGATTTATTGCATTTTTACAACGTATAGCCTCCAATTATATTATATCACGTCACTTTGTTGCCACTGCGGATCGCTATGTTAGAGATATTGAAGAAATTGGTAAATCCATAGCTAAAGGGTATATCTAATACTGAATGAATCTGGAATTGTATGAGCAATGGACAACCTTATTATCCCCCAAAAGTTCATGTTAATAGAGGTGAGTTGCAGATTGCTAGAAAAAGTCTATAAGACGAAAACCATCAACTTAATGGATTTAAGTGCATCGTCAGCACCAAGAAAAGCAGTCTACGCAGTGAAAACTAGCAACTTGTTGATATGAAGTGAATCGTGGGCAACAGGACGAAAAGAAATCTATACAACGAAAACCATCGAGTCACAAGAACAATAGCTGGCCGCTAACCAACCCATGGCAACTTAGCTGTAAGTAAATACAGTAATTCAAGACTCCGTTCTGTCATGGATGATGTCAAAAGAGCTCTCGGTGGTAGAGAAATATTGGTTCGCGATCTCTTTTAGGTCATCGAGGTCACGACGCGCGCGAGGAAGATCGGAATGCGCAGTGGCCATGAAGTCACTACACAGGGTGGAGAGGCTGATCTTGATAGTGTTTCGCAAGGCCTCAGCGGCGTAACTGGGGATGCCATTGAAATGGTCTTCCTGGGGTAGGTGTTCCGAAGGGAAAGTTTGGCAGCCGGCATCGCGGACACTTTCCTGGGATGCGGATGAGGAACAGCTCGAGTGGGTAGTAACAACGAGGTGGCTGGAGTCATTGGAGCCGTGATTTGAACTGGAAGAGTTTTGATCCATGGGGGATCCTTGGCCATTGGGGCAGATGTGATTCTTGGGAGATGTTTGGCTGACTGCGTCACGGGCGTCGTTCTGTGCTGTTGTCGAGGGGTGACTCAAAGAGAATGTCCCAATATTATCACTCTGGTCGTCAAAGAGGGAGTTTGACCGGGAAGAGCACTGACTCATGGGAGATCCCTCATTGCTGCCTTGATGGCCTGATCTTGGGGGGACTTGACGCAAGGGGGAGATGTGGTCCACGGGAGACACTTGCCTGACAGCGTCGTCGGCACCATTATGTACTGCGGTCAAAGAGACACTCGAGAGGGCTCCCCTGGCAGGGTGGCTGCGGTCGGTTCTGTCGTGGATAGGCAGAAGGGGGGTTTGACTTATGGGATGTGTTTGGTTTCCAGTGTCGTTGGTATCGTTCTGCGCTGCAACTGTGGAACGGCTCTCGAGGATGGTCTCGGCAGACTCATTATAATTGTCGCCGTCACCCCCAGAGTGCGAGAAGTCTTCTTCCATAGAAGATCCTTGGCTGCCAGCGTCGTGCGCCTCGTTCTGCGGCAGTGCCGTGTTGGGACGCCTACTTAATAGTTTAGTTATTGTTGCCAAGGTAGGCGATCAAGTCTCATTTCCCATACCTTCTGCGCGTAGCTTTAACAGTAAGTCGCTGCGCTCTATGCGGTTGAGATCCTGAAATATGATTTCGGAGCCCCCAGCAGGTCCGGAATACGTATCCACAGTACGGACATGCCCTCATACATGGACGTACATCCATTTCGGCATTACTTCTAGGCCAATTGTCGGGGTCAAGTACGCAGCATTGACATGGACTGAAGAGGCTCACGGAAGCGTCGTAGGCGGCTTTATAGGGGCTGCTCAATGAATTAGCTATTGTTTCCATGATAAGGAGTTCGACTCACTGCCTAATCCTCTTAGATACAACCGTAAGGTGTTGTGGGCTATGTACCGCAGATTCCCTGATATGTTTCCGGAGCAACCTTGACTGGGCAAACTTAGCACCGCAATACGGACAAGTCTCCATGCATGGAAATAATTTGACTGTGGCATCACTTTGGGGCCAGTCGCTTGGGTCGAATGTGCAGCACACACAGGGTTTAAATCGTGGCGCGGCGGCGGGCGGGAGTGACCCATTTAATAATGGACCGATCTGTCGATCGTTCTCCATAGCTCCAAGCTGAGCTGCACCCTGTGCCGAGGACCACCCGAATATGCTTTTGTGGTGGTACCTTCGAACAAATTAAGGGCGTAGTGTTGTGTAACTGCAAACGTGAACCTTCGCAAAGTAAAGTGTCGTTTTGCTTTGTTTGTTGTTATCGTTGTTGTTGTCTTAGACGCCAAGTCAGGGCAAGAAAAGAGCTGTTGTTCAACAGAACTGGCGTGACGTTCTGTCAGCTACGTACGATAGGCTCCACGAAGATACAACTGTCGCTGATAAGACGCGAAGTGAGAAACGCAAAGAGTTTCTTTTTAGCAGAACTTGAACAAGACTCTGTCGGAGATGTCTCTCCTCCAAGACTGGCTTCCACCCTCGCCAGAGAACTGGACCTTGATTGTTAACACCTTTACCTACTTCCCTGTCGTGGGTCCCCCTCTCTTACCCCACCTTAACCGAATTCACTTCAACTTCTCTTCACTTGATCTTGATTTCACTCTAATTCCACCCTCGCTGCCAACTCAGCTAATGCTCGCTCACAGATAACTGCCGTTCAATGGCTCACGGCCTACTATCCCATGGGCAAGACGTCAACGACGTCATGTCTCAATATCCCCGGAAAGCTGGCCTGGATGCTCATGGAACTCCCGGCGCCACTTCTGCTGGTATACACCATGGCAGGCCTGCGTGACACTCTCCCACCGCCGCCACAAGAAAACCTCATCCTAGCAGGCATCTATGTTTGTCTACCCCCGCCCGCTTCCCCTTTCCTCCTCACCCCCAATTACCAAACCGACTAACCCCCCAAAGGTAACGCACTACATCTACCGCGCGCTTTTCGCACCCCTCCTCAATCCCTCCATGTCCCCAATCCACCCCATCATCATCCTCGGCGCTTGGGTCTTCAACACTTTCAACGCCCTATCCCTCGGCGGTCACCTGGCCGGCCTCGGCCCCATCCTGACTACGCGTCTCACCCTCGGGCTGCCCATTTGGGCCCTTGGCTTTGCGGGCACAATCGCGCATGACGAGATCCTGCGCCGTGGCCGTCGCGCGGCATCAAAACCGGGTGCCCCCGCCAAAGCCGCAGACAAGTACACCGTCCCTGACGGCCACGGTGGCGAGAAGACGTACGTCCTGCCATCGGAGGGACTGTTTAGGTGGGTGCTGAGCCCACATTACCTGTGTGAGTGGATTGAGTGGGTGGGCTTCTATATCGCGACTGGAGGAGCGCTACCGGCAAGGAACTTTGTGGCTGCTGAGGTGGCGACGATGTTACCGAGGGCGATAGCAACGAGGAAATGGTATGTGGAGAAGTTTTCTGGGGCGGAAGGGAGATGGGCTGCGCTGCCCGGGCTGGTATAAGTGGGTTGTGTTATGATGGGACGAAATGTCTGGGTTTTAATGGGAGATGTGTGGGATTAGAATGTCTCAAAATAATTCGTGCTTAATGGGTTTGAGGGGCTATAAGGGTGCCATGGAGGCAGTACGGCAGCTAGATAATATAAAGCGCACACGCGCACCCAATCTTATCATCAACACATCTATTTTTCTATTTCGCACTCCTCACAATAACTTCAATCCCCCCGTCACCTGGTCCACTAAACTCCTCTTCCCTGGCCCAACGCCCAACACCGTCATGCTCCCAGCTGCAATCTGTGTCCGCCCCGCATCGCACACCACCTCCGCCACCAACCCTGCCGCCTTTGCCTTGGCAGCTAGCTCTTCGATCCCCGCCTCGCTGTTGATCTGCACCGCGATCTTGGCCTGGCCACCGCGCTCCCAGGCGCGCAGGTAGGGGTTGGTGCGTAGCGAAGACTTGTAGCATGCGAGCACGGCGTGGCCGCACTGGGCCGCGATTTTGCCTGAGAAGTTTTAGCGCAACTGTCACAACAAGTATGGTGGGGAAGTTATGGCCGCTCGGCGGCGGATGCGCGGGGAGGGGGGGGAGGGGGTATGCAACATACCCTTCGTCATCCCCAAATCCGTGCGCACAACAAGCACCAGCTTGCACTCCTCGTTATCATCTACCACCTCCCTCTTCTTCGCCGGTGCTGGCGCGGTTACCGTCAGCCCGTCCCGCTTATCCGCTTCAGGCCCATTCGCCCAGTTCGGCGCGTGGTCGAGCAACTCCCCAGCCTCAATCTCCTCCTCGCTGCTCTCCTCCTCGTCGTCGTAACCGGTGGTGTCGGAGCGGGAGCGGGTTTTCGCGGGCGTGGAGCCGAAGGGAGATGGGAGCAGGTTGAGCGAGGTGGCGGTGCCAATCATGTAGCCCGTGAGGAGGGAGAGGATGGCTGTGCCGACTATGATAGCCGTTGCCGAAGGTGGAGGGCGGTCAGCCATTTCGGAGGGTTTGAGGTGGGTTTTGTGAGGGGTTGTGGTTGTTGATGTGGATATGGTGTTGACGTTAGGATTTGGAAGGCGAGACGAGGCTGTGAGGAGAGTATTTTCGACAGGGGTATTCCTGCAAGGCTGCGGGAAGAAGCGAGGCTAATGAAAGATGGCGTTGACGCCAGGTGGGAATACTATATCCCGAATCTCCGAGCCTGTTGCTTATGTTTATCGTACTCTCCTAATTGCCCATCACCCATGTATCAAAGAGGGACACAGCAAATATGCATTGGAACAGCGGTTACTTGAGAAACTTCGTCTCTATGATGCTCGATCCGCGAAGTGCAGCCATAAATCAAACCGAACTACGCGCGTAGAGTGAATGAAATATTTCTGTGATGTTGTGGAGTTCTGCTATTCGGCCCGTCGATTGGTTGTCTCGCACTTGGGATTTCCACGAGTCGAAGGATCATTCGGCTGTACTACGGACTCTTTTTTATGCGCTGGTAGGGCTTGTTATTCTTCATTTGCTATGACGCGCACTCAAGTGGCAGGTCACGAACTGTGGAGAACGTTGGCGGGGAATAAGCTCCACCTCCACGTTCCTTCCTGATCGCCAAGAGTAGTATAAGATATTCTAATGGCCGCCATAATCTAATGCCAGAAAGTGAAGTTGTCTCCTTTTAGCCTATTTTGCAGTCCACCATGCGTCTCTCAATATTTCTTAATTCTTCCTTCTTTCTAGCTGTCCTTGGGGTTCCGAATGTCCACGCTACCAAATCTCCAACGGCGAAGACTAAGAATGGGACCTACGTTGGTCTCACAGTTCCTCAGCTATCCCAGGACATATTCCGTGGCATCCCCTTTGCTCAGGCGCCGCGCTTTAAAGTTGCACAGTCTCTCAATTCCTCCTGGACCGGAACCCATGAAGCAATTGAGCCAGGCCTGACTTGCAGCGGATATGGAACTAACAACCTCCTCGATTTGGAGGTTGGGGAGGATTGCTTGAATCTTAATGTCGTTCGGCCTTTGGGAATCAAGGCAAAATCGAAGTTGCCGGTGATGGTGTGGATCTATGGTGGTGGATTCCGACAGGGAAGCATTAACGATAGAGAATTCAACACCAGCTACATGGTCGAAACGTCTGTTCAGATAGGAAAGCCAGTGATCATTGTTTCTATTAATTACCGTCTCAGCGCCTTTGGGTTTCTTTCCAGTAAAGAGGTGCAATCACAGGGAGCTACGAATCTGGGGATTCGAGATCAGTGGAAAGCCTTAGAATGGATAAATGAGAACATTGAGGGGTTTGGCGGAGACCCGAAGCAGGTAACCGTTTGGGGGGAGAGTGCAGGAGCCTTCTCCATTGGTTGGCTTACAGTTGCCTATGAAGGGCAGAACTCCAACCTTTTCCAAAAAGCGATAATGGTAAGCGGATCGTCGTTTGGAATTGGATCAGGAAATCTCGTTCTTGCTCAATCAACATACAACGCCCTCACGAATGATACTGGATGCGACCAAGCTATTGACTCACTTCAGTGTTTACGAGAGCGTAAGTGCTTCTTCAACTCTAAAGCATATGTTATTAATGTTTATGTAGTACCTTTCGAAACCTTGAACAAAACTATCACCAATCTCCCAGCAGGTCTTGCCTCCTTTTCACCAACGCTCGACGGCGACATAATCCGGAATGCGCCATCTTTCGCCTACGCCCACAACCCACCCCTCATCGCGCCGGTGGATATTATCACCGGCTGTAACACGGATGAAGGCATGTCCGAGGCGCTTGGTGCTCAAACACCCTACAACACCTCGGCCGAAATCGAAAAGTTTCTCACTGCTGGCTTAGGCGTTGATTCTACCGTTGCCAACGAAATCTTGGCCTTGTATCCTGAAGATGGTCAATATCCGCCGTACTCCCAACCAATGACACTAGACTGGCCTGAATTGACGGCAACATTGGGAATCCAGTCAGGCACGCAGACGAGAAGGGTTTATGGGATCATCAACGACTATGCCATGATGGCAGGAAGGAGACTCACTGCTGCGTCTTGGGCACCCTTGACGGGTAAGAAAGCGTACTCCTTCCGCTGGGACGTGGATCCGACCAGGATACCACTTGTTTACACCGCAGGATTGGGCGTGGGTTTTGCTGAGCATGGCGCCGAGTTGAGCTTTGAATTCCGGTTGCCATATGTCAGGTGAGTTCATCTCGTATCTCGTTGCCTCGTTCCTTGTTCTCCTTTGGTTCACAAGCATCTACTTACAATTTTGTTTACTCAGCGGCTCGCCATATCCACCCATCCCCGATGTGGCGGCTATGAGAAGCGTTAGCTACGCTATGCAAGCACACTTCGTCGCCTTTGCAGCTACCGGAGACCCCAACATGCATCACGTAGACTGGATCCCGAGATGGCCAGCCTATGCCGATAGTACACAGAACTTTGTGTATAACGCGACGCTGGACGATACACTAAATTTGCATGTTGAGAAAGATGATTTCAGGAGCGAACAGATAAGCTGGTTTAATGCGCGATGGACATATTTGAACTAGACCTAGATTCCAAGATATGTAGATGTCAGCCCTAGCTTAGCGAGTGTAGTCCCATGTACTTTGGGATTTTGAGGGATTTATAATATAAGTATGAGAACTCTTCTGCTGTAGGCAAGTGATTATTTTCTCAAAGCGGGAAATTTCTGCAAGAAGGCGATTGAAGCAGTCCAATATAAGAAGCTTTCTTGGCTGCTCTTAGAAATGCTATGATTTGTCCGCTTCTTTCGACGTCTAACGTGAGATAACTTAATGGGGCCAAATCTGATGTCAGCACGATGGCAGCTGAACATTCCTCTTACCAATACAGGACAGGTAACGGCCATAAGCCATAACACTTCTACGGTCGCACATGCCAGCACACCCTATATATACATACCATGGACCCGCCAACAGTTAATAATATGTCCTCTAAATAAATATAACTTCACTCTCTACCTCTTGATATACAACCATGCCTCTCAACCCAAACCGTCACATAATTATCGTGGGAGCTGGACCCTTTATATCCCGCTCTCTCACCCACTATCTCGCAAGCCAAAATTGGCGCATCGTCCTAATCTCCCGGACCGAGCAGAAGCTACAGGCCTATGCCGCAGAAACAGCAAAACTCTATCCTTCAGCTCCTCCAGTGATTACCCGCGCAGCCGATGCATCGGACCCCTCAAGTCTCCTCTCAGCCCTCGACTGGGCAGCGTCTCAACTGGGCGGCAAAGTCGACGTCTTATGCTATAATGCCGCTATCGTAGGAGCAACGGACCTCATGACCCTTTCTCCCGAAGTCCTGACAGTTGAATTCAAGATCGCAGCTGTCGGCCTTTTGGTCGCTGGTCAATGGTTCCCCAAGCACGCGAACAAAGACCATACCCCAGCAGGGGAGTATCCGCTACTCCTTGTGACGGGAGGCGTATTGGATAAGAACCCAATGCCAACGTACTCGTCGATATCTGCGACAAAGTCTGCGTCGCAGAATCTGGCGGCTCAATTCTCGCAGGTGCTAACTGCGGAGCATAGCATTTTAGTCGGGCAGCCGTTGGTGGTTCAGCCTATAATCCCCAACCAAGAGGGAGGATGGCTCACTAAGTCAGATCCGGAAGTTATTGTGAAGGAGGTTTTCCAGCCATTTTTTGAGGCAAGAGAGGCTCTAGGGGCGAATGGTGAGGGAATCAAGGAATGGATCAGAGACCGTGTTTGGTGATATACTACTTAAATGTTATACTTCGTGGATAGCTTTAACGAGCAATTTAAGATGCGTTTGGTAGTGGCTTAAAAGAATGTTTGGGGGCGTCCCACAAGCATGATAATTTAACATGGGGTACTTGATTTAGGCACCGTTGCCCCTGGCAAGGTCGACGTCAGCGCCTGAGGCGGTTACTTGGTGGGAGCATCGGAACTTAGAAAGAGCTCCGAAGAAAGAGCTCCGACTTTCTACTTCAGTTAGAGGATTCCAATTCAGTATGCAAATCTGAGAATTACATATTCCACTGCCTACAATGGTTTCCTTCAAAGAAATCCGCGCCTCCAACGCCCTCATCAACGACGCAACTTGCCCCCGCGTCGCCGTCTTCGCAGGCGGTACATCAGGCATCGGAAAGCTGACTGCCCGCGCCTTAGTAGCCACGGGCGCCAGCGTGAGAATCTATCTCATCGGACGCAAGAGCTCGGAAGAGCGCACGCAAACTTTCATCCAGGAGCTGCGCACCATCAATCCCAAGGCGGAGATTATCTGGACTGAAGGCGAGATCTCGCTCCTCGCGGAGACAAAGCGAGTATGCGACCTCATCAAAAGTAAAGAGTCGCGCATCGACTTACTATTCCTCACCGCAGGCTATGCACCATTCGGCGCACGCAACGAGACGACCGAGGGCATAGAAATCACGCAAAGCCTAGTGTATTACTCGCGGATCCTCTTCATTCAGCATCTTCTCCCTCTCCTCAGCGCATCGGAAGCCCCTAAAGTTGTCAGCGTCCAAGGCGGCGGAATGGAGCGCACAAATGTCGACCTGGACGACATGGATCTCAAGAAGCCGGGGAATTTCGGCGTCGTGAAGGCGCATATAAATTATATTGGTATGACCTCGATGACCATGGAGAAACTGGCTAGCGAGAATCCCAGTGTGACGTTCATACACTCTTGTCCTGGGTGGGTGAACACGGGGAATGTGAATAGGGGTTTAGATGCGAATTCGACTATTAAGAGCTGGCTCGTCTGGCTCATTCTGGAGCCGCTTATCGGCCTGTTGTCGTTCAGTGATGAGGAGTCGGCGCAGAGGTATTTGTTCCAGAGCACCAGTGCTGCGTTTGGTGGCCGTGGCGTACCGTGGAAGGGAAAGGCAGGTGTAAATTCGCTGTCGAAGGAAGTGGGCGGGCTGTTTCTTGTCTCTTCCAAGTGCGACTGTTCGCTGAATGCGAAGGTCATGCCTGTGCTTCGAGAGAATGCCCAAGGAAAGATCTGGGACCATACGCAGGAAGTTCTTGGGCCATATTTGTGAACTGGGGTCACTGTTGTACGTTTTTTGTTCAGGTTATTAATAATAATTTCCAAAAACCTATCATCAACTATCCAAAACCCAACCCCATTAAAACCCCGTCTTCCTCTTCTTCTTCTTTCCCAACCCCGCCCTACTCCCAAACGCCCCCGCACTCGGCTGCGTCATCGACAACCCCCCATCCGCCTGACTCGAACTCGCAACCGTCACTTGCGATGCCGCAAACCTATAAGCCGGCTGGCTCTCCACCACCGGCGGTGGCTGGCTACTCAGCACCGTTCCAAGCCGCGGGCTTGCCACCCCCTTCTGCCGCTTAAGGAACTTCTCCGTCCTCCTCCGCCGCTTCTCTTCCTTCTGCCGGGCAGCTTCTTCGTCGCTGTCTCCTTCCTCCCCTGCGGCGCCGGAGATCTGATCGGGACGCCACACGTACGTCGCTGGGTCTGAGCCTGGTATCTCGGGCCACTGGGCGAGGATCGATGCACATGTCGGCCCGAGTGGCTTTAGTGACTTGATGGAGAGAGCGTAACCGCGGAGGCGTGCTACGGCCGGGTCCTCCGCGGGCTCGCCCGAGAGAGCAGATTCTGAGGGCGCCGGGGTGGCGTAGCTGGAGGAGGGCTCAAAGCCGTGGTCTTGCAAGGGCTGGCTGCTGAAACGCGAACGGGAGGGGGTTCGTGGTGAAGGAGGTGGTCGGCCGCCGTGGATGGGTAGGGTGAGGCTTGGTCCATCGTCAAGGTCTTGGGGAGGTGCAGCGGCTGGTAGAGGAGCGGATCTGTCGCGGATGGATACGAGGATGGAGCTTAGACATAGGTCTGCGGCCACATTTCGAACTACCTTCTCTTTGGCCATTCGTGCCATACCAGGAGTGCTTTTCGGGAGTGATGTAACCCAGAGGTTGACAAGCCTGTCGTAGACGTTTGAGAGGTTCGGTAAGCTGTCTATAGAAGACTCCTCCGGTTCTAGACCTAGCATTCTGAGCAGGCCTGCGGAATGTAAAGTGACTGCCATGCTACTTTCCGCATAATTTTCTTCGAAATTATTGATAAAATCCTGAAGTAATGCAGCGCCATCATCAACGTCTTCCGTGAATTTCTCAAAGCCCGCTAGATCATGAAAGGTAGACAGACCCTCCAGCCCAGCCTGCCTCCTGTGTTGGATCCCTCCGACGATATTCTGAATATAGTCTGCCATCTCGATTTCTACATCAGGATAGTCTTCCCGGCTAGGCGATTCCGCAGCCTTGCTCCTTGTCGCGAGCTCATACCAGCGCTGGGCGTCGATCACCTTCGGTACTGGCTCGTCGGGTATATCATCTTCTATCGAAGGCCTCACTATTTGTTCCTTTCGTTCGCTTCCCGATTCGTAGTCTTCAAACCCATCAGGTACCACAAAGTCATCGATTGTCCGAGAAGACAGAAAATGGGCCTCAGCTGGTGCAGGTTGACTCGCTGAAGGCGGCGATACCTGTTCATATCTCGCCGGCTTTCCAAGCAATGGCGCAGCCATCATGCGGCACTCAGCCAGCAGAGACTGTGACATCTCCAAATTCTCCCCAAGAGCAAAGGCCTGCAGGAAATTACCATGATCTAGATAACTCCTCATGTGAGACGTCCCCCGCTCATCATTACGTTCGAGAGTTGCTGGGAGGACACAAAATCCAACAAGTTTTGACAGAGTGTCTTCGTCTACCCCACGTTCTAAGAAGAATGCATCTGTCGACCATGTCACCGGTGTTGCTGCGTCGGGCGTCGTCGTAAATTTATACATATTAACCAAAAACATACCCGAAGAAACCAAAAACGCCGTACACACATCGCCTTCCTCGTGCAACTCCAACTTTAGCAAGTTGCCCTGTGCCTCCCGATAATGTAAGCAAGACATGATAATCCGTGCTCCGGCTGCCCTGTCGGTGTCGTCGAGCCACTCTCCCGCTGTGTTGATCTGAAGGAGGAATAATCGAGAGTTCGTGAGGACAAAAACCCTGTCGTGCTTATGCGGGCTGCGCTTGACCTCCAAAATACGCCCAAACGACCCATTCGGCACCAAGTCCGGACTCCGTAATCGTATGGGATGAGCTTTGAGATCAAATACCGCCAAATGGCGGTCATTGCACACCACAATCGTACTGACATTTCCAGCCCAGAGAATCCTCCCCCATCCGTTCGAAGCCATATCCAACGAAAGATCACTCTCCGCCCTGTCATCGAGTATAAACCCCGACTTTCCAGGAGTAGCAATCTTCAACCCAGCGAGCCTCCGGCCTTCAACATCCCAAGCGCTCCAGTACCCTCCCTCGTCCAGAACTGCGAATTGGCGGGGGTACCAAGGATTGAACGCTACATCAGTATGGTTCCTGCCATTCGTCATAGCGCTCGTGATGGTAACTGCTGGATTCGGATCCAGGAGAGACGGCCTGTATTTGTCTTGAAACCCCGGTGGTACACGTGTCGGACCTGGAGTCCGCTGGTAAAGCGGTTGTAGTATAGTCGTAGATGCCAATTTCCGGACAGCCAGCCATGATCTGTCACCCTCTACACCTGACGAGAACACAATCTGCTCGATCGACCCGGCTCCGTCAAGCCAGTAACCATCCTCTGAGGTGCCGAGGTTCAGCAACCGCAGCTTCACCGAATCGTCTCCATCCCAGGTGTGATCCTCAAGCCGAGGTTTCATTAGCCTCAGTACATGCCCAGCTTCGCCATGTGCAACAGCTAGCACACTGATGAATCGGTCGGTGTGTTTCGCAAGCACTTTTGCAGTCCCACTGGCGACCAAGTCACCGCTCGTAGGACGCGCCTGCGAGGCCTCGACTGTCGCAGCTCGTACAAACGGGCCCAGGACAGAGGCAGCAGCTCCGATTTGGGGTATATCTCGGATGAGCGACCTCTTCTGGTCGCGGGCTCTATTAGATGCCCTGTCTATATCATTCCTTTGCGCCTTGGGCTTCGATTGCGCAGACGGGGGAACGCATGGTTGTAATGGTTGTATTGGCCGGATTATGCTTGCTGGAGAGCCGTTAGCAACTGCAAACAGACAAGCTAAACATTCCGAGAAACGTACGTAAAACAGGAATACGTGAGAAAGTCCATTTCTTCTCAATAGTATCATAAGTAGCTTCGCCGAGGTGACCATACGTATGGTCAGTAGCCCGCCGGTCAGTCATCTGGGCAGCGATGAATCCGTCTTCCTAAGGCCGTAATAAATCGCGCCAACATTTCGATACTGATACTTTCGGCGAGTAACTGCAGTTCGGCAAAGGCCCACGGGGTATATCCGAACAAGTAAATGTCCTTCAAAGGGCCGCAGAGATTATAATTTTTTTGACGAAGCTTTTGGTTTATCTTTCGTCAGCGATAAAGATATTCGCGCTAGGGTAGCCCACTTTATCGGAGCTTGGTCGTGCGTTGCTTCGGCAACTGCGACCCCGAGAAACGTCAACACACGAACTGTCACATTTCGCGCGCATCCATCGCAACAACGAACAATCCGCACAAAAAAGTTACCTGCAAAAAGCGACTCGGGCAGATCCTCAAAAACATTCAACCATAGAAACACATTGCAATAAAACCACACAAAACCGCGAAAATGAACTCAACCTTCGAGCCCACCCTCTCCCTCCGGGCGCCCCTCACCTCCGCCCAAGCCCCATCCATGGCCGACTCTCTCCCTCCCATCAACTTCGGCTTCGACGAGCTGCGCACACGCATGTCGCAATTTACCCAGCGCTTCGACGCCTTCATCGAGACGGGCCGCAAACGGGTCCTAGAAGAGCGCAACCAATTCCGCTCCACCGTCGCCGAAGCGCAGGAGGACCGTCGCATGCGAAAGAAGGATATTGAGATTCTCCAAATCAAAGCTCAGGGACACGCGCAGGCGCTGCAGAAGGAGGAGGCGGAGGCGAAGGAGATGGAAGATGCTGTTGCGCGGCTGGAGAAGCAGAGAGAGGCGAAGGCGAGGGAGAGGGAGGGGTTGGTGGGGGAGATTGAGAAGGTGGAGGGGATGATACGGGAGAGGAGGAGGAGGCAGAGGGAGTATGCGGAGAGGATTGCTGGGATGGCGGTGCATGATGTACCGGAGCTGGATTTCTGGACGAGTAATTTGGGACTGAGAATTGAGGGGGCGGGAATGAGTGATCGCTTGAAGTTTGTGTTTACGTGTGTGGATGAGAGGGATTGGGAGAGGGAGGCGTGGTTTGAGCTTTGTACGGAGAGGAGGGATTATGAGGTGGGAGGGTGCTTTCCGAAGGTGGAGAGGGAGAAGGTGGAGGGGATTGTGGAGAGGTTGAATGAGAATCGCGAGTTGGGGGGGCTGTTGAAGGGGATGAGGGAGTTGTTTGTTGAGGCTATGAAGGCTTAGGCTAGAGGTGTTCATGTGTTTACTTTCTTGTGGGGTTGCCTTGAGGATAATATGGAAAGGTTGGAGTTGTAGCCACAGGAAGAGACATCAACTCAGGGCTCGCTGGATGGAAGCATTATGCGTTTACTCCTTTCATAACAAAACGATAAAGCAGATTATTCTATATCTGTAAAAAGTGATAATATTTCCCATATTGTCGATGATATGTGACATCATTCTCAATACATGTAGACTACCATTCTCATTCCGTAATCAGCCCAAAAGCTTAACATCGCAGCAAGATTGGCAGCTGTATGAAAGGCCACCCTCGCTGTCTGCCAGTAAGTTAGGCATTTCATCAGTATCATTTCATGTGAATAGACAGGAATACCACCATTGCCCCTCACCTGCTGTCAACATATTCTCGTCACCGCACTTTGCTTGCCACTTACAAGATATCTCACCGTTGCCTAGTTTCCTATTCTAGTCGTACTCCAAGTAGCGTCCCTCTCAACCGCCTTTTCAGACCAGCGGCCTTTCTTATCTCAGCTATGGGTATGTCAGAGGCAGAGGCAACATGTTTCTTGGCCGCAGCAACAGCTTGCCTTGCATAGACGGCAGCTTTTCTAAGCTGCGGTCAACTTAGGTTTAGCGGCAGTGTTGGCACTTCTCTTCCCCCCACCTGTCGTCTTGCAGGTTAGTAAAGTGAGGTTGAATAATCCATTGAATACATAGTAGGAGTCAATGATTCGATGCTCGCTAGATGATGGATGGCATTGACTGCCTTTGCCTCAAAACTACCAAGGGTTTAAGCTCATTCTATGAAAATGATAATATCCCCACAATGCTGTTCAAATGTGGCACCATTTTCATCATGCATTCATACAAGAGCTGCAAGCCACATTGACAAAACGAGAGCATTCCGTGGCGACTAACATGCTATCGATAGTCTGAGACGATGCCCAGGAAAGTGTTGAGAATAAGATTGATTATGAAGAACTCCCAGGCAAGCCGACACAGCAATTATTCAGTTTGACCCTTTCTAGATTCCTCAACGATATAACTGAGGTGCCGGAGGCGATAGCTGAAGATAATGGAGCCCTCTGTGACCACGCTAGAATGGATGACAGGGGATGGGAGGAATATGGTAAGATTTTGATTCCTCTATACGAAGCCGCTGCTTTCTTCCGTGTGGCGCTGCCTCTCTCCTCCCATCGTAACTATTATGCCACTTCTATCACCTCTATCACCTGTTGTCGATATATTCTCGTCACCCCACTTCAGCTGGTACTGTATCTGATTCCGGCGCCGTGGCCAAGGAGCCGTTCAGCACTCCATATGAGGCCGGTTCCGATGACACTGTTGACGAGATAGCGGCTGGAGGTTCTCGAAAAGCATGCTATCCACTAAGTGAAGAACTCGGATAGTGAAGAAGTAGTATCATGCAATATTGCTGTGCTAGATCAAAAGGAGGCTGATACGCTCTTGTCATCGCACATCCTTTGTCGCCGCACATACTTTGTCACCACTAGACAGCCATCTCACTGTCGCCCGCCCGTTTTACTGTTATGACGTTCGTATGTGCTGGAATATCACGGCGCAGCCCTGTGGAGTAACATTATTCTTCCATGACCAAACTCGTTCCTGGCCCACTCGCTCATAACTCCCTCGAAGACTCACTACACAAATCCAATCCGATCATAATATCATAACATTAAAACTAGTAATTCTCTTCCTCCATCAAACAAAACATACACGAAGAACCCCCTCCTCTCCCATCGAAGCCATCTACGTTCTCACAACCTTAACCACCTTCTCCCCCAAAACATCATCCAACAAATCCCCCCACAGCCCCCTCAACCCCCCCACAACCTCACCCTCCACCCTCTCCGCCCCCTCCCTAAACGCCCTCGTCAACTCTCCCAACCCCATCTCCTGGCCCAACCCCACCACCTCCGTCAACGCACTCGCCACCGTCTCCGGGCGCGCCGCCACAATGCTAATCTCACTCCTCAGTAACGGCATCACGGGCAGCTCCGGGGCGTGTGCGGATCCCACGGAGCGGTCGGGGGCGTAGTTATCTGGGAGGAGGGGGACGCGGAGCGCGGACTGCGAAGGGGGGGAGATGACGTCTGAGGTAGGGAGGAAGATGTAGTCGATTGAGGGGGCGGCGGAGGGGGCGGGGGCCGAGGTTGTGGTGTGGAAGCCTTGCATTAACGGGCGGAGGGTGGGAGTGATGGATGTGGGCGTGGGACGTGTGGTGGTGCTTGACGAGCGGGTTGAGGGGGCGGCCTGGGGGAGTGTAAGTTGAGGTGATGCTGAGGGGGAGATAGGGGACATACCTCGAGTTTTGAGGCGGTGGCCTTCAATTGTTGGCGGATGGCGGGGGAGGTGGTTGTGTTTGTGAGGGAGCGGATGGCTCGGGGTGTGATGCGGGAGGACATGTTTGTGAGAAGTTGTGAGGTTGTTGAGTGGTTGATAGGTGAGTGAGTCAGTGAGGCAATGACGATACAGTTCTTGTTCTCGCAATAACGGCAACGGCGACGGTTCAAGTTTATAAGATGAAATCCGATGACTCTGACGATGAAACTAGAGAAGGAAACGAACAAGAAGGAGAAGTGGGAGACAGATACAACACCGTAACACACCCGGTTTCCAGACCAAGCGGACATGCACCTTCCAATGCGCAAGAGGGGGTGGTTCCCAAACCGGCGCCCTTCTGATTCGTTGAGCCCGGTTGACTTACCTCAGTCATCGCCGAAGATCTGGGCGGGATGTACACATACACGAGACATACCTCTGTGTCTCGAGCGAGGTACTCGGTACACCATCCTCGGCTCCCATGAAGCGGGTGGGAGGAGTAGAAGGGACTTGATTATCGAGGGAGAGGAGTGTACGCGTACTACACCGTGCATCGCAGTCCCCGATCTCCCCAGCGCATCCTCTCAATTCGCCCGCGCTCCCTCTCAATTCGCCCGCCCTCCCAGACCGCCTCTAGACCGCCATCCATCTCATCTCAACAAAAAACCAGCACGTTGCGCACGACCAGCCCCCAGGGCGTCCAGAACTCAGACCAGGATTACCGCCCGCCCAGCGAACTCAACGCCAGCCAGGGGTTGGCAACTCCGCGACAGGGCGTCGGAGCTTGTGTGGAGCCAGTACAGGTATGCTTACCGTGTGCTTACGGCGCCGGTGCAGCGCTCTGGTCCTCTCTGGGCGTAAGGGTGCAGGTAGCGTGCGGTATCGGGGACTTGGTTACCCCACAGTTGATGGGCGTGATGGGGCTTGGCGGGAGGGTTGGGGAAGGCATCGGAATGTGGTGGTGGTCACGGGTTCGGATGCGAGATTCAACAATAGGAGACTCCGGGGGGGAAGGGGAGAAGGGGTTATTGCTCCGGGGATTTGGGGCGCTCCCCAACGATCTTGAGATGGAGAAAAAGAAAGCAAGAGTACACTAATAGAGAGGACGCTATAGGACACTTGACTGTCATCATGTCCTGTTGTTTGTTGAGCACTCGAACTACTGTAGATTATGTACTTGTTGTGCCCCAAGAGTTAAATCTGTCTTGGTTTGTATTGTTGTTGTTGTATAATCAATCCACTTGCAATATATATACCTAAAAAAAAAGGCCATCCCGAGGGTATCTATCTTTCTCTTTCTCTTCTCTTAACGAGATGGCGGTTGGCTCACACGCATTCGACGACGGCCATGCCGCATTCCTCCCTCCTTCCCTGTGAGCTTTCTCTCCGTTAGAGGTATGCTGGGATGGGCCGCCCGCTTTCCATTTCCATTTTGTCGAGGGCATGCACGCTGCCATCCCCTTCCTTTTGTCGCCAACTACTATCCATCGGTTCTCTTGCGACAGCTCAAACGGCTGCGCGACCGACGTCTTCTTCCCAGCCCTAGCTAACTAGGTACGGCCTACGACCGTCAAATCACCACTCAATCCGTCTTCCAATGCCCCGTCAAACTCCCATCCGTATCCTCCTTCCCCAAATACAGCTCAAAAGCATACAACGCCATCGTCGCTGCGACATTCACCCACCGCCACACATTCCCAGCCGCATTGCCCCCCTGCAACGTCCACCACGCCGCCGCCTGCCCATTCTCCGACAGTGTCGAGAAGTGCTGCATCAACAGGCTCGTGTACACCGCAACCAGGATCGACGGGCTGAACCAGCTGAGCACGCCCAAGAACCAGCCCGCCCCGTCGTCGTCCTCGAGCGAGGGTTCGCGCGATAGGCCGCGCGCGCCCGAGTCCCGCACGGACGGGATGATGCGCGTGGCGGCGTAGAAGACGAAGATGCGGTAGGCGAGGGAGATGATGACCGAGGGCGTGATGGTCTGGAAGGCTGCGTGGAGGAAGGTGAAGCTCGAGTGCACGGCGGAGGGGAGGGTGGAGAGGAGGTGGATTAGCGTGGAGTAGGAGGCCATGATGATGGGTGGGAATGGCGGGAACTCGGGCTGCGTCTCGGCGGCTGCTGCGGCGGCGGCTGCGGCGGCCTCGGGAGACGGTAGGTAATCCGTGAAGATCTGGTATATGCACAGGACGACGTATGCGAAGAGCAGGGAGCTCTCGACTGGGTTACCCCTCCCGCTACCGATGCCCCATGCGCAAAGGAATACGGCTGTTGTAATCGTAACACCGATGAGTGTAGCATCGACGTTTCCGATTTCGGGGAAGTTCGTGATACGCCAGAGGAAGTAGACTGAGCTCGAGATGATCGATGCGGAAACTATCAGGAGACCAATCTGTGTCTGTCAGCGATGTTCAGCCTTAATGGGCCGTGGGAGACTTACCATCCACGTATCACTGCGTCCTCTATTAACAAGCCACCTTGTAATCTGGCCCGCGGCCTGGATCACTAACAGACTGCAGAACCCTTCTGCGAGCTGGAAGAACGGCGTCGAATACGTTAATACCTTATCCCAAGTGCCAACCGTCAAGACATCATAGAACCCTCCCGGCCCAAAGATCCACTCCGTCACACTCGTCTCCTTGGACCTTTTCCCCCCAAAAGTCTTCGCCAACCAATCCCCACCCGTATTCGAGTCAACCGTAAAGCGATTCAAGCTCCATATCAACAGCGCCGGAATAATAACCCACTGCGTAACCCCCACGATCTGCACCAGCGCATACCGAAACCACGACTTCTTGGGCGTCACGATCCTCAGCGTCGAGTACGCAAAGTAGAAGCAGAACAGCGCCAGCGAGTGCGCCAGCCCGCTGTCCCGCCCGCCGACATCAAAGGCGATGGGGATGGACAGGATGATGGAGAGCAGGAACACCAGCGACGCGATGAGCCGGAAGATTAACCACATAGCGCGCTGTGGCGCCGAGCGGTGCGTTGAAGCGCGCCCAGCGGAAATGTGATGGTGTGTGGGTGTGGGTTGTTTCGAGGTTGAAGCCGCCGTGCTGTCGGTTCGGTGCGCACAGCTCGGAAGGATTTAAGAGATTTTCGGGGTCGTGGACAAGGCGCGGATGAGCGTGGAGTCGGTGTGTTGGCGCGGGCTGCTGGCGTGGTGTGGTGGAAATATTTTTTTCTCGTCGTGGAGTAGCTCCCCCCTCTTATCAAGCTTTATCTTGGGACAGGGGATGTTGAAGTCCGTGTTGTCGGTGAAGGGGATCAAAAGTTTCAGGCGCGTGGGCTTGGCTGGTTTATTTTTGCGGAAACAACTACGGCGTTTGGGGGCTTTGTTGGATAAAGAGAAGATGGCGGTTCGGCGGTCGCGTCGTTGTTGGCTAATAAGATACCATTTACTATGGAGATGGGGAAGAAGGCGTGGTGGCTGTTTGTTGTGTGGTGGTGTTGTGATGGTGGTGATTAGCAGCCTTGGGCCTTGGGGGGCAGATGAAGGTTCTCGTCCAATACAAGTCGCGTGTTCGATTCGTTGTCCCTGGGATAACTGGGATAACAACCTGGTTAATCGAGAGATTGTCGATCCTTGTTCTTTTGTATGGCCCGCCACACAGAAAATGGCCTGTACAGCTGGCGTCAATTTTCCGATTCGAGGGGGTACATGGTATATCATTTGTAAATCATCCAAAGTTCACCATGGCAGCTCTTATTTATATGCTAAACTTACGGACTTTAAAGGAGCTTTGTAGCTCTCCGTTAAGTATTTGACAGCTATGCACCAAGCTCCGCAGGTTTAGGTGCGCCAAGCTCCAATTTTGCTCCGAATGTTACATAATTACCTGAAATATAAGGCATTAATTTTCCGGAAGTGGGTGGGTGCTGTTTGTGGTGAATGTTTGGCGGGGTATAAGCTCTCCGAAGCTCAAAATTACAATATTTTGTTTCACTCCAAAGTTACCTACCTTCTCACCCTCTCACATTAACCACAACATACAAACAATCGAGAACCCCTCTCGAATTTCCACCCCGATTTGTATGCTTCGAAACGCTGTCAAAATGGCCGAAACAACCGCAAAGCGTCTCAAGACAGACATCTCCATCGGCACTCACAATGGTCACTTCCACGCCGACGAGGCTCTCGCAGTCTACATGCTCCGTCTCCTCCCAGCCTACAAGTCTGCCAGCCTAGTCCGCACGCGCGACCCAGCTCGCCTGGCCGAGTGCCACACAGTCGTCGACGTTGGCGGCGAATACGACGCCTCGCGCAACCTCTTCGACCACCACCAGCGCACCTTCACTACCACCTTCCCCAACCGCTCCACTAAGCTCTCCTCCGCCGGCCTCGTCTACATGCACTTCGGCCGAGCCATCATCGCGCAGAGCCTCAACGTCAAGGAGGATGCAGCCGAAGTCACCCTCCTCTGGAACAAAATCTACGAGGACTTCATCGAAGCCCTTGACGCCCATGACAACGGCATCAGCGCCTACGATACCAAGGCCCTCCAGGCCGCCGGTATCGAGAAGCGCTTCTCGGACGGAGGCTTCACCCTCGGCGCCATGGTCGGCCGCATGAACCCCAACTGGAACGAGGCGCGCCCCACGGACTCCGCAGCCTGGCAGGCCATCGAGGACAAGAAGTTCGAACTTGCGTCGGCTAAGATCGGTGAGGAGTTCAGACTCACCCTCGATTACCTGACCAAGGCGTGGTACCCGGCTAGCGAGATCGTCCGCGGAGCTTTCGCGAAGCGTCTGGATTACGATGACAAGGGAAGGATCTTGGTCTTCGAGGGGCAGTCGGTTCCGTGGAAGGATCATCTGTACAGGCTCGAGTCTGAGCAGGGAGGTGACGAAAAGGTCATCTATGTGCTTTACCCCGAGGGCCCGGCGTCTGGTTCCAAGTGGCGCATCCAAGCTGTCAGCGTGACGACCGACTCGTTTGAGAGCCGCAAGCCGCTACCGGAGGCGTGGAGGGGCTTCAGGGATGAGGTGCTTGACGGGATTACTGGTATTGAGGGTGGTGTGTTTGTGCACGCTGCTGGGTTCATTGGAGGTAACAAGACGAAGGAGGGCGCTCTCGCTATGGCTAGGAAAGCTTTGGAGTAGATGGGAAGAGGGGAATGTTGAAAATGCAAGACGTGATGTAGCTGGGGCTAAGGGATTAAAAAGCTATAGAACTTATCAAAACAATACTGGGTCGAGGGGCGTTCGGGACATAATTGCATGGCGTTGGGCTCTGGCAAAAGCAACAATCAATGGGTCACCAAAAAACCAAAATCGAATACCGTGATGGAATAGTGTATTACCTCGACGTGGGAGGTTCACGCTCAACAGAGCTGCGATTATCGCAGTCCTATAAAGGACTAGTAGATCAATACACATTCCTATTTCGCGACTAAGAGGATCTATTGCATGAATTCAGTCTTGTGACTATATTAACGCCCACCCAATCGAACACGCTGAACACCCGACAACGCATGAAAACCCCCCCTCATATGTCAAACATTGCAAAAAACAGCCGTTAAAAGTTCTCATTTCAGGTTAAGTCGAAAAGAAAAAGAGCCATTACGAAGCTTTCTGTAGCCGTTATTGCCATACGTGGCGGTTGCTTGCACCTGGCGACGGGGTAACCGATATACAGTTAAAAGGAAAATGTGAAGTCAGAAAAAAGCCAGTAGAGGCGAAACAAAAGTAAAGTCATCAATCAGTAGACACAGCAGTAGCCGTCATCGCAGTCTGCGGTAAAAAAGAACTCCAGCTACGCCACCCTCCATTCCCAATCCATCCCTCGCAATCATCATTCCATTCCCCAACTACCCATCCATCCTTTCCACAAACAAGATCAGTTTCGGAACACCGTAATCGCCGAGTTTAACAAATGTCGTCCTTTCCCGACCCTTTCTCCCCCGTCTCGACTTTTCCGTTATCCCTTCGCCAATTTGTCGTATCACAGATCCGGATAATCCAGGCCTCAGGACCAGTTTACATGTGGAATCCCTCAGCAGCCTATTCATTCACTCCACTCATCCCCCCGTTGACAGACCACCTCCTAGCTCATCTCCTAATCGGGATCCCCTCCCCCACCGCCGGTGGCGAAACACTCTTGGTCTGGCCCCTTGGCAGATTCTCCTTCCCCTCCGCATCATCAACACTCGTCTCCCTATTCAAGAAACTGCTCTCCTTGACGGGGCTCCCGCTCGCGAGGCCGCCCTGCATCTGGACATTGCCGTTCCCTGAGCCGCCGTTGACGCCGCTGACGCCGGGGGAGGTGAGGTGCGGGATGTTCTCGGGGAGGGGGTGCTCGGAGCCGACGCTGCCGGTGTCGACGCTCGAGGCTTTGCCGGCTTTGGAGAGCGCGTAGTCGCCGCTGTCGAAGTATTTGCGGTCTTTGAGTTGCTTGGCGAGGTGGTCGGCTTTGGAGGGGAGCTTGCCGTAGAGGCGGAAGAGGCGTTGCTCGTCGGGGGTGAGGGACTGGAGGGGGTGTGTTAGTGAGTGTCTAAAGTTGAGGTGAGGGTGGTGAGGGAAAATTGCTGGTGGGGTGACGGTGGTTGTGGCGGGGTGAACTTACGGCGATGTCGACCTTGTTCTTCTGGTGGGGATTCATGGCTGCGGTTTGTTCGTCGGGGAGGTTTATCGGACAGTGGTTATTGAGGGTAGATGCGTATTTATAAACGGGATGCTTGTTTTGGGCTGGCCAAATGTTTTGAAGTTGGATTGAGTGTACGACAGTACGATTCCCTGTCGGTTGTTGTGGAGCGGTTGACGATGATGATGGCGTCCAAACAAATCGCTCGGCCAGCAACAGGGATCAGGCCCAAGTTGTAGCAGATGAAATGATGGATAAGGGTATCAACGGCTATTTCTGGCGTGATGGACAGGGCGTTTTTCGTTCAAAGTGAAACAAGAAAGAATTTCGGCTCAAGTGACCTAGATTCTTCTGTTTATCGGAGAATAAATAGGTTTTTTGGAGATATATGCGAGTTGGGGTGTTGTATGACTTTTATCGTTATGCATGAGGATGAAAGTAGAAGAGGGGTTAAAGGCGAGACGGCCGTTTGGGCTCGGGAGTGGGAGTTTGGTGTGGTTGGTGTGGTTGGTGTGGTGGGATGGGGTGGGAGGAGTGGAGAGGAGTGGGAGAAGTGGAAGTGTGGGTGTTGGTGGGTGTGGGATGGGAAAGTGTGGGTGGGTGTTAGTTTAGACAGTTTAGAGCCGTTGGAGGGGGAAATTTCAGCCACTGAGGCTGGTGAGCCAGGCGGGATCATTGTGTATTGTGTGGAGACGAATTGCCGATATACTAAAAAAGCTCATTGAAACAGCCCATTGACGCGGGATTACATCAAGGAAAGGGAAAATAGGAGCAGGAACGGGACACTTCTAGCTTTAAAATAACGCCGGATTCAGTGTAAGAGGCATTTATCTCCCTATGATAATTCTCCATTGTCCATTCGAACATCCAAGATTCACCATTCCTTGTCACGGCTAACTAACGATTGCGTAGAAACTAGAATCTTCAGCTCACGGGACTTGCTCGCTTTTCTGATATTTGAAGCATAATTGCCACCACCGTCACCACCTTCCATCTGCCCTATATTTTTATAGGGAAAATCCACACGCGAAGCCTTCGGAACCAAACCCTGAGTCAAGTATACGCGCTCCAATGGCGTCCACGGGAAAGACGTACATCGTCGAGCACCTCGACGATGAGCTCGGCGCTTGGTCAGAGCTGGAGTATATGACCATTGCCAAGGAATCCCATGAGAACGGAGCATCCTTCTTCCTTACGTCAGTTCCAGCATCACTGGAGTTGCCGGAGCGGTTAAAAGCGCTCCCCGGGTTTGTGGCGAAGCCGCAGAGCGTGGAGGAGCTGTACCCTGAGAAGAGCCGTGTTTGTCTGCTGGATCCGTCTGCGACTAAAGAGCTTTCCCCAGAGGATGGCGATACTTTTGATGTGTTTTTGTTCGGTGGTATCCTTGGTATGACATGCTCCCGTTTAGGTGGTCGAATGGAAGGTTGAATCGGTTGCTGATTATACATAGGTGACGACCCGCCAAGAGACCGGACATCTGAACTTAGAAAGAAAGGGTTCGAGGGACGCCGTTTGGGCGCTATGCAGATGACTACCGATACTGCCGTCAGAGTGACCAGAATCGTTACGCAAGACAGAAGTAAGCACTGCTCATTAATGCACTGACGAGGTCTATCGCTAATTGCTGCTCAGCTCCTCTGGAGGAAATCCCATGGATAGACAACCCTGAGATCAAGGTGAGCAGGGTTGAGAGCGTCGAAATGCCGTTCCGCTACGTCAAGGGGAAGAATGGAGAGATCACTGTGCCTGAGGTAAGTCGCGAGGCACTTTCATCCACTAGACCTAACTGACCATGTTCAGGGAATGATCGATTTGATCAAGGCAGACTCTGAAAAGGGCTTTGGAGACCTCTTTTGAGCTATATAATCCTACATCAAGCCAGATATTTCTGAGGCACGTGCCTGTTGTACTGTGTAGGCTGGCCCAATGGATTGTCAAAGACCAGCAACGAATGCCGAAAGCCAGCAGAGAAGGCATGTAGGGAATCGACCGACGCCCATGGGCTAAGGTCATCATCGTGTATCTCGTTGGCCCCTAGCTGATACAACCTCAGTTGCATCCGGGGGTCATCTGCACTGAGGACTGAACTGCTACCCTGAGTGGTCAAGCACAGCACATAAAACAAGGGTAGGCTCAATAGAACTATTGTATATGCGTGCACAGCTACTATTCCTCTCACATATTAACACTGCACGCGAGAGTATAAGATGTGATCATTGAAATGTCATCGTAGAATTAGTAGAATTACTCACTCCAACATCAGGACACAGAAGTTCACCTGCAAAATCGATTATAAAAGCGAACCTGCCTTCCAAACGTAGCGAAGTAAGCGCCAATACCGAGGAAGATGAGTCTCCTATCGCTCCCGGGAACGACCATGGCTACGATTTCCCGTTTGAGGAAGCCGTCGACCACGACAACCACCTAGTTCCTTTGCTCAAGCTGAACAAGTATTTCACCCCCGACTATTTCACCGTCATAGTTCCTGTTGTTGTCGTACTTCGTACCGTCTTTACCTCTCATTGTCATTTCCTCTCGTTGCCGCCCTCCCCCAACTGCCAGCCCATGGAGAGCCAGGATTGCCGAACGATGGATGCGCATTCCCACGAGTGGCTACTGTGCCCACCAGGAGCCACTCCTGTCTTTTCCCGTTCGGGGCAGTGTTCCGTTTCCTCCAAGCTTATGTCCGATTCATCTCCCGAGGAATCTTTATCCTCTGCAACATGCTTCCATACGTCCGGCTCTATGTGCGGCGAGTCTTGAGGATCGCCTCTGTCGAAGCAATCCAAATGCCGATACGGTGGACACCAGGCTCTGCCTTCCACACATCGAAGAGTTCTGGGTTGTAAATTGGTATGTTTGCGACTGATGCGAAGCATGTGTCCTTTTAACAACGTTAGATCTGGGCTCGGGGATGCGGCAAGACAGATGTTTCATCATATCACATTAAAGAAAAGTCTATGCTAAGTAGTGGTACATTCCGCGCCATGATATATAACAAATAAAAAATACTCGTAGCTCGGACATCCGTATGAGCACTCGCCCTCATCACTTCTCTACACCCTTCCCTTTATCCGTGCCATTCCCATTGACTCTGTCATCATCATCCTCACTGTCACTCCCCATATCAAACGAGTCCTCAACCGTAGCATGCGCCCCCCCTCCCGGCGGCTTCAAATGCAGCTCCTCCAGCTCCTCATCCTCAAAACTCCCCGTCTCCACATCTCTCCTCTTATGCCTCGAATTCTCCAACCCCATCGCACCCCTCAACCTCTCCGAGCTCCCTTCCATCGAACTCCCAAACAAGCCCGTGTAGCCCGCCCGCGCCCTCCTATCGCGCCACACATACCAGCCCCACGCCGCGGCCATAATCACGACAACAACCAGCGCCACCTCGCCCGACTTATAGTACGCGCTCCACTTCGCCGCATTGAGCTTCTCCTTCTCCGTCTCCTGCGCTAGCGTGCTGTTCGGGTGCGCGCCCACGCTCGTATCGAGGCCCTTCTCGCCGTCGATGCGGCTGTCGGTTGGCTTGCCGCCAATGTTCGCAATGTCGACTTGCATGAAGCGGTCGAGCATGTCGCGTGTGCGGCGTGCGTAGTCAAAGGGAACCATGTGGCTGCTGTTGTGGAAGAGGACATAGGTGAGGTTGCGTGCCTCCTGGTAGAAGCCTGCGGTCTCGCCTTCAAAGGTCCAGGAGCGGCGCGGCGCCCAGGAGCCCGGGGAGACTTCGAAGCCCTTGCTGCCGTTCCATTCCATGTTGTTGATAAGGTCCTCCGTGCCGATATGGTTGCAGATCAAATCTTTCTCGCCGGAGAAGAGGACGATGGGAACCTGGGTGAGAATTTCTGGTAGAATCTGGATAGATGGCTTGGACTCCTTGAGGCGAATAGCACCGCCGACAACGCTGTTGCATTCAGTCCAGGCGGGTTGCTTGATCTCGCCCATGTTGAGTGCGTCGAGGACATCTTGGCGAGCAAGGTATGGCTCCACATGCTTGAGGTCCGGAGGCCAGTTCATGCCACAGCTTGGGTAGGTGTCTTTCAAGCGAATGTCGTACATGTTCACGCATTGCATATCGCCGTCCGGGCCCTTGACCTGGGTTAGTCTGAGGATCTCCTGTAGTATCTTCTCGCATTGCATCGTGTCTATACGATTTGCGCCGTCATTCTTGGCGAGAGCGTCGATGCAGATGGCCTGCTGACTTTCTATCTGTTTGGCAACCTCAGTGCCTCCGGTGATGAGGCCTGATTTGTATGCATAGGATAAGTATGCCGGATATTGATCAATCGGTGAGATCCAGCCATTTCCGATGAGCAACCCCTTAAGGATCCATTTGTGTTTGGGAGACTTGCTGTTCCGGTCCATGATAGCCTTGGCAATATATGGGATGTGTTGACCGGCGTACGACTCGCCAGCGATATATAGCTATTGTTTATTAGCCTCATATTCCCATTGAATAGCAAAGTGTCATCAATTTACGTCGTCGTGCTCGTACTCTGGGAACAGTACGAACCACTTCTCCAGGAAGATAATAAACTGATCTGCCATCTCCTGCAAGCTCTGGACATAACTGTCCGTGTCGGCGTAACTGAACCCTGTGCCCACTGGGTTATCCACAAACATAATATTTGCAAACTCATCCCAAGATCCGTCGTTATATTCGAGTGTCGAGTCGTCCTTCAGTCTGTACGGGCCAATTTCCATCAAAGCGCCGTCTTCAGAACTGCACCCGGGACCACCATTGAGCCATATCACCGTCCGTTGCCTGTTCGCAATGTGTCGGTTTTGGTAATGCCAAAAGAATAGACTGCCATTGTGTTCTGGGTCGACTTCAACGAAGCTGCACGGCGAACGATAAGCAACGAAGCAGACAGACATATAAGGAGACATACCCTGCGTGCATCTTCAATAAGGGACCCTCTGGAGCACCAGGCAGTGAATGAACAAAGTAATCCCCGGCAGACTTTTCCGCCACTGCTGTTGACGACAGCGACATCATTGATAGAACGGCGCATATCGATAGACCTGTGCCCCTTAGCCCCCCGAGCGGCATCGAGGAGAGACGCATCTTTGCGCCCAGCTGCAGGTATCGCAGCTTCCAATGTCGTTTTTGTCGATAACGCGACGAAGGGTTCTTCTAGCAGTGAGATATCATCAGTGTGCGAAGTTGTGCCCCCTATACTTTCTCGGGAGATTGTTGTTTCGTTGTCGTCGGAGGACTGTAATCAAAAATTGTCCACAAAGGACAGCATACGACACTTGGGTTGACCACTATTAAAGCCACACTTATCCCGAAATCAGCCTGTGCTCAGCCACAGAAGGTGGCCTGGGCACGGACCATTTACGCGGGAAGGCCCAGGAGCTCTTGGCAGCACAACGTCAGTACTCCTTGTCGCCCAAAAATCCGAAGAGAGACCGTTCATAATGGCACTGTTTACAAGAACTATAAGTGAAATAAACGCTCTTATTACTCAGAGTTATATCTTGTAGGATAGTTACCCAGAAATATAGCAGAAATAACAATGCCCGTTAATGTTAATTCTCCGCTACACAGTCGTGCCAAACAGACAGATCGAAAACTTCGTGTCAATAGTTGGGGTTTATAAAATATAAAATTTATTCATCTCGCCAAAATTCTTACTAACTATGCAATTAAATAACTATAGTATTTCTTAGGGGTCTAGAGTTGTTATATTATTATGGTTGCTCTGGATAGCTCCCATTGGATTTGTAGGCTGCTTTTAAGCCAATAATTAATGGACTGTTGTTTGCAACCCACACCTTCTAACTCTCAGGCAGCTGAGTTCTCTCCTCAACTACCAACGCAACACGCAACAGAGGAAGCCCATTGTGCTGTGTCCAAAATGTCTCCTTCGTTAGACTCTCTGAGCGTTGAGCTTCTCGATATAATCGTCAGCTTCATACACCCCTCGCCGGCTCTTTGCGAGCTTGCTCTGGTATCATGGAAGTTCAACTCTTTGGTGACACCTCACCTATACCGGCATATCGTTCTATACGCTGACGGCCCGGAGGGCGGATTTACGCGCATGCTTCCATTGACGTTTCTTATGCTACAAAAGCCATCTATCGCTTCTCTCGTCAGGTCATTCACATTCCGTGGCCAGTTTCATAATGAAGATTGTATTACGATTGATATCAGCAGTCAGTACGACGTCGACGAAGAGAAATGCCGACTGCCCTGGCCTGATCATCCCGAGCTTGACGAGACCCTCAGGCGAGTGATCAAGGAGGTATCCCACTCAGAAGAAGAGGAGTTGGAATGGCAACTGGAAGTGCTACGTCAATATGCGCCCAAGGACACAGCCATATTCGCTTTGCTACTTATGTCCTTCCCGAATCTGCGCCGACTGGATATGGGGATCGATAGCTTTGAAGAAGACTTCCTCGCGCGCATTTTCAACAGGATTGCCTCCTCTGAGCCACCATTTGACGTCAAGCCAGTGTTTACTCAGCTCACCGACATTCTGATTGCTAGTAATTGCGATAGCTACCCTTCAGCACACGTCTTCTTTGCTGCCTGCTGCCGTTTGCCAGCCGTGAAGCGACTCTATGGGCACCGTCTCGGAGCTGAGGAATACTGGCCTCAATTAAGTACACATGAGGATGTCACCTCTCAGATCGAAACCTCAGAGCCTCAAGGCTCCAAATTACTTCCTGTCGCCACCCCTCAATCAAGCAGACTTGGGGGTGCCACCTCTGTCATGGACACATTTGAACTCCGCGGCTCCAGATTGCACCATACCGACCTCCCCATCGTCTTCGGCGCCCTTAGGTCCCCACATACTATCATATATCATACCGGAGACTGCAACATCTATAACCCCATCCGGACAACTAATATTATTTCCGCTATTGCAATCCATGCCACCTCTCTCCGTCGCCTTGCCATTGACCATGAGGATTACTTCCACGACGACGACATCGGGCCTGACGATATTGTTGAGCCCATATCTTTCGTCGGCTTCATTACCCTCACTCATCTGCGAGTGGCACCAGTCTTTCTCTTTGGATTTGTCGACCTAGAGGAAGCACCTGAGCCTGGATCTGTGGACGAGAGGGCGATGCTGAATAGACTTCGTTGGGCACTGCCTTCAACTCTAGAGAGTCTATATATCACGAGCGCAGATTTCGTGTTTGGTGGTCAACATGCACACAATGCGGAGGCTTTCGAAGTACTTCTTCAACACAAGGAGTGTGTGCCACACCTACGTGAACTGGTGTTTGAGGGGGACTTTCGAGACCTGGAGAATATACAACGTGCGGGTCGAGTTATAAAAGTTGCGGATGAAATGGGAGTAGATGCGAGGGTGATCTCTGTTTCACAACATGAGGATGTTAAACACAGGGGATGGGGATGGGATGAGGAGGTGAGCTTCGAAACGTGCGCGTATAACTCTATGGGTGAGAGGGTCCAGGTGTTACCGTTGCCGAAACTGGCATTGCCACAGGCCTAGTCGTTTGCATATCAGCGATAGTAGAAATGGCGGGTCTAGTCTAGATATACACCAGATGGTTCTTGCGGAGTTAGGGCAAGCGAAATGGCCATCAATTATGCGGGTATTAGACTCTGGGCTGGGTTTATGGAGGAAGTGGGAATGGGATTTTAAGAAGGATATCGCGCTTTGCTGGAGTATAGAGATTTGCTTTTAGCTACGTTGGATACTGGAGGGGGATGGGAGTGATTTACTCTTTCTGTTGACTGTATCCTTCACTTTGTGTTTGCAATTCAGATGTGAGAAGCTCAGTTAGACCTTTCTTCAATATGAATCGTGGAGATATGAGGACAGGCACAGAGAGACGTGTTCGAAACGAGCCTCAAACCAGAGTTTCGACATTGCAGCTATAATATAACTGCCAAATACCCCTGGTCTACATATGTGAGTCCGATGATACTCGGGAAAGAAGAGCGGTGGCCGGCCAAGCCACCTTGTAAACTATAATCAATGATTATAGTGCACATGATTGTAATTCTGTGAAGAGTTTTCTTAAAACGTATTTACATTTGTATTTGTCGCATATCGACTTCTACTATTGGGCCATTTCATCTTGTCGAATCCAAGTAATGAGCGGAGAAAAAATCTATAATGACGGCATATAGCTAATACTTCCGCCTTAAACTTAACCCGCGTACAACCCCCAAGTAACTGTTATGAAATATAATAGATCACTGACACCCAAAAAAAAAAAAAAAAAATCTAAAAACATACAACAGTGGGTATTCGCTGGTGGTCACCCACCCAACTACTAATCCACCGATCTCAAGCTTTCAGTGGATTAATACTCAGGACGGTGCCATTTTGACTAGCGGGTGAGCGTCGCCGCCCTCAAGTTTTTGATGCCTCACGATAATCGGGTTATCCCCCTCAGCTTCCTGATGGCGGCCACGTCGACACGCACGAAGTGGGTCATGTATTGAGACGCGATGAACGCGATGCACCGCGACTTTGGATGGCTATGGATAATCTGGTACCTGGGTGAGCGAGGGTGAGCAGGGTGAGCGAGGGTGAGCTTGAAAATGGTATAAAAGGAACGCTCCCGCCATGTTTAAATTTCGAATTCTACCATCTACAACATTATTCACTTTCAAGGACCCTGGAACTATGGGACGGAAAACTCTCTCTAAAGAAGAACAAGCTGCTCTAGCACAGTCACGAGGCTACTTTAAGCAGAAAACATCTGAGGAAAAGAATGAAATAGGCCAAGTTGAACAAAAATATCTCTCTGGCGCTACCAAAGTCAGGCACGTGGACGTGGGAGAGGTATTCCAAAAGTACGTGAGACTCAACACTGTGTATAGTGCTACTAACAGATATATTAGTTTTCTAGCTGCAAAGGATACAGAGACAGAGTCATTGCTACAACACAATAGCGCTCTGTATAAAGACTTTGTTGAATACTATGCTTTATCACGATATGGTCGAATTGAGGAACTTCCGACAGTCCACAGTATTGTTAATATGTGGCACCGATATGTTGGCTATCATGCCCGAGCTACAAAATCTAAGCTTGCCAAGGACATTGTCAGTGATGTTGCTAGTGTATGATCTATAATCCCCTTCCATCAAACGTTAATTAACATATATCTAGTATATCAAGGGATCTTTAAAGGACAACCTTGGTCTAAGCACAAAGAAACGCAACAAATACTTGGTTACTGACACAGACCTGACAACATTAATAACATATCTGTGGTGTTCTGACGATCATGACTATCCACATGAGCGCTGTAGGCTCCAGATATCGTTCGCATTGCTTTTCTTTGCCAATAGTGGCGCTAGAGGTGGTGCCTGTGTAGAGTCAAGCTCTTATAGGGGAACAAATGAAGCAATTGCTTATAAGGTATGTTAAGTCTAAATAGTGCGATAATTTGCTAACTAATTAGGATTGCCGTGTTCACTTGTTACGAGAGGCTAATGGCAGTTTCACTTTTAAGCTTGTAGTAGTTCAGCGATTATTGAAAGGAAAACGTGATGATGAGAATGATAAGTACGTAACTTCACAGAACACTGTGGGCAATGCTTACTAGACACAGCCTCGAGATCGTTATGGAGTCAACAGACGATCTGCAAGATAATGGAGTGATGTTTTTTTTTACTATGGCAATAGCTGACAATGCTTTCAAACACTTCGAGACTTTAGAAAAGCTTTTGAAGGCTCGCGTGCCAAGAGGAAGAGATTCGTGGACTTTAAAATGGAAAGACGAAGCCCTTGACCGTCCTGTCCTTCGGATGGTATCTTCAAATGGCGTACACGAAAATAGGGCACTGACATTCGCATCTCTCCGAGATCAAATCGTCTCTCTTGGAAAACGTGCTGGCTACAGGGACAATGTGAAGATCCATGCAATCCGCGCTGGGGTTGCAAATAAGATTAGAGGTGAGTTTCATCTATATCATACTTAATATCTTCTAATTGTGTCAAGATCCTCAGATACGCAAACAAGTTATGGGTCAGAAAAGCGATGCTGTATATGAGGAATACTACAGGTCAGGGCTTGTTAAAGAAAATATATTCGCTTTGTTCTCTAACAAAGTTGGATCTACCAAACACATCGAGGTGTTATGCAGCATAGGTCATCGACGTGACCAGAACGCCCCCAGAGACCTTACATGCAAAGAGAAAGATGAGTTTCATCGACAGCCTGAAGTTCAAGAGCTAAATAAGCGCATTAAGGAGGCGACGGCAAAGATACCTCCAAATCCTGACAAAGGCTCAGCCCAGTTCAAAGAGCGACAGAAACTATACACTGAAAAAAGTAATCTACTGCGATCAGCTCGCGCGTCACATAGAGAGAAGTGGTTCTCTGGTAGTTTCGATGAAGAGGCTCAACGGCAATTGCAACAAGAAGGAGAGGATGATGAAACTTTACCAAAGCCAGCTAGCAAGTTTCCTTTGATCCGCCACCTTATGCCGGAACGCAATCGTATCGCAAATGCATTATTAGTTACTAAAGATCTACAGAGCAAAGAAGGGCAGGCTGTTTTACAAGATCTATGCAGTTTATGTATTGATGATAACCGAGTGGCATATCGACCAGATGAACGGCCTGTTGATGGAGTATGCCCTTGCAACAACTGTCCGACGGTTATAGCAGAGTAAGCATAAGATGCAATTCTAAGTTAATCAAAGCTAACTGATTTAGGTTGAGTCTTCCGATGCGCTCGAAGCACATACATAATTGCCGCCAACGCGAGGTACGAGATACCCAAAGTCAACAACCTATCTCGTACTCCCGCCGGCTTCGGAACCGAAAGCTCCCATTTGCTGAGTACTGCTATGCATGTTGCAAATGGAGTTGTAGCGAAGATGACTGGAGCAACCATTGCAAATGGCATCTTGAAAATCTAACGATGAGATGCGGGCTCCTTACTTTTCGCTACACGCTTGCTATCGCAGGTTACTGTCCATTCTGTGTAGGCGATGAGACCCTTTCTCCAACACAAAGGATGCAGCAATGGATGACGAAGTCCACGCTACTCAATCATATTGACAAGCACCTTGAGACTGGCGCAAAAAAGGAATGTCCACATCCCTCATGTCACGTGCCACTCATGAACGCTTCAGACTCCCGGGCCCATTTTCAGGATGCTCATTATATTGAAGAACCACGTTCAAACTGTGTGAGCAGGAAACGGAAGACCGAAGATGATGGGGAATATGTGCAAGACACGAATATGAGCAAGAAGGCAAAGAATGAGGATGAGAAGATAGAGGGGGGAAATGCGGGAGCTACCTCATACGTCATAAGATAAATAATACTATTGTCCTTTTCAAATTGCGATTAAAACTGTGGCTCAAATTGTGGTTGTGGTTGGCAATTGTGGCTGACGATGTTGTGAGGAGAGCCATTGACGACGTTGGCGTGGTGTAAATCGTCTAAAACTGAAATTACATTGTTCTTAAATTGCGGATTCATCTGTGGCTCTAATCCCACGTCCGGTTGCCATCTATGCCCGTGAGTGAGAGTGGTAATAAGTTGACGGAAATAATGGTTCCAATTTGAAAGAGCAGCGATTTGCTGGTCACCACCCGGTGATACCAGCTGTTGACCACACACCTCAATTTTCTGCTGCAAGGTGCCACCACGCGTAAGTAAACCATTACGACCACGTAAATATAACATGGCGCTATTGTAATCATTGAAACGTCTTTCATTTCGTAGACACACAGTTGAACGTTATTCTTTAATACAATGCACGTACCCAGATGAGCTCTGAAATCTGAGGGGACTTGAGATGTGCGCTCTTTGAAGCAATATATTGAGTGGGATCATTCTGCCCACCCATCCACCGGCTGATGCTGTTGATCTATTGATATCCTTGTTAACGCGGTTGCTGCTGCGTTGCACAGTGTATCCCGCCACCAATCCTCGGAAGCATATTGATAAGGACCTGAACAACCTCGCGATCAGGAAAAAGCTTTTGCAAAATTCTCGCGCAGTGCTGGTCAGCTACGTCATCGCCAAAGCGAGGCATAATGACAGCTCCATTCGCTAGGTAATAATTGGCATACGAAGCCACCATGTCCTCGTCTTCTTTGTCTTTCAAACCATCCACGTTTGGCTCAGGAAGGTCGACCATGTGGAGCGTTCTCCCTTTTGAATCCCGCTCACTCTCTAGGGTATGCCTCGCCTCTTCGTATACCTCAGCCCATACGCCTGGTCGTGACGAATGTGGCCGGCTTAAAACGACCGTGCCAGGTGACACAAAACGAGCTAGGGCATCGATATGGCAGTCCGTAATATCAGCACCCATTACGCCCTTTAGCCATATCACCTTGTCAACTCCGAGAGCACACCTTAACCGTGCCTCAACCTCGGTTTTGTTCATTCCCGGATTGCGATTCGGATTAATGAGGCAACTCTCCGTCACCAATAGCGTTCCATCCCCGTCAACTTCTAGGCCCCCGCCCTCAGCTCGAACTTGCGCGTCCACACGGGGAATATCAGCCAGGGCTAGTATTCCCCGAGCTAGAGCGACGTCGTCGCCCAAAGTGAGCTTGCCGCCCCAATGATTGAAGTTGAAGTCTACCCCATGGATATTCCCGTCAGAGATTGCAAAAACTGGCCCACTATCTCTAATCCATAGATGCTCCACGGGCATCGTAGCGATGCTAACATTGGCGTTTAACTGTGATCGCAAGCCCTGCGTATCGGCGGAACTAGCAAACATTGTTACTGGCTCGAAGCGAGAAATGGCATTTGCGATTGCCGCAACTTCCAACCGAGCTGCGGAAAGCTGAGAATGGTACATTGAAGATGCTGCTGGCCATGCCATTAGCGTACGTTGGTGAAGCGTAGATTCGGCGGGCATGAGATGGCTCGCGACGAAGCGGCTGGCCCGTTGCATTATAACAGGCAGAAGTAAAGATTTTGTTGGCCTGGTCTGTTGAAACACTACTTGAAAGGAGTTTTCCTTGTTCTTGTCCAAGGAAGTTGCAGAGCTGCGAAACCATACCAGCTTTAAGCTAAATCTGTAACTCCTACGGCACCCTAAAAGTACGTATCAGCCGGACTGCTCGGCGCCGAAAAGCCGCACCTCGGAACCCGCAGACACCGAACTATAAAAGCGCAATTAAGGGGACGCACACGCGAGGAACGGGATGGCGAGGCAACCGCCGCGGCTGTTAGAGGCGAGGCGAGTGGCTGCTGGTAATGAGAACTCACTTCGACGTAAAACCTCTTCGTTCGTAATCAACCCATAACTTCCGCCACTTCGTTTGCAATCTTGCGACGCTCAGTCTAATTCCCGCCCTTCCGGACGCAAAAGCATTCGAAACAGCGACTTCTGCTTTCCTTCTTCCATCAATCGCGCGTCTCTTTTAGCACCATTCTTAATACACTCACGCCGCTCCACCTCATCTGGCACATCAGAGAATAGTTCGCAGTTATGAGTCACGCCACCATATACCATAGATTTGCAGAATCTTTCGTCATCAGACATCTTTTCTGTAATCGCGTCGTTTGTAATTACGTCAAAATGGCAGCCGAGAATGAATTTAAAGGGTGCGTCCATGGGCCACCTTCTGTCCAGGTAGCGCTTGAAGCCCACCGTTTTTTGATAGCGTGCGGCGCTCGAACCACCATGAGACGAGAAGGAAGTAGGTGCCATCCGGATGAAGCCGACAGTCCAAGACTTTAGCAGGTTCGTTATGGGGCTTTCCGTTGTCCGGACTAACGAGCGTGACCATGATATTATCAAATCCTCCGATTTTCACCGTTGGGTCTTCTGGGAGTGGCACCGTCGTAATTTGCATGTCTTTCCACTGAACCTCTTGGTCGTTGTCAGGCCTTGGCACTGGTCTAATGGTGCCTTGTAAGTGGTCAGGGACAGCATAAAGTCGCACATCTGGAGGAACCTCGTCTGGGTTGTCTTCATCTGAGTCACTAGACTCGAAGCCACCACTTAGGCACGGTGCTTTCTTCCTGTGAGACCGGTGGCCAGCTTCAGACGCAGGAGTTGATGAAGGGCCTGGCTGCTGGCGCGGCGGCGCCTTCTGGAAAGAATGTTAAAACGAGAGTCGAAAGACCCACAACGGGCCATCACCTACCTTGGCCCTTCTCTGTGCCCGCCCCCTCCTTAGCTTTCCCATTTTTTCCTTCCCCCTTACTGAAACATTGCTCGGTTTGGCGTCTGCCGAAAACTTGACATCCTCGCCTGTCGACAATCTGACCTTCGCCGACGCCTTCTTGGGCCGTTTTGAGACCCTTTCCGGCCCGTTACCATATATTGGAGGTGGATTTATTACTTCGTCTCTGTATAGATACGTGTTCGCTTTATCGTTCCATCCGCACACTAAGCGCAGGACTTCTTCAGGCTCAGAGCTTGGCGGTTCTGGAGTGGGAATCTCGGATTCTGATTGAGGGGGTGCCATGTTGACAGAGGGCAACCCACTCAGTTTACTGATGAGGCGAGAGGAAGCCCAGGAGTAACTTTCTTTGATGATAGTCCCGTGATTGTCTGTCCTGTGATGGAGGAGCTGGACAACCTATGCACGAGACGCGAAGATCCTGTAGACAACGCGATAGTGGATAAAATATAAGGCGATTGAATTCGGCAGGATTTAGCATGAAATGTTTGATGGATTTGATGCGAAAGCGAACAGAACAAGAGATGATTGATGGCTGATGGAGAATGGGATCACCAAGAAAACCCGTGTAAAACCACGTAAGTTGCGCTTGTTGTTCGGCGCCCGTTCCGCGCTTAAGATTTTGTCATATTCTTGTCAGCCAAGGACAACCACGACGTGGTTTTTCGAGAAGGAAGCAGGGGTAAATACAAAAATCACCTGCGCACTTCATCGAAGACACTGATATCACTTATTGTATAGGCAATATCGCAATAAATGTGACAACCAGCACTTGCTATTCATTTTCGCTTTATGCGTGGTAGAGAAGACTATCTTCGTATACCAATCACGTGACCAATGGCCTCGCCTTTTGTGCTTCTCAAATTGAGAATATTAAAATAGAGTAGAATGGCATAGAAGACTTCCCAGGGCGAGTCTTCGAGCATATCAACTCTCTAAACCTCTGCAAACGCACCTGCAACACCAACCTCACAACCCCAATTGCACCACGCAGTTATCCTGCAGAATGAACTGTCACGGCCCCCCAACACCCACTCACGCCTACCACACTATCATCCATTTTTGAATGGCCCCAGAGTCTTGATTTCCATTTATATGTGTCCTTGGGTGCCCGGAAAGAGCTAGCTGTTGCTTATAGTAGTTACTGCCAACTATGGTAAACTCAACTTATTGCTCCAAAGTACCATCACGAACAAATAAGTATCCCATGGTGCCTACTAATGAAATCGAGACGCTTTACAGTATGGATTATCGACGAGATGGCAGCGCTCACTCAAGTCTCTTGTAAATTTTAAAGCCCAGTTTGCATTGTAAGTTATTCGGCATTAGATATACTCCGTAGGTGAGCCAAAAGCTGTCCTGTTAGGATCACGTGGACAAAAGAAGCCATTGACGACGTTGGCGTGGTGTAAATTGTCGTCACTCTGAAAATTAAGATTACGTCTCAGTTGCGGATTCAACTGCGGCTCAAATCCCACGTCGGGTTGCCATCTATGCCCGTGCGTGAGAGTGGTATTAAGCTGACCGAGATAATGGCTCACAATTTGAAATTTGAAAGAGCAGCGATCACCCGGTGATACACCTCAATTTTCTGCTGCAAAGTGCCACCACGCGTAAGTAAACCACCACACGACTGTGTAAAAATAACATGGCGGTATACATACTGCAACTCCTGCCTTCTGTCCTTGTTACTCTCCTATGCTCATTCCTCGTTGGCCTTTGCGTTTCATTCCACCAGTCCTTCACCCCTTTTGCCTCACCTAGGACTACACGACCTGTACATCGCAGTCGGGTCCCCCATCTCAACTAGTGCAAAATTGAAACACATTTATTACTTTTCGTTGCCAAATAGCTCCGTTCGGTCCCAATGAATATACCTAGGAAACATATATTCGCTATGCTAGCGGGGCTCTTGACCATACTCTTGTTGGGTAGTCACTACACATACACCTATCGTGACGGTAAGCAGCAAAGTCCGTTCTCCCAATCAATCGCGTTACCCTTGGTCTTGAGGGCTGACTCTAAACTCCTAACAAGGCTCTCTCCTATTGCAACCATTCCCCTCGAAGATCTGGCAAAGTTGGAAAGACGACTCTGAACCCGAAAGGACAACCGGCTTCCCACACCAATGGCGAATCATCAACCCCGGTTGGCGTTACGAGCGTATCACGGATACTAATAATGACGCCTACGTGCAGTCCTGCTTTGCACGTATCGCTGAGGTATTCACGAAGTTAAACGACCCTGTTATGAAGGCTGATTATCTACGCTATCTTATCTTACTTCGAGAAGGTGGTGTCTGGGCTGATATCGATGTATCTCCAAGCCAACCTATATCAGAATGGATCCCGAAGCAATACTGTGGTTCAGTAAACCTCGTTATCGGTATCGAGAACGACCACCACAAGGAACCTATCTGGCCAGGCTCGCCTTACTCTATCCAGCTAAGCCAATATACCATGCTAGCTAAGCCATGCCACCCAGCTATACAGACCCTTGTCGAGAGGGTAACAGAGTCCCTCGAGAAATTAATCGAATTGAAAAAGCCAGGAGCTACTTTCACATTTGAGAACGTTATGTCGACGACAGGGCCATTCATCTTTACAAAAGTCATGATGGACTATTTTACAGAGGTGACTGGTGTGGTACATAATGGTAATGAGCTAGATGGACTCCAAGAGCCAAGGATGATTGGCAATGTGCTGGTTCTGCCTAAGGTTAGCTTTGGTTGGTTGGGCCATGAAAATACGCATGGAGATCCGAAGATACTTGTGCGCCATCTGTTTATGGGGTCATGGAGGGGAAGTCATCCGGGTTAAGTCGTTGGAACATTTTGTTACCCCGTCTTCATGTGAGTTACGTCCACCCGTGGCTGCTACCTAGAATAATCGAGCTCGGTGATGAATTGTGACGAATATAAATGCCAAGAGTCGAGGATTCTTCGTTTCACATTCAACGCTCTATGGTTTCTTACGAAGGTGCTCAATGGTGCTCAATTAATACATCGAGACCCGGCCATAAGTACTGGCGCCCCGTGTTTCATAGTGGCCCCCAGGAATCAGACTGGACCTTAGTGTGGCAGCTATGTCGTGTAACTACAACACTGCTCTCTCGCCCAATGACCTAGTGACACGCAAACTGCTAGAATCCGTTTTGCGAAGTTTCTTGATATGTCTCCTGACCCTTTAAATACAACAATTATGCTTCCTACCACTAATACCGTTATTCAAAAATCTGACTCCGGTGAAATAACTCGAAATGTCTAAGGTTAGTGATTCAAGCTTTCAAAAAGTCAAAGAAGGTCAAACTGATATGCTTCTATATGACAGTCTTTGCAATCAACTCCAAGGACTGCTATCAGAGTTGGGGATGTGCGCTATGATATCGACATATCCAAGATACCACACATGGCATCCTTCGTCGACTTTCAAGCGAACGCCAAGACACAATCAACAGAGTTTGTTCACGAACCTATTCCTCTCTTCGATATAGCCCTCAAGGGGCTCGAGTCTGGTTATCGCCATTGTTTCCGATCCCTCCCCGCCGACCTTTCCCAACATCACGTTCTTTGTGAGACGTATGATTATCTTCGCATTGACGTTCTTGGCGGGCAATCCATCAACGAGATTTTTAGCGATCTGAAATCCGGCCAAAGCGACTATGATCGCGAGGAGAGACGAGAAATCAAGGGTAACAAGTCAAAGGCGCGCGACACAGCTTTCAAGCTACTATATTCAATACTGCTAGGGGATTTCAAGGATGAGACGAAGGACAGCGCTAAAGTCTTTAACGCAGTGCTGTACCTTGTGTCGCACTCGGCGACTCTTAAGTGGAGGACGAGGAGCGTGGTTCGGGCTGCGTACGAGGAGCGATTCGTCTTCTCAGAAAAGCAGAAAGCAGCTCTTGATAAGTAGGAAAAGATGGACGCTGCTAAGCTAGCAGAAGAAGACGCGGGCGACGTGACGACGGAGGAAGAGTCGGATTGCTATTATGACTCCGATTATTCGATTTGAGCTACAATTAAGGGAAATTGCGGTTCCTGGGAGGAATATACTCGAACTTGATACTTTAACAGTCTAAAAGCATGATAAAGGAATATTTTTATAAACAATAATATGTATTGTCATCGCCATTGAAAAGCCTGATCGATAAGTACTTCCTCTATCAGTGAACTTGTTACTGATCTGGAAGCAAGTCTGCACTCATTCTAAATCATGGTTCAATTGCCACCTATGCCCGCGAGTGAGGTAAATGGCGTACTCTTTTGAAAACAGCCGCGATCTGCTGGCCATCACCCGGTGATACCAGCTGTCGACCGCACACCTCAATTTTCTGCTGCAAAGTGCACCACGCGTAAATGAACCACCACAACCACGTAATATAACATAGCGCTATAGCAGCACTGAAATATGTAATTAGATTCAGAATGAATGGCCCCCGAACCAGCAACCAGGAAAGGGCCAAATGGCGAACTGAGTGCAGGGAAAAGTTAGCCAATCACATTCGTGAGTGTACTCGGTACATAATAAGCCATATCTAATTGTGTCATGTGACCAGACTCCCAACTTGGACTTACTATTCTCCCAACCGATGTCAAGCTCATAACAAAACCAGAGGATGTGTATCAATGGAGTATTTTAACACCTGGAAGGGCTGCATTGTTCAGTAGACAACTAAGTAAGCACTCGACTGGGGCCTATATCGACCTGTGCAACGGGGTTGGAGTTCATTTTAAGGCTGTGCTCGGAAAAGGCGCTGCAGATTACGAAGAGGAAATGCGACTCGTTACAAAAAACCCAGGTTTTGACGCACCAGAGAAGAGTATTAACGCTAAAGAATCGAGTGAGAGATATAACGCAGAATTGGCTAAAAGAGAGGAGCTGGAGATCGAGCCAAATCGGAGAATGCGGAACTGCTGACTGACGTAAAAGTTCTTCGCGAAGCAGAAGCAACGCAGATCCAAGAACTTGAAAAAGCACGGGAGGTTCTGCTGGTAACATCGCGCATACTTCAAGAACGAGCATCAAAGGCATCTGAAGACTCACAGAAGATTACACACGCCGCAAATTCCCTAAAGCTGGGAAGCAATCCATGTATGTAGTCTCGTCCGAAATAGATTCCTCGATGCATTCTGATCAAGCAGCTCAAGTAGTAGGACCTGAATGATACCGCCGGGGAAGCAAAGAAGGTCAGGTGTATCCAGAATAGGTAGATTAATAGAATATGCAAATATATCACGATTATTGGCCAGGTGCACACGTTACTGCCGAACTACGAAGTTTCAGTCTGCTTCTCCGTATTGCCTGTGTTATAACAACTGCGGATCAAGTTACTCACTCTTCATGTATATATATATATATGTATTCATTACCTACCAGAACATTAACTTAACGGTAATACCATTCATACTTGTCGTGATAAAGAAAAGAAATATCTCAGCCAATATATATATCTTGATGTCGAAGGCCGTCTTCAGGATCGTTCAAAATCGCACAAAGCGTTTCAAAGTTCGGTTTAGCCACCTCGAGTCCATCCAATCCCAACTCAGTCTCCCAATCCTCTCTTTGCCAAAGCTGTATAATAGAGAGCCCTAACCAAATTCGGGCGGCGGTGGCGATTGGACTTGACCAATTGTCGAACAAGAGACGCTGGTTCTGTTCGCCCACGGAAGGCATTACGGCACTGTAAAGATCTTGGAGGACAGTGTTCGTTGGATGCTCTCGATAGAGACGCATAATGGTTTGGCAGCCTTTGATTTGACCTCGATTTTGGCCTTTTCTTTTGCCGTCGCTGATTTGTGGGACACTTCCGAGCCATGCCAGTTTCAGGGCGTCTATGATATTGTTCACCAAGAGTGCATCGCCTGGGAAGATCATGCTCAAATGGGCCTCTAAGTCGTTACTATGGAGGGCCTTAAGTTCAGCTAGAGCATCCTCTCGGGCTTTCAAAACAGTCTGAGGCACTGGAAGGAGTTCCTGGTTCCCTTCATCAAAGACTGATTCAACATAACACGCCCACATCAATGCCAACTCGAGGCACATAGCGCCTTGATCGAGCTGTTGCATACATTCCCTCATAGTCCTGGCATCAGGCGGAATCTTGAAGTCGATCCTTCTAGATTTCTTCACAGGCGCTAGTGGAATGTACAATAAGTGTCTGTCCCCGCGCACCATCATAAAACAGAACCAAGCCAACGCCCGTCGTTCCGAAAATGAAAGACCAGGACATAGTTGTACTGCTAAAGAACGGCCAAAAGCACTACTGGTGCTCATGATTGTTCTCCCATAATCGTCGGTTAAGGCAACATCAGCACCATCAGGGACAAGGTCGAGCCGATTGCGATATGGATCAACACCGAAACCCAATGCCAGAAGCAACAACGTTTTCCTATCGCAACGAATGCCATGAGATTCAAATCTCAATGATGCGTTTACGACGACCCGTTGCGAGCTACCTCTGATCTTGACGAGAGGTACATTAGCCTGATACAACCCCATCCAAGAGCAACCTATAAGCAGCGGACTAATTGCCTCAACCTTACTTGGAGTAAGAGACCTCTGTTGAAATCCGCGGCTAAGAAGGTCTCGCCATCTTAATTCAAGGTTATCGAAAACAACGACAACGACGCCGGCAGCAGGATCAACGGTCAATGACGTATTTTTTCGAGCCCTAGTGGGTATTAAGGAAGCGAGATGATGCCTAATCCAGAGACTTCTGATGGTATTCCATAATATCGGAAGCACTCCAAGAACAGCAAGAGGCACCCCGACGTAGGTAATCTGACATTCATTAGTCGACGATCTGCTTCATCTAACATACACTTACGATGTCTGTGGCTGATGTGTCTTGCTGACATGACATCGCGATTGAATATCTCTGCTATTGAGATACAACCCTAGATGGCTGAGAGTTCTCGGTCAGTTGAAAATATCGACAGAATGCGGATAATGTTTCGCACATTTGTGGACGTGTTTGCTCGGCATATGTGGAAGGGGCTGTCGTTGGTGCCTATTCTCAGCCTCGCAATAATACGCCACACAACCAAGGACACGTCCTGAGCTTTACTATTGCGATGTTCCACGACAACATTCCCAACGTATAACGGTTCTTAAAGAGGTAACCATTATCTTCCGCCATTAGGCCTGTTGAGGCACACCACACAGATCAAGCATGCCAACAGTCGACAATGCGGCCGTCAAACGACTCGAGTCGGCACTCGACGCTTTCCAGGCCGCATTAGAAGGCTCAAATCCGTCTCTACAACCGGTATTCGAGTCGACAACTCGCTCAGATCTCAATGCGTTCCTCCGACAGCAGGATGAAACTCGACAACCGTCCCTAAATCTGACTGTCAACCTGTCACCTATCAACAAAGCTTTCGATCTGACCTACGAGGCAGGACACAAGACATGGGGCTTGGAAGAAACCATCCTACAGCAGTTATACGGGAGCCTTCGATGTGTACTCTTGATTGGACATAATACGTATAAGGACATGCGACAAATAGCCACGCTCCTAGAGGAGATTGGGCGAAGTATTCAAATGGACCTGAGCGAAGAACAGGACGCTAGAGGACTGTGGGATTGCGCAGCTCTTATCAGCGCAGAGATCGTGAGATTCTGCACAGTCTATACTTTGCAAGGTACTGGGTTATATCCTTCAAAGAAGAGTTTGTTCTGACAACCGCAGGACCAAATTCTGCTGATAAATATACCTGTTTGATATCATTGCATCCGATCAGGCAGGCACAAACTCAAACTTCGTTGATGATGGTACAGAAAACTTTACACGATCACATTATAAATTTTGCTAGTTCTACACGAGGTATTTTCTAAATCCATAGCTCATTTATTATATCTGCTACCCAGTAGCTTTTTCTTCTTTCTATATCCTATTCCTTGTGCAGTTCACTTTTGACATCCGTGTGTTACACAAGCTTATAGACGCATCTTAGTGGAAAGCATTAATAAGATCTATCAGTGGTTATCACCTCCCGACTCATCCTCCAACTTTAACGCCGCAATAAAGCAACGTCAAGCGAATACTGGTTCATGGTTGCTGGAGAGCAGGCAGTTTCTTAGATGGAAGATTACTAACAACTCGCTCCTCTGGCTTTACGGAAAACCTGGATGTGGAAAGACTATGCTAGGCTCTACGGTCATCGAGCATGTGGCCCAGCGCTGTCATACTACTCAGGCCTTGGCATATTTCTACTTCGCGTTTAGTGATATAGAGAAGCAAACACGCCAGAATATGATTCGCTCAATCATTACACAGCTCTTCTCACAATGCGGGACGGCTTCCATGGCAGTTGAAGACCTCTACGCAGCCTGCCAGGATGGCAAGCAGCATCCGTCGGATGATTCACTTATGAGAGTGCTACAGGAGCTACTTAAGGGATTTGTTGAGACATTTATCATTGTTGATGCTCTTGACGAATGCAAAGATAGGGAGGAGCTTCTTGAATGCCTAACAGAGATGCTTGGATGGGAGGTTGGAACACTACACGTAATGGTCACAAGTCGTCCAGAGAAGGATATCGAAGACTCCCTTGAGCTTTTGCTTAATCACAACGAAAAGATCTGTATTCAGAGTGCGCTAGTTAACGATGACATACGCGCTTATGTTCAGCATAGAATTCAGAATGATCCAAAGCTTAAACGCTGGAAAAAGCAGCCAAGGGTGCAAAGAGAAATCGAAACAAGTTTAATGGGGAGAGTTGATGGCATGTGAGTTAGCCGTATTGCATTTGTCAGAGTCCAGTGAGCTAAGTCAATCCCCGCACAAGGTTTCGATGGGCAGTATGCCAGCTTGATGCGCTAGCAACTTGTCTCAATCTCCCACGACTTCAGGTGGCTCTTGCGTCTCTACCACGGACCTTGGATGAAACATATGCTCGTATACTATGCAACATCGATCCAGACTACCGCTGCGAAGCTTTGAAAATTTTACAGTGGCTGGTTTATTCTACTAGGCCGCTGCGAATTGAAGAGATGGTCGAGGTTCTGACTGTAGAGACAGATTCAGCGCCTCGATTCGACCCTGCAAGGCGATTTCCTGAGCCGCGCGACATTCTCTCTATCTGCTCAAGCCTTATCACTACGGTAGTTGCGACGCATAATGTTGCCGGAGTAGGGGAAATCGAGGTCGAGGAGCTTAGACTAGCCCATTTCTCTGTGCAAGAGTATCTCGTCTCAGATCGTGTCTGCAATGAGGTTAGGGCTTACCGACTCCAGGAAATATCTGCAAACAGGGCTATTGCTGAGGTCTGTCTAGCCTATTTGCTTCATTTTGATAGTCTGGATACTTTACCAATTGAAGTCTTCGAGGAATTCCCATTAGCTCGATATGCAGCACAGTATTGGATGAAGCACGCACGGGTGGTTGATCAGGAGCTAAGCCTTGTTGCTTCGCTAGCTATGGAGCTTTTCATTTCAAGAAGCAATGCCTTCCGGAACTGGGTTCGCCTCTGCGATCCAGATAGGCCATGGAGGACGGCTAACTTACTAAGATATCCAAAAGATATTGGGTCTCCGTTATACTACGCATCGTTAGGTGGTCTCCTCTCAGAAACTAAGCTGCTCCTTAAGAAGGGTGCCAATGTCAACGCTTGGGGGGGACGGTGCGACAACGCGCTCCAGGCGGCTGCACTTCGAGGGACCGAGACCGTTGTCAAGTTGCTTCTTGAGATGGGCGCCAATGTCAACGCTCATGGGGGAGCGTATGACAACGCGCTCCAGGCGGCTACAGTTTCAGGGAACGAGGCCGTTGTCAAGTTGCTTCTTGAGAAGGGTGCCAATGTCAATGCTGAAGTACATGTGTTTAGGCGCGGCAGCGCGCTCCAGACGGCTGTACGGCAAGGGAACGAGGCTATTGTCAAGTTGCTCCTTGAGAAGGGTGCCAATGTCAACGCTCACTGGGGAGTGTACGGCGACGCGCTCGAGGCGGCTGCGGGGCAAGGGAACGAGGCCATTGTCAAGTTGCTCCTTGAGAAGGGGGCCGGTATCAACGCTCAAGGGCGAGCGTACGGCAACCCGCTCCGGGCGGCTGCAAAAGAAGGGAACGAGGCCGTGGTCAAGCTGCTCCTTGAGAAGGGCGCTGGTGTCAACGATCGATGGGGAGAGTACGTCGACGCGCTCCAGGCGGCTGCAGAGGGAGGAAACGAGGCCATTGTCAAGTTGCTCCTAGAGAAGGGCGCTGATGTCAACGCCCAAGGGGGAACGTACGGTAACGCGCTCCAGGCAGCTGCGACTAGTAGGAACGAGGGAGTTGCCAAGTTGCTCCTTGAGAAGGGTGCCGATGTCAACGCTCAAGGGGGAAAGTACGGTAACGCGCTCCAGGCGGCTGCAACTAGTAGGAACGAGGGAGTTATCAAGTTGCTCCTTGAGAAGGGGGCCGATGTCAACGCTCAAGGGGGAGTGTACGGCAGCGCGCTCCAGGCGGCTGCGGATGCGGCTAGTAGGAACGAGGCCGTTGTCAAGCTGCTCCTTGAGAAGGGCGCTGATGTCAATGCTCAAGGGGGACAGTACGGCAACGCGCTCCAGGCGGCTGCGGCTGCGGCTAGTAGGAACGAGGCCGTTGTCAAGCTGCTCCTTGAGAAGGGCGCTGCTGTCAACGCTCAAGGGGGACAGTACGAGAACGCGCTCAACGCCGCTGCAGAACGAGAAAACGTGGCCGTTGTCAAGTTGCTCCTCGAGAAAGGTGCCGATGTCAATGCTAAAGTGTTTAGTTTCGGCAGCGCGCTCCAGACGGCTGTAGGACAAGGGAACGAGGCTATTGTCAAGTTGCTTCTTGAGAAGGGGGCCGATGTCAACGCTCAAGGGGGATGGTACGGCAACGCGCTCCAGGCGGCTGCGGCTGCGGCTAGGAGGAACGAGGCCGTTGTCAAGCTGCTCCTTGAGAAGGGCGCTGATGTCAACGCTCAAGGGGGACAGTACGGTAACGCGCTCCAGGCGGCTGCGGCTGCGGCTAGTAGGAACGAGGCCGTTGTCAAGCTGCTCCTTGAGAAGGGCGCTGATGTCAACGCTCAAGGGGGACAGTACGACAACGCGCTCAACGCCGCTGCAAAACGAGAAAATGTGGCCGTTGTCAAGTTGCTCCTCGAGAAGGGCGCTGATGTCAACGTTCAAAGGCCACTCTACGGCAACCCGCTTCAGGCGGCTGCAGAGCAAGGAAACGAGGCCATTGTCAAGTTGCTCCTTGAGAAGGGTGCTGATATCAACGCCCAAGGGGGAGTGTACGGCAACGCGCTTCTGACGGCCGTGGCTAGTAAGAATAGGAACGAGGCCGTTATCAAGTTGCTCCTTGAAAAGGGTGCCAACGCTCGAGGGGGCAGCACGGCAACGCGCTCCATGTGCTAGAAGGGCGCAGAATCCGCCGATAGTGAAAGATAACGTAGGAATTTCGGAGTGTTTGTGGAGCGAATGGCCAAGTACCAGTAAAGTGTTAGGTTCATGCCTGCTATGGGGGTATGCTCTCCTTGCTAGATATGAACGACGTGGATTTCTCTAGCAGCCTTGCACAACCTCGCCGGCGAAATCTCGCAACGGCGGGTAACCAGCTGGACCGGGATGATTACACAGTGGGAAGGATCTGCGCGACACCGGCTGAGCTGGCTGTTTCTCAAGGCGCCCGTTCAAATCTTTGGCCCGAGGTACAAGCCGAACGCCCACACACCTGAGTCTGAGCCACCGATGTTATCGAGCTCTAGATCCGGTGTCATGATCCCTCTCCCGATAGTCTTACCCGATGAGCTGCAGATTAGAGCAGTAGAAGACATTGTTCTCGATTGTGATGCAAGTACGGCAATCCGAGGAAGTTATAGTAGATGAAACAGGGACAGTAATAATAAGCTGATAGAGATAAATGGCTTACGATTTTGGAAATAGCAGCGATCTGCTGGTTACCACTCGGTGATACCTCCTTACCTTCCGTCACCATGGAGAACATGAAGATACACTTTTCCTCCCTATTTGCCTTCATGCTCACCCGAATTATTTATTTAGTGTCACATCTCCGTCTCTTCCAGTGAGTACTAGTACTACTTATCACCCGTCGTCTATCGCTGTCCGCTCACAGCTTGTCCCGAATCCATTCTCACATTTCAACCACTGCATCCTCTGCTCTCCACCACCACGACAATTTCGCCGTAGCAGCAGAATAATGGAAATGGACGAGTTAATACCTCAGGCAATGCGGGTCCCAATATGGCGTATGTATACATGTTTTCATATTTCCAACCCTCTTTTAAGTTCACCGCCTCCAGAATAACCCAAGAAGTGACCACCATGCAGGTTCTGCTTGTAACATCGCGCATATTTCAAGAACGAGCATTAGAGGCAGCTGAGGACTCATAGAAACATCGTCAATGGATTTCTCATAGTATCAGACAAGAAGAATTTCCGCAATGCCTAAAATCATGGAGACTAGAATAAAACAAAGTATCAGATAGGAAGAGAATCCGCAAGGTCTAAAACCTTGATGACTAAAATAAAAAGTATCAGATAGGAAGAGTTTCCGCAAGGTTTAAAGCTTTATCCAATCTCTGAAGCTTGTACCCAATATCGGTCCTGGTACTAGAAGTAGCATAGCTCTCGGCCGCGATGTCAGCCAATTCTGTATCCGAAAGCGTCCCTACATATTCGGGACTAATTGCTCTCACTGGACCATTAGAACCCAGATAGATCCTCTCATTGACTTGCAAAACCACGTTGTCCATGTACCGCTTCAAAGCAACCTTGTAGTACGCTTTGAGTATATCGTGAATGTCGTTCACGGCATTCACGAGTGATAGCGGCTAGGTCAATTGTCTGGTACTGACCATCCTCCAATCCGACCTCCTTCAATCGGTTCAAGACTCGCTCTTCACGTGTTTTCGCCAGCGTATCCGCAAAATAGTGGTTGATTGTTTGAAGGATACCACTTCTTTCATCAGCTATGATCTGGCCAAGTTGCACAATGGCAGCGTCATGCGCAGCGTTGTAAAAGGTAAGATTACGCGCCTCAATATTAGCACGAAGGACATCCTCTGAAACAAGGCTTTCTAGGAGCGCCTGGTTAAAATTGCGAACGATCTCCTCAATATTGACTACATGCTGTTCTGCTAGAGGTCCCCAACGTGCGGACCGGACTGCTGCCGGAACAAACTCTCGAGGACGACTGGGTTAACGGTGCCAGGCAACTCCGCTCCACGTGACTGTCGATATTGGTTGAGAATCCAATCGTCGATGTTCTTGTTCTTCAAATGCTTTTCGAAGGGAACACAGCCAAAAGACTTATCGACGGTACCATCAACCATATTAAATGGCCTAGTACGTCCGAATGACTCTATCGATCTACCAAAAGCCTCGTTGGCATTTTGGATATGCATTCTGAGCTTAAGATGATGCTCGGGCTCTAGGTCAGAGTCGTAATGACCGGATAGGCTGTCAATTGCTGTTCTCTGATATGTGGCTAGTAGCCGGGTCACGAATTGCCGCTGTTCCATAAATGTCTGTCGAGAAGGCCCTAGTGCGTCGAGCTCATCGCGGCATCCATGGACGAGCTTTCGAATTTCTTGAACGAGCCCGGGGAACTCGCCGCGAATATATAAGAGCTTCCCCAGAAACTTTTTCAGGGAGGGGATCCCCGCCCGATCCTTTGACAGTTGGTCGAAAGGCACAGTCTCGAAGAACTTCTTCTCGTTGATATGGCGCTGTTCCATTGTGACACCTTCCTGGATCTCTTTTGTGGACCGATTCTTGACTGCGAACCATCCATGATGCAATCGTTCGACTGAATTCTGTGCAATCTTGAGGGCCTACTAAACGTCAGATGAACATTTCAAACACGCGAAGGCGACTCACTCCTGGCTCGTCACCTTCCTGAAGCGCATCACATTTTGTAATGATCCCAACTGTTCGAACTCCAGCAGGGTCAGCAGCCCTCGCCATTCGAAAGACCTCTTGGTTGGCTAAGTTGTTCCGAGCATCTAAGACGGCCCTGGAAAGGTTAGCCATTGCTTTGCTTTCAGGGGAGGAATATGTATATGATGATTGTACGCGGATCAGTGATGTAACGCTCAATTAACCCACGAATGATAGCCTTATCTTCCTCAGTCTGATACTTAGTCGGATCTGCATTCACCGCTTGTTCTCTGCATTACTTACTATGAAATAGGCCCGGAACATCTACAACGCTCAGATTGGTGTGATGTGGGCCAGACAGCTCAATCTTCAAAATGTCGTCCGAGAAGCGCTTCTCTAGGTTCTCAATATCGTTCTTTGGCCCTGGGAGGCCCATGTGAACCGCAGCCTAAAACGTGTGAGCTACATCTTTTCACATTCGGTATGCTCACCTCATCTAAGATGGCCTTAAACTCCTCGGCGCGGAACTTTTCACCAAGAAACTTTGCAAAGCTCTCTAGTTTGAGCTTGTGGGAAAGTTCAGGTTCGTCAGTCCCTCAAGCAGTGACGACTTGCCACTTGACTGGTCCCCCACGACAACAAGCTGTTATGTGTATATCAGCAGTAATACGCACAGAGGAGCCCAATTTTATTCACCTGAGGAAGTGAGATGTCTTCGCTGACTCCAAGATCCCGAAGCTGGTCGATAATGCGAAGTCAGGTGTATCCAGGTCTTCCATGACTGATTTCAGAGCCATTTTGCTGGCACGATATGACGATATGGCCAACTGGTAAACCTGAGGGGAGAACTAATTATCTGTGAATTTTCAAATCACAGTGAGCCTCCTGAGTTAGATGCAATTGTCTCTGTCTCACTTTGGGTCATCCAGGGCTGGGATGATACTGCATGTCGGGTGCTGAGTTTCGGCCCAAGATCGGCAATATAGAGCCATGTTTGTCGTGTCGCTTCACCGTTGGTAGTAATATAACCCTGAAGAATGGTGGCCGCCTCCGCGAGTGGAGCAATGAGACCACTTGAGCTGATTTGCAGTTCACCGGCTCGGATGGCGCTGAAACAGCATCTTGTACTCCCATATTCGCCCACATTAATGAGGCTGTCTAGTAGCATGCAAGACCGAAATGGGCATGAGCGGCCTCTAACTTAGGCCGCACCATAATCATCAGCCTGGCCCGTCACGCAACGGACTGATATGGTGTCAGCTCATCTTCACCGCAACTGTGGTGGAACTTGGGGAAATAGACTGGCTGATAAATACATCCGGCTGCACAAGGATGCTGGGACATGCGGGTTTCTAAGCAGTACAGGAGGAGTACACACCTTGCACATCCATGAAGAGGCAAAGGCGAGTCGGCCAGATCCTAGGATTTAGAATCGGAATCCTCCTCACCGGTCGTACATGAGAGCGCCAGACTTCGATCCAGCAGCAGTACATGGTGTCCGTATTTAGTAGTCTGTGCCTCCCCTGCAGCCACAACCGCATTTGTAATTTAGACGCGGGGGAAATCTGAGTTCCTCACATTAGATGCAAAGCCAGCACATCTTACCGCTGCCATCTGCGCCTCTTGTTTCATCCAGCAAAAAAAATTGAGACTGTTCACTCAGCAAATGCATGCCAACGAAGGAACCCCCGCCATAGCCGAGTCCCGTAACCCGATATGTTCTCGCAATTTCAAGACCCCTCCCATATTTGAAGCCGCATAGAAAGCTGTGGTATAGGTAAGTGCGTTTGAGTGTGCACATGCTCTTTCGTCCAACTGCCAACGACAGCAGTGCACAAACTTATAATTTCTTCCTCCTGCGCTATCGAAGGCAGTAAAGAGTCGGCATTATGTGGGGTGGAAGCATTTCCAGGGAACAATTACAGCAGCAGATCAGCGGCGTTCAGGAGAGTGTCAAACACCATCAATTGACATCCCCATTCAACTATCCATCCAGCTTGACAATAGACCAAGAAAGTGAGATTGTCAGCAATCTCTCGTTCCTCGCATCTCGACGTAAAGATAGTAAACAGGTTGTTGCAGTTGCGATCGAGGCGACAGAGAAGAGCCAAGAAATTGTTATTCGCATGGCCGTGAACGGAGAAGATGCTGCTTATCTCAAAGAAGGATTGGTCAAGATTGGTAACATATTGGAGAAGGCCGCACGCATGGGTAGAGCCCAATATCAAACACAAAGTACTAATACTGGCATACTTCAGATGAATCGGCATCTTATTATACAGATCTGCTACTTAGACAAGTGATCACATCAGATTTCTCACGCATTTCGACACGGTTGCAAATGAGCAAAAAATATCCTCTTACTACGTCACGTATCATGACCTTGCATCGCCTTCTACACGAATCAACCCTTAACGATACAGATGGCATTGATTTGCTAAGAGCTTCAGCTCAAGCCCTGCAACATTGTTACTCTTCCTTAAAAGGTCTTGCCCAACTTCAAGCCAACAGCATAACCTGCGCGATGTTGGAAGAAGTTACCAAATTGGCGTATCGTCTGACGAACGCTGATCTGGGCGCTGCTCTGGAAAAATCTTCCCAGGCTAACAAAACTCAGCTCATTCGTCTCAAAGACAGTGTTGCCAAGCTTGGAAATTACTATAAAGCATGTTCGCAACTTGTGGCTGCTGCGATGCGGAAGAAATGCTCAATCTTTGGGAAGATCAGGGTCGAGGATTATCAAATCACCTTTCCACAAACGATCAAGTCGTCCATACCCACCTCAATGCTTCCATATTCAAATCTCAGATTGAGTCACTACAACAAGGGCCAAGAGTAATTCCTACACTACTAAGGCGTGTGTCAATCATGAGACCTTGTATTAAACTTCATGCAGAGATTAAGCTCCTTTTCTTCTATGAGACACATCCTGAGAACACAAGACCACGGGTCATAGCTGCAAACAAGAGCTCTTGCTACTTGTGTGATCTATTTTTCAGCTTCCATGGGCAATTCCAAGTGCCAAGCACTTATGGGCGATTGAATGAACGATGGATTTTGCCAGACTGGATAGATGGCATTCCCGAACAACGAGTAATAGTGTTGAGGAGTATTGTCCAGTCAATAAGCTCGATATTAAGCACGGAAGTGATTGCCGCCTCTAAAGGTCCACCTCACCTTCCATCACCGTTATAAAGTCTAATCGGAAGATCTGCAAGTTGGTCAGCGTCAGTCCTAGATCTTCCATCTCAACTTGTGCAAAGCCAAGCATTAAGGAGTGCTCCGGACATCCCAATAGCAGATATTAAGTCCGTAAATTTTGATTCTGAGTCTGCTCTACCAGATGTGAGTCGCTTTTCGTCGTGTTTTTGCGAAAGCTTAGGGGTTGACATGTTTCTGGAACAGAACGAGGGGAAGCCATATTTGTCACCCTCGTGTAGCTTGGTGGTTCCATTACCTCAAGGAACATCATCCTCCTCCTCCTCCACAAGTATTAGTAGAGAAGGAGCTGTAGTAAGCCTAGGTGAATCATTTTCGAGGCAGATATGCACAAAAGTTCAATCATTCACGGTTCACTTTTACGAACATCACGCTATCTTGTCTTTTGATGATAATTTAGACTCCAGATCCCGAGGCGAAGTTAAAAAAGACTATGCCTCGGAGTCAGGGTACAAGTGGAAGTTTTAGGATCCAATAAAAAGCCTCTTTTAATGGAAGATGGCAAGAACATAAGAGATGTTCACATGGTTCCAGAAGGAGCGGAAGTAGCTCTGGGAAGTGGAGGTTGCGGTACTCCCATATACCTACGTTGTAACGACGTGATACTCTCTATAAGATTAACCAGAAAGAGTTTTGGGAAAGAGCGTTGTTTATGCTGAATAATTTCAGGAAACGTTATCAAGGGTTGCTTTGTGCATTTCTGATTTGCTATAATCAGTCCAAACTCGACGATGTCCTCCACGCTTCACAGGGTCTCGGAGGCTGCTGGCTAATACCAACTCTTGATAACGTTTCCAGAAGGATCGCAACTCCGCTGCCTCCATGTGCAACACCGAGTTCTGGCGGCGCGAACGGTCCTACCTCCGCAGGAGAGATGGTGGTGTAAAGCGTAGTCCCTTAGGTCTCACGGGAGTCCAGGGAACCAGGTCAGAAGGCAGGAAAAGGAAAGGGTGGTATTCTAGTGATAACCGTAGGTCTAGGTAAATACAGCGACTATCGGCTGGAGGCCTCCTTCTGAGGCTCCCAGTTCCTTATATTCGACGTTTCCTCTTACCCTTATCTTATCAAGCCCTAATGGCTCCACTGATGGGCGGCCCCTAAGTTCAGGGCGGCCTCACGTGATGGGCCGCCTTACAGGTGGACGGTGGATATTCAAGTCGCAGGCGGCCAGAGGAAGCCTGGAAATAGATTCCTCAATGCATTCTGATCAGGAACATATTGATGCCTTGGCCACTGCCGAAGTGATCCGCGCAGATATTAATGAAATCAGTCCTTCACACCTAATGTCTATCATCCACGGTGTAGGGTGGTGGGCCAGTCGCCTTTGAAGCACAAGATCACCGAAAATAGGCTTACGTATACCACTCGAGTTCAGGGAATCAACCTCATATGTCTTGCCTAAGGAGTGAATACTTGAAGGCTGATGTGCAGCTATATATTTCATCTTTATGTCAACCTGCTGCTCATTTACAAGGGCCTCGAGTGGCAACGTCAAGGGGTTCTACAGCTCATTGGTTCAATTGCCCCTGGATTTTTCTCAGCTACGCTAAACTGCCTCGATGCTGTGCAATTGCGAAGAGCTAATTGCCAACTTAGTTCGTTATCTATAGAAAACCCCTATAAGAAGGCCTTGCCCTCCCTCTTCAAAACAGTTCCTCCGTCTTCCTTCCTTATCCGAGCCGACAACAATGGCCCTGCAAAGTCCAGCCTCACTTAATACTTTCCTTGATGTGCATTACAATACAGACAATATTTCGGCCTTCAAGCCTTCTAATATCGAAATGGACTCCCCTTCCCCATCCACAGCTTGGTAAGAAAGCCTTTGAAATCTGCAGTATGTTTTACTGACTTGTTAGCTCCGATACTCCCGATACACCCAATATGTCAGACGACGGCGAAGCAAGTATTTTTGAGGACATAGATGGGATTATATTAATTATCGACGCCGTCGTCGTTGTCATCGACGACAAGTCGAATATCCCAAGAAATTTCAAGACGTTAACCAGACAACCTCCTCTCATCTCGAAAATTTTCGAAAACATCCAGACATATGTTAAAACGGCAAACGAGACCACCAAGTCCGATTTAGCGCTTACTATTGAGAAATGTAAAGACAAAGCTATGGATCTCTACGACTTGTTTGTACCAGAAGATTGTTACTCGCAGCTAGATAAGAGTATTCAGGTTATAAAAGGGTTTTTGGACAACCTGCAAGGCATAGTAACGAAGTTCCCAGGGACAACAACACCCAGAAGTAAAGAAGCGCTAGCAAAGGCCATTAAGGAAGTATCACAAATGGAGTCGGAGTCTTTCTTAAATACCGATGATCTACGGAGGCGAACATTTACACACTTTGGCAGTGGCCCCCAAAACATCAACACCGGCAATGGCAATCAGTACAATGAAATTCAGAGCAACCCTGTTTCCCGCCCTCCCAACGTTGTCCGACAAATGGGTCTATTTGCACACTTTGGTAGTGGGACCCAAAACATCAACACCGGCAATGGCACTCAGTACAACTCGGGGGGGGGGCAACCAGAAGAATGGTTCTGGTACACAGTATAATGGTACGAATTTTATTGCATGATTATGGCAGAATAGTCCCATTGCGCCCTATATATAGTGTCTGAGAGAGCCAGGAGTAGTATCCTCTGGATCATCTGGGTACGGCAGCGAATTCCAAAGGGAAGCAGTACTACAAAATCCCTTATGAACTAGAGATGACCTTCAAATCAGCCTCATTATTCTTTGAACTGGTCTTTGAAGGTATCTTATATGGAAGTGTTCGAGCAAAGTACTAGCTAAGTCTCAGGAGTCTCTAAATAATACTATTCACATGAAATGCCTGGACTCGCGTTACGTATAGAGATACCGACTCCAGAATCCCTGTGAACATGCTGTAAAGCCCAACCATCTCACTTTAAACGCCAATCGGGAGGCTGGCCCCCCAATATTAATTTGCCTTGTGCATCGAGAGATGCGCCGTCGCAGCTGATCCCAATGCTGTTATAAGTTTCTCTCGTATGGACGATCTCATCTTCCGCGACTCCGAGCTCGTCCCTTGGAATCCATAGGACTGGAGGATCAGAAGTAAGAGTTTCGTCTTGACAAGGACTTTGAAATATCTTTGTTGCAACGCGCATATCCTTGCCTTTACTTGCGGTTTGAGCCGTCAGCTGCTTGAAAATGGGTCGCGAGGATAGCCAATGTAATCCACTTTTATGATCTAACGAAAAATGAAACAGTGCAGTGAAGGCCACAGTAACAATCATAATTATCGCTTGTGGAGTGCATGTGGCATTTCCATCAGCGTCGCGGACAAGAAAGAATAGGCCAGTAAGACATAATTCCATAAAATATATGCCTGTCATAAGCTGACGAATTGCTGTTGGGTAAAAGAGGCCTGTAGTACCGAGTTCCAAATCTGAGAGCTTTGGAGGGTAAAACCGGTATAGAATCCACAGCGCCCCAAAGTAGATCATGCTGAAGACCAAAATGAGAGGAGCGATGACCGAATAGACGAGTCCTATGCAATTAGTATTATCTCAACAGAAGCCAATACAGAAAATATACCTATGCACGCCATATTTGTGAAGACTGGGACAAAGGTACCCCATTTTTGAAGTCCTAGGCTCTGTCTTCTCATCCACTTTTGCCTTGGAGATTTGTCAAACAAAGGAGAGAGAACAAACATGCTTATAATTCCAGTAATCTGCATAAGAGTGAAGGCGAAGGTCGTGAAAGCGTGAACCATAATATACGAGAAGAAATAATTGGACGCCTTGGGCAAATTCTGGGCAAGCAGCGTCGGTATTGCTTCAACTGTATCTGGCAACTGTCCGATGATGGTGGTGATACCAGCCGACAACGAGACGGTAAGGAATACCTGCACAAAAAGGAAAGAGAAGTAGTAGATCTGAACGTAGTTCTCTACCCTCTGACGAGAATGTAGTCCTTGCATATTTGCAAGAAGACGTAGTGCGCTTGGAACCATAGCAGTGATGAGAGATAGTATTGCCAGGGGTAGAACTCCTTGAATGGTCGCTAGGGCCCAACTTGGGAGCGATTCCAGCCGTCTCAGCCAAGGGACAACATAAGTTAGGTATCCAATCTGAGAAAGTGAGCCTGCGATTGCTACTGGAAGTGCGAAGCCAAGCGTAAGCGCAGCAGCAAGGGAGTACACGAAAGCTGTCTGAATAATCTGTTGCCACCAGCTGATCGAGACATTTGACCATATAATATCTGCCGCAGTTGTCCCTTGTTTAAGCGTCCAGGACGGAGGAGTTCGCGCTTTGATTGCTAGAGCTATAGACGGCGTCGAGAGATCTTTGTTGAAACGAACGATGGCCGAGTTGACCTCTGGGAACTTATCCAAATTTTGTTGGCTCTGCTGTATCTCAGTATTATATCGAGCAACTTCTGTACGGAAGTGATAGATTGCATCGACCTTGGTCCCAATAAACGGCAGTGAGGGCAGCCATGAAAAGGCTGGAAGTCGTGTTGACGGACGATCCTTTCGACATAGATGTTTCATCCATAGCTCTGAGGAATGGGGGTAACTATCGTCCTTTCCATATAGCGTCCGATGATTTTTTGGACAATTTGCTTTTTGTATAAGACGCGTCTCAGCAACCTCTAGATTGCTTATAAACGCATCTCGTTGTAGTAGCTTGCAATGTAAGCTGCTATAGTCTCGATTTATCAGTATACTATTGATGCCACCAGAAATGCTGTGGAAGTGCCGCTGAATTTCATCGACAGAGAGCTGCTGCCCCTTTGATCTTGAAATGATGAGGAGAGATGATTCTTCAATGTTCTTCGATGCTTGAAAAATGCTTCGAAGTCTAGAATAATCCCGGAGCTCCTGTTGAAGGGTATAGCAGACCAAAACAACTACTAATATTGCGAGTAGAAGATGCGCCCAGTACTTGTCTGTGTGCGAGAGTCCAATGTTCGAAATACTTAGCAGATCTAACCCCTTTACACCTCCAGACGCGTTCTTGCCATGAGCGACATTTAAGGGAACGAGGATGGGCATTATAATCAAGCACAATATGATGAAAATCCTCATGATGGTATGCAAATAGCGGTCAAAGAGGTAGTTTTCAAACCCAGATGCGTGTTTTATATGGGGGTCTGGTACCGGCGAAAGAAGCATTTGCAGGGACATCGGACGTGGTTTCCATTTCGAATTAAAGACTCTATGGGCTCGCTCGTAGCTTTATTGATTAGCATTTGGTTCCTTGCTAAATAGGACCACCACGTACTAGTAGTCTGGGAATTTAAGTCGAAGTAGTATGTAAGCGGTTATACCAAACCCAAAGATTGCTCCAGAGGTTGTGAGAGATGCCAAAAAGGTGCGTAGCGATTCGCCATGATTCCTATGTGCCTTGCCTGCAGCATTGTCAAGCATATCATTGACGCTCATAACTTGTATATTTAAGTAAAGATGAAGATGAATGAATGGAACTGAAGATTGTCCCTATATATAACCAATACTTTCGACATACGCGGCTAGCGTCAACATCTTGATGCTGATGGCCCTCCACTAATAATGCGATAATCCGATGATACCAATGAACCACCACCCAATAATGGCGGCCTTGAGCTGGAGTCATGCCATACGCACAATTCTCTGGAAGAACCGCCGGATGCACATTCATTTATGGATGATAGTAAAGTACCTAGTTCGTCCCATCACGTAACCTAATGACTAATTTACCTCCCATAACTCAGTCTGTGCTTGTCCGACGCGATGTTGAATCATACATAGCAATAAGTCGTTGCAAGTTTCCATCCTCTCCCGCAAATGTCTCATTTCACGTGCAATAGAAGAGTTTAAACTTGAATAATTCTCATGATTTACGCATCTATAACTATAGGGAAGACTCGCAGAGACACATCCAAAACGTTCCATCGGCCATGAGAAAACAAAATACACCGGTCAAGCTCATTGTTCGCATATGCTAGATCTTCTCCAATGAAACTCTTCATCGAATTTTACCTTAGATATATCAAGACGGGACAGGATACAAAGAGGCGTTAGGATCTTTGCGCTGCTCGAACAGCGGGTGATGAAGACGTGCTAGTCAGCATTAGCAGGAACTGGAAGCATAGATTGCGAAACTAACATCGGAGAGTTCATAAGGAGCGGCATAAGGAATTGCCTCTACAAAACTGATTGCCTCGGCCGACCACTTCCCTACTCCAGAGTTCAAAGTCTCAGCCGTCTCGCGCATCAACTGTAACACAAGGGACTTCAAAGAATCCATGTCTGCCGAGCTGTGGTCTTTGGGAGAACTCGTTTGATCTGCAAATATTTAGTCAATGAAATTGCATCGGTTTGAGGAACTTACCAAGCTTGACCTCGCCGTTAATGGACACCGAAACATTATGTGTGGATATACGGACGTGTCCGAGTTTCCTTGACCAGATAAAACATATGCCGGCAAGAACCTACTACGTCAGTAGGATTGGAGGAAGACAGTGCTCGACTTACTTGGCTGATAATATATGCTATCTCAGGTTCCGAGAAACAAATGGACTTTTGCAATAGGTCTTCGAGGGAAAGCCCTACATACTCAATAATACCAGAGGCTTCCCCTTCAAACAAGTATGTCTCATAAACATGGACAAAGTTTTTATGCCGTTTTGAGCAGTAAGGATATTCGTTTGGAGGTGCACTGTTGAAGCCTCTAATCTCTCGCACTGCCGTTCTATCATTGCAGAGGACTAGCCTCCTTCCTGAGCTGGGAACCAGAAACGGCTCGTAAAAGTCCCACGGATTGCAAGCAAATGATGGAATCCTCGTCAGCCCTGCAGACCAGAATTCTTTCCTGGTAGAGGATGGAGCAGGCCGTTCTAGAGTCAATAGGCGAGTAGGACGACGCTCTGCAATATCACGCTCTTCTAGACAATCTGCAACAGGACACACTGTAATAGGCCATCTAGTCGTCCGTGCTGTCTTTGTACTTTCTTCCATAGTGGCGGTAAATAAATAATTAGGAATAAAGACAAGAAAAGAAAAGCAGTACAGCGTGGCGTAGTAGTATTTATAGAAGTCGTGGGCCTCCAGCCATGCGCAATAAACAATATGATTTCGAGTCGACGATTGGTGGCCTCAAAACAATGACCCCAATGATTCGATGATCCCCCTCAATATTGAGATCCGAAAGATACTAACGATTCCCCTCAATAATGAGATCCACATCGGATGAATTCCACGCCCTTCATTTTAGCTTCAGACAACAATCTCCGAAATCGAAACTGCAGCATTGTCAAGCATATCGTTGATGATCATAATTTGTATATTCAAATAAAGATGAAGGCACGGAATCTAAAGATTGGCCCTAACATATAACCAGTGATGTGATTTTGACTTTCGCGGCTCGCTTCAATTAGATTGCCTCAAGATCTTGATGGTGATAATCCGATGATGATCCAAATGATCCGATGATACCAATGAACACCACCCAATAATGGCTGCCTTGAGCTGGAGTAATTATGAATTCACCCTTGACGATATTTAATTACGAGCACGAAATTACTTTCAGTACAGCCCAGAAAATTGTACTTTCTGGGGTCCTAAATTCTATAAGAATCGTCGCAGCAGCTGGCGGAACAATAATAATTTAGAGTTCTACTTCTGAAGTAGCTGCTTTAAAGGTTTAATATGGAGAAGACTATTATAAAAGTTCTCATGATTCATGGTAAATGCTCCAATCAGAAATTCTCGGGTCGGGCACAGAATAACCTCAACTTTTAGGCTTTGGGCAATCTGGACCGCTTCTAGATATAAAGACGTCTCGACTTCAACATGCGCTACAGAAAGCATTTACAAATCATACCCGGACAAGCGAAGTTTGCTTCTGTTTTCCTACTGCTCCATGCAGAATTCTAGTGCCGAGTTTACGTGAACCTAAGGAATCACCAACTGGAGGACAACTTGAGAGTCTAGATATGTGGACTTGGTGTATGGATTATAGTTCGGGGGGAAACAAATTCTTCGACGAAAACAAAACAATTTCCGACTTAGATGACGCCTTGGATTCAATTGCAGAAATAATACGACAACATGGGCCTTTCGATGGAGTTATAGGCTTCAGCTCAGGTGCCTGTATTGCTGCACTAATCGCCTCGCTCCTCGAAGAAGGAAGAAAGCAGGCGTTTGAAAAGTGGGAAACTAAAAATGGAATGCCTTATCCAAATAGCTTTCTGCAAGAAGAAAAGTCTGATGGCAAGCACAACGTGCTCCAGCCGCCATTGAAATTTGCAGTATGCTACTCCGGGTTCAGCCTCGAACACCCCAAGTATTCAGCATTCTACCAGCCGCAGATCCAAACACCGATACTACATGTCCTAGGTAAATGGGACACAGTTGTTGAGGAACAGCAGTCATTGAGTCTAGCTAGGAAATGTGGAAGGAAGCCAACACTTTTCTATCATCTCGGCTCTCACTTCGTACCACAACAGAGTTGTTATATCTCAAAGGTCACAAGCTTTATATTAGATACTTGTGTAGCTGAATTGGATTGAAAACATAAGTCATTCAAGGCAGTCTTGCCCATAATGAGTCAACTGAAGTGTGTATGTGGGGTGCCAGGAGGGAGGAGTTCTATTCAGCTCTAATCGAGGATTTATTAAAAGCGGGCATAGCCTCGATACCCCTACCCCCGGGCTAGATAGCATAAATACCAATGAATTCCCACGTTGAGTCCGGCTCACAACCTCTTTTAACTTTCATCAGACACAAGGTTATTTCACGCCATGTCGTTACCACCACAACTGAAAGGTGTGGATTTGTCTGATTCGAGGACTACTAGAGAAAGCTCTCCAAGGTCTACGCTTGGCTTGGATCAAGACCAAGAGCGATCACCGACACCTAATTTGAATCCACACCTAGATGAAGAGTCGGTAAATGGCAACACCATTGACCTCAGCGAAGCGGCAGTAAGCCTTGACAGCAGTGACGCTATGTGGTATCAAAGATTAATAATTACCAGGCTTCTAGAAAATATGTCGTAGTAATGATACTACAATGTTGGTATTCTTCAATTTATTGCCTAACAACTACTAATGCATTCAGCATTGATCGCAATGTTTCGAAAAAGAGAGTGTAAATTATGCCTCGGCGAAATCCAAAATGAAACAGCCGAATCCGCTGGACAAACTGCGAGTAGGCTGGAGGCCAGCCTTCGTGAGAACTTCCACCACAGGAGTCCTACTTTCCTAGCTAACTTCTTCCATAGGATTAACCAGCGAGCTAATAGCATCTAACGTCCAAACGCAAGGCAAGTCATCACCTCGTCACGCCATTCACACTCCAGGAAAGAAAATTCTGCACTCCATGGTAAGAAACCATGTTTCTTTGTGAAATATAAACTAAAAAAAGCTAATACACCATCCAGAAACAATCCAGGATCTTTATCAAAAGCTCATTTACAAAATTAGTATGCAGCAAATGCTGAGTAGCTGTCTAATTGTTTCATAGGTCAGATGGATTTGCTCCGTGCAGACTATGACCAACTCTGGATACACAATACAGGTCTTAATGGTGAGATTCCTGCAATCATCTGGAACGCTTCCATTCTTACATCCTACAGACAAATTGAGAGCTTCGGAATTTGAAATCAGTGAACTGCGCAAGAAGAATGAAGCGCTAAAGACTATACTCCGCAAGGGTCGGTCCAGTGATGGGAATGGAGGAACGGAGGGTGGAGATATGGCTGGAAGTGATATCCACGTGAGTGTAAGCCCAACAGGCCCAGCCAAGAAAAGGGGCAAGTTTGAATAGTCAGGCGTAGGCAGGGAATTCTTTAATTTTTATATAAAGAACCATCAAGTTAGAATAGTGGGAGGCAAATATATTTGTACCGTCCCCCCTTTTGTTGCAGCGGAGCAGAAGCGATGTTCGTATAACAACGAGCGGATAGTGGCGCAGCTGCAAGAGCTCTTCTAAGTCTAGCGGTTTGAAATGACTTCAGTCGCTATTGGATGCTCCTGGCCTCTTTTGCGCGTGAAGACGTTTGCGCTGCTGTCTTACTCAGGAATCGTTGAGGTCGTTTGAAGCGGAAAGGCCCTCCACTTTGAACCACTCGTATCCTCTTCAAAAATGGTAGAGGAAGCCTTCTCGAGAGATTATAGTTAAGTACTCCATATCTTCGAAAGCGCGGATTGACATGGATGAGGACGAGACGGTTCCACATTGCGGGGAGCACCGCCCCGAATGCACCCATGGAGGAGCTTATAAGAAGCGGCCTCCCACTTGTGAAGAATAATATTCCCCCAGAAAATTGCTTCCTCACCATCCATCTCGCTAGTCAAACAACATGGCCCCGCCAACACCGACATTAGCGGATAGGCAAAGCCAAATCACAGATGTGGACTCTGACTGGTTTACCGAGGATTGCTCTACTACAGGCAGCCCCGATTCCGAATTTAACGAGCTGTTTTCGCAAAACACGATGCACATAGCAGCGTCAGAAGGCAGTCACTGGTGTGCTGCAGACTGGCACAGTTTCAACGGTTTCTTGAAGCCTGAACTTTGTGAAGGGGAGGCCATCGAGCAACTTCAAGAACCAGCTGAAGCGATTCTTCTCGAGATCGCCCCTGAGGCGGATCACAAAGAGCCAGCTGAGGCGACAGGGGCTAATGCAACTTTGCCAGAGCTCACCTCTCAGCTAGCTCCACAAGCAATAACTCCTGAGGTGCCATTATCACCAGTCAAGCGAAAACGTTCGACATCGGCCTCAAGTGGTCCTACCCGACATAGTCGGAGGAAGACAGCGGTCCAGGAATACGTTACCGGCGACAGACTATTTACAAGCACAGCACTGAAGGAAATTAACAGTTTAATGGAAGCACAGTTGAAATTCAAAGCAGCGTCAAAATATTTTGAAGCATCGCAGCATATCGACGACACAATCCTTGGGTTGATGACGTTGAGGACACTCATTGTCAACCACAAAGCAATGGAAGAGGAAGCAAATTGAGAAACGGGGACGGGACCTTTCGTGATGAGTTCCTCCATAGTTGAAGAGAGCTTGAAACATTTTCTGAGGACGCTAGGTCTACTTGTTTCTATATATCACTAGCACAGACTCTGCGTAGTAGAGAATGCGGAACAACTTATTGATTATGACTTGGTCTCTATCAGACTTTATAGTATAAGAAAAGTAATTCTTATGCCTCTATCACCCAGCCCTATTGCCAGCTTTTAAATAATCTCGATAATGTTCTGTAATCCTATGGAATGCTGCTTGTAAGGCATCAATCTCCATTTCCTCGAATTTTCTTTCTTCGCGTCCTAGCCCGAGCAACATGGGGCCGTTTTAGGTTCCCCGCCAAGCTAATTGGGATATCCCTTTTACGCTGGAGTTGGCAGCTGCAATCCGATTGTCGTGGCTCTACAGTGCTTTTATGATTCGGCTGCCCGAATTTGGCGTTTAGCTTTTGTCGCTTAATGAACCAGTCGATTGGCTTTGGGAACGCACTTATACGCCGATGGGATAGTCTGTTGAATCTAAGGTAGATGTCGGCTTGATCGGAAGAGTGGCGGACTCGAAATGCAACCAGCTTGGTATAGCGTCCACAAAGCTTGCAGATATCATTCTTGCTGATATACCCGAGAGATGTTCCATGATTGAAGAACTGCGCGTAAGGGTAGTCCGAAGTAAGTAGTTGTATAAATCTGGGACTGTCAGGGCTTCTAGAGAGTATTGAACCGTAGCAGATGTAGAACGGTCCATCGTCGACTAGAGTTCTGTCAAGCTCAAAAAAGAATGTTACTCCTTTGAATGCTCTAACGATTTCCATCATATCCCCTTGGTGGCACATAGTTTTTTGATAAAGAGAATCCATACTGTCAATGTCGTCGATACCAGGTTCCTTGCCCTGTAAAGGCAAGTTCAGACGGAAGTGGTTTGTTTTTGTTTCTTCATCTAATCCATGCCAGTGATCATCCCAGCTGTTCTGCCCATTTAAGGATAATGATTCCATTGATGCCCGATATAAGCGAGCTAGAGCCCCGTCCAGGAAGAGATTCCGGAAGTTCGATGCAACCGGTGACAAGGGCTTCTGCTCGAATCCGTTGCCAATGGAAAGGACAATGTCGCAGTCGCCATCGTCCCAAATTCGTGAAACCAAGTGTAGTCCTGGCCGGACTGGATTATTATTTCTCAAACCCCCATCTTGAAACGTGCCAAAGGAACGAAGGCGCTTTGGTTTAAAAATTCTAACACGGTTAGCTTTTCTGCGTCAGCTATTATTGTATCGATACATCTTACGTAGGTGCTGCGGTGGTGCATCTCGCCCTGACCATATTAGCAACTGTATACGTGAGGATAGTTCGGTCACTTACGCTTCCCAAATTAATATTTCACCCTTATCGCTCGTAGGTGGAAGATGTTTGTATCCTGAAATATTATTAATGATGCTGCAACAAGGGTAGGCATACTTACCTAAATTAGACGTCGGCTTTCCTTCAGTGTGGTAATTAGAGATGAGGCACAATGTTGCATCAGATAACGTGGTTGCAGTAACTGCGTATTTCATGCCCGACGGCCTAGCTGTATGGAACATGGGAGTGGTTCCATAGGCCTCTTGGAGAAACTTTTCCAAAATATCTGCGTCATAGCGGCCGTCCGAGATGCGCATGATCCATGAAACCCATGAACAGAGAGATATCCAGGACCAGATGGAAAACCTAGCTTTTGCCTTGGACGCGAAGATGAGCTTTGCAAACTTACGGAAGAATGTTAGGCATTGGTCGGGGGTCCAGTTCTTTCCAAATAGTCCCAAATTGATGACACCGCCTATGATACGTTAGCACCTGATGACAGCAGCGCGATAGGCACTATACCAGTACTTGTTCCTATGGAAAGGTCGGCATTCTCTTGTACTGGACGCTTTGGATCTAAGGCTTCTTGCAGCTTCTGAATGAATCCTATTGTCACCACGCCTTTGGCACCCCCTCCGTCTGTAGCAAAGAGCCTTATTCGGCACGTAGGGGGTACGAGCCGAGCCTGAAATGTAATCTCAGTTAGGCAGAATAGACATTGTGTGAGTTCATAGTGATATTCAAGCGCCTTTGAAGGCGTACCAAAGATGCACACGCAAACGTCGCATATGGCGTGGCCACACTCTAAAGGGTGCTCATTTGTCCTTTGAAGACAGCCGATGCAGCCGAGGGGTAACTTTAACAGCTTCCACCGTTCGCTATTTCTCTCTAGGTTCTGCCGACGTAAGGAAGATGCCGAGTGAGAACCATGCTTCATCTGAGAGAACATAGATATCATGTTCGCCTCAATATCTGCACATACCAAATCAGTTGAGAGTTGTCGTGAGTCCAAGTACTCTTGGATACCAAGTGCAGATGCTTCACGGTAGAGAATGCGAAAGACCTCAGAAGGATTAAACACTAATTTTGTTAGTACAGAAGCAATCCACTTAACAAGAGCAATACTAACTGTGCATGTCGGGCGGAAAAGCGTCCAAGATGATCACCGATGCTATAAAATCCCATGCAATGTGATCAGGCAGCTTGTTATCAGCGAACACACTCATAAAGGAACTCAAGTGGTGGGCGAAGTTTGGCGAAACTTTGAAGTCCTCTCGAGAAGCATGAATGAAGCTAAATGTGCTTAGTGGCGACAAGGCAAAGTTTTGTAAGGCCAGGTCAAAGAATGCTGTAATGTGCACCATGGAGAACAGTGTGTGGGCATTTATTCGCGCGGCACGTTGAAGGCGGATTTCTGCCTTTAAGACCTGTTCGAAAGCGCTGAAATGCCCTCGAGGTGTATGGCCGCTTGCCCCCAACACATTGATCACGTTGAGAGACGAGAAGGAGTCAGAGAATCCAGGGTGTGAGAGGACCTTCAATTGAAGACGCAGAGCCTCTGACGCAAAGTGACTGCCGGAAATATCTGCGACTATGAGCAATCGAGGGCGTATGGGGTGTTCCAAGTTCAACGCTGGTCCAATAGTTGCCCAAGTGACCAGTGTCTCAGCAACAGCATCGAGACCGCCATAGTCTTGCGCGAACAAGCATATCACGTCTGTAAATAGCGACAGCAGCCTCGCCTGAACATGATCTATGAATTCTTGACGCTTTGGTATCTCAAGACCAGGCCACGGGACGGGATGATTGCTAGTCTCATGACAGTTTTGTTTGCCCCGAGACTTTGCCTGTGCGTAGTTAGGGACACTTTCCGCAAGCAAGACTGGGTGTTCTTCGTTTTCGGTAGTTGAATCAATACATATATTAGCGATACCAAACTTTCGGCAGGTTGAAATTGCACTCTGGGGGTATAAGGCTCGCAGTGCCTTGGATTTCATGCTATTGCCAATGAATAGCACGACGGATGGATATTGCGTGGATGGTTGGGGTAGACTTTTGGTGATATTATGAAGTCTATTTCCGTATTGTAGCTCGAAATTGGTCTCATCCTGGCGAAGGGTCAGCCACTGAACGTGGGTACAAGAAGCCATAGCAAGATACTTGAGGATTGTGAACAATGTACATTTCGAAAAATGTGCGCCTTTTAAGACAATGGCTCGTTTGGCTTCGTGCTATCATCCAGTTATCCCGTGGCATCAACGTGGAGCAGCATTTGGATGGTTCAGTCGATTTTGTGGGATCATCCGGTTATCCCATGGCACCACCATGGAGCAGCATTTGGATGGGTCAGTCGGTTTGTGGGATCATCCGGTTATGCCACGGCATTACCGTGGAGCAGCATTTGGAGCAGCATTTGGATGTAGATATAGATGGTTCTGTCTGGTGGGGCTTTCTTCTCCACTCGGAGCTTACTATTAGAATTTAAAATTCCTTCAAGTCACCATCTCGTGGATTCGCTAATGATGATGCCAGGTCCGTTGGTTTCCGCCTTGATTGCAAGATGGGCGGAGCACCAGCCGCTATTCACATAAACTACAAACAATAAACATGCCTTATTTGTGATCTAAATTGCAAAATATATCTACAAATCTAGAATAGCATTGCTATGTACAGCTGGCATCTCCCTTTGCCGTGCCTCAAATGGCTCGGCAGGTGTTAGACAGGTATCAACCTCCCCCGCACCCGGTGAAAAAGATTCGTGCCTCAAAACGGTTGGATTAACTTGGTGGTTGGGGCTAGAGTCCAATTCGGCATACGCTGGAGGCAGGTGGTCTCGTCTGGAAGCAGATTTCGTTGTTAGTCGCTGCCACATGCCGCGAAATTTTCTCCGGTTTCCGCCAACTAATGTCCTCTCTTCTTCAAACTGGTCCTTGTTGACCCAAATCACAATGCACATTGCTGCTCCAGAATCAGTCGGCGGGGATTTAACTATGCAAAGCTCTTCTTACCTCTCGTTCGTTATTTTTGGGCTATACTCTGCGGTTTTGTTTGTTTTCTTCGGTTTTGACCGTACTTTTCTTTTGTGACGTCTTCGAGAGAATAATGTAATGAATTCTTGGTTTTAGTAGTAGTTATATATAATCAACTGCAAGGTGGTGGGCGGGCAGCTAAGACTAACAGCATTTTGATGGGTTTCACTGGGTGAAGCCACCACGACCAGCAGAATATTGATGGGTTCCACCGGATGAAGCTGCACTCCCCATCGCTATTCCATTTATATATGGCGCTTCATCCTGCCAAATAATAAGACGGCAAATCAATACGTTTTCTTTCATCCGGGAAATATGACTTCAGTGAGAGCCATTTTCATCAGTCTAGCCAATTTCTAATTGTGTTGTAGGAAGCGAACTCTCCAGTTATGAACGGCGGCATGGAAACATTAATGGAGGATATGACGATGGAGGATGGCATGCGAACGCCTACGTTGAGGAACGTCAATGTCGCAGACGCCTTCGACTGGCAGCAGCGGGCGAATGTTGCTGGGCACGAACTCACGATTCAGCAATCCAAGCTTGCACGTGAGAAAGGAACGAATCGACGACTACACTCTCAACTTATCTCAAGCATTGAAGGGTGGACGGTTACTAGTCAACACTTGCAAGTGTTATTGAACTCGAATTATGGCTACTATCAAGAAGTTCTGCGTTTAAAATCTACAATCGAAGCTTTAGAGGCTATGATCCAAAGGCTGTTCATGGTTTCGCACAATAAGGATAGAATGTCACCTGGTGATGTAACAGCAGACACCTGACTGAGCCATCTTGGTAGAAAAAGCCTTTATTATTATTGAATTTCCAGCCAATCAAAGATTTCCCCTCAATACCTCTGCTATTTACTTTACTCTGAGCATAACCGCCCTCTGCCATTGATACAAGCCTGAATATAAGAAGCATCACGCTATGTTTTCCCCTTGTATGCTGTAAAGCACGCGAGCCGCAGTTACATCATACGACCATATCATCTATCTAAAATCCATCCAGAGATTGATAAATAGCATGTAGCATAATGCCAAGTTCCAAAAACTTGGCCGGGCTGTCCGTACCGTTGCCGCCGGCCGACGACAAATCACTATAGCGACATTATGTAATCGTCTATCTCTTTTCGCTCCACCCTCGTAGAAGCATTTGAGCTCCTTGAGAATCCCTATGCAATGGTTAGCCAGAGTGATACAAGCATTGGATATAATAACCTACCTTGCACAGTTTCGGGCAGATTTGCATCTTGTTTGAGGTCCTGTTCGAGTGAAGTAATTTGATCTGAATATCATGTTAGTATGAATGACGTTCTGGAAACTACACGAAATTTTTACCTAGCGCCAATTGAATAATCTCCGGTTGAATGCATCCTTCATAGTCTGTAAACGGGCATGAGTCATTGCACAACTAAAGCTACAACTGAGCAGGATACGCACGGAATGTGAAAGGTATGAGAGCTTCAATGAACTCGTAGACAAGAGGTCGGGCAATTAAAGAGTCGGAACCCTCCAAATATTTTTTCCAGAAAGTTATCATAGAAATGACAAACTCTGGAGAGCCCTAGTTGCTATTAGCCTATACACATTGTTGAAATTCCAGATGTCTTACGAGTTCGGAGTCGCTCTTTTCCTTCAAGTGGTGTAAAACTGTGGTATGCAAGCCTTGGCCTTCTGGCTTCCGAGTTTGAAAAACCATCCTGCCAATGAAGGTTGTATAGATGATATCGGAGGTAGTATATGAGAAGAGAAGAAGTGATGGAGAACTATGGCACTCTCGCCTGGGGATATCGCGGCCTTATATATCATAAGAGACCCCTGTATAGTGCTAAAATCTCATAGTGTCCGCAAAGCAATCCGCCTTGGGGGAGACTTCCCCTCTCTATGTGATTAGATGCAGCTGTTAGTGCCCACACAGCCCCTTCCCATCAATAGTGCCACGTAAACAACGGAATTCTGCGTGTATCGGAGGGAGTAATTCCTTGGCCAGACTCCCATTGAAGCGCGTAACGTCTTATTGGGGATGATAATGAGGTAATACCTGCATGTTGTCCCTGTTCCATTCTTCATCTCGGAAATCGACGGTGCCCATTTCAGTGTAGGCTGTGCAATTTGCCCAATTTTGAGCTCAGTCGCAATCAATCCGCCTTCGCTCGCGGAAATGTAGCGCGCCATGAGCTCCCAAAGCAGCTTCATCTCCGTCATTGCCAACTAACAGGACTACGACCAAGGGGTTATGCAGCTCTCAGCCTATCTAGCGGTGGATGCAGCTGTTGCCCACTTACAAGCGCAAGAAACGACCAGGCCAGGGGTTTCTGCAGCTCACAAGCTTGACCATACCCCTGAAATACCATTAGCTGGAGCTTTGCAGAAGATGCACTGCCTCAAAGGCCGACAAGATCGGGTGATGATTGATAAGCAACTTAGCTCGTCGTATCTGGCGGTGGTCTATAAGAAGGCTCCCCCTCCCACTTGTGAAGAGCCAAACTTTCTCGTCCTTTATTCTCAAGTCTCATCGCAAGCACACAGCGATACAAATCAGCATGGCCGCCTCAGCCCACCCAACCAATATGGCAACGTCAACTCAGACATGGATAGACATGACAGAGGACGACTTCTTCAAGTGGTGTATGCCAGAGCCCTTCACTCCAGATTTCTTCAATTTTGACGACAAAATGTTGGACATGTGGCCTAGAGAATTGGATATCCTCGGTGACTGGAAAGCCGATGCGGATTATGCGAAATGGCCCAGTTTTGGCGATACGCCAAATTCAACGCACTGCGGAGTGGAAGTAAAGAAATCTTCGCCAGTTGTCATCAACCTATCTCATGAACCCTCCCAAGAAATTACTCCGGGGCTCGTTCGAGATGAACGAGGAAGTTCTGTTATCACTGTGGCAGAAGGAATTGAGTCAGCCGGAGAACCAGAGTCACATGAGGGATCAGAGTCGAGGGATGGATCAGAGTCGAGGGATGGATCAGAGTCGCCAGAGGGATCAGAGTCGAGGGATGGATCAGAGTCGCCAGAGGGATCAGAGTCGCCAGAGGAACCAGAGTCACCAGAGAAACCGGAGTCGCCAGATGGATCAGAGTCGCTAAGTAGATCACCGTCGCCAGACGGATCACAGTCGCCAGATGGATCAGGGTCGCCCGAAGGATCAGACTTGCCCGAAAAACCAGAGTCGCACGAAGAACTAGGACAACCTGAAAAGCCAGATACTGAAGAAGAGGAGTCGACGGTGGAATCACCCAAAGAACTTCAATCAGATGAGGGACCAGCGGAGGAGCCTGCCCCAAAGCTCGTTCAAGGCGAATACAATTCTCTCGACAGAGAAGTGACGTATAATATTGAAGAACATGACGTGATTGACCCTACAGGCTCATGTGAGCCAGTCACCACGTCCTCCCAGGTATCAAAAGGGTGCAAAAGAAAGTGTCCACCTACGCGGCAGTCTAAACGACAACAGGACAAGAAGAGGAAGACCTCGATCCCGCAATACATAACAGATGAGACGAAATTTGTGCGCGAGTCGCTGTTGACAATCGACGATATAATACACGATATGAACTCAGGAAAACTAACTGATGCCACAATTAGTAAATTGCGGGTTTTGCAGTCAGGTTTTGTTGCCTTTGGAGCGTTCCATGAGCTGGCGGAAAGAGAATGGAGCAGTTGAAGTTGGGTCTGGGATTTTCGACGTTGACATTTTAGCCTCACTAGGCTTCATTGTGGTTATTAGTAATCACATTTAACCCACCATTTAAAATGCAGTATTTCATTTTGCGCAAAGAATGTAACAACTTGATTTGGCAAACAGCTATATAACTAACTAGGCTAATGAAAGTTCGCAGTTTGATAAGGGAAATAATAACGGATTCAGGTAAACAAATCGAAGGAAAGACAAATGATAACAGAGAACTTTCAACAGTAGCAATGCAAGAGCTGACAAGAAAAGCAACCACGACTAAGCAAATCCATCACTCAAGAGATACGCAGAAGACCTCCACTATGCCTTCATCTTGAGTTGATACATATCCCACGCCAGCTTGAAGTTAACACCATCCTCTGCGGTCATCTTTTTTGGATCTATGTCTTGCAAGTCGCACCATTCTTCCCGGTACAACTTTATCGGCGACAAGGCTGTGGAGACTGCCGTATTCACAGGCTTTGTGATCTGGAATGCTGGAGGCGCTGGGTTCACAGCCTTGCCTTCTTGTTTGATCTGCGCATTTGTAGGTTCCGGCTGCGGGAATGGCGTTGGTGACCTATCCTCAGCTGTTCGCTCGCCAGATTTGTATAGGTTATATTGTGCCTCGTAATGCAACGCAGCTCTATAGATGTACAGATCACAGAAAGAGCGAAGAATGTGCTTCATCGATGAGCGAACCTCCCAGGAGGTTTTAATTTCCCCGTTAATCTCCCACTTAACCCAGATGTCGACCCGTGGGCTTCTTGCGCTCGGAGCGGCTTCGACACCCTTCTTCTTGGGAGGCTTCGGAATTAGCTCCTCGACAGGACAGTTGAAGGCTACTCCCAAAATATCTCTGAATTCGTGGGGTTTGCGGACTAACTCCCCGTCTACTTTTTCGTCTCCATATCTATTACCTGGACCAAACTTTTGGATTTTGATTTCGTCTAGGATATCGGCCTCTCGATACGCTGTCGATCGTTTATAAATCCGAGAATTTCGAGGGCCATATGCCACGATCACAGGCTTAGAATTCTGATGGCTCGCCCATGCCACAATTTTCCCATCTGTCTCGATCCCAGCAGCCTCTCTCGCTTGCGCCGGTGTGTAACCGCCATGTAGAATATAGTATTGGTCTTCTTCCTCCGGAGTCCACCGGCCAAAATCTGGAGTCCCTCGATCAGGGCCTGGAGTTTCAGCGCGTTTGTTACGATTCTGACCAGCCGCGTTGGTGTTATCGGGACCGAGTAGGCTTGTATGCTTCTCCACCGACTCTAGGACTTTGTCGCCCGTTTCGGAAGAATGATCTCCAACAAAGAGCGACTTCTGCACGTCTTCTTCGGCGTCTGCGTCTCCCATTTCAGTGTCAGCTTCTTTTTGGGCGTTCTTAAGCACGATTTGTATCTCGTTGACTTTTGCAGTGGACGCTGCCAAATCCTTCGAGGCCTTTTGGTATTCATCCTTAAATTCGGGATGCTTGCCATCATCGTACTTTTTTTGAAGCTCCTTTACTTTTTCTCGAAGACTGTTTAGATTGGAGGCTTCCTTGGCCGCCGCGTCAGCGACCTTCTTGGCTTTCTGAATTGCCTCGCTTTTTTGTTTCTCTCTATATTTTGTCCTTGCGGCTCTTGATTTATCAAGGGCTTCCTTCGAAAGCCCTTTGGATTGAGAGTTTGTTGACATCTTGCAATTTGAATGCAATGTTGGCTTGGATTATTTCAGTTATATGAGATATTGAAGCTGTTAAATACTCGTTGGCTGACCTCATTCACCCGACGGCAGGCGGGTGAATGATGTCGTCCATCGTATTATCTCCCTCTTTATGCTGATGCGGTTCATCGTATTATCGCCCTCTTTATGCGGATGCGGTCCATCGTATTATCTCCCTCTTTATGCGGATGTCGTCCATCGTATTATCTCCCTCTTTATGCGGATGTCGTCCATCGTATTATCTCCCTCTTTATGCGGATGTCGTCCATCGTATTATACCCCTCTTTATGCGGATGTCGTCCATCGTATTATACCCCTCGTATGCGGGTGCGGTCCATGTTACTCCGAGTGCGCAAAAGTCCGTATCGTTAATAGGCGATAAGTGGATGTATATCTATCAAGAGCATTATACATACGTTACTTCGACAACTTTCTCCTCTTTCCTGCAAGAGTCCCTCCATTCTACAGATGATGCGACTGAATTGGACTGCCCCATCCCTCGCAATTCGTGAAGATGAGGAACCCACTTGTCATGATTCTAGCTGCATCTTAAGTTATTTGCACGTTGATATTAATGGCAAAAGCGCGGACTCACGAGCGTAAGTTGAGCTTAGAGGTGATTTTTGCTAGCTAATATCATGACAGGCTTCCACAGAAAGGCTCGGCCAGCACGACGAAAATCTCGAGTACCACTTTGACGGTTGAGAAATCAACCTCTATACCATCTATCATACTCGTCAATACTCAATCGGCTGCGATACCAACCTCTTTACCATCTATCATACTCGTCGATACTCGATCACCTCCATCAATATTATCTTATGCAGGCAGAACCAGCTCTAGCTGCGCCATGAGAACGTCTGTGCCTGCTATGCCTTCCCTTCTTGCCGCACCAATGGCTTTCATTTTCCCCGCTATCCATAGGTAGCCTCAGTTATATAGATAAATGGACTGTTTGGTTTTATATGAATTGATTACATCATGTCCCAATATGTGCAGAATAACGCTAATGTATAATTGCTTTCCTTTCCTTCTGTAAATTCTACCAGCTTCAGTTATAGTTTGACAGTCGGGTATGAGTCACAAAATCCACAAATGAGCCCTTTAAACCAGCCAGTTTACGCTGAGAATCTAGATCGAGTTTTGGTGCAGCCGGGATGGTTATTGGAGGGCTGCTTGGTGGACTCGGGGGGGTTTTCAAGGCATCATTTCTGCGACACGTGGCCTTTTCCATGCGGGATGTGGTTTTGAGTTCTCCTGCTCTCTTCAAGGTAATTTCCTTTTTGGCCTGAAAAGTTAGAAAAATACGAAAGCACCTGGGATTTTAGACCTACTTTGTATTCCTCGCATAACAACTTGGCCGGGTTATTCATGGTCCCGTAGACGTGTAACCTATTGTTCTTTTCAACCACTATGAGGATATTCGCTTCGCAGACAGCGCTTGTCTCGTGGACTCTCTGGAAAAGGCTATTCCTTCTCTTCCTGAATTGCTCTGCTAGCGATCGTTTGTCCACCATTTTCTAGTTCCTAGAGTGTGTGAGGGCGAGGTTGTGTTTGAGGCCCTCGGAAGTCGCGATGGTTCTTCAGCAGGCCATATGGGCCATATTTATCTGAGGGTAACCGATGTTGTCCCACAGTGTACGTCCATCACGACAGGCGGCTCCACAGGCATCATCGGATGATGCACATACATCTACGACAGGCGGCTCCACAGTCATCATCGGATGATGCACGTACATCTACGACCGGCGCCTCCACATGCAACATCCGATGATGCACGTACATCAGGACAGGCGGTTCCACAGGCATCATCGGATGATGCACGTACATCTACGACTGGCGGCTCTAGATATCATCGGGATGACTGTGAGATTTAGAAAGCATCCCGCGACCTCAGCTCGCTCACTGTAACTTTCTATCCTCCCAGACATCTTCGTCGCCACAACATGTCATTCGCTTCAGTTTACGATTGGATTCTCTCAACATTCTCTTCATTTTACGCTTGGATTCTCTCGAAATTCGAAGGGATCGAATCAGATACTCCAACTTGGTATTTACTGATCTCAGCAGCTATTTTTCTATTATGGCTTTTACTTCGGGGTCTCTATCGTGTGATGACTGCTAAGTGGCTATCAATTTCATTATTCATTTTAAAGCACGCAGTATATCCGCATCTGCTACCTAGGACTTCTTTCACAGGAACTGCTACAAGGTTCCATATCGCTGCGACCATATTGTATCTCATGGTAAACACACTCTTTGTTACTATTCCGAGGGCAACGTGGGCGGATATGGGCACTCGTGCTGCTACCATGGCGGTTATCAACCTCATTCCCCTCCTCTGTGGACCACGACTGAGTATGATGACAAAGTTGCTGGGCATCTCGCTTCGAACAAGCCTGGCGTCACACAGTTGGATTGGCAGGACTGCAATAGCGCTAGCCGCGTTCCACATTGTCATCATCACGAAAGACGGGGATAGACTCAGCCGGACGTGGAGTAGCGTTTTCGGGGTCGTCGTATGTACCCATCTTTCGGCGGGGACGCAGCTGATGCTAACTTTGCGATAGGCAGGTACGGCGTTCGGGCTCATATTCATTCTGTCGATTCGTCCTGTAATACGTCGTGTGTACGAGTGGTTTTTGAACTCGCACCTACTTCTAGCTGCCATGGCTCTTCTCGCAATCTGGCGCCACCTTCCGACTAAGACAGCAGCAGCGAGGTTTTTAAATATTGGGATATGTCAGTGGGCAATAATTTCAGCAGTCCACTGGGTTCTATTTGCAAGAAGAAACTTCGTGTTTGGTCGGTCGTTTGCAACTGCCGTAGTGACGCCCCTGTCACCTGCAAAACCTGTGTTGGATATGCCTGCTAGCGAGGCACATCCAACACTCTTGCAGGTTGACATAACTGTACCTAGGCCGTGGCGGGTCCGGGCTGGCCAGCACGTCTTCCTTTCAATACCCGGACTTGGCATATTCACGGGGCTGCGAGGTCACCCGTTTGTAATCGCGTGGTGGGACCGTGATAGAAGTGGGCTGACTATCTCCATCTTGGTCTCATCTAAAAATGGGTTTACCCGAGAGCTTAGCCGTAACGCGAACAAGACATTTCGTGCATTCATCGACGGCCCTTTTGGAATACCGCACGATTTTGGGGCATATGGGACGGTGATCATGATCGCGACCGGAATAGGTATAGCTGGGCACATGCCATATCTTAAAGATCTCATCAGAGGCTATAACAGCTGCGAGGTGAGAACGCGTCGGATACTCCTCATCTGGCAGATACAGAACGAAGGTGATTACCTCTCTTTCGCCTGGCAAAACTCAACGTACTTATTCGGACGGCAGGCCAGGAAGATGCGGTGAGACCGTGGATGGTAAAGCCGTGGATGGATAAAATCTTAACCCAGGATACGGGCATGGTAGGAACCACTGTTGACTTCATTGGCCACTTAGCTAACGTTCTTGCTGATCCTTGAGGTTTCCCTTCATGTTACAGAGTCTGGGAAGGAGGACGAGGAGCTTGGTACCCACTCGAAGATCAAGGTGACTTCTACCTCGCCGGATATAGAAGGCTTGCTCCGGAAGGAGATAGGTGGCCGACGGGGAGATATCATAGTATCCCGTAAGTTCGCGGCCCCCTCCGATTTTCATTTTGCTGATCGACAAGTGTGCGCGGACAACGCCATCGCCGACCGCGCTAGGACGCAGGTACAAACTCACATGGATAAAGGAGTGCGACTGGTGGAACTAGACTTCCAGCCTCCTTCGTTTAAAACTGCCGCAAAGGATACGCGAGGAATGGAGTTTAGCTGTAGAGGATGATTTCCAAGAGTGGCGGAGAGGTGGGGGTGAGGGGGGACGCGTAGTTAGCTTTAGCTTTTAGCGCTCTTAGGGCGTTTATGCGGCCAGCGAATTTCTGCGAGGCAATGATAAAATGGGTCACAGCACCTAGCAATCTTGGCACTGCGGAGCTCATGCAATGCATTATGCACGTAAAATATGCACCGCTGATTTAACTCAACCATATTCACACTTTCCCAATTTCCCTCATATCCACAATTGTCCCGCCTTGTTTCCTTTCTCAGTATGAACTCCCCAGGACTCCATCCAGCACTTTTCCGCATCAACCTCCCGTCGCACAGAATCCTCCAGGGCGTGGTGGAGCTGACTTATCAGCTCCGTCATGCGCTTTGAACTATGACCGGCAAGGAACTGTTGCTGATAAACATCATAAGCACTTTCCCGGAGTCGTTGTAAAACCTCAAAGCATTCCCTATAGAACTGGATCTCTTGGCGTAGGCCACCTAGCTCCTTCGTGAGCTCGTAGACCCTCCTAGACCGGCTCGGGGTTGGTTTCTGCTTGTCTTGGCGGAGACTATGACGGGAAAAGCCAAGAATGGAGGTTGATCCATTTTGCAGGTGGATCTGATGATCGAGTCTGTTGACCTCTGGCGGCCTCAACCGCAATGGCAGGGCGGGCGCGGAGGTTCCAGAACCAGAGTGGTTTCTTCTCACGAATAGCCCCGGCATCTTCGGCTTGTTGTTGCTTGCAAGGTTGGCGGGATTATTTCAAAAGTGGCGTGGGCTTCCTTTCCAGTTGTTATAAGCTCCCCACAACAGTCACCAGCGGGGTGTGAGCAACCGGTCATGACCATCCATATGCTGTGGTCCCTGAGAACTTGGATGGTTGTCATCCATCTGGAATACGAACGACTGATCCTACAAATGGGGAAGTGGGTTCATTCTTGCAGGTATCACAATGGCAAGTTTGAACATATCTATTTCAGCTAGATTCGGCCGCGATATCTCCACTTGACCTTACATCGACTCTACCACTCCTCCACCTCGAACATTTGATGGCAAAAGCTCCTTTAATTCCATCCGCCCACATCTTTTTTGTGTAACCTTCTTTGGAGCTCGGTTTGGTTTGGTGTTTGCACATTTTTTGGACCTGGGACTTTTCGCTGCCGACCGCCCCTGCTCAGTTTCTTCGACTTGAGGTGGTGGACCATTCTGTTGACCATGGAAGTCACCTGGAATGCTCTGGGTGGATATTTCAGGTAGATCCTTCATTGCGCTCTGTTCATCGCAGGCTTGGAGTTGCGCTAGATTTTGTTTCGTCAAAGGAGATGCCACCCATAGCTCTTCAGCTACTGCAGTCGGCTGCTCAGATTCGGGGCCGGGTATGCTTTGGAGCATGGCAAGCTGGCGCCCACGCATATCTGCCAGCTCCCCACTCAGTCTGGCCTCTTCGAAGACGCGCCCTAGTAATTCGCTGGTTTCCTTGTGCCTCTCATGCTCAAAATTGAGCGCTTCTTGGGTACCACGAAATTCTAGACGCTCTTCGTCGAGCGTGGTAGAACACATGCTGAGAGCTTCCTGACTCTGCATGAGAGCAAACCGTGATTGCTCTAATGTGTTTCTTGCTTCAACGAGGTCTCTCTCCAGTTGTAGACCATAGTTACGTGAATCTTCTAGTCTCCTGTAGCTTTCGTGCAAGATGTTCCATGTTGATCTGTCGCGGCATAACTGACAGGAGGCCTCGCCTGGCTGTTTGAAGGTCAGCAACTTTCTTCTACGCTGATGCAGGCATAACATTACCATTGAACTGGACTGAAGAGACATTGAAGCGGCTGAAGAAGTGACTAGATGCGCGATGAGAATGAACCTGCGAATTCTGGGCAATTATGGCAATTATACGTAAATGAGCTGCCCTACCGGTAATCGGCAAAAACGGCGGGACACCACCGGATGGTCATGCCAGCAGTGAGGTGATCATGCAAGAAGGGCAGTGGTCGTGCAAGAAGGGAGGTGGTCATACAAGCAGTGAAGATAAGTCACAGCTCATAACGTTGGACATTGAGTCTTGATTTTTGGGATAGTAGTGTTATATTTTCAGATGGACTAAGATACTGTTTTGCCTCATTTCGCACCTTCAGGCGAAATACTCCTTATTTCGTATGATATCATAAGGCGTCGAAAAGCTTCCTCATCTCCCTCATGCCCCTCTTCCTGGGCCAATTCTGTAGTCTCCTCACCCGGACCAAATGCTGGCAGGCCACCATCTTCGGGATTCGTATTGGATGGAGAGAGCTGATCATTCTTCAACAACGGATGGAGTGGGATGAAGATCCCCATATCTGGCGCGCTCCAGGCGTATTCCTATGACTGTCAGCGCAGACTTTGAAGAACAAAGTCAAACTTACTGTATTAAAGAGCGACGTCGTGGATGATGCAGACGCCGTTGGCACCATGCCTTCTACGTAGTGTGTCAGTGATTGCGTTGGCAGAGCGATAACTCCACTTACTCCTCTCTTTGATCCATCGCCGGTACCACTTCTTCTTCAGTGAGGTTACTCTATACTTAACTGCATTGAGTGACCGTCGTTGATGTTGTGGTTTTCCTGCGTTGAAGAGGTTTTCGATATATGATGCTGGCTTTAATGGATGTGATCTGAAGAGCCTTTTCAATTGCAATTTCTCGTCTGCTTCCCATTTCAGTCGCTGAACAGACATTGTCAAAAGAGTGGGCAGACGAGATTTAGGTAGGTTCGTATAAATATAAAACTGGGAGGAGACGGGGCGTACAGATGCTTTACCATCAGTAGGATTTTGCTCGTTGATATAATCACGGAGATGGCCCGCTTTAACCCCTCTGTTTGGCCAGATTTCTCCTATTGGCGAGGAATCCTATCATAAGATCGAGACCCACAATTCCCACCTATAGCCGTTCCGTCGGGACGAACCGTTGTGGCGACAGGTGACAAACTTGATTTGAAGCGCAGTGGCCCTATGTGGACCTCACGGAACAGATGGCACATTTTATAGAGCGGCCTCGGCCACAAGTAACTGAAATGGACTCTTGTACACAATTAGGGGTGCCTCAAACTACTGCTGGGCATCATGCGATGATCCCGTGGTGCCTGACTAAGCCAACTTTGTGAGCGGTTGCTATATATATTGCATATGCCAGAATGCCCGCTGGATTTCATCAAAATTTCATCAAAGTCCAAGCAACAATGGATGACTCCACACAGCACCAGCACTACGGCTATCATCAAAACATTATGCAGGCCAATCAACAGATTGGCCAACAACCACAAACTTTTAATCCAATGGAGCACTTCTGGTTCGCTAATTTGTCTCCGTCGTCAGAAGAGGAACAACAAAGCCAGATGGGCGATGAATCGCTATCCTTCTCGTCGGCGGGCACTTTGTTACCATCTCCAGCCCAATCGCTATCCTCCCCATCGGCCTTTTCGTCTGCGGGCACTTTGTTACCATCTCCAGCCGATCTAGATATCGGCACATCGGCCACCTCTTTGCTCCAAACGTGAGTCGACGCATTTGGTTGTGATTGTACATACTGACCCAAACATAAGGGTGTACCAACTAAATCGAAACCTGAATCAGCAGCTTCAAGACCTAAACCAGAAGGTTGAAGAGGGGAAGACGTAAGTAAACCCTCGTTGGTGACAAGAATAAACTGACCTGTTTCAGGGATGCAGTCAGAGTTACGGGCAACCATGAGGAGTTATTATCGTGGACGTATAAAATCAACATTGCGTTAAAAGCTATGGGAGAACGGCTGGTGGAGTTTAACGCTGATCTTAAAAATATAAGAGGTCAGCTTAATGAGATGATGAGTCGGCTTGATGAGGTAAAGAAAGAGTAGTTACTTGATGTACATATTATGAATAAAGCACCGTTTTTTCAAATCGAAAGTCATTGACCGCACACTTCGACGGTGTTGGTCGATCAAAAAGAGTCCCAACATTTAACCAACCAAAGCCAATGCATCCAATCTTATTTGAGCACTGCAGCGCCTATTCAGCTCGCAACCTTCTCCAGGCCCTCCACATCAGTGTGAAAGCCATGTTGAGGCATGTACAAAGCCCACGGACCCGGTTTCCACCATCATTACCCGATTTGGTAAGGTAAAGCGAAGATTATCGGCACCATCGCTACAATAAGTACAGAAGGACCCACAGGCCCACTTTACTCCAAGATGCGATGTCAATAAATATGGAAGGATCTGACCCCAGTTTGCTCAGGATCGGCGCTAACTGTAGAATCCACATAACAACGAGATCTCCAAGTATGCTTGGTCTTGCTGTTGATAACGTTTGAGACTATAGATAATATCGTTTGCAACCGTCCTGTTAGCCCTATCAATCTTGATGGCTTAGCAGCAAGTTAGATGGAGATGAGTTGCAGCGCAGCGTGAGAGCTGTTGATGTCTTCATTATTCAACGCGACTGGACGCTATGGCTGCCGATGACCAATGGCCGTATGTCGGGAGCACGCGCAAGCATGTACGACCTTGACCCCTGGCAGTACGCGTGTCCGATGTTGAGGACAGTCCGATGCCCCCGGCGGTACCTCGGAAGTGCAAAACACTCATGTAGTGAAGTAGCTTTTGAAATTGGCTTAACTAAAACGAGGTGGCTGTAAATATGTAGTCAAAAAAATGAGAAGGGTGGTGGGAGCACAAAGCGGCAGTTAGCAAGTTCGTTGTTGGTGATAATGCCGCGGCGTCCGCTTGTTCGACAAAAAAAGATCTGATTGGCTGCTCTAGGCTTGGCATGTACCTCGGAACAGCATTTAATTGGGCCCGCGACTTCGCACTTCTATTACTGGCCAGTGTCGTCGTGGACTTACGTCTTGTAGGCGCCTTGCATCCAACATTCTGTGGGATGGTATGATAGGCCGCATGAAGGTCAGATCACAAGTTCTGATCAAATGCTATCGCTTCGGAGCGCCTCAGAAGCGTACTGATCAATTACCATTAGAAAACAAGTGTGGCATTAATCATGTCAACAACAATTTCAATAACAGTTTTACCAATTCAGAAGCAAGGAGAGGATGGTGAATTCAGACCTAGATCTTCTCCAAATGCTGCCCCGCCTGTCAAATGGCCCCGAGGCAGGCCACCAAAGAACCGAGTTCCAGGACACCTTGAAAAAGCGAATATAAAAGATCAGATCCGAGGTCTGTCCCAGCCGCTAGAAACTATTCAATCAAGTGAGCAAGTACAGCTATTTGTCACTACGGAGGTGACTCAAAATGCCCAAGACTTGCTTTGGACGCCATTGATCCAATCATCCGAACAGGCTATTACCGTCAACGAAACTGGTGATGAGGAAACCCTATATCTGCCTAGCATGACGGAGTGGTGTAAACAGCAGCAGAATGTCGCACCGGCTGCAAGTATCGCCAAGGAATCAAAGGAGTTATACCCTCCAGGAAGTTTTATTCTAACTCAAGATCCACATTCGGCCACAAACGCTTTCATCGCAACGGCTTTACCTTCCTTTTTTGACAAGACTGGTCCGCTGCAATCTACAAATGAACTACCAAGCATTGGCCTAAGGCCAGACATTGCTATATCAATTTTGACAGACAAGCCGCCTCCATTTCCTCCATTTTTAGAGCCTCGCTGCTTCCCTTCGCCAGCAGATATTGTGCTTCCGCCAACTGCCATTTCTTTAACCTCACACGCTCGTCAACCCACGGCTCACCCCATCAGCACGAGCTTGTCCAGTCATGCTTTAAGACAGGATACAATGAAGGGGAACCCAAATACATCACTCCAACTGGCAGCGTTAAAGACGGGCATAAGAAGTCAGTCACGCAACAGTCCCTCCTGGAAGCCGCGAGCTTCTTTTCAAATAGACCTGACCAGTGCACTGGTATTTGGGCGGGACAATACAAAAATGGCTACGACGCTGGGGGCTAGGTTTCTTTACCGACAAGATTTAATTACTCTGGTTCCTTATGTGCAGGATCTCAATGACAGGATAATCAACGAGTATCTAAACTGTCTCACTCAATACACCAACGCCCAAAGAGAAATAAATAGTATAACCATGATCGGAAGCACAGATTACATCCAACGCGGTCATCTGAAAAGGCTTGCTGGGTTCTCCACGATATACGTTCCAATCAAAGTGCGCACCCACTGGCTCCTCGCTGTGTTATACCCAGCCTCTCTCGGAGGAGCCAAGGGACGGGTCAAGGTTTATGACAGCCACCCCAACTCGACCGAAACAGCCATTACTGCCAGCGATGCGCTTCAGTTTCTGAAATCTCGGCTGGCCCGTGAATTTAATCCCTCGGATTGGATACTCACTTCGCAGTTCAGCCAGACTCAGCAAAGTGACGCTGATAGTGGGCTGTATTTGCTCGCGAACGCGAAATCTATCGCATTGAGCCTGGCAATGGTGCACTTGGACTCCGAAGCCCAAAGGATGGATCTGAGATGGCAGATTACGCAGGAGCTTGTGACGCGATCAATTATTGGGGGGGTTTTAGAGAAGGGCATGTCCTTTTAGAATTAGTTGATTCTATTGACAGCGCTATGCCGGACGTCCATTCTTCTATTTATCCAGCGTAATCCCTAGAAACCTGTCTTGCTCCTTGCTATACATTTACCTCACGGTGCAGATAAAATAGCTTGCTCACTCTGCAGCTAAACTGGCCTGATAAGAACCACTGCTGTACCACTACTCACCAGCGTCTCAAAACAGTCGCGCCAGAGGAAGTATTCCCCTTGTACTGTTGAAAGCAGCTTCCCAGAATCCACTATTCGTAGAGCCTGTGCATTGACTTCATCCTTTAAAAATGGCGTCTCATGAACTGTGACCCCCTTTTCAGAAAACGTAACGACCTGCTGCTGGCGGTAACTGGTAAGGTGAGATTCTAATGTTGTAGCCTCATGTTTAGTCAGCAACCTGATATCCAAATTCACATGACCAGACATACCTCGGGGGCCGAGTCGTTCGGGATATTTTGCGTTTGAGTGATATCATCCATCTGCTCAGCTAATTCTTCGTTGTCAGCTCTAGCTGTGTCACTCGGTATCGACTCATAGACAGGAGCATTGCGTGTCTCTTGGGCGGTATTTAGCGAAGCACTTGATTGATCACACTGATCTAAACCCCCCCAGAAGGCGAGGTATATTGACCGTTTCACGTAGAATGAGCTTATGCCCTCGCCGCCTCTTTGGAGCTCGGCCAAAGGAAGGTGCATTTTTTCAAGGAACATGTGCTTCAGGTCGTCTGATTCTTCGTTGTCATCCCAAACTTCTGGGCCACACCTCTGCGCGACGGAAACCCCACAGCCGGCCACCGTAATCCAAGGCTTCGAGTCTTCCACAGCAGAGGCGCCTAGTGTATTTATGGAATCTCTAATTTTTGTAGCAAGAGACAGTGCTTCAATTTTGAGGTCTGCAGGCTTATGATTAGGCAGAGCACGGTGTAGCAGGTTCAGCGCCATCTTTTGAAAGGGCTCTTCCATCAGTTGAGACGTGATCTCCTCCGAGGAAAAACCCACTGACTGGGCAAAATCTGCCAGTATGAACATCGAGTATGCAGTCTCCTGCTTACTGAGCGGCTTTGAAAAATGCCTAATGGCGAAGAGATGTAGTTGGCGAAATGCCAGGTTAAACAGGCTCTGATTGTTTCCCGTGTAGGTTAAATAAGTCCGCTCGCTATTCTGAATTTGGAGGGTGGATCCAAACTTCTCGAAGTGGGTGTATAAGTTCTGCCGCAGGGTCTTTATGGTCAGCCGCAGGGTCTCCTTGGCGTGCCGTAGGGTCTTCGTGGTCAGCCGCTGGGTCTTGTTGGTCTGCCGGCGGATCTTCTTGATCTTTCCTGGGAAAAGGCACCTGATAGCCTCTACGGCTGGATGCAAGTAGCGGAGATCTTTGATTAGAGAATCTAAAGTTAGTATACGATGACTGATACACAGCAGCCGAGAGGCGATTCCCTGTCTCTTCGACACCTCCCGGATTTGAGAGAATAGCAACCCGGGTGCGGCCAAGTTCTCTTGAATAAATTCATAGTCGTACTTTGAAACCGCTGGAGCTCGAAGCTGAATCATTTCGATTGTAGGATCGTCGGTACGCTCCATGAGGCGAGTATCGCCTCCTAGGATCTTGTTCATTGTCTGCTCAATCTTTCGAATGTAGTGTGCGATCTCCTGTTGGTTTTAGCAAATAATGTTAGCGCCAATGGTTGTAAAGTAATCATACCTCGTCTATCCTCATGTTAAGAAGCAAATGTAACGATCCTAGCTTGAACTCTTTCCATAGCCCTTTTATTGGGAGAAGGGAGTCTAAAGCGTTAAGGATAATCTCTCGTTTCAACAGTTGATCTATATCCCTGTTTTTTGTTTTTGTGAGCCTGGCTCTCCATTGTATTTCCCCCAGTGTATCAGCAGAGACTTGGCAGCGGCGCACCTGACGAAAGATCTCGCCATCGGTGTAATCGGAAGAGTAGCCGTACCCCCCCAGTAGGCTATGTCTTGTGTCATCATCAAGATCTGGCCTAGTCAGTATGAATCGGTATGTTCTGTACGGAATCTCACCTGTTCTATAAAGGTCCACCGTCCACCATCGCTCTTCGGGTAAGTACCTTTTCGCAGCAAGAATCCGGTGCTGACCGTGCAAACATTCTAGCTTCATGTTTTCGGGAAAATGCAGGCTTTGCGGTTGATCAGAGACACCTTGGAGAGCCTCAATATTCAGACCGGTTTTGAGCAAGGCGGTTTGAAGTGTGTTATCATCAATAACGGCAGGTATCCTATGTTGCTCATCCAGACACCCCTTCAATGCGAATTTCCCCTTCAATTCCTTAATTTTTGTCTCATCTTTGCCGCGGATTGGGTTGGGGAATGCTAGATGATCAATCCGAACTCGAGCCGTCCCTATTATCTTGGCGGCTTTGTCTTCTGCTACCCTTCGCTCAAATGCTACCAGGATTTGGGGACCAGATGCTTTCATGGTGAGGATTTCTGTCTTCTTCTGATATGATTTTAATATAACAAGATGCCGGAGTAGATACAAAATCGGTATGTTATCGATATATATGTAATTTTCCATTTTGCTGGTGGATCGCTGGCGGTTCTGTCATCTCGGTTGATGGCAGCAGAAATTTGAGGGGCATCATCCGATTATCCCCAGGGATAATCGGATGATGCCCCTCAATAATTGACACCCTGCTGGGATCATACGATAAAACTGGACATAAGTTGTGCGATGAGGCCTCTCTCCTCCTTAACTTTTCTCTTTGGCACTCGTCGTAACTTTACTTTATTTCATTATGGCACAGACGAGCACATTGGAGGATAAAGATAGCAAACGTCACACTCGTTGGCCAAGCGAAGATGGGAAGGGAAACCCGACTGCATTGGAGGATAAAGATAACAAATCCAAGCTCACTAAGATTCAAAGTTTGTTTCCTGGGCAGAACCACGAGATAGTGCCTTTGAAAAGCCTGAGTTCTTTGGAGATACCGAAGACAGGCCGACTGAAGAAAGATGCATCTGCAGCTATTCCTGCCAATTTACCCTTTAAAGTCAACTTCTCCGACTTAAAGACAATGGTCACTCAAAAGCGCCCTGCATTGAGCCATTGGGTAGAGAATCCGTGGGATACATATCTACAGCTTCGGACATTAAACCGGGGCGGCATCGTCATAGCAGCATGTACGCGAAAAGCGCCCTTTGAGATGGTCACCATCAAGGAAATACGGTCAGCTATTGATCCTAAAGATCTCAAATGGTACCCTCATCGCAATCTCGTAGCTTTCCTGGAATCCTATCAATTTGGAGAGAAACAGCTCGCTGTGACGGAATACACAGTCGCCACCCTGGACAAGGTATTGGCAACACCTTTGCCACTTGAAGAGAACCACATTTCGGCCGTGTCCTGTCAGGTAGATATATTTCCTCTGCATCATTACCCTGCTAAGAGAGATGTAGGTGTTTGAAGGCATTCGACACTTATCGCGGTCCGGATTGGTTCTCAACAACCTCAACACTTCCAAAATCCTGTTCACAGCTGACGGCTGTGTTAAAATAGGTATGCTTATATCATATCAGGGTTGTTCAAGGACTGATCTCTCACGTAGCATTCTTAGACGATTACCAGCCGTCGACGTCTACTCCTCACGCTCGTCCTTTAGGGGTCATTGCAATGGAAATGATGCAGAAAGGCATACCTCCTGATCCGGGACAGGGCCTCATCCTCAGACACCCAGACCTGTGGTCACCGGAAGCAGCGAATTTTTTGGCTGTGGCCTCTTGGGGCAGTCTAGATGACCTTGGCAATGTGAGCCACGCCGGATCTATAACCAGAAACTGCTAATTATTGAGTAGAACAAGTTTCTGAAATGCTCGTCGCCAGCTATAATGATCCCACACATAGAGTCTGCTCGATGGAACACGATCGAGAAAGGCGAATCAATCTCTCAAGAAGAAGAAACAGAGCAGCACGCGGCTCTAGAGGATCTCTTACTTGAGTATACATGAGCCATATGACTTAATTTCGCGTTAATATCAAAACACATTGTACTCATATGATTGCGCACTTAGTGCCAGTAACTGTGCTATTCATCAAAGTCCTCTACTTACAACCATAATACCTATGCAACTACTAACGCGGGAAACGTTCGGGTAGTGACTTTTAGGCGGCCGTTCACCAGTCCATCTCATCTGGGGAAGTCGCCCAGGTCCGCTCTTCGATTAGGAGTGCCAGTACTCCGTCCACAAAACATGGTCTGGGGAACAAGCAGATAGCATATCCATATTGTCATCGATCATATCCCAGTAATTTAAGTCCGAGTCTCTCAGACGCCTAAAGTTGGTTCCTGTCGGCTCGAGGCTCTGATCTCTGCACAATATAACATTAGACTCCCCCCAACGACCGTCGTGAGAAAAGTCTCCCCAAGCAAGAATTCGAAGTTCGGGTATTCCTTCCGAACTAAAAGCCCAATGTGCAAACTTTAGCAATGCTTGAGCAGCACCACTGAAGTCAGACCCGTTTGCAATTCTCTGTGTTCTCGTGGAAATCTATTGCCGAATCAGCCAACACATTCGAGCAGCCATGGGCTGAGTGGCAGACCTGCGGATTCTGTTTTGTGAGTCCAAAAGCCTCATCAAATATGAGCTCCCCGCCGTTCGAGTCTTCAAAGGCTAAGTGGCAGAACTTCTTCGAGCACCCATGGTGGCAGACATGCGGTTTCTGGATTGTGAGTCCAACAGCCTCGTTGAGCGTTTCTGTCCTCGGATATGTCAGAAACTTCCCGCCGCTCCCGGAATTGAGAAGATCGGTATCCCCTGGGCCATTGAGAAGATCTTCTTCGAACTTCTTGTGATGATCAATCCAAGACATTTTGATGTGTAAGATGCGGCATTTAGGTTTCACGGGAAGTTGGGCGAAAGCCGATTCCTTGCAGATAGTAATGTCAGCAATGAGACTCTATACAGGGGCTAGATCTAACCATTTCAGAAACTGGGCCACTTGTGCCAAAGCAGCTGAGCCTTGGACTATGAGACAAAAGTTCCTCTGAATTTTGCCACGGGATACCACCATCCACAACCTCGTTTTCTGGTCTATCTCTGTCGTGAAGAACCAGGCGCTTTAGGGTCGACTGATGGTTTACGATACTATTTGCTATAAGATGCCACTCGACGGGCTTGGTGAGCAGGAGAAAAAGGTCTTCTAGGCCTTGGAAAGATGCCAGAAAACGGACAATGACCTCGGTCAGCGCTTGTTCATACACTCTGTACCTGTAATTGTGAAGACAATCCCAGTCAATGACTAACTCAAAGGACTTTAGTTTTGGAGTTACCCCTTGCTCAAGAAGTGCCCCTAACAGTTCCAGGGAAGAAGGGCAGTTCCGTAACTGCAGCGTGCTTAAGTTCATCATGTTAAAGGAGTGGACGAATTCGTTTGCGAAAGGAGCAAAGGCGACGCCTACAAGCTGCAGCGTTTCTAGGGTTTGAAACAGGACTTCGTTCCGGTCCGATTCAATTCCGAGAACTTCTGTCGCAAAAAAGTTGTCTGGCATTCCAGTTTGTTGGGACCATCCACTCTTCGCCGTCTCCCACTCAATAAGATCCAAAACCAAAGTTCTCAGTCTTCGAGCTCCGTCTGGTTCTTAACAAAACCTTTGAGACAGTCAAAATAATCGCTCCTACATAGCCCTTTCCAGGAAAGTGATTGTAAGCTGGTAAATGATCTGAGATCAAAATATTGCACATACGCAAAGGTCGGACATCCACCATCGGTGAGAAGCGATATTGATCGAATGTTCTCCTGGCGTCCTATCCAATAATTTTTATTTTTCAGTATCTCACTTGAAACGCAACATCCCAAATTTAGGCTGCGCCCTGTTAGTATCGAATCCTACAATCAAGTTTATAAGACATACCTTAAACTCTGGAGGTTATTCTCGCCAAGAGCACCCAGCAAGTCAACAAATGCGATAGATAATTTTCGAAATGGATCCAGACTGGTGAGATCTACCTTAAATATACTCAGCATCCATCGGGGGTGAGCAGAAGTAAAGATTGGGTTGAGGCCATACTTCACTTCCATCGTCCATGTAATCTGGCATCTTTGAATCGTAGTGCGAACACCGTTTTCTCAAATATTGATGTAGTGGGGCTGCAAGGCAAAAGTTCTTTGTGAACTTGACATTGTTATTAGAACAAAGCTCGATCTTCCGTTTCAAATCATTTAAGCGTAGAACCTCATTCGCGTGTAGGGTGATTGATTCGTACAAACGAGGTGTCGCAAATTCAGCGACATATTTAGACACCTCGCAAAGACTCTTCAGATCTGATTGTGTACCAATCTGCGTGGTGATATTTAGCTTGAGTGTTTACTCAAACAGACGACGTGTTTCTTACGTTTTCTAAGATTAACCTAAGCACTTCGGCAGGTATACGATCGAGCATCTTCGCATACGCTGGATACAAGATGCTATGTTCAAAGTTCGCAATGTTTTGCGTGGGAGGGAAGTCACGCCAACGCTTCTTATTGTGGGGCTGAGTGGTGCACAAAGTGGATTGTAACATCCTGATCCCATCCCTCGTGCGGGACGGGCGACATCTTCGCCATTCCGAGAAAAACAAGTACCAGAGTCAAGTGGTGGGATCCATGGAGAGGCAGGTATCTGAGGGTAATGTAATAGAAATGATGCACAAAGAGTGGTTTGACTTATTCCAAGAATTTGGAGGTTCAAGCAGCATAAGCTCCATCTTCAACAGGTCCAAGGTCGGCAAACCCCAGATCCTCGAGTACCCATGAGCACTCATACTTTTGTGCATCGATCGCAGTTGCCATGGATAAATCCAGAACCCTCCGAGATTGCCTTTCCAAATGCCTCCGTACCGTAACCTGGTACAGTACTGTAAATGGAGACGGTACTTTAAATGGACACAGTACCGTCAATGGACACAGTACCGTAACCTGGCACAGTACTGTGTCCATTGACGGTACTGTAAATGGATACAGTACCGTCAATGGACACAGTACCGTAACCTGGTACAGTGCTGTAAATGGAGACGGTACTGTAAATGCACACAGTACCGTCAATGGACACAGTACCGTAACCTGGCACAGTACTGTAAATGGAGACGGTACTGTAAATGGAGACGGTACTGTAAATGCACACAGTACCGTCAATGGACACAGTACCGTAACCTGGAACAGTACCGTACCCTGGTACAGTACTGTAAATGGAGACGGTACTGTAAAAGATACAGTACCGTCAATGGATACAGTACCGTCAATGGATACTGCACCGCCAATGGATACAGTACCGTAACATGGAACCGTGGCATTCGAAGCTATGGCTAAGTTGCGGGTGCGCATATGCAGGTGAGAATTGGACTATCAAATCGCTGACCAGACATTGTGATACCCCCAGCAACAAAGATAACGACGCCCAGTATGCGGACGATCTGCACCAGACGAACGGCACGGAGGTAAGAGTTTAGAAGAGTTGAGCAAATGGGACGAAGGGCAATGCATGCCCATAATTAAGCTTCTCTTTTACGTTGTCAGTTATTAAATATAGAAGCTAAGTCCGCTAAGTATAGCCATGTCTGACTGCATCATCACCCGAGCATCATCACCCGAGCATGCCCATTTATAACTAGTCCAGTGGCTTTTGTAAGAAAGATTATGGCGTTGAGGATAAAAGGGCAGAGCTTCTAGAATTCTCACTTTGGTATGATCTTGAGCGGTGAATTGATCTTGAAGGAGCACTTCTAAGAGCGTCGATCTCCCTTACTCGGCAGACCATGTACTGGACATGCGGCCAGAACTCCGTTCTTGAAGCGGGTTTATGCAACCGCTCAGAATCAGGTGTCTACACAAGGAGTTGTCAGTTCGTGCTCTGGAAATGCCCGGACGGGTACAGAAATAAATACTATAACCTGGTCGTTGTGTCTTGGCTTGAAGGGCAATCGTATTGTTGAAAATGGCAGAACCTTCTCAAGGTAGATATTGCTCTCTATTGGATGGCTGTATGGATGATGATACGCACCATTGACTAGTGTTACAGCCCAGCAGGACGCGTCACCGTATCACCAGGTGGTAGCCATCATATATGGGATGGAGTGCAGGTCTTGTCATGGAAACTGATTATTTATCAGGATAGCTTATATACTCAACGTCAAATACTAACAAGGACAAAAACCAATCGTTAGCATACAATACGAAAAATGGGTTCTACTAAGCGAGACAGAAAGCTCAATGGCGTCAGATATACTGGATTTCCTGAGCCCTTCAGTACAGGTCAGTACCATGGTTTTCTTGCTCATCTACATAGCCTCACTCTCTAGATCGTAATACGACCTTGTCACATCCAAGCGCGGACATCTCCCCCCAAGCGTCCCTTGAAGCTTCCGATATTACCATCGAGCGCTCTATCTTGCGCCTCCTTAAGTACTCGCGCAAGCGTAGTTACAGCTCCAAGCAGAAGGGCTTCCTCAATCTGGGAAACAAATATAACGACATGCAGGATGCGGAAGATCTACGCAAGACAAAAGGCGGGGCGAGAGTGTAGAGTTTGAAGAGAGAAGCAAACAGGATGAAGCTTTCCATTTGAATGTTATCCGTTGTTAAAAATAAGACTTAAAATAGAATAGCAATGCTAAAATTCCAATATTTCCCCTCCCAAAAGTAGAACTCAACTTGTCTATAGCTAAACTCCTCTCTAACTAGTTAAGCCAGAGGCGAACGCATCGAAATGCATCAACATCAACGCAACCAACTGTTTCACGTTAGCCTCAACGCCTCCTATTTTCTTAATATTCCCTACCTGGTGATTTTCTTGGCCAATAGGAGTGCAAAAATATCCCGCACCAGTCTGTCCCTACTTCGCGGCTGAAATCAAGTTGTTCTCTTTCACGAAGGGGGCGACTGATTCTAAAGCTAGAATAAGATGTAAAGTTGCTGGTATGGCTCATAAAGTTCAAATTTTTGTTCTCTATCATCAATCCTGTACCTAAAGGACGGTTAGGCGCTGTGTAAATTCGTACATTAATCGGTTACACTTACATCCTTGCCCCGCCCATTTTTGGATTCCAAGTGGGTAGTTAATAGCAGTTTGGTTGGTACCACTTGAATAGTTAGTGATAGCTGAAGAGGTGGGTGTGGTTGCGAGGTAGGTGATGCCAGAAGGGATGACTGTGGTAACTGAAGTATTCGTTGTAGCTGAAGAGTTACTATTTTTGACAACCGAACCTGCAGCAAGGCAAGTGAAAGCGATAATTGAATAGATTAGATTCATCATGTAGATAAGTTGGAAGATAAATGGTTCGCCAAATCATACAAAATACTGAGTGACAATTTTTTTTTTCTTTCCAACCTGTTCCTGACATCGCCCTTTAATAATCTATGGCTGATACATGTGGTTCATCGATCTATTCGTTCTAGACCATCCGGTGGCAGCCCTCAAGTTCGGCTACCCTCACCTACTCCTTAGGGCTCTGCCCACCAGACCCCCGAAAACCCATCATGATCCAAACCTACCGTAGATCCATCGTTTGCGCACGTTGCATTTTGCAACTCTCTCCTCAAACGTGAATTCTCAGCCCTAAGCCACTGAATTTCTCGCTCTTGTTCGTCTGCGGCCTTCTCGGTCTTTATCCACTCTTCTTCGCATGTAGGTTCAGTATTTGTCTCCTAATAATGGGGGATTAAGGTACCATGTAGGTTTCTATTAACAGAGTCAACCCAGTTAACACGATCTACGTTAGTTAGCAATGAGATTAACATGAGGGATGGCAACCCTACTTTGTAATAGCTTCATGTTCGTCTGCAACACTGCGAAATTTGAATTCTACCCGTATTAGTGATAAACTTTGTTTTGTCTGGGCGACTAACCAATTCACACGTAAGATCAATCACTCCACGACCGTCATATGAAGGGCCTTGAATTAGGGTTGGCCTGCTATTGCCTTGCCAAGTGGAAATAGATCCAGTAGAGCTTTGAGGATTGGTTTGGATCTCATTTTGCGTAGAAGCCATGTTTTCAACGATGATAAATCAGCGACCTGCATTGTGATTATAACGGAGATCGCATTTCTATTTGTATTACTCTGTTTATTTTCGATCACTTGACTAGCCCCTATCCCGGCACATCTGTTCTGCGACTTGGCCTCATCATTTGACTTTTTCCTTGTCATCCGGAGCATCCTAAACATGAACCGTACATCCGATGGTCCCCCCCCAATTGTCACACCGATTAGGTATAATTTCTACTCCCAACGCGGATCCCAACCAAGAAATTGAGACCAATTTAAGTTGATCCCTTGCGGAGTATTGGCCTCGTCAGCATAAGCCCATACATCCTTGGAGCGCTCAATCTCATATTTGGTTTCTATCCTTATTGCCGAGGCACTCGAATCCTGCTTCGTGGTTTGTGTTTCCAAGCACGGATCTAGTCGAAGTTGGTTTGTCACCTCTGGGAGGTGATATCTGCTACTAACATCTAGATGCAGCTTTTGGTGCGCTCTGAGGTTATCTATTCGACCGAAGGCTCTTGGGAAGAAACAGCAATAACACATATATGGCTTTTCGCCAGTGTGAGTTCTCTTATGTCTCTTGAGATGCGAAGGCCTCCCAAACCGCTTCCCACAGTCTCGATATTTGCAGGAGTAAATCGCCATTGCTTTCAAGGGTCGATAGTTTGAGGCAGCTTAGTGTGCTCAAAGCTACGATATGACGGAGGGTGTCCAGATCTTATCGTACCTGACCACCCGACGGTACCTTCATATGGCGGATGACAACTCAAACTTACGTTAGGACATTAATATAGGGTGGTAGATGACTATTTACTTAGCCACACTGAGGAGGCAGCTGCTGAAGCCTCTAAAAGTTTGATTTGGGAAACGGTGCGAGTACCTGAGTCCATGTTGAGGAAACGTAAGCGGTCGGGACAGAAAGTTGGACAGGGAGAGAGACGAATATAGGTGAGAGACAAGAAGATGAGCGAGTGACGGATGAGGTTCTTACGGGGGAAAGAAAAGGGCTCAGCGCGACGGGCTGCGACTGGGCACACTGAGAAGGGCTACGGCGGCACGCTACAGATAAATTGGAACTGCATCAATTTTATGCACTACCCGCAAGGTCCTTCGTAGACGTACGTGTACCTGTGGAGCCGCCAGTCGTAGACGTACGTGCATCATCCGATGATGCCTGTGGAGCCGCCTGTCGTGATGTACGTGTACCACCCAATAATACACTGTGGGACCGCATCAGTTGCCATCAGAAGAACATGGTTCATATGCCTCCTGTTGAAGAAGAAAGGTGGCATCCGATCTTTGGGGATAATCGGATGGTCCCCCCTCAAATATCTGCTGCCCTCAATCGAGACGACAAAGCCACCAGCTATTCAATGGCGAAATGGCAAATTATATAATTACCAAAGGCAACGTTTTCTATTGACATCAATCCACAAGAGGACATGATTCTTACTCAGATCATGGACGCGGTAGAGCTAAGGATAGCCGACGACGAAGCCACCTCCCAAGAGACACACCATGCTGCTGTATATCAGAGTAGCAGAGGTATAACAGACGAGGATGGATTAGCTGAGCAGATGGATGATATCATTCAAACGCAAGATATCCCTAAAGTCTCAGCCCCCGAGGTACGTCTGATCATATAAATGTAGATATAACCTTACTAACAAGTTACTGCACGCAGACACTACTCCTCCCGCAGCACCTACGCAAAATGAAGGCTTTAACTTCCAACTTTTTTCAAAGCCATCCAAAAATGGTCAAGAGAAGTGCGATGATGAACCGAGCATGCGTAGATGAAACAACTCCTACGCAACCGGCTACAATGTTTACCATAAAGTTTGAGAGTCCCTGGGTTGAGTATGAATATATCCGACAAAGCGACCAGGTTACTGTAGCAGCGGTCATCGTATTTTAGACTGGCCAACATGCAAGAATTCCCGGCAACAAACACCATCCAACAGTCTCAAGTACTCGCTAGAGTATCACATCCAAATATTGCCAGCATCTACGGCGTATACTCTTATATTGACAGACTCTTAGTCGTCACCGAGCATCTCGATATATCCTTAGCTCAGTTAGACTTTCAATCTTACGAAATAGAAGAGTGGGAGATTGCTACTATTATTGCTGAAGTAGGCAACCATCTACTGTGCCTATTTTATAGTTAACAGTTTCAGGTTCTAAAAGGCTTGACTTACATATCTTGTCACACGGTCATACAACGAACGGCTCCTCACATGAGCACTGCAATCTTTAGAACCTGGAGATGTGCTTCAGTTTGACCTCTGAGGATCATGAGGAGTACATCGCGTTACTGTTCACAAAAGCTGAGATCTGATGGTGACTATGGTTGGAAACGCACTCCGCTTATCTAGGGTTGCATGCCGTCTCTGTCACCGGCAATGATCCTTATATCTCTTTGCAATACCATCCATTCCAAACGTCGTGGCCGGCGCGGGCCGACCATCCTCCCTGCTAGCGGTGGTAAATATGGTTGCATCTATTGTACTCATCCTGACACATCGGTCCAGGTCTACATCTTCCTGAAGCACTCCTTATGTACATTTCTCCTGATCGTACTTCTTCAAGGGTGGCGGTTCTTTGGTACAAAAGGAAAAGGTTGTTGATGAATCCATTTTCAAAAATTCAAAATCCATTGTTTGAAATGTAGTAAATAGAGAACCATAGACATCCAGGAAATTGTACTTATCCCCCTATTTTCTCATACCAATCTGAACTTCCTCCGTTCTCGTCTCATATGCATAAACTCACCATCCATAATTCCATGGACATACATTTCTCCAACAAGAACACAAGTGTCTTTCTCCCCTGTACCATTGTTCCGTAACAACAACGGTACCCCCAAACCATAGATAATGCAAATCATATCCCCAGGCTCTGCTCCTCGTGGGCAAAGTCCGACATAGCCATTGGATGATACAAACGGAGATGTCATTCCTCGAACTATCTCCCTCAATGTGCCTTTTGAATACTTCCGAAAAATGCTCCCTTTCTCCAGCTTCAAAAGAGCTGACCTATACTGCCTTTGTCCAAAAGAGCTGGTACTTGTGATTTGCGCGTAAAGTTCTTTCCCACGACGCTCCATGTCATTTATTGGTATCCGCCGAAGAGCGATTATCTTATCCTGAGCAGTGTAAATATTGCTCTTGACTAGGAATTTCCTGATCTGGTTGATGAGGGGTATCACAGTTATCTTGCCCTTCCACCAAATATCTCCTCCCACCTCCTCGATCGTGTCAACGACCACCCCATCAATCTCTAAAGTTGGGATATGACTGGAATCATTTCTTTCACAGACAAAGTCGCTATTGAGCGACGCGTTAAAGATACTCATTTGCCATATCCTTTTGTTGATGCTGCTATGTATTGGTAGGGATCGTATGTCGAGTACCCACGATGGTGGAAACTCATCGACGTTTTTCCTTTCCGTTCGGTCGTGGCATCCACAAAGTGTAAGTATTCCTGGCCCCTCCTTTTGGATCAATTTGTATGTAACGTCCGTGAACACGGTAGGCCATTCAAGGTCATATCGTGGTTCAATGTTCAGTTGCTCGGCATCGATCGATATTCCCAGGAAAGCATACACCAAGTCCCTGCAATCAGAGGCATGTAATTGACCAAAGTCGCCTAGATCGTTGTCCAGAAGATGATCGATTAGCTTCTTCTGCTCCGGGCCCTGATACTGCAATCGATTTGCCACAGTACATTGGACGGTTTCGAGCCTTTTTGTATTGATCGGAGACCCATTCCGCATAGTATCATAGCGTATTGCCTCACGGAGCAGAAAATAACCGGCGCCAAACCATGTAGAACGCGAATCCATTTGATAACTTTCTGCGCCCGAGAGCAAAGCATAGGCGTTGACTGCTGCGGCTAATAGTTCGAACGATATCCATCTTCTTCCACATACAACAGTCACGGAACTCGCAACGGCCACTTCTTGTTGAACCCATGCTCGTCCAAACCATGAACATCCGAAGATTTTCTTCAGCGCACGTTCCTTCTTGAGGTCCCATCCTTCGCTGAGAAATTCGAGTAGTTTCCCTCGTTCTGTAGCCGTTACAGCGTGCGGATCTGCACCCCAAGCATACTCCAACTGGCACGCTTTGCCCACTCTCTCGAGCTCCTCCAATCCCATATAGCGCCACCAATTACCAGCGCCCAACCATACAATGACTTCAGTGGCATTTTCATAGATTCGCTTCATTTGCTGCACTTGATGCGTTTTCTCGTCGTTATCTTTTTGATTGATGCAAATTGCATCGGCCCAGATGTAAGTGCTCTCCTCTTTACCCGCCAAAACTCCAACATGAAGATTGAACAACGCAGAATGCAGGCTTGCTGTAATTCTTGACTTGCGGTTGTTGATGATGACTCCTTTAGTCATAGTAGAATTGCCCCAGGCATATGAGAGTGCTTTATAGCTCTTTGGATCAGCACTCGACATGTGGACAAGCTCGACTTTCAGGACTTTGAGATCCACGCGGTCTTGTACGTCTTGATCTTGATCCTGGTCTATTGTACCGCGCACCGAGTCTTCCGCTGGGGGCCATAGTTCAGTGGGAGGATTTGGTTGAAACGGTTCACTGTGTATAGGATCTTCGTCGTTTTCATCGATATCGATGATCCGAAGTAGCCTGATTTCCTCCTGCCACTCAAGCGGCTTGTATCTGAATCTCTTCATGGCCTTTACTAATAAGCACCCTTTTTTTCAGAAGGATCAGATCAGTACAGACCCATTGAAGCAAAATCAATGTTACTATATGAGTGTCATAGTGGGCCATGAGCCATGTGACGTTAGACATTAGGCTCCTTGTATTCTTGTAGCAGCGCTCGAAAGGGGGGGGGCGGTGCCTTCCACACCCTTCCCTAATTAAATGTTGATTGGATCGGGTGGCGTTTCGATTGGCGCACAGAAACGAGCGGGCGGCTAGCCTCAATCTCGTCGACCAAAAGAAGGTGGGAAGGCATGAATTGACACCGAGAACTGCTTAATGAAACAGGTGTCTATCCAGAAGTATTGCAGACCATCCTTCTTAGCTAGATTTCCGCAGAACCGGGTCTCTTTATCTCATGTAAGTAGGTGAGGGACATGGAGGGAACAATGACAATCGGGGTGTGGAGATCTGATGGCTACTCATTGGTCTCTGGTGCGTCACATGACGGGTGCGCCAACATCAATCATATCGCGTCGACAAGGCTTTGGATCATTGCATTACACCAATGCAGCGCTTGCGACCAAATATTCCTTGCCACTACATACACAAATGCAGCGCTTGCGACCAAATATTCCTGGCTACTGCATACGCTAATGCAGCGCTTCCGACCAAATATTCCTTGGCGGGTTTACATATCCTTTTGATGGCGCTGTAAGTGGTGCTTGGCGCTACACTCGGGAGCAATTACAACCTCAAAATCTCTACGGATTGCGTTTGGAGTCAAGCAACAATGAGACGGGGCGATCACTAGCGATGCATAAGGCCGAAAGGGAGTGAGAGAAGCGCGAGAGTGAAGGATATGCATTGGACGACAATAACGACATAATTATCGGACTCGGGTAGGGCCTTTGACGGGCATCTGGCTAAACTTTTAACTTTCGGTGACTCTAAGCATCACCCGTGAAATCAACCATCTCATTCACTGTTGTTCTGTTGCTGTGCTGCGGCGGTAAGGACCTGAGGGCGCTACTCTCAGCTACTTCCTGCCGCAGTACACTTTTCGCATCTTTCAGCTTGAGACATCTGTTTGCCCGCATCTCCTTTCTTTTGGATTTCCCACCGTGTTGTTCCGATCTCACAGGAACTACATCGTACGCGCACCTTGAATTCCGTCTCAACCATGGTACCCTCCTTTATCCTTCTGTTCTGCCTTTCCTTCAGTTCGGATTTCATACGAGCGTACCACTTGACATCCACTTCATCAGGCGTGTAGAGCTCATCCGTTAACACTTTCGTGCTTGTGGATCTTCGTTTTCCAAACTCTAGTGGTTCATAGCTCTCTATTATAATAATTAGCATCGTGTCAAGCAAGCTATCAAAAATAATGAGGTTCCATCCTACCTAAAATTGAACGTGAAATAGCTGCCGAATCTCTCTGGTCTTGCCGACCCAATTCACTATTCATTGTTGATGTCAGCTTCATCGGGAGCTGGATGTCGCTTGCTTTTTCCTCCGTTTTTTTACAAATACTGCTATAACAATAACGTTGCCACTCGAGAGTGCTTGGGTACGCCATTTCAAATAGTTGCAAGGAATGGGATATGATGAGCGGGAGATTGACTGCTTTATATGCGCCTCCGTGTCATTAGAATCTCACGCCTTCTCGCACTTTCGCTGTGGCGCAAAAATGGAGCGATCTGGACAACCTTTCCAAACATATCCTATCAGATGTGATATTGTGTAGTTGGGGTGAGGGGGTACACAGGGATGCCGAGACATGGGACGTCGAGATTCGGATACTCGCCTCGGAGGCGTCTCATTATGTCCCCACCCCACAGGCGTATATATCAAGAAGGGGGTTCGCCTTCTTCAGAGCGGCAGATAATCGACAAGATGTGTCCGTATACACAGGTGCACTATAAATGTGGGCATCGTGTTTACACAGTGCGGGCGTGGTGCGATAAATACAACAGGACGCATGTCCGCTGCAAGGTGTTCGTTGTTGCTTATGAGCGGCGGTATGTTCGTACTTTTACTCACACTTCTCCGGCTTTGCTGCCTGGTCTCAGTTCCACAACAACCAAACACTAACACCCTACCAGCACCTACTCCTGCGGCCCCTGCCGACCCGCCGTCGCAGCACCCTGGATGGGAGCACTCAAACTCCCCATCCTTACAGAACGCCGCCTACATCGTGTATGGCGACATGATCCGCCACCCCGTCCCATCCAGAGAGATTCGACTTCAATTAAATGCCCACCATTAGTCAAAAGTCCATTAAAAGTATTGTGCCCTCGTCCGTTGCCGATTCGCATGTTGCGATGACGTACGTTAGAAAAGAGGGCTTGTCTTGTACGTCAGAAGTAATACGGTAGTAAGGACATACATATGTTCAGATTATAATACAGTTGAGTTATATACACGGAAATACATCGCGGGGATGTCTTCCTCCTCCCAAGCAACATCGGCTTCTGCCCATGAGTAATGAGATATCAAAAAGAATCTTCAGCATTACGTGTTTTTGGCTTTTGTCCGTAAACGGCGGTGCTTCTCTCGTCAGCTGATGCACTTCTGCAAGATTAACTGCCAGGCGATACTTACACTTCATAATATGCTTGGTTTGCCTCATCACGTAACGCCGCTCTAACTTGAGCTAAATATACCTGAACTGCTGGATAGGACCACTATACCCAGTCATTAGTAGTAGTAAGCATAAATACTGAAAAGAGAACACACCTTCATCCGTTCCATCAAAACCAACAATGCAAATCCCTCTAAGTCAGAGTTGTAGAAATATCGATTCCACTTGGCCAACCTGCTCTCGCCACGAAACGGGATTTTATACCTCTTCTCGGCTACATTGACGAAGCCGGCGTGCTCCATCCAACCCTTTATCTTCCCTGCAACGTCAAACGTCGTCCCAATTTTGTCTCCAGATTCAATGAATGGCGTTGCCCAGTCGAACAGGATGTGTCCTGGGCCGAAATCGCAGTTATCAGACTTAAGATGCATATCCATCTCTATGTTCTCGAGCCAGCCGCCGGGCTTTGTGGTACGGAAAGCTCTTGAATAAAGTGCGGGCCAATCGGATATGCAGCCCAAGAGCCCGCGGATATGTATAAAGTCGTAAATGTTAGGGGCCCGCGTCCACTCGAGTTGAGCATCATCCATCTCGAAGCGGAGGTTGGCTGGGACCCATTCAGGCTGGATGGGGGAGATGTCTGTCGCAGTAACTGCGGCTGAGGGGAACTCGTCGGCAAAGTCTCTAGGAAGCGCTTAGTAACCTTGCATTGTCTTTGCGGAGAGGAGGGAAGCTCACATTGCCCAGATGCCTGTTCCAGTGCCGATATCAATTACTTTCTTGATGATTGTCAGGAGAGAGTTTAAAGTCGACTTCAGTAGTGGACGCAAACCTGTGGATTGTTTCCAATTGGCGCAAGGAACAGTTTGTTGTCGAGTAGGAAAGTGTACATGTGGTGACTAGCAATGGTCAGAATTAAGGCTGCCTGAATCAGTGAGTGGGTAAATACGCTATATCAAGAGACTCCTGAGCAGCCTCGTCATTTGGCAACCTGTGAAGGAGATTAGTTTGTTCCGTTGATAGAGAAGAGGTCATACCAATAACTGGTACCTGGGTAATTGGGGTAGGTTCTGCCGTAAATTTTGGGATAGTCGAATAAGGACTCTGCCATCGAGGTGGTGGAACTATCACTATAATGTTTTAGTCAGTGATTCTTTGGGCTTGCCTTACTGCCGAAACTCACATGCCACTGTCACAGCCAGAGTCAAAATCGCTTTCGTCTTCCTCAGATGGGTCATCAACAACGACATCGGCTGCAGCAGCTTCTTCTGCCATAGTTGGCTCGAACAAGTGACCCTGGTTGACAAAAACTGCTCCGCAAGATCACTACTGACACGAAGTAGTGCAGCACCGGTGAAGAATATAGTGGACAGGTACTGGTTGCCTCCGTGCAGCAGCATCTTCTTATGCGGTGTTCTGAACACAAGCGTTGAGACATGCTGCGAAACAAGGGCATCATATCAGACTAAATGGGCTGTCCTCGCAGGGGTTGTATTGGATTTGGGTTGTCAGGCTAGTGGGGTAGTAAGGGTCTTGGAGCTTGGTAACTGATTGGATATTTTTGGTGGCATTTTGGGAACTCATTGGTAACTTTATTGAACGTTGCGGTGGGTGGCACTGTCCAGTAACAATCGAAATGATCGCTTTTATTAGAACAATAGGATAACTCCGCCGGTAATGTTGGCCATGTTTGACGATCCTCCACCCACAATACATTATCATTTTACCTCAACGTGCCTGATGACACGAGGGGGTCACCCGTATCACCAGGTGGTAGCCATCAGATATGGGAAGGCTGCTCAGAGCTTCGTTCCCATAGACGCCACCCCCACAGCTGCTGTGTGGTATACCCTCCCCTCAAATCCGGTGCTCCAAAAAAGTCATCGGTTGATTCACTGATAAGACTAAACGTACTGCGGCCTCTTGCATTTCACGTACGCTGGTAAATTATTCGTTTATATAATGTACATAAAACAAAGCTCGAACGTATGCTAAAACCAAAAAAAGAATATCTGCGTAGCAGGACTGTTTAAAACTCGCCATCGCCAAAAGGCCGCTTGCAACATAATGCCGATACATCACTCTAACAGAAGTGAACGAGAATCAGCACAGGAAGTGGTAGCATATGCCTTGGATGTTATCCTTCTTGAACCGATGCAACATAGCCAATTCCTTGCCACGGAAAGCAGTGTTACATTGCCCTTATCTCCATTGCCGCCGAGTGTACGTGATATATGGTCGAGATTGTCGATAAATGACAACAGTGGAGTCCTCCCTTCACTGAGATCATTTAATGAAGGAACGAAAGGCAGGGTCATACGCTTAGGTAGACCTTCTCCATCAGGTGTACACATCTCGAATTTCGATACAGCTGTCTCAGGCCGATAGTCATGCGTAACGTAGTAATAAGGCTTCCATGGACGGCGTTGAGTATCTGTGAGGGCCATCACGACCAAATCCAATAGAAGCTGTGTGCAGGATGCACAATGCCAATGCGTCAACGAACGTGTGGGCCAGTGAGAGTAAACAAGAGCTGGGTGCGGCGAAATGTGGTAGTTGCTTCATCCAGAAAGGTTTCGAGAAGTGACGGTATGCAGAATAGGTACCAGCGAAGAGAGACAAGGCTCGCATGTAGTATCAAAGGAGCGTGCACCCGGCGAGAGTAAAGAACAGCGGTGAAGCGTGACCGGCGAAGATGATCAAGTATGATTGAATAGGAATAATGAGGAGGACAGAACTGATAGCCTCGTTCTGCAGCTCCTTCTTATACATTGAAATGGATCCCCCACGTTGGAGCACAGCTCGTTGGACCAACATCAGATCAGATCACTTTCCCTCAGAGGTTCTCACCATCTGGCTGATTAGAGAGCACTCCCCGGCACTACAGGACATGCAAGTAAAGTAACATTCAAGGTAGGTAGCGGCGTGTTAATAATTGGAAACAAAGACAAAGACCCGCAGGAGTTCTGTGAGACAATGCACACTAATCCCCAAAGGTCGGTTCTATCCAGGTCGTGGTAAGAATCGACCTTTTGGGACTAGTGTGCATAGGAAGAGTGTGCACGTAGACCAGGAGGCGTGAACGCATCCAAGCCTCACCAGGTTTCGTCGCGTCCCGTCTGCCTCAACCAACCTACAACTTTCAACTATGGTCACTGTTGATACAATAATAAGCCAGCTCGAATCGTTCGATAGGACCGCTACAATTGAGGAGCTTTTAGAAAAGCCAAATGTGAGTACGTCTTGATAATATGGCCCACCTGTCTAACGTCTCAAGAGGTCGTCAACTTTCTGCGGGAAGCATTCGATAGTCTTCCACCAAAATCGAAAACCATAGCACGAAACATATCAAGCAAAACACCAACCTCGAGCGGGTCGAAATCTCGATGTACGTCTCTGGTCGCAATACTCGAAGTCGGAGAAATTGCTCTTCCGGAAGAGGTACAGACCCTATTCATTGGATGTAAGGAAAACCCATCAAAATTCTGGAGTTCCGTGGGGATTCAAAACGATGCGATATGTTTCGCTAGAAGTGAGTCGATTAGTACTGTTGCTTCACAAGCCTATATAGGCTTAACTGCTCTCAATACCCAAAGAAAATGGGGTACTATCTCTTGGAGGTACTACACGGTGTTCTTTTACGACCTTATCTTATTAATAGGTGACGGTAAAATCAATCTTACGGCCGGGCTTCATAGAAAGCTTCTTGAAGTGCTACACAATTCCCCTTTGATCACCGATTCCTTGAACATAATCGAGAGCAATCTAAATACGTGGGTCATTGCTGGTTCTAGGTATAGTAAGTTTTGCAAATCCCTGGACGACGGCGCTTTGTTTTTACTTCCGGCGTTGTCGGACAGCATGTAAGTTGCCTCCATTGCAAAGCTGCGGATCTTGCTAATGAATCAGATGGGAAGATGCCCACTCACTGTGCGGGTCTGCATATGACCAGGCGGTTCAGCATCTTATTGACCTTAAGATCTGCGAATTGTCAAGGGAACTCGGTGCTGATGTTCTTGGCACGCATATCCGAGCCGCTGCCATTAATCTTTTTCGATGGAACGTTGAAACATTCCGATTGGCAAAACCCCTTCACTCCAAATCAGCAGCCGAGGGTCCCGGTTCCTTACCTGATGCCCAGCATAACGAGAAAAGGGCGCGCAAGAGGCATAAAAAGTCTGATCACACACCTCCTGGAGATAAGACTCAACCTCATCTCCCAGCACAGCCAGCGCAGCCAGCGCAGCCACCACCCGATGCCCAGCATAGCGAGAAAAGAGCGCGCAAGAGGCAAAAAAGGTCTAATCACACACTTACTGGACAGCAGACTCAGCCACATTTCCCAGCACAGTCAGCACAGCCACCACCATCAAGTGTGGCAGGAACAGGAGTTAGTTCTCAAACTCCGGGATGGCATAGCACAGACGCTGCCAATCTTGAAATTTTGAGCACTGCGGCATGTAAATGCAATCCCTGTATTTTTCTTTTGAAGGTGGCTTGCTAACAAGATCAAGCTGTCACTAGCGCGCCACATCAGATATCAACCCGTGGGCAGGTCGACCAGCGCGAGCAAGGCACCCAAGCTGCCCATCATGTCCTGCACCCTTCGCCTAGAAGCTCATCGATCATGAGTCAAAGTGAGCCAACTCCACCGGAATCACGCATACCGTTTCCTGAGTCAGCTCGTTGTAGTGCTAACCAAGCAGGTCTTTTCGACTTCAATAATGGCCCGCCAGTCACGACTGCAAGCCAACAATTCAACAACTTAAATGACGACCCAGCAGTAACAGCTGCAAGCCAACAATTTTTCAACTTCAATAATGACCCCGCCGTCATAGCTGCAAGCCAACAATTCTTCGACTTCAACAATGACCCTGCCGTCATAGCTGCAAGCCAACAATTCTTCGACTTCAACAACGACCCCGCAGTCATAGCCGCAACCCAACAGCTCAACACCTTCAATAATGACCTCGCGGTCATAGCTGCAAGCCAACAGCTTAACAACTTAAATGACGACCCAGCAGTCATAGCTGCAAGCCAACAATTCTTCGACTTCAACAATGACCCTGCAGTCATAGCCGCAACCCAACAGCTCAACAACTTCAATAGTGACCCCGCGGTCATAGCCGCAACCCAACAGCTCTTCGACTATGACCCTGCGGTTACGGCCGCTGCCGCAAGCCAGCAACTGTTCAACTTCAACAATGATGTGACTGTTGGCTAGTTTCAACGGTGATCCAAACTGCTCAGGTGGTGTCTATAGGTATGGGTACATATATCAATCGCTCTCGTTTTTAACAAGTTTCCAGCCGCTTTGTTCTTTTAACAGCGATAAAGATCCAAGTCATTAGAATCTAGGGTACACTAGGGGAAAGTTTCGATTTCATATTGCAGTATCTTCATCTCGTCTCCTATGGACATTGTCGAACCAAATGATCTCAGGTCTTAGGAACAGACTTATACATAGACTTCAATAGTCCAAGTCTGCTACCACCTTCCTTGGGATATTCTATAACTAACTCCCCATCCATGATAATGGCCTGACCAGGCAATAAATTGATATCTTTGGCCTTTTCCTTCAGGACTTGTTCCGCACTCATTCGATGTGACCCCTCCACAATCCTGAAAAGGCCATTTTGTGGACCAAGCTCCTCTTCGACGGTTCTGTATATGAATACACAATTTCGCCCTGCTCTCAGTCGCTGTAGCTGAGTAGGATTTTCCATCCAAACTACGACACCATTTGTTTGTGTTCTGGCGTTCTTGTATGGTCCAGAAAGAAGGCGGTTGAGGTATTGATCACCGTCGAGCTGGCTGCCATGTCAGCCGTCTCTATTACACACAAATAGAGGGCACTAACATCGAGTCCGTAGTGAAGAAGCTTATCGCAATCCGCACCCCAGCCCAACGCCTCGAATCCCAGGTTTGAGGTGCTGTTCTGGATTTTCTGCAGGTTGTCCGCCGAGATCTCAGCCTTCGCTGCTTCGATCATCTCTCGGGGAGGAGGCGTGCCTTTCAGAATCTTGTACCCTGGATCGTTTGACATTGCGGTCATCAAAGCAGCACTGTTGGTTTAGGTGGAGCAAAAAGGGTAGTTTGTTCAATAATTGTCGCATGTATCTGTAGAGGGGTTGACGGAATCGGTAAAAGCGTTGACCCACTTATGTCGCGGCACGTGGCCGAATGAATGACGTCGATAAAAAGTCGAGGGTAATGTTTTGTTATCCAACGTGATAAGTGATGTTAACAGTAAGTAAACAACTATCGAGCAGAGATTTGCCAGACAAAGCGAGCTTGGGCACAAACATTAGTTGCCCAATTTAGTTTATGGAGACACCGGTAGTATTTTCGACGGGTAAAATTTGTCATCACGGTTGGTGCCTAAGTCTGACCTGGAAAGGTGTGAGCTACATCCTGTAGAAGGCATGGCGCTGCGTCTGGAGCTGGTTTGACCGGGCGGCGGAACGTTTCTCCGCTAGGTCGGCCCGATCAAGATGCTCGAAATCAGGCACGATCAAGCAATAATATCACATGACATCTGAGCATGACCAAGCGTTTATGCTTGCCCGATGCGCTCAGCCATCCAAGGCACTAAACTCAGTTCTCGAAATAACCTCTTTTTGGTGCTATGATCACTCATGTCGCCAGCACGCGCTTTTAGAAGCTATGTCAATCAGTTGTGTTATTTCGCATCCTTGACGCTCACATTACTCAAGATACCATTTCATGGAGCAGTGATGCTTTGATTAAATCAGCCATGCTGCGTAATGGATGGACGTCGCCGTCATACGGTATGGCTGACGGCGACGTCAACCTTCCGTTATTGACTTCCAACATTCATCCGCGATGTGGATTGCCGTATAGTGACAGTCGTTGATGAGTATAAATGAGTCGGTGCGTGCACGTTTGTGTCTTTTATTGAAACATCGAAAATTTTCTGAGTAGCAACCTCTCTGCCTTCGTTATAAAGAAATGGACAACGGTCAAACTCACGGCGCTGGCCGATGTCTTGTTGACAGATCTTTAGATGAACCGCCGCTTGAGGTTAATGGATCAGACGGAAACTACCTATATCTCAGCAACGGCCAAATGATCTTTGATGCTACAGGTGGTGCAGCTGTGGCATGTCTAGGACACGGTAACCAGGAAGTCATCCAGGCTATCACAGATCAATTATGGGTCAATACATATTGCAATTCCATGGTTTTCACAACCAAAGTCGCTACTGAACTAGCTGATGAGATTATTTCAGGGACAGGGAACCTGATGTCAAGGGTCTATATCTGCAGCTCTGGTACAACTTCGTCTCCTTAAGTTTTGTGCACTGGTTAACTTTCTACTTTAGGCTCTGAGGCAACAGAAGCTGCAATGAAAATGGCTCGGCAGTATTTCATGGAGCTTTCCCCCCTACAGCCTCAACGCACTAAATACATCGCCCGCGAGCACTCCTATCATGGCAATACTCTTGGCGCCCTTGCTCTGTCCGGCCACCTTGGCCGCCGCAAAATTTACTGTCCAATCTTATCAGATAATATTTCCTGGGTTTCTGCGTGCAACCCATACCGCCAGCGCCTTCCATATGAATCTGACGCCGATTTCGTCGCTCGAAAAGCTATCGAACTAGACGCTGAGTTCCAGCGCCTCGGCCCTGACACTGTTATAGGATTCGTCTGCGAACCTATTTCTGGTGCCGCCCTCGGCTGCATTCCATACGTCCACGGATACCTCCCTGCTATGAAAACAGTATGCCGTAAATACGGCGCTCTGTTTATCCTAGATGAGACTATGTGCGGAATGGGCCGCTCAGGTGATCTTCATGCTTGGCAGGGAGAGCATGTCGATGGAGATCTGGGGCAAGATTGCCTTCCAGACCTACAGATGATTGGAAAGGGTTTGGGAGGAGGTTATCAGCCCATCGCTGGGGTCATCATTGGCAAAGAAGTTATTGCAGTCGTTGGATCTGGAACTGGCGGCTTCAATCATGGACAAACTTATCAGGCTCACCCTGTTGCTTGCGCCGCCTCACTAGCCGTGCAGCGCATCATCCGCCGGGATGGTCTCTTATCTAATGTCCAGAAACGAGGACTTAACCTCTCACAACTGTTACGCGATGGGCTTGGTTCACACCCCAATGTCGGGGATATTCGCGGAAAGGGCCTTTTCTGGGGCATTGAATTCGTGCAGGACAAAGCGACCAAGGTGCCTTTCCGTAAGGCATTGAATGTGGCGAGTATGATATCAGAAATGGCCCTTAAAGACTTCAATATAACATTGTATCCCGGCCAGGGGACGGCGAACGGCGTTGATGGAGATCATGTGCTTGTCGCTCCCACCTACAATATTCGGATAGATGCAGTGGAATATATTGTTCACCAGCTCGTTTCAGCTGTTCATACTTTTTTTTCGCGCCAAGCGTGGGAAAGCGAGTTGGGAGGCGTGTTGGAAGGCAAGCAGGAAGACGAACATGTTATTGGGGATAGGATGCTTTATGGTGAGCACTACTTGGCGTCCCAATAGTTTGAGGGGAACCAGACAAGGATAGAGAATGATATTGCACCTGCACTCTCATCGTCCCAGGATTTACCGTGTTGTAATCCCACCCAAACTAGTTTGCAAAGAATCTCCTGAGAGAGCAGCCATCTATCTGCAGATATGTTTCAGCGAGTATGAAAATCTCTCTGATTGGGGCGTCCAGCCTGAAGTGCTGCTGGGCGAGGCCCTGCAGCCCACTTTTCATACTCGTGTGCTGGGTATATATAGAGGCAATTCCCCATGTTCGTTCGCCCTGTTTGATCAGCGTGTGTCTACCTTTCGCAGCCTCCAACTCCAACCAGATTCAGTGAGGTATTGCAGCCCTAAAACCTTCTCATTATTCGTTATACATTAACTGACTACATAGCATGGATTCAAATCGCCTCAAAGAAGTGCAGCAAGTTCAGCATGCTTTGCGAACATCCGAGGAGGCCCAAGAGGCTGTCAGCACGCTGATGGATAGTCGGCTTCATTGGAGCTTGAACAACTCAACCATAAGCGGGATCATCTTCAGAGTTGCGACCACTTATCGAATGCTCATGAAAGCAGAATCGACGACTAATGCTACTGGACCATCTTTTCTGGGTTGCAATCCAGGATGGGCTATTGATGTGATCAAAGAAGTCTCCAAAACGACGACTTTCAACGCATGGTGCCATGAATTACCGGTTACGATACACCTTACAGACCTTCCTGAGGCTATATGTGACGCTTTTGGGTGTCTGATAAGCACTACACTGCTTGCGACAGAAAATAAAAAGCTGAAATTGAGAAAATCAGAGATGCTAGGAGTGTTGGAGGAGTCAGAGTGGCTTGATGCTGAACGAGGTAGGAATATTGCTTGCACGAGGGCCTGCTTTCTAACTTGTCTATACTAGAATCGCATGCTCTCTGGCACGAGTATGAAGAGTTAATTACCGAGCTGGACATAGATCATCAAACAAAGCGACTGAATCAGCTACGTCGGCTAATAACAAAGGGAAGAAAGGAGATAGGCCGTCAAGAGAAGCAGCTGGATACTGAGAAGGAGGCACTTCGCCTTGCAGCAGAACACCTGCAACAAGTACCTACTGAAAGTTTCCTGTTCGAAAGGAGGCAGGTGCAATTCTTGACGCCTCAGATTAAGATGTTAGAGGAGCGACATGATTTCCAAAAATCTTTGCAAGATATCAGAAAGGATGAGTGTGATCGGCTTGAACTTAAGTTCAAGGGAAGTGAGAAATTAATTGCAATGCTGCAAGCGCTATGCATTTGCCAAGGAGTGATGGATGACAATGGTCACTTCAAACAGCCAAGGAAAGGCTCCGATGGTCATGCAAATTCAGAATAGGGCGATCAAGGTGTGGGATGGAGCAAATTGTCGAGGATTGAGACTGGCGGATAATTTCGAGTTATGACAAATGATTATTCAACACAACCTTTTTTCAATGAAGCTGGTCATTATGACTTTGTAGCCTCGTGCATTTGTGGTGGTGGACTCTTATCGATGGTCATGTGTTTGTTGCAAGTCGTCTCCATAGGCCCGGTCACTGTAGTCACGGCATCGGAGACTCTGTTCGTCCATTGTTCTTACATCATGTGACGCCGGGCCAGCACAGATCGGCTAATCCACGGAAGTCATGAGTGGTGTAAACAAACAACATCATGAGCCACAACTAAACCAACATCGCCAAGATGGAAAAGCAGCTTCTAGAGCTACAGAGGAGGTTCGCAGCGGAGCAACGAAAGTCCCAGCAAGCCGAAGCACGAGCAGAAGAGGAGCAGCGTTTACGTGAGGAGGAGCAACGTTTACGTGAGGAGGAGCAACGGAAGTCCAAGCAAGCCGAAGCACGAGCAGAGGAGGAGCAACGACGACGCGAAGCTGCCGAAGCGGAATCTCAGCCAATGAACCTCATCGAGTATCTCGAATCTTGCCATAGCTTCTCGCTTACCCTCAAAGTTATCACAGACAAGTCTCTATCTACACAGGGCGACACTACTGTACCCGCCGGCCGGCCATACCCTCAGCGCATTGTGCCTTGGGGAGATTTTCCAGCACAGCAGGAGAAGATCTGGGAGAAGCTCTCAACTAGCCCAGACTTCGATTCGCAGCGCGTCTTTCCGTCCGCACATCAGCTGGATTATGTGCGGAAATATCTTGATCCGATTGCCTCAGAGGTTGCACTTCGACACTTTGCGCGAGACACTGTCGAGAATCCGGTACGCACCTTGATCGAAGAGATACATAAACACGAGCAGTTGAGAGAACAGCTTCAACTGCGGGGAGCGATGATCTTTGAAAGCCATACAAACCTAGTGCAGCCAATCGAGCAATCGATGGAGAATGAGATGGAACATATGTCTATATCAGAGCCGAATACGTCAAGGGCAGGGAGAAGCAGAGCGAAAGGCAAAGGCAAGCAAGTGGGAGGGCAGCACAACCCGAGAGGTGCTAGCTGGAGGAAGAGGGTAGGAAGTGCAGATCAATTTTGCATAACCGAGCAGGCAGACGGACAAATGGTTCCAGTTGTCTCCATTGAGTACAAGGCACCACATAAGTTCCCCTTGGCCCAGATCATTGCCGGGCTAAACGGAGAGATTCGACCAGACGACGAAATCATTAATAAGGAAGGCGACGACTTTGACTTTCTCTCGAAATCTCTGGTCGCTGCAGTGATTACCCAACTATTCTCATACATGATTGCGAAGGGCGTCCAGCACGGCTACGTCTTTGATGGAGAAGCCATCATCTTCCTATACATACCAAATGATGATCCTTCAATGGTCTGCTATCATCTTTCTATTCCGCGTTTAGACTTCCAGGAAGACGATGAGAACAGACTTCACAGGACAAGCGTTGCGCAGATTTTAGCCTTTGTTCTTGGCGCGCTCGCTGCTGAGCCACCTGGGCAGTCGTGGCATGACGCGGCTGCAGGGCTACAAACTTGGGCTGTCGAGTACATTGATATCCTCAAGAAGATTCCAGAAACGGAGCGGAAAGCATCTCGTTCATCCCCATACGTCGCGAGACGCTGGAAAGGATTTAACCGCTCGCCAATCAAAACACGATCGCGCCTCCTAGCAGCCACATGTAACAAGCCAGGGAATGATCAAGCTCGTGATAAGAGTGACGAAGATGAAGACGATGATACTCCTCCTACCCCAACTCCTAACCGCACTACTCGCCTGCGCATTGGCCAGGGAAAGGCCAAACGCGGGCAACAGCAGAGAGCATCCCGTACCCAAAGCAAGAGCAAATCTACCGGGCAGGATGAGGTGGAAGTATCGACAACAAGAATAGAAGACCGCCCATACTGCACTCAGAAGTGTCTGCTTGGTTTAGCAATTGGTGGCGCTCTGGACGAGCAGTGCCCCAACCTTCGAGATCATGGAAACCGACACATAAAGAAGAGCACATTCCTCCGCCTTATCCGTATCCAGCTCGCAAGAGACCGCAGTAACAGAGCAGACTGCAAACCGCTCTACGTCAAAGGAACTCGAGGAGCGCTATTTAAAATTCGACTTTCATCACACGGTTATACTCTAGTCGCAAAAGGGATGGAAGAGCACGATATTGAGTACCTTAATCAAGAGAGCAAAGTTTATAGTCATCTGCGCTCACTTCAAGGAGATTCCATCCCAGTCTGTCTCGGCACATTGACCCTCGAGCTTCCTTACTACTACGACTGTGGCGTGTATGTCTGCATGCTCTTTCTCAGCTGGGCGGGTCGGCCACTGTACCAGTACAATAACCGGGAGCGTGAAAACCGCGTTATTGAAAGCGCAACCTCTGCCCTAAAAGCACTGCACAAACTACGAGTGCTTCACAAAGATGCGAAACCGCATAATATGCTTTGGGATGAATATCGTGACAAATTTATGCTTGTTGATCTTGAACGTGCGGAGATCCGGACCAGGATGCCTTTGGGCATTATTACAGCGAATCGCAAGAGGAATCGTCAAGGTGATATTAAGACGGCAGCGAAAGAGGATGATTTTGCCCGTGAAATGAGGACTGCGATCAGCTGCATTCGGGCGATGGGTTCACTCAGCTAGGCAGGGTGATTGGGCGGCAAGTGTTCGGCTGGCAGCTTGCAGTCCCTGTTTGAGCTTCTGCCCACAGATCCGTTGACAGAGCATCGACGGCTACTATTCGTTGGCTATTGCGGCTGCGTGGGCTGATTCTGATCTGAACACTCCGCGACACCGACGAACATATAAGGACAAAGCAGCAAAGAGTGATGCGAGATCTGCGGTGTGAGAGCCAGGCGGCGACTCTGACACCGAAGATTCGCCTGAGTGCTTGTTAGCGCGAGCTGGAGAGGAGGATGGGGAGTAAATTTGGGGGCGGTTTGGAGTTCGGAGTTGGGGAATGTCTTACAGGAACATAGGGCAAGGACGGAAAATCGCCCACAGCGCTAAAGAGAAATAAATAAGTTGAGAAAGGGATTCGCAGGAACGCCGCAAAAACCACTGGGGGGACTGTCATATAATTGATGATCATGTGATTTAGCCTTATCTATTCACTAGACCTAGGCTCATATTGAATATCGCGTTGAGACGCTCAGCGTAGCAAATTGTTGGAACGTGACCGGGCGGCGGATCGTTTCCCCGCCCGGGTCGGCCAGAACACCAAATTCCTCCCCACATACGTATGTGAAAGCTGTGAACTTTCACATACGAATTTGCCCATCATAATTCACGCCTCCAACAGCTTCGACTGTAAGGTAAGTCGTAATTCTTTTCATATCGGTCACCGCTCTTTATCATCTCGTTTACTCCTCCCAACGTTAAAATCACCATGACTACCCTATCCTCTGCTGCCTACAGCTTCTCAAACTTCCACAGTAGTACCCACTGAGATAGCTGCATATATTATACATTATGTGATCGCGGGTGCTCAGCAGTTCTCGCTCGGTGGCGGAACTACCATGCGTAGGACTCACCATCCAGTAGCGTCGGTATCTCGCATTTTCCGTTCGATTTACCTCAATCACCCTTACCCAACTATCACGAAAGACAGAGAAACTGCGCGAACCTACATCAGTATTGGCGAAGCCCTTGAATTCAGCGACCTCAAAACCTTTGCGGCATTCTTTCGAGATGGCCCTGGTCGATACGCCGCTAACATACGCAAAGTTCGCTTTCTTAGCATATCCTATGTCGATGACGATACGGTCGGAGACCGGTGGCGGCAGACCATAGACTATGCCTACGAAGCTTGTGAGCTCCTCTATACAAACTGGAACCATATGCGAATATCTGAGCTCCGGCTCTGCCTTCTTAACTTTCATGCAATATCTTCCGTGGATGACCCTGGGATATGGAGTTTGTTGAAGGTCCGTGGCCTTGCTCACTTCACCATTCTTGGCCCGCATCGCTGCATCGTACCTGAAGTCCGAAAGTGCCTAAAGGCGCGGACACACAGAAGAAAACTTTTCCCATGGGTTGCACTCGGCGTGGAGAATCCTGGGCCAAACAATTGGATAAACCGCTTGAAGTATCAAGACGTCTTGCCACATTGGCAGCAACAGTACGAATGGCTTGACGCTAGGTACAAATACTTGCACGACCGAGAGACAGTCGCTGCGAGATGCGCAAAGCAACGCCTGGCCTATTACAAGCGGCGAAGAAGATGGCCTATGCTGTCAAAAAGGAGGAGCCGCCTCTAGCCTCACTGATGCGTCGCGAAGAGACGGCAGCATCATCAGGCTCATTACCGAATCGCCCTTCTGAGCATGATTGCAAGTACTTCCACATACCATGGCTAGAGAGCGGGTCTTGCGGCTGCCCGCCAGTGACGGAAGGCTTGATATTGCCAACGCCGAGGTTTAAAACGGAAGGCATTGAGGTGTGCTCCATCAGTGGAGGTCCTTCGACAATTACGTGTGAAAAGACTGTCCACGAAGATCGTTGTTCGGCGTCTCTGTCCGAGCTTGTTAGCGGTCCCAGACGAGTTGATCTCAAGTATAAGTCAGTGGATGCCTGGTGAGGAATTACCGAGAGGCACGGGGTAAGCGCTGACATCTCCCCTAAAGCGTTCCTTGAAGCTTCCGGTACTATCGTCGAGCGCTCTATCTCGCGCAAGCGCAATCATAGCAGCAGCTAGAAGGGATTCCTCAACTCTCACGACAGAGAGAAAGACATGAGGAATGCAGACGATCTGCATGCCGAACACAAGGCATGGGAAGGTATGACGAGAGCAACAAATGGCATGGATTGAGTCTATAAGCATATACACACCTAGTTACAAGATAATATACGAGAATATATGAACATCAGACTTATAAATGTAGCATATAACATCTCTACCCTAATATCTATGCCGAAATTCGATGTACCCGTCCTCGAAAGCGGAACCTAGTTAAGCCAGATGCGGACGCATCGAAATGTGCCCAAATCGACGCATCCATCTGTTTCACGTCAGATTCAGCGTCTTCTATTTTCTCAACATTCCTTACCTGGTGAAGTCCTTGGCCAGTAGCTCTGCAAGAAATTTCCGCACCAATCTGTCCCTATCCCAAACATACTGGTGTTATAATTTCCAAAAGTGAATTTTTCTCTACTAAAATCAAGTTGCTCTCTTCCGCGAAGGGGGCGACTAATTTTAAAGCTCGAGTAAGGTTCTCTGCGAGTGTAAATGTTGGTGTCCCCAAAGTATGACGTCAAGTTTTGATCAACCATATGTCCTGTACCTAAAGGACGATTAGAAGTATCAAAGTATGAAATGGCTATACTTACAGCCTTTCCCTACCCATTCTTGGATTCTAATTGTTGAGTTGGCACTATTTGAATAGTTCGCTATACCTGGAGAGATAGGTTTAGTTGCGAGGTCAGTGATGCCGGAAGAGTTGACTGTCGTAACTGAGGAGTTTGTTACAGCTGAAGAGTTACTGTAAAGCGGGTTGACAGCTGAACCTACAGCAACGAAGGTGAGAGCGATAATTGAGTGGATAAGATTCATGTTGTAGGAAGAGTAGATGGACGTTTAATATCATACGAAACAGTCAGTAACGACAAATATTTTTTTCAACTTCTTGATATCAGCCATTTATAACAAACCACGTATGGCAACATCTATTTGTCTCAAGGTTCATTCGGTGGTCCGCCCTCAAATTTCAGCTACCCCCCTCCCCTGTCTTACCAGGCACCCATAAAATCTTCGTCGTCCGAACATTCCGTAGGACCGTTGCTTGCGTACTTTGCATTTTGCAGCTCTCTCAAACGTGAATTCTCAGCCCTGAGCCACTGATTTTCTCGCTCTTTTTCGTCTGCGGCCTTCTCGGTTTTTACCCGCTCTTCTTCGCATGTAGTTTCAGATAGACAATCACAGAGGTATTTCACCACTGGTGTGCGTAAAGCCATCTCAAAAATAGGTTGGCTGAGGATAGCCGCCTAGAATATGTGCTTCCTTTTCTGTCGTGCGACACTACTGCCTTAGGAGCGGGCTGTAGCTGCACACTCCGCATTGAATCCTCTGATAGCAGCATTCTGTTGGTCCATGCAAAGGACTGAATCCGGGTTTTAGGCACCAGTAGCCCCTCGCCGGCCTAATCGCAGTCGTGTACACAGAGGCCGCCATTTTGACCAGTACAATATGGTCTAGTGTTTGCATTTCACACCTTTTCTGACCAACACCCGCGTATTACCAATTGTTGTAGCAGTTATTTCTTTGTCGCTTCAAACCACCTATCCCATTCGCCGTTGTGGCTTCCTTCACTTGTGGCTATAAATGAAGCTCTACCCAAGCTAAGATAATGTTTCCAATTAAACAGCTCCCAAATATCAAAAAGCCCATTTCAGAAGAAAAACATTGAAGACGATTCATTGCTTCTTTGCATAACTCATTGTCCTCAAGCAAGATGCCCGCCAATAAAATCCTTTCCAGCCAGGCGATCAAAACCGTCGCAAACAATGGCAAGAACATCATGGTTAAGTATGCCACTAAGACTGAGACTTGGGATCGGAGCTACCTAGCCAGTAGTGTTCAGGACGATTTCAGCAAAGCTGTAGAGAAGGCCGATATTCCTGCCGGCGCCACGGTCGCTATATTGGCGTGAGTGGCATGATCTCCACTGGGCCTGATTAAATGCTGACGCGAAGCTTAGTGAAAAGGAGCATCCAAGCTCGAGCGATAGCAAGACTCACTTCACCACCGTCTTTGAGGACAAGGACGGCAACCACGTTTCAACTAAGCACGTCTATCCTTGAGTCCAAGGTGTAGGCTGGCAAAAGAGTGGAAGAGATGGAGAGATGGATGGGGTAATGTATTTTGAAGCACACTCTTTTTACCTGGGAAGGACGCGGGAGAAGTGGTGGAATTGGCACTTGGACCCTCGTTTTGTGATGGACTGTATGTGGTGAGGGAATGGTGGTGTGATCTAATACGCAAAAATGTTAAGCTGAAGAAAGACTTATCGCTGCTTGGATGTCAATAGTTAAAAACAACCCAAGTTCTATTCAATACATTCCTGATCTTCTAATACTATACAAAAAAAATTCGTTACCCTACTCGTTTGCAATGCCGTGGGAACTCTTCAACTCAGTTCCAATAAGGATCCATTACAATATCCGACATTAAAGCTCTCTTCGCTGGGTCAAGATTTGTCATCCTCAATATCAACCTCTTTGCCTCGTTGTCAAGGTTAGGAAGCATCTCCTCAGACCATTGCTCAAAAGTTTCGTTTGATTCGTCTTCTGTTATGGCCTGCCATAGGTCCTTTAAGAGCGCTCCCGCCTCCTCGTCGTTGACATGCTCAACGAGCGCATCCGGTAGCGGGCCGAAGGCGGAAAGCAACTTGTACAAAATCACTGGCTCGGGTTCAATATCAAGTTTCTCGAAGTCTGGATGAAAGCATTGCGCACCCGTGATAACGTAGAGACACTAGGAGCCACGATTAGCAAGATTGGTTCGGCCGAACTAAAAATTGACTCACTAAAAGTGCATAAGAGAACACGTCCGAAGGTTTCCCAACGCCCTTCCCCAGTTGCGCTTCTGGGCTACGCCACATGACGTTCCCCATCCTTTGGTTTAGGAGCTTTTGACCTTCCAGTTTCAAAGCACAGTCCATATCCCCTAGCGCCACCTTTCCAAGCTGGAATTGATCCTTCTCGTCCACATACCAATTGAGAAAGACATTATTAGGCTTTACGTCTAGAGAAAGATAGGTTAGCGGAGTATAATTGACAACGGCAGATGAACCTTGATGGCATTATACCTAGGTGTATCCAATGTTTTGTATGAATATCATTCAATCCCAGCCCAACCTCTTTCAGAATTGTCTTTTTTGCCTCTATCGGAAGGGCTGGATAATTCTCTATCAAAGAAAGCAAGTCGCTTTTAAGGTACTCGTAAACAACTACATTCTCCTTTTTATTTTCGTCTACGTGAATTCGGAGGCGACGATTATTCCCAAAATCGTCTTTGAACTCCTGCAAGAGATCAAAGATTGACTGGGAAACAGGCTTTAGAACAAAGGGTTTGCCATCGCAGCTAGAATTATTTTTCATTCAATCAGTGATGATTTTGACTAGAATTACAGGATTAAAAAATGATTATTGAACTTACAGTGCAAGGTGGATATTAAGCACCGGTTTTGTAGGATGTCGCTGGAGCAACTTTTGGCATACATACTCGCGACCGGAGTGACCAACGAGGGTTGAAAACATCCTCGCAGCTTTAGAAACACGAGCACCGCATTGAATCATTGAAGATACAGTAGATCCACGAAAGGAGTGAATGAGTAGGGGTGGCAAAGTGGAAGAAAGAGCAGCTGATCGAATGTCGTCGTTTTATAACGTGCTGGGTAATACCACGTGATCAATGTTTTGACCAGGGTTTGCGGCGCTAAGCCTAGTTAAGGTGATAGGGTCAAATTTAGGAGGCGATTCTGTGCTTGAAATAGATTGAAAGACAACTCATCATATCTCTCGTCGTGTGGTGACCAGAAGACAGGAAGACTGAAAAGAACTACCCGAAGATCAGATAGATTAATGTTCTGTGCGGTGCGGAAGAAGAAGTCAATTAACTGTACATTGTCTGCCATTTCACAATCTTGATGTAATTAGTTGTCCGCGTAGTGCGCCCGTCAGAACAGGCAGCAGTACTGTTGTGGCTTGTTTGTGGCTGAGGAATGCACGATTGCGGCCGCTAAGGCTCGATAATGGATCACATCTCACGGTTGGACGAGTGTGCCAATTTTCCTACACTATGACTCGGATTTCTATAAACAGAGTGTTGCGCGATGCGGCAAGCCGCAGTTAAGGATAGACAACAATACAGCGATATGTGTTGACGTTACTCGCAAAGTTGTGAAGCACATTACTCGCCCCGACGAGATCTTTTTTTGCTTCCTGAAACGAGAGACTTCTAAAAGTCAATGGAGATCATCCACGATTATGGGTCAACGTGGCGTCGTGTCCTGTATGGTATATACCAGCAAGAATGGCACACAGTATTATACCTATGTTCTTCCAAAAGGTAAAGGGAAAGGAAAGGCCTGAGAAAATGCAATGTTCGTAAGGTTTTATGGATTAAATAGTTATGCAGAATGTTATATATCTTCCTCTTCAATACATGGTATTATAGTTTCAGAATTAAACCACCATGTTATTATGCCTGTCATTCTCGTGCTTTTCCATTGGCGCTTATGAGACAGGTTGTTTCCCACATTGCCTGACGAAACGCGAACAATAACCCCGGTTTTGCCGTCTGGGAAAGCGACTTCTGCAAAATGAATACCAGTGGGATGTTCAATTGTCGCTGTTAGGGACAGACCCATAGGACACTGACCCAATGCCCCCTTGTGACCATTCGAGTACGTGAATAACATTCCTAAACAACACTTGTCTAGATCGTTTAGGTCGCTCCTACGCTCATCGAAGAACAAGCAAACTTGTTTAACGTTTTCCAAGGAAGCGCGGGAATGGAAAAGATCCCACTTATTGTGGAAGGTTGGAGGGTGTTGTAGAATTTCCGGTGCATCTAATTGACCAAAGCAAAGGATTGGGTCTCCGTCATCTGGATCCTCGTGAATAAGGTGTGAGACCTGACCTTTGCTCAAACAAGTCCACGGAATCATCTGTCTGTGGATCGAGACACGGTCCAAAAATGCGGCATCCGTCAAGAGAAGTTCTTATCTGCCACAATTAGGAGGGGTAAAATAGTAGGAAGTCTGATTCTTACCATGAGTGCGATGTCAGTTATCAATTTGCGAGGACCGTATCGTCGACGAATCCAAACTTCATAGATTCGTTCATTTGGAGCCAAAGGAAAATAGATCCACATGAGTGGGTCCTTCCGATAGCGGCATAGTCTTTTATATATATCAGCGGCTGAAGATCTGTTTCCCTTATGAGCGTAGATCCCATATATTTTTCGCCCGTTGCAAAAAACACTGATTCCTGTAAACTGCTCTGTTACTATACATCTCATGCGCATTGGCTTGGAAAGTCCGTCATTCACAATTGTGAATTGGTCTGGGGGGGCCGGTGTATCCCATAGCATTAGAGTATCTATTGATGTTCACGGCGTAGAAAATATCCCTATCTTGTCATCAGTGTCTTAAGGACATATTGTCAACTCAGGGTTCTTACATTTGTCCTCATATAATAATCATCCAGTCGGCTCAGCTTGTCAACGATATACCACAAGCAGTCTGGAAATTTGCTATCTGCAACAGTTGGACGATCTTCAAGGAGCTGGAACGCACGGATTCCAAGAGTGTCAAGGCCAATAATGAAATATCTCGGGTCTTCAGACGGGACATTCTGTTCAAACTGCATGCGGGAACCATGAATAGCTCTAGAGTCCCCTCGAGACCAGCCGTTTAGTTCCTGAGGTCGTATGGCTTCAGCAGCAGGTTCCAGCCTATCCAGGCTCTCAGGATGCCACGCAAGTACAAATGAAAATCTCGATATCAAAGGCGTCTCGGATTTTGCCAGTATCTCAGTGAAGATCTCTTCCGGCAATGTGTTGACAGCCTTTAAGCAAGATCGTAATTCTTTCGTCTCGGGGTATGTCGTTTCCTCTTCTATTGAAAATCGAGGTATGCTACACTCTGGAACGTAATAATGAGCTCCTGGAATAGGATTTAACCATAACCCAAGATGCCACATGTGTGCGAGTGGTATTTTTGGCCTCCGATTTTGGAATAAACTCATACATTCTACGTGGACCACGAACGCCAAAGGGGACCGGCGACAGGTAGGGCATCGCCTATGGCGGCACAGACGCCATTTTTTCTTTCCGCCACCATATGAAACAGTGATATATCGAATTGGATAGCCGTGGTCTGGGAATTTAAAGCATAGTGTGTGACCTCTGTAATCTAAGCCAAACCCAAGAACTATTTCCGTTACTAAAATATCGAAACATTCGAGTAGAACATACCTGCAAAGGAATTTTCTGAAACGCAAACACGATCCCGGCAAAGCAGGCAACACAAGTTCGAAAGCTGAACATGGTGCTCCATCTTGGTTATACCATCATCCGTGAGCTTCATTTGCTCCCTCACGTGGGCAGCTATCTTTCTCTTGTGACTCCTCTCCGATACTGACCCTTCCATTGTCCTTATCTCTTCATTAACCGTCTAGCGTTGTGTAGATGAGAGGAGCGTAGCCTCCTTTGGGGCAGAAGTGAATGTGGTGGTAGTCCTATCAATTTTTAGCTCAAATGGAGGGGTATAGTATGTTCGCCGAGTGTTCCAGGTTGCGAGTATTTATCCAAGCAACCACGTGACGAAAATGTCAGGCAGTGTGGTTTCCCAGCTATGGGGCTACGGCTTTTACTTATGCCGTGGCCCGTAAGCTACTGTACGAAACTACACCCAATACGTCAGAATAAAGGTGCCTTGTTCTGCCTGATTCTTAGGGCTAGAATTACAGCTGTACGGCCTTTATTGCCAATAATAAGTGAGAATGACCTGAACTGTCTTTGACAGGATCGAATATCACAAAGCGCTCCAATTTTGAGTGGGCGTGAAGAACAGTTGTAGTTCTACGAATATTGGGTGGATCCGTGGATACGCGGCCCCTCAACTTAGCGAGGGCGGGAGCCTTGATCAACACGGGCCGAACAAACTACAAATGTCAAGACCCTGCGATGGCTTTCACCTCGTGGTATGATTAGCTATGTCTGTGAGAAGTTCGAATGTCGTTGGTTTTGTATCTTTGGTTCCCAACATTCGAGACCACACTCGCAAATCTGCACCTCCGCCTTTTAATCCATCAACGTAACGAGGCCATTGACTACAAGCGACTGCCGTAAAAAAATAAATCGCAAAATATCTTTTTCGAAAGCTCTCCTACCGCTATTAGCGACTCGCTACGGAACTGGAAAATCAATTATCCATCAGCCGAAATACTCCTCAAACCCGCCATGGAGAATTGCATCATATATACAACAAAAAAGAGACGGAGCGGGATGGAGCGTATCCCACTTGAGATCCTTACCATGATAGCAAGATATCTCGAAGGCAGAGATGTTGCCAACTTCCGTCTCCAAAGTCATGATTTCTCTCGTTGCGGGGTGATTGGGATGGTCCAGACCATCTATGTCCGCTTCCGACAAGCAAGCCTTCGACGACTACGATGTATCGCAGAGTCGCCTCTAGCCCCTCACGTTAAAACCTTGGTATACTACCTACCAGCGGGGCATATCGTCGATACCGGGACAGCAGAATTGCCCCTTTTCTGTAGTATAGAGTCCGACGAAGAGATGGATAACTCCGATTATGACGACGGCAGGTTTCTCTATTTCCTCCTACCATTTAGGTGTACTAAATCTATAGAAATAAATACGTCTAGCTGACACCCTTGATATTAGAGTTCCCACTGGTGATACCTCCCGAACTTAGACTGTCTCGGCCTAAACAGCGTTTGCTTATCACCATTGTCAAAGCCATGCATGAGCGACCGCAGCACGGCCTTTCCTAGCCTCGCGCATGCGGCCCTATCTGCATGCGTTTGGATCAGGATGGGTTGTTTTGGTGGCGCAATCCGGGTGTGGGCTCCGGATTGTTTCAGCCTCACGGCATGGCGTGACACTATCACATTATTGAGTTCGTCAAGGTGAGCCTCCGAGATTGTTGCTGACGTGGCGAGGAATTGTTGGATTGGAAGCTGGTCTGTCAAATGTGGTAGGTAAAATATAAGAAATATTATCGATTCGAGGTCCTCTTCGAAGATTCTGCGATTATCGTCTGGGGTAGATGGAAGGAGCGGGTATGTGCGATTAGATGCGCCCCGGGGGTTTTTCGGTGGTCGGATCTGGCTCGTCGCTCCAGAATAGTAAAGCAATAGACTTCTTACGACAGCGCGCGGACCTATATCACAGGAACTACAAACCAACCATGAGTGCGAAATTGAGAGAGACATCTACGAAGGTCGACGTGTCGGATCAATTTGGCACCAATGATGTGCCAGCGAGCTGTACCCTTGAACAAGCTGGACCTGCTCACCAGCCTTGGCTGCCTACCATACTAAACTTAGATCCTGGAGCAGCCACAGGGCTATTATCGGAGCGGAGCGAGAGTGGATCCGTGGATGAGGCGCCGCACATCGACACTATCAGGTGAGGGGTGATTAGGACCATCCGGTGGTGACCCGCAGATTAGCGCACTGCTGCTGAACCAAGCTTGGGGCGTTATACATCGAACTTGAGCCCACAATCTGGCAGCACATAATGAGCTACTATCCCGTTATACAGCGGATTGAAATTAGTCTTCACAATTTAATGCGGATCAGATCTTTACATTTTACAACGGCAGCTTTATCTGAAGGGTACGCAAACGAGCATTTGCGTTAATCAAAGCTAAATCTCGATCTAGGGTGTTCACCTCGCCACAATTTGCGTTTGGTATCGGCGAGAATAATGTCAAAGTCACAGTCCACGCAGCTGCAATTGCCAAACTATCCCAAGCACTTGACGCTCTTATCAACGGTCCTATGAAAGAAGCTCAAACTGGGATAGTGACGTTTGAGGATGTGCATGAAGATACCTTCATCCGTGTCTGTCAGTTTGCGTACACAGGAGACTATGAGACGCCAGTTTTCATCCAACGCCCAGAATCTGGACTTCCAGATAAGGCCTCTTCGGTATGGCCGCCTCCAAATGTTGATGCCAATGAGCCATTCGAAATAGCAGAAGAGCCAGAGCCAGAGATGGCAGAAGCAGAGGCGGAGGATTGGTCATTCCCCACTACGAAACGTCCTAAAAAACCTAAAAAGTCACCTAAAAGCCGTGTCCTACGTGACTCGTTTGAGAAGAAGTTTTTTGACGTTGAAACGCCCCGATTAAGCGCCAAATGTCGATGTGAAGTCCGCCAAAACTCTTGCGCCGAGGAGGATTACACACCTGTTTTCCTCGGCCACGCACGCCTCTATGTCTTTTCTGACAAGTGGGGGATAGAGCCTTGAAAGACACTTAGTCTAAACAAGCTCCATAAGACGTTAGTCACCTTTACTCCATACTCGGCACGCCTTGGTGATATTGCAGAGCTCGTACGTTACACGTACGAACATACTCCGGATTTCTCTCATGAAATGGACGATTTACGATCTCTCGTAATGGATTATCTCAAATGCGAGGTAACAATCTAATTCGCTCTCGTGAGTTTGACCAATAACTTGAGCAAGGGGGACCTTTCGCCAGAGATCTTGTACATATGATGATGAAGCGCATCGGATAAGGTCTAATTCTATATCGATCATCTCTATGTTCTCAACTCTGCCGGAGCGATGGGTAATCAATGTCATGCCTTGTGTGCTTGGTGTGAAGGTGCGGAGTTTGCCAGGGAATGGATGACGGATTTAGGGGCATTCCAGGTCGCTAAAAGCAAAGGATAGGAGGGAGCTTTGGCGGGGTGAAGGACGGCGTCTAGCGTAGTAGAACTCATTTTTGCATTGCAGATCCGGAGAGAAAGTAGCCATCAAGGACACAAGATGTCCAGGAGTGGTCACGGAACACGACTTATGCAAAAATATGGGAGATATCGATCCGTGCACAGATTTTGAGATGCTCATAATCAAAGTACCAATCATTTTTCCCCCTACGTAGGGAGGGACGACTTGCCTCGCTCCCTCCGTCCCGCTAAACCAAGAACTGTTCTACCCTGGGCGTCTAGTACAACAAATAAATATTTTTTGGTTTTAATTTCTAATATTCCGTCCATAGTGTCCCTCCTCTCAGAGCTGTTAACTTTAACCAAGAAAATCTCCCAGCGCTAGGCCATTCATACTCTTCTCTACGCCATCGACGATTGGGTAGATAAGCGGTTCAAGGCTGCAATCAATCGCATCAACTTCTGGACCAAAGGGGGAATTACGCTTTATGTGCCATCTTGGGGATCGGATACCGCGAACACTTGCCATGGTCGTTGCAAGACTAAAGCCCAAAAAGGGTATTGCTGGTCGCGGAGAAAAGAGACCTCGCGCACGCATCTCTGTAGTAAGAGCGCCAAGAAGTATTGAGTTGCACTCGAATGAGTATAGTTTTCGGCGTTCGTAGAAATCGTCAAGAAGTTTGTGAAGTGCTGAAATAATCTGATCGATGGATTGTAGCCTCTCTTGATTGATCTTCTCTGTACAGGTAATTAGCTCCATCACATTCTCCAGGATTACCACGAACTTACCAACTATTATTTCTGGGATTGGAAGTCCCAGCGTTCGAATAGGTCCTTGGCTTTGCTTCAAGGCAGTGTATGTAGCTTCTTTAAACTGGTATGGTTGGCGGAAAACCCAGGATATACATATCCACAGAATGAGGTCCCTGGAGTATGTTGCATGGAGGTTCGTATTCAATTGATTGATCCAGATTTCTGAAAATATTTCGACTACTTCGGCGCACTGATAATAATCCACAAGAACCGCGAGTTTGGCGAGCATCTCGAGGCTGATAGTGCGTTTCACATTTCGTGTATGACCATGGATGATATTCATCAAGATTAACAAAGCATCGCTGTCCCAGTTCTCCGTAAAGATTTCAAAAAGGCCATCGGCAGAACATGTTTCTTTCCAATCATTTCGAAACATTTGCTTGAAGTAGGTTGACGCTAGAATTAAATGGCGCGAGGAGACTTGCATCCGCACATCTGCCTGTCTGGATGAGGTATCAAGCTCTGGAGCGTCAGAAGATTCTACGTTGGCCCGGTCACAATCATGACCAGGATCAGCCTGAAATTCAAGAGCTTCAGAAGATTCGTCAAGGAGTATATCAAAGTCAATTGCAGCCTGGGGCTCTGGGGTTTCAAATGCTTCGATATCTGGTTCACGTTTAGCAAACGTGAACTTGGACTTCGCTTTCTTTCCCTTTGACTTCTTGCATGTCGCCTCCACCGGAGACGGAGATTCTCGTCTCGCTGGCACAAGTGGAAGTGGAAAATTGTCCTGTCTTTTTTCCCAAGCGGCGAAAGCCACATTTGGGTTCCGTAAGATGAGAATCACGTCTCCATCTGGGTCCAAGCAAAACGTCTCTCCCATTGAAATGGATAATTAATCGTAGGATGGCTAGCGCAGAGGCAATTGGAGAAGCGGACGGCCTCAAAACTTGGAAGAGGTTCGCAAAGTAATTACTGCTCAATAAGAGACATTTGATCGAGAAATATTTGAAGTTATTCAATCAAGACAACTAACGGACGCATAATGTAATCTAGAAAGTCGTGTTTACCTTTGATTGGAGCTCAGTCGGTGTGTCTTGGCCGAGTTGTCTTTGGGACGCCGCCACCAGTGGAAGCCATCACCTCTGCTATCGAATTTGCTAGACTTGCTGATATGTGCGGCATTACCCGGATGGAGTCTCTGATGGCAGAGTATATTAAGAGTATTATCGTAGCTAGCCCTGTTCCATTTGACTTGGACACTGGAACAACAAGCAGACACAACCCTCCCTTCAGTGAAGGGCCATGTATCCAGTATCCATGGATCCACCCAATATACGTAGTTCTGACGGCGCTTCGGGCAACTAGGTGGCTCCATGGTTGGTTAGTGGTCCTCACTAAGCCCCGTACCCCAGATAACCTAGCCAGGTACGGCACCAGTAGACGGGATGATGCATTGCCGCTCAGCCCATGCTGTAGTGCCACGTCTTTGCCCATACAACAGCAATTGATAAGCCATTAACATAGATTGCAATGTATCTACTTGAAATTCATTATCAGCGATATTCAAGAGCCATTATCCAAGATTTTGAAACCCTAATTACAATGGGGTTTGCAAAAGAGAAATGAAAAAAAGAAAGAAAAAAAAAACCGCCCTGTCAGCTGCGACAATGCCCTGTTAAAAACTACTGCAGTCACAAATATTCCTGGACGATAGCTTCCGGGGTGGCGGAGTTGGCTTGTTCAAACAGACAGATGTACGTGGTGAAGTGCGTGCAAGGTCTGACCTGCCCGTCACACAGCCCATGTATGGATGGCCAGCGTAGTAAAATGGTTAGGCCTGTATAGCAATTGCCATTGCGATATGACTAACCCTCTCGCAGGTGGCACCTCCGACATCAGGAAACCTAGAGACACCGTGCTAACACTCACGAAGTCCACTTCTTGGCCCTTGAGCCATTATTCCAGTTGTACCCAGTTTACGCTGCCGCCGACCCCAACTAGCCTGACTAAGTAACACGGTCACCACTATAAGCGCCAAGACGGCCAGGAAGATGGTGACGAAAATCAAGACAGCAATGCTAAAGACCCAGCTTGTCCATAAAAACCCATCCCATTTATTTTGTTCGTTGGCCTCAACGGCCAGTGCAACCTGCATAGAGGATAAAATGACCGAAAGAGAACCGAAGATGAAGACGAAGGGAGCGACCGAGGCCTGAACAAAGTAGCCTGTGCCCCAGTACAGCTGTTGATAATAAAGACGGCCGAGAGTGCCATGATATCGGCGACAAGATGGCTGGAAGAATCGGATGGCCCAGTTAAGCCGTGAGAGGCGAATCTGACCGTAGTGGTAGCGTTGGGATACTCCATCGTCTCCTTTGTCGCGAAAAGGTATGGTGAGGAGTTGGAAGTCGGCAAAAGATATTCGCTCCATGGGGATGATGTTCTTTCCTTGGGCTAACAGGAAGTCGCTCTCGTGGCGAATGAGACGTGTATATGAACGGATGAACCCTGTGGCATTAAGACGAGCACGTTCTACTGAGCCATCTTGGCTGGTTGCAGTGGTTGTCGGGAGGTATGTGTTCCAAAATTGTGCATCGAGCAGCCATAGTGGGAGAGGCTTGATCCAGATGGTTTTCATGTGCCAGATCAAGTGCAGCTCTGGGTCTTCTGTCACTACCAGCTCTCTGCCCTTGACAAGGTTGTTGTGTAGGGCGTCGATATGAAGACCTGACCGTTTGGCAACCCAGTGCATATTGGGATAGAGGGCATCGATGGTCGGACACGATAATTCCGTTTGGAGAAATCGCTTGATGCTGTTTTGGTCCGAATCTAGGAGTGGCCAAATGTCCTTGAAACCCTTTTTGGAGACGCCATTATCAGAGGGGGAAGATGACGGATCAGTTTGAGGCCCCATGGTTATACTTGCCGAATAACAAGATAGGAGTGAAAAGAAGAGATAATCTGTGTGTCCGTTTGATTCTCCAGGGTGCTTGTGGCTGAGTCTTTTGCTCGTGCGCCGTCCCTGGGTCGCATTTGATAGTCTAGGCTTTCTTTCAGGGTCTCACGGCAAGGCCACCAATTAAGCCATAGGAAATATGTCCAGTGAGAGTTCTCACCGTACAGAGCTGAACGTGCCCCACTTTCAACTGAGATGTCAGCTCCCCTGTAAATTTTCTCCCTTGACCAACAGCCAGAGCGTAGGCCCCACACGCCCCACATTTGCTTTTCCTCGCCAGTTTATGGACTTCGTATGTGCGCGCAACCATTTCCACTTTACAAAGAATATTCTGTCCCTCTCATGCCAGAGATGGATCTCGCGGCTGAAGCGAAAACACAGTCTACTGACCGCTTTTGCATTTCTGAAAGTCATGGGGAGATTTCTACGCTATGAACCCGCTTTCTGGGTAGTCGCTGTGGCGGCCACATCGCGCTCTGATTTCTACTACACCGTCACTTCGCTCAGTTTTTTCGCGACCCGCCTAATCTGGGTTTTCTGGCCATTTGCACGATTCCCGGGGGTCCCGCAATCTATTTTGGTCATCTTATTGATCTGGTGTTACTTCCTTACACCAGCTCACGTGTTCACTTTCACTCTTATGGACCTTTGGACCCCATTCTCGATACATCCGCCGTTGAGTCTCGTTGAGATAGTGCATGATCCTGGTGAAAATACGGTTGTTGAGTATGAAGATACGAAAGGCCAGTCCTGTGCTTGCCACTGACTGTCAATACGTAGTGTCTTCGCAATCCATGGGCTTGGTTCAAACCCTGACAGTGCGTGGACATATAGGGATAACGTAACAGAGATACGTTGGCTGAAAGATATTTTGCCGAAAGAAAAGGGGCTAGTCAATATCAGAGTCGTGATGGTGAATCACCGAACTCAGTGGTACGCAAATGCTGCCGATGCAAGCTTCGATGATCACGCTGAAATGATTCTCAAAGAGGTGGAGAGTGTCCATAAAGTACGTGCCACCATCCAAGCAATTTTCTGGCGCAGTTATTGAAACATACAGAGTGACCAACGACGACCGATTATCTTTATAGCACATAGCTTTGGCGGACTGCTTTTGAAGCAGGTAGTTTACTCCTGCCTGCGATTGTTGAGCTTATTGCTAAGTGAAACCTAGACTCTCCTTCTCGCAAAATTGCGGTCCAGTCCTATTTCTGCAATGACAAGAGGAATACTTTTTCTCGGAGTCCCTCATAGTGGTACCAAAGCAGCATTCATCGCATCTCTTTTGTCTTGTACAGCGTATTGGCGCGGCTCTTCTACAGCTCTGCTTGAGTATATGGCCCCTGGTTCTGAACATATCAACGGCCTCGAAAGAAAGTTCTATGATATCTACGCTCATCCGCACTCGAGTCGTACTCTTCTTCCGTACATATGTGACTTTCAGGAGATGGGATCGGAGAGGTTTGGGAGACTTTCTTTAGGACCAGTGAGTTTTCGGAGCTACGAATCTGTTCGCAGAGTTTAACTGTGAATCGAAAACAGACGGTCGATCGCAACTCCGTAAGATCTTCCCATGGAGACGTTGTACAGCTTGACACGGACCATCGTGGGTTGAACAAGTTCAGATCACCACAAGACCCGAATTTTCGGCGCTTTTTAAGGCATTTTATCGTAGCATTCGAAACTGCAACAAGTGAAAGTAAGTGTCTAGTATTTAATTGAGGAAATTGACAGGATGCAGAATTGCAATGCTTACTTATACTTGTTCGCCATTCAGGAAAGCCTGGGCATAATGATGTGACCGCAGGAGTTTCAGATGCCGATTTTAGAGAATATCATATCCCTTTCCAGTTGGATTTCTTCAGAAATGATAAATTCACAGGTCGACGCGACGTCCTCGAACGGGTACACGAATCCTTGGGTCATCAAAAAGAACAGAGTCAGCCCAATGTTGTTGTTCTCCAGGGAACGGGAGGAATAGGTAAGACCGAGCTCGCTGTCGAGTATGCTCACTTGTATCAGGAGAGTTATAGCTCTGTTTTCTGGGCTGATTGCTCAACGGAGAATTCAGTGCGCCGTAGCTTTTTACGGATTGCAAGTCGGGTCTTAAGACACTATGCGGGGGGGGGGACTGAACCAGCGACTCATGATGCTTTCGCCGCAAGGCTCGGGCTGAAGGGGTTGGTCGATGACAAAGGCCTCAATTCAACCATGGACGAACGTGCCCTAGAGGTTGTGGAAGCAATGAGAAACTGGTTTGCAGAAGGTCCCAACAGAGGATGGCTACTTATATTTGACAACCTCGACGACCTGGAGACGTTCAATATTATGGACTATATTCCAAGAACCGCATGGGGTAGCATCCTCATAACGAGTCGACGACGGGGATTCTTAAGCTACGGAACCACCATGGAAATTCCAGAAATGGGCCTAGAGGAAGGCTTGTCACTCCTAGCTAGGATCGCTAGGTTCGATCGGGATCTCAACCCTGATGGTACGCGCTCAACGACTCCGTTTTTGATGCACTGGATTTAATACAATGTAGAGCAACGACTAGCATTGAAGCTATTACAGTCACTTGAATACTTCCCGCTTGCTATTGAGCAAGCTGGGGCATATATTTCGCAACGCATTTCCGACGATCCCGAGTCTTATTGTCGCGCTCTGTCGAATTACCTCAACTCATATGAAAAGAATGCTAAGATGCTCCTACAATACAAGCGGCCCTCTGTTATTTGGAGCAACCGGAATGATACTGTTTTGACAACATGGGAAGTGTCGTTCAATGCGATCAAGAAGGAGAGTCCTGAGGCATCTGATCTACTTTTGCTATGCGGATTCCTCGCCAACAGTGACATTTTTGAAGAAATGTTTACCCTTGGCCGCAAGCTGTCTGCCAATGGTGAGTTTAAGTGCTGACCAAAGGATTCCGTGTCCTGACTTCCATTCTCACCAGATACAACCTTCCAAGAATCGATCTCTAAGTTATCTTCGTATTCATTAGTAAGTTTCAGAGGTGCACCCGACGCGTTCTCCATTCATCCTTTGGTCCAGTTTTGGGCGCGAGAACGCCTGACTTTGGAAGTACAGCAGCGGCTAGCAAACGACGTAGTCCAGCTGATTGCTCGCGGGATACGTCTCAAAAAGGAGAAGGAATCTAGAGACTACACGTCATTTCAACGACGCATTATTCCTCATCTTGACAATGCCGTGAGTAACATGCAAAGATTCCTGAGCTCATCCACAACAGAAGTCAGCATCCTACCGCCTTCGAACCACATTAGGCAAAGCCAACTGTCCATTTTCTATGACATTGCTGAAGGATGGTATCTATGGGCCTGGGGGGCCTTTAGTGACATCTCAATGTCCTATCGTAGCTATATGCTTTCCGACGTCGAATCAACCAGTGAGAAGTGGCAGCTGGCATACAAGCTTGGTGTCATATATCGGGATCAGCACCTCTATCAAAGCGCAGAGAGAATCTACGGATGGGCATTTACCGAGGCGCGTTCAAGGCTACATGTAGAACATCCAAGAACCCTGGAAATTGCAGGCGATTTAGCTTGGACAATCTTTCTGCAGGAGCAATACGATGACGCTTGGGATTGGTATAGCTGGCTTCTTGCCTCACGCAAGAAAGTACTTGGCAAAGGCCACCATTCAACACTTGGTGCGATAAAAGGTCTAGCATCTATCTCAAAACAAAGAGGACATTATGACGTAGCGCTGCAGTTATACAGCGAGGCTTTGGCTGGACGTCAGAGGAGGCTAGGGCAGAATGATACATTGACATTAAATGTCATGATGGATATTGCTATACTCTTTGAGCGTCAACGAAAGTACGAGGAGGCATTAAGCTGGTATAAACGAGCACTTTCTGGGTGGCAAGAGACGCTTGGAGAGAAGCACGATGATACGCTCCAGACTATTCAGAAAATTGCCCATATTTCCTTACGTCAAGGAAAGTTCGACGAGGCATTAAGCTGGTACAAACGAGCACTTTCTGGGCGGCAAGAGACGCTTGGAGAGAAGCATGAAGATACGCTGCACACTATTCACAATATTGGTGTCATCCTCAACATTGAAGGAAAGTACGAGGAGGCATTGAGCTGGTACAAACGAGCACTCTCTGCGTGGCAAGAGACGCTTGGAGAGAATCACGAAGATACGCTGCGCACTATCCACAGCATTGGTGTTGTCTTCGACAATGAAGGAAAGTACAAGGAGGCATTGAGCTGGTACGAACGAGCACTTGCTGGGCGGCAAGAGACGCTTGGAGAGAAGCATCAAGATACGCTGCAGACTATCCACAATGTTGGCCTTGTCTTCTACAATGAAGGAAAGTACGAGGAGGCATTGAGCTGGTACGAACGAGCACTTTCTGGGCGGCAAGAGACGCTGGGAGAGAAGCATGAAGATACGCTACAGACTATCCACAATGTTGGCCTTGTCTTCGACAATGAAGGAAAGTACGAGGAGGCATTGAGCTGGTACGAACAAGCACTCTCTGGGCGGCTAGAGACGCTTGGAGAGAAGCATGAAGATACGCTACACACTATCTACAACATCGGCGCCATCTTCCTTAGTGAAGGAAAGTACGAGGAGGCATTAAGCTGGTATAAACGAGCACTTTCTGGGTGCCGTAAGACACTTGGAGAGAAGCATGAGACTACGCTGGGCACTATACACGACATTGGCCTCGTCTTCGACAATGAAGGAAAGTACGAGGAGGCATTGAGCTGGTATGAACAAGCACTTGCTGGGCGGCTAGAGACGCTTGGAGAGAAGCATGAAGATACGCTGCGGACTATTCAAGAAATTAGCGATATTCTCTTAAGTCAAGGAAGGTTAGAGGAGGCATTGAGCTGGTACAAACGAGCACTTTCTGGGCGGCAAGAGACGCTTGGAGAGAAGCATGAAGATACGCTGCACACTATTCACAATATTGGTGTCATCCTCAACATTGAAGGAAAGTACGAGGAGGCATTGAGCTGGTACAAACGAGCACTCTCTGCGTGGCAAGAGACGCTTGGAGAGAATCACGAAGATACGCTGCGCACTATCCACAGCATTGGTGTTGTCTTCGACAATGAAGGAAAGTACAAGGAGGCATTGAGCTGGTACGAACGAGCACTTGCTGGGCGGCTAGAGACGCTTGGAGAGAAGCATCAAGATACGCTCCGCACAATTCAGAAAATTGGCGATATTTTCTTACGCCAAGGAAACTTCGAGGAGTCATTAAGCTGGTATAAACGAGCACTTTCTGGGTGGCTAGAGACGCCTGGAGAGAAGCGCAATGATACGCTGCGCACTATTAATAAAATTAGCGATATTCTCTTACATCAAGGAAAGTTCGACGAGGCATTAAGCTGGTATAAACGAGCACTTTCTAGGTGCCGTAAGACACTCGGAGAGACTCATGAGGCTACGCTAAGCACTATTCAGAAAATTAGCGATATTCTCTTACATCAAGGAAAGTTCGATGAGGCATTGAGCTGGTACGAACAAGCACTTTCTGGGCGGCTAGAGACGCTTGGAGAGAAGCATGAAGATACGCTGCAGACTATCCACAATGTTGGCCTTGTCTTCTACAATGAAGGAAAGTACGAGGAGGCATTGAGCTGGTACGAACGAGCACTCTCTGGGCGGCAAGAGACGCTTGGAGAGAAGCATCAAGATACGCTGCACACTATCAACAACATCGGTACCATCTTCCTTAATGAAGGAAAGTACGAGGAGGCGTTGAGCTGGTACGAACGGGCACTTTCTGGGCGGCAAGAGACGCTTGGAGAGAAGCATGAAGATACGCTACAGACTATCCACAATGTTGGCCTTGTCTTCGACAATGAAGGAAAGTACGAGGAGGCATTGAGCTGGTACGAACGAGCACTTTCTGGGCGGCAAGAGACGCTTGGAGAGAAGCATCAAGATACCCTGTGGACTATTCAGAACATGGGCGACGCCCGACGCGAGCGAGGCGGGAAATTTCTTCAAAAGAACCCCGACACTTGTTCAGCTCATTTGACGTCCATATCACAGAGGACGTGGTCAGGACAGCTGCAGGGAATGAGGGCAATGAAAGGAGGTGATGACACTGCTTCTTGATCGACGAGGAGAGGACGTCCATATCACAGACGCTGTCGTCAAGGCAGCTGCAGGGAATAGGCAACGTCAACGGGAATTTTCTTTTTCCCACCATACAGCGTCGCAGCGATGCGTGTTGCCTGTGTGTTATGGGGAACATGCGCGTCGATTCTCTTCACCTACCTTCCATACCCTATCACAGCCAGAGGACTTCTTCGCAAAGACATGGCAATTATTATGCAATTGCTCGCTAATTACCATGCCGTCGTCCACGCTACGATCAAGGCTAGACTGCGCGGGAATGAGGGCGATACGGACGATAAACATAGCCGTGGACGGGTGTTGTCACACACACGAAATGCGATGTTCAATAAGATGATGCTTCTCAGTTCTTCCATGAAGCATAACGTCTACCTTCAAAAATACGAGCCTAGTCTAGGCGGGCGTTTCCCTGTGGCAATCTTCGAAGATATCCTGTCGCAGCTCACACTGTAAGCTCATTCCGCAGTCGATCCGACGTTCATCTCGCTTCTAGATTTCTAATTAACTCCTTGGTACAGACTTCTTAACTACATATCACTCTTATCCTACGCAACCCAAGTCTGGGCCGTCGACGGGCCCACTAAAGATTATTTCCACCACTCCTCCCGCAGCCGTCAATGGTTAACGGATCTCTCTAACCTAGTTGGGCCGATAAACCCAACTGAAGAGAAGATAACCTCTATTCTCTCCCAGCTGTCGGCTGCTGTGTCTACCGGTCGAGCACTACCAGCTAAAATTGAACCCGCCAAACCATATCAACTTTCGCAAAAGCTGAGGGAGTTAGATCCAGAGGTCTTACATATTAAACATATACAAGAGTTGGGGTATTCAGCATATTCGGTTATGGAGATTATATCAGGTATGATTATTTATAATCTAGATATTCTAGTAGCGAGCATTGAGAGCTTGGTAGGTGTTGTTAACTTTGATTTTGAAGAGATGCATGAGAATAGTAAGGGAAAGAGGGAGTAAAAAGTTATTAATAGAATACAAACGACCGTTAGAGAGCAAGCGTCCACCCTTGGTATGTTCTCCTAAAAGTGGTGTTCCATCAAATCCCTTGCAGCCTTGTCCGAGGTTTATATTCAGATCTATGAAAGGATTGCGTTTTTGTTGGTTTCAAAGAGCATAAGTATTGCTTCTTGTTACTTGTGGAAAATGTATAAGAGAAGGTCATTGTACTACTCATCTAGCCGAACTACAATAAATTACCCCAATAAACTCCATGCTAATGTCTGGGTCTTCCATTAAACCCCTCGTTCTTCATTCTCTCCCCCTTGGACTTGGAGTTAATAGTTTTGACTTTCCATCTGAGAAGGTGTGACCCTGGGGGGTATGCCTTTCCCTTCCGACATAGCCACACCCCTCCTTCCCAGCTGTTTGCAGCTGACCATCGGTCTGACTTCTTCTTTATACCAGTCTAGAATAGGGTTAATGTAGATGGCAACATAGACTAGAGGAATCGCTATCGCAGCGGAAGTTCCAACTTTGTCCAAGTTAGTTTCTTGTACTTAACGCGTTGGTTAGTCTTACATATTCGTGGAAATATCCATCCGCTTGGAAATATAAAGTCACTGCCGACGTGAGGGAATGACTCCACATTCAACGCAAATAGCGATGTAAGGAACGACAAGGGGAGCTGGAAAGGTACACAATCTTGTCAGCTTGTTCAACAAGTATCTTGGCGTTGCAAATCAACAATACTTACGAAAATAATTGTTACGAGTGTGAACACCAGAATAATTCTCCCTTGCTTTACTGCCTGTTCGGATTGCCTCTGTCCCTGCTCAGCTTGTTCCCGGGCTTGAACAGCCTCGTACAAGTTCGCGTTCTTCTGTCTGAGGTCGAGGAGGTGATTGATCTGAATGTGTCAGCACGACTTTAGGACCCAATGCCACCTGATAATCCTTACCGAATTATATGTTATGGTGGCATCTATATCCATCTTCTCAACTTTCTCGATTCTCAAGTCAATATCGCTCCTCTCCTGATAATAATGAAGAATAGGGTCAGTATCTGCGGATTTCCCTCCAGCAGGTTGAGGCTTGGCAACTAAGTTCAACAACTTTCCTAACAATGCTCTTTGATCCTCAAAAATCCTCCTCAGTATATTTAGTTCATCTCGAATGTCTTTAATCTCTTCGAGTAAGGTGATCTCTTTCACAATATTCAATTGGACTGTTTTTTTGTCAGGGTTATTGTCGCTACCAATCATACTAAGGTCGGTTTTGAAAGTTTCAAAACATTTCACCTCCTCGTCGGCCTGTAGGTAGAAATGCCAGTAAGTACCTAGTATTAACATAAGTGTCAAGTTGACTTACTGCAATACCGATCGAACTTGCAAACATGTAAAGAAAACTATCCTTGCAATGATCTAGATCTGCTTTGCATTGCTCCATATAACCTACACACAAGCTTGCTATTATTATTGCTAGATGGTAGACTGAGGATATTTGAGGCCGTCTTTCGGCATGTATGTGTTTCCGGATTGTATCGAGCAACTCAGTCGCATTGCTATTGTTGCCTTCTGGATCCCAACTTCGAGGGAAACAGGTAATCACGGTCTCTGAATATCCCATGGTTAGAGCTATAGCCACGATTTAAGGAGTACTTACCATCATCTATCACCCAAAGCCAGAGTTGGTCGACCATTGCAATTTGAGCATCAGGATCATCTTCCCAGCCGTTGTCGCCATCTTCCTTTGGATTTGGCTTTTTCTTCTCTACCTCCATTGCTTTAGCTCGGTCTCGTGGGGACCTATGAGTGGCTGTTGAAACGTTGACAGACTGTTCTTCTGCCATCTTTCTTGCCTGGAAACGGCGTACGACTTGATCGATATCTCGCCTACTCGTATCTTCGAGTGCTGCATAGTAGTATTGATCGAGCGTTCGAGATGCATGCAGACCCTTGGAGTTAGCTGGGTTGAGATAGTATTCGAGAAGTTGTTCGCGCATCGGCATATTAGCGGTGTTCTTTCCTCCCTGCTGAACAATTTCTATTGCGTCGAAAAGCCTTTCAAGCCACTCCATGATCTTATGAGAAGTACACATCTCCACACTTCGTCTCATCTTTCTGTGGACCGCTTTCAACAAATCCAACCAGCTCTTCAGTTCTTGTTCCCCAGTAGGTGAGCATGCCTTGATCTCACTCACTGTTTTGTCGGCTAGCTTATAGAGGTCTTCATAGAACTTGCTCTTCTCACCAAGCAATATCAACCCATTCGCGATTTCTACCTCCAATACTTCTTCTCGCGCTTGTTGTCTCAACAACTGTTCCGCTGCCGTAGTCTCCGTCCCAATAAGCATTGCTTCGTTTTCTTCAGCTGTGGCTTCAACTTGCGGTGTTTCTTGATTAGCTGTAACCTCCTGAGTTTGCTCCTTTTGTGCCTTCTTCTTTTGCTCCACAACTTCGGCTAGGCGGATGGCTTGTCGTAGTGCACGATGGCTTCTCACAGTCTGGAATGTGATATACGGGATCTAACTAGTCAACCAAATTGCACTAAGTCTGAAAGGGGGTGTGGATAGTTCATTGTACTTACGCAGAGTGAAAGTCTGGAACCTTTGAGATGAGAGGTAGCTGTCTTTTTAGGAACTTTCAACTTATCATCTAGCTCTTTCTTCGTAGTCTTTGGTACTGTGTCTTTTCCCTCATTACCTTTCGCAGGGGATTTGTCATTACTGTTCAGTTTAGGAGGATCTTTCCCTTTTAATGGCTGCTCTCCATGCTCAACAGGAGGTTCTAGTTTTTCTGCTGCTACTTGCTCGCTGTTGAGTGAATTAGTGCTGTGTATTGAAATCACCAACAGGAGACCTATTACCCTTTTTTACTATCAGCTTTCTTCCTCCTTGCTTCGGCTTGTAGCTTGGGAATATTGACGCCTTCTCCCGAGTGGAAGTCTTGGCTCTCGAACTTTGCAACTCTTAGTTTCCAACACTATCGATTCCCATCCATGACAACTTACTGTTAAGGATGGGTACATGAAGCGACACTGAGGCTTCCCTGGATGCTCTCGTTTGTTCAACTCCACAAACTTGCTCAGTCGAGTGTATTCAGGAGCCGACTTTCTAGATTCTGAGGCTATCCGTGTCATCAAGTCCTGAAGAGAGGTCAGCAAGAACTTCTGTAAGCGCTTCATTCCACTTTTGCTTACTTCTGCCCATATCCACTACACCATACATATCAGCACTCTGCTTTTAAGTAGTGTTTTCAACCAAGCTCTACACTTACATTATTTGCTGGCAGGTGTATCCACCTCAACCGATCTTCCAAGGTGATATCATCAAGCTTCCACTTCTTCTTCGCATCATTCATCACATTATCTGGTCCCGCAAATTCGTCATATATGATCGTGTGGACCAAGCTCTTTCTTTCTAGCGTAAAGAAGCGCCCCTCGGATGTATAGAAGTCAACAATATTGGAGTAGAAGTTCTTACACACAATATTGGCCTCACTTGGATGATCAATTGCAGGATCAACCAACGCAATAGGTTTCGGTGGAATTCGCAGTGGTGACTGGAGGAGTCCTAAGATTGTATCGTACTGTGAATTCTTTGGGAACTTGTTCACCAAGTCCTCTGCCATTGCCGTAGCTGAATCTCTACCGCCAATCTCTGGATCAGCACCATGCATCAACATATATCGCATCGTATCCAACGCTTCCTTTGGCCTGTAGTTAATTGCCCAATGTAGTGGTGTCCAAGTGTTGATATTTGTAGCATTTTTATCTTCGATACCTCGCGAGAATAACTTCTTGTCGATTCTTATAAGCTCTGTAATCAACTGCTGTACGACCGACTGATGACCATTTCTCGCCGCAGCCTGGATGGCTCTTCCTGCAGCTGCCTCGGATTTGATATGAGGGTAATCTTCGTGCAATTCAAATAGGGACTTGACAATCTCTCTTTGGCCACCAACTGCTGCCCAGTATAAAGTCTTTCCTGTTGTGCTCTTCTCCTCCTCTGACTCCGTTTCTTCACCTCCCGCATCGCTCCTTTCCTCCACCGACTTGCTATTTTCTGTGACCGATTCGCTCTTTTCTGTGTCCGATTCGCTCTTTTCTGTGTCCGAACCGCTCTTTTGTGTGTCCGATTCGTTCTTGACTTCCCCAGACTCACTCTGTTTCTTTTCGGCTTCCTCTTTTTCAAGAAGTAGTATTCTCTCTACCAAGGGCTTGTACCCATTGCGTGCTGCCCAATAGAGAGTTTTGGTTCGAGTGCCGCCTTTGCTATCCCAGCTCACTTCGCTACCCAATAGTTCACCTGTAGCAGCTACATCATGACTGGGATCCTCCATGATAGCCCACTTCCGACCGGGGTCATCTTCCTCACTATACCTGATATCTGCCTCGTAATTGACCAGCAATTGCAATATTTCCAATGCTTTCCCCTTTACCGCGATGCCTAGAGGAGTCTCGTTATTGGCGTTCTTTTCTGCTGCGGTATCACGAGACATGGGAGAATCCGTAGACAAGAGCTCTTCCACCATGTCAATGTCCTTACGGAAGCAGGCGAGATGCAGAACTGTGTCTCCGTCACTGTTCTTCATTCCAATACCAACTTCGTTCATTTTCGCCAAGAGTAACTTCGCGCTGGAAAAGGAGCCCTCGTCTACAGCCACATGCAATGGCGTCGCACCCTTCTTATTGATGGCAGTGAGATTTGCGTTGCTGTCTAGCAAAAGCTGGGTGATATCTTTATGGCCCTTGGAAACAGCTATGTGTAAGATAGTGCCGCCACAACTGAACTTCGCTTCTAGGTCAACGGTGGAACGGCCCCTAGGTTTAGATCCTTTTACTGCCTTTTTCGTTGATCTAGTATCATTTGTTTTGAGTAACAGCTTAACGAATTCGAGATGGCCAGCATATACAGCATCATAAAATGGAGTTTCTCCATCTCTATCTGCCGTTGCAATATCACAGTCGTTGGTGAGTAGCAATTCGCCAGTTTCTGTATGACCACCCGAAGCAGCCCAATGAAAGGGCGTTCGACCTTGTTGGCTGACCTTTTCGGTGTCAGCGCCATGGTCGAGAAGTACTTTCACAATTTCCTTGCTACCTTGATACGCTGCCCAATGAAGGGGCGTTAGATCTTCTTGGTTGGCCTTTTCGATGTCAGCGCCATGGTTGATAAGTGCTTCCACAATTTCCTTGCTACCATCATACGCTGCCCTGCCAAGTTCTGAGTCACCATCACCATCAAATGCTCCTAGCGTTGCCCCTCGAGCAATTAGGAGAGCAACCATATCCTTGGATTCATGCTTCACAGCTCTGAGCAGTGGCGACTCGCCTTCGTCGTCTTTCGTATTAACATCAGGACTAGCATGATGAAATTGAGACCTTAATGGAAGATCGGAAGTATGCTCTCGAGGACCAACATTCGACTCTCCTTCTTGATCTCCAACCTCTCGTGAAGTGACAACATCAGTTGGTCCAGAAACAACCGCATCTCTGGCTGCTGGCACTGGTACTATTTCTGCTCCAACTTCTGGGCCTTCGCCTCGCTCGACTCCGGTCAACAACATTTTCACGGTCTCAAGATCTTTGTTTCCCACAGCTTGGTGTACTATTGATACCCCTTTGTTGTCTTGGGAATCAGTTTTCGCACCTTCTCCAAGTAGGACCCTCACACAACCTGTGTCTCGCTCTCCAGGATTAACATTCACCATGGACACGGCTAGCCATAGAGGAGTATGTCCATATGAATCTCTTTCTTCAATGGATAGGGTGTTCCCCATCTTTCTCGATAGCAATTTCAAAGCCTTTTCGTTGCCAAACCGAACAGCCTGATGCAGCATATTCCCGTTCTCCTTGTCCTGTACATCAACATCAGGATTCTGCTCGAACAGCAGATCTATACAAGCCTGGTCTTGGCTTTTGAGAGCCAACCACAGAGGTGTGTGCCCATCTGCATCTTTCCAGTTTGTAGGGTTTGTAGCAGTTGTCTTGCTCAGTAGGTATTGTAGCACTGTCGCACTGCCTTGCTGCGCGGCTTCATGGAACAAAGAGGATGCTTTGTTATCCCTCACATCAACATCTGGGCTGAGATTTAAGACCAGATCAATGCAGTCTTGGTTTTGACTGGCGATCGCATGCCAGAGAACTGTCTTCCCATTTTCGTCTTTGGAATTTACGTCCTCTTTGTCGTCAAGAAGCAGAGATTTCAAGACCCTCTCATTTCCCAATGCTGCCGCGTAAAATGCCATCGATCTGTTGTTATTATCCCGAACTTTGGAATTTGCACCATGTTCAATTAAAAAATCTACACGTGCTGTTTCTTTTCTTTCCATAGCTCGCCACAAAGGTGTCACTCCGTCATTGTCTTTGGCGTCCACCTTAGCACCCCCTTTTAGTAGTAGCTTGACAATCTGTTCATGACCATTCTCAGCTGCTCTCCACAATGGTGTCTTCCCATCTGCGTCTGGTAACTCAGTATTTGCATGTGCATCGAGCAGATGCTTGACTATCTTCGAGTTGGATTCGGAAACGGCTCGATGAAGTACTGAAACCCCCCGCTTGTCCTTCGCATTTACTTTAGAGCCCCGCTGCAGCAGCAACTGGACATTCTCCTCATTATTCTCTGCCACTGCTCTCCATAATGGTGTCTTCCCATCTGCGTCTGGTAACTCAGTATTTGCATGTGCATCGAGCAGATGCTTGACTATCGTCGAGTTGGCTTTGAAAACGGCTCGATGAAGTACTGAAACTCCCCGCTTGTCCTTCGCATTTACTTCAGAGCCCCGCTCTAGCAGTAACTGGACATTCTCCTCATTATTCTCCGCCACTGCTCTCCATAATGGCGTTTCTCCATCGTCATCCGGTATCTCGATGTCCGCTCCCTTTTCTAATAACAGTGCAATAATCTCATTGGAATCACTCTCATCCAAATAAACTGTACTCCACAAAGGAGTTCTCTCATTATAGTCCTTCGTGTTAATGTCAGCTCCTTCATTGAGACAGAACTTAATATCTTCGAAGTTTCCGTGTTTAGCTGCGGAACGCAGTCGATAGTTGAGTCCCTCCAGTTCCTCCTTGGATTTGGGTTTCTTGACTGGCTGGATCTGTTCTCCTTGGGGGGAGAGCACATCATCCATCACGTCGACTGAGTTGCTACTGCTCTATAATTGTGCGGTTTTTTATTCTCATAGTCTGGATATTTTTCGTTCGTATTACTTGATCCTGAACCTGGGTACCAGACGCAAGTATCTCAAGCCCAGCGGCCGGATCGCGATATGGAAAACTGTAGTTTCGTGAGCGTGAAGTTGACAGGAGCTACATAGCACGCGGGCCGTCCCTGATGCCATCGAAGCGCAATGCGGCTGCAAGTTGCAATATCCGGCCAATACGAGGTCGTGCGTCTTCGGTGCCAACTCAGCTGCGAGGTGCATATTGGGTCGCATAGGCGGGCTGAAAGTACTCAATTGGGGGGTTGAGAAGCGACTTCCCGCAGAATGCAGCCAGTGAGGATTTGATGAATGAACGCCCCGTCCCGAAAAGTATGACAATGCGGAAGCCCATGCTGTGTAACCATTTTCAGCTGGCCGGGAGCTGTATGCCATCCGCTAATTGGCACAAAGCTCTGGTGACCCTATCGGAGTGAGCGACCGACTATGCGCTCCGCTGCGGCCAGCTTTTGAGGTTCCCTCGGGCTCGGGAACAACTCTTTTTCGGGGGGAACACCAAAACCGTCCCTCACTGTTTACATCTTCTCTACTCTTATACCTTCTCTAATTGTCGGCTTGGGTTAGGTGGTGTGTGTGGAGCTGCTTTTAGTCACATTTCGTAAATATAGGTGTATTAGAAGCGTTGTAGTTGTTTTATTTTCCTGTAGTAGGGAGGAGAGGTGCGCCTTGCCACTAGGAGCTTTGACGGTAGAGTTAAACTACCCGTAGTTTTCTACAGTGCCTGCCTTATCTTCGGTTCCAACTATGCAAGGCGCTAGCATACTAGCAATACCTCAACATCCTGACCCAGTACCTACTAATAAATTGATAATGTTATTAGCAATGTCAGTCAGCATCTTCAAAAACATCGATTCTGCTGCGATTTTGGCGGGGTAGGTCTCCCTCGTATCTACTGTCGAAACATTAACCCCATTAGCCAATGGTGCCCTAATAACGCCGACAGCACCACGCTCAGCGGCCCAGTGTACTGGCTTCAAACCGTGCCGAATAACCTCCTTCTTCGCTGAAGTATCTGCCATCTTGTCTCACAGACGGTAGCCCTAGAGCACGCTCGAAAGCAGGCCTAACAGAGGGGCGGGGGCTTCTGCATCGATGCCTCTTGATATCAAGTACGTGGCGAGTTCCTCTACCTTGCTGGTCTCATTGATGTAGAGCGCAAGGACATGTAGTGGCGTCCAGTTTTCACTCGTTATGATGTTGGGATTAGCACCGTGAGAGATGAGACAATAAGCTGCTCGTATTGCCTAGCTGAGCGTCTTGACCTCTGTCTGCCAAACTGCATTATGGCCGATTGGTGTCAGAGCGCACATTAAGGGCGTCCAACCATTAGAGTTTGTAGCGTTAATATCTAAGCCTTCAGATATCAACCTCTCCATCGACCACGTCATGGCACCCCGCCCACCTGCGGCCCCCAACACTGATCTAAGATCCTCCTTCTCCTCTCTCCGCAATATAGTACCACCGGCCCTGTCCCAAATTTTCGATTCTATCCCCACCGGCAACTCCATCTACGGCAACCAAATGCCCCTCCTTACCCGCCGCGGTTTCATCGACGTTTTGTATATTTGGTTCCTCCCCCCAATCTCCAAATCACGTGAACTTCACAATATAGTCACTCGCTTTAGCTATTTGCGGTCTTAATGCGGCACCTCTGTACTTTGGTGGCTCAGTTTACGTGGTGGATGATAGAAACTAAGAGCAACGCACATGAAACAAGGTACGTAAGCTAAAACGGCTACACTCCGGTACTATTACGAAATTGACGCGAGACTGACACGAGATTGACACGAGAACGTCGCGTCGCCTCACCCCGCTCACCCTGCTCACCCTGCTCACCCCTCGGCTCACCCTGCTCACCCTCGCTTCACCCCTTAAGGCGGCAAGGGGCGCAGATTCCACGCTATGCCTATTGGCACGATTGAGAGCATCAATCCACTGAATTACAAGCTTGTGTATGGCAGAGCGGACGGGATGCCCAATTCTCTTGAGTCTATGGTCGTATGTAATATTAGATGCTAAATGGAGCTACTTATACAGTGATGAAGACTTTTAAAAAGGCCCCTCGAACCACGGTCTCATTTACGTTGATCCAAGAGGCCTCCATTCTGTCCCAAATGCCCTAACTAGCTGTATGGTCATTCGTAATGGTGGCAGAGTCCCTTAGTGCATCATACTAAGAATTGCAATAGCACCTAGGAGCTCCTAGGTAACAGCAATTGGTGCGTGTCAAGAGCGCAACCATTTATCCAAGTAGCGCACTGCCCATTTTACTTCGTGGTGACAATCAACGACACTAATCTCCAGTGGGCAGTTGTCATCCTATAGACGAGAAAAGTAGCTGGAAAAATCTCCATTCTCTATTTACTCAATAGCCAACGGTGATTCTTGTTTCCGGTCCGCAAGAACATCCAGCGCCTGGACGACCCAAGAACTTTCTGGTTCGGCCAATTCTAGGAGCCACGTTCTGAGGGATTCAAGATTGATGGATGCTCCCCAGCAATTTATCCGGAAGGCTGGGAATGTTGTCTCCGTGGCTGCCGTCACATGGGCAGAGCATGACTCGCAGATATCAAACACAACTCGAGCAGGTCACCGAAATGCAGTTCTATCTGGGGTTGATTTGGGAACGTATTCGAGAGACTCGGATTTCTATGGAAACAGGAACACGACTTTCTCGAACGGTGTGCATGTTTTCCGGGGAGATAGTGAGTTGTAGGGTGACGAGAAGTGCCGCTGACGAGTATAGAGCGACAGCAAATGGGAGCGACGAGAAGAACGACAGCGATTCCGATTGCGTAAGTCCTTCTGCCTGTGTTCTTCGCGCTGTTCCCATGAAGCCCGAGGGAGGTCACAGTCTCGGAGGAAATGGCCGTATTTCCCACAATTATAGCACATGACACGTTGCATATTACTCTGCGCCACTTGGCCCTGCTTATTGGCATAAGTAGGAACTACGATGGTGAAAATAGTACTGGAAAAACACCATTTGGCCGAGCAGTATGCCATGCCTTAGGTAGACACTCTCAGCGTTTCGCCGGACAACTCCACTAGTTGCTACTTTCTTGTCGATGGGTTGTAATCATCTTCGGATAAGTTGAAAAAAGACGGGGTTTATATACTCTGTCCGCGCAGATTTCAGTAACACACCCTCCGTGCAATGTTTGAGATATGGGTATGCGAAGCCCTAGTTAAGCTGGGAAATGAGTATTGCAAGCAATTTCTAGTATTTCCATCTAGAGCGATCTTCCTGTATTCACTTACTCTATCTCCTCGTACCCCTTCCAGCCCATATCCCGCCTTATATCTGCGACAATCCTGAATCTATCAATATGGTCAACTCAGTCCGTTATCTCACAACGGAAAAGGAAGGCAAAAAGCTCACCAACAACGATCTTCTGTCCCGTCATCGACGAGTTCCGTGCGATATCTATAAATGACTGCGCGCAGTCTTCGAGATCCGTCTGTTCACCTGTCAGTACACATCTTTTCTACCCAGCCCAAGCGAAGGGAAAAGGAAGATAGCCAGAATAGGATCTTACATACCACTTTCTTTAGGTATGCCTTCTCCTCCAAGAACTTGATCATGCTCTCTGGGTACTTCTGGCCCTACACCCAGTTATTAGCATCATTACATCTCTCCCCTCCCCACCTCACCCCCTCCTCGCCCCTCACCATCAAAATATTGAAACTAAAAGAAATAGAACACCACTCACCCACTCCGTCAAAAGCAGTCCCGGACAGACCGCATTACACCTAACCTTCGGCCCCTGACTCGCCGCAAACACCCTCATCAACTGCAGCTGCGCGGCCTTGGTCACACAATACGGCAGACTACTCCCCGACGTCGCAACCCCCGCAATCGACGACGTCATGATGAACGCCCCGCCCTCAGGGTTAGTAGTGAACGTCGGCAGCGCCGTGCGCAGGAGATAGTTCTGCGCCTTGACGTTGACGGCGAAGCACGTGTCCCAGTCGGCGGTGGTGGTGGCGTGGAGGTCGGGGATGGAGGAGAAGCGTGTCCAGCCCTGTCAATTACCCGTATTAGAAAGGATTAATTTGAGCAGCAGACAGAATAAATATGGAGAGGAGAACTAACGGCATTCGAAACAATAACATCCAGCCCCCCCAACTTCTCGATACTCTCCTCCACAAGCCTCACGCAGTCAGCCTCGACCCCCATATCCCCACGCACCGCAAACGCCTTGACCGCATGCTCCGCCTCAATCGTCTTCGCGATCTCCTCGGCGGCTGCCGAGCTGGAAACGTAGTTGATGACCACGTTCGCGCCTTGCTGGGCGAACTTGTCACAGATGAGGGCGCCGAGGCCGCTGAGGGGGTGTTAGTTTTTGGGGTTATAGATGTTGAGTCTGTGTATGTCTGGCGCTGCGGTTGCGATTGAAGGTGTTTCGCTGCTGGTGCTCATATAACTGTGCTGGTGCTCGTGCTGGTGATGCCGTCGGGGAACTACCCCGTAGGGTCACAATCGCCGACGACCCACGACTACCAGCCCAGGCTGGGAAACAGTGAGGATAGACATACCGCGACCCCCCCGTCACGAGAACGTTCCTTCCCTTAAGTTCATACGGCATCTTTCCTGATACTCCTCAATATTTTTTTATATAAAATTTCCTGTGGTTGTGTAAGATTAGTGTCGTGTCGTTTGAGATTTGGATGGATGAGGGAATCGATAAATGGTGGGGGTGGGGTACATGCGGGGTGTGTGAGAAGACAACCGCCCTCGGCTCGTCAGCCTCGCTGCTCGGCATGTTCCACTCACCCACATTCCACAATGCCGGTGTTGAAATTGCATGCCATAGGTCGCTCCTTCCTGATATTAGATCGAGTATAGTATACTACAGGGCGCTCCGTCCTTCCAAGTATATATATATACTCTCGTGTGCGACAAACTGTCACATACGACCAAAGACTCGAGAGAATTGGGCATCCCGTCCGCTCTGCCATACACAAGCCTGCGTATCCTCTGGCTAATAGTCTCAATCGTGCCAATAGGTATGGCGTGGAATCAAGGCCCCTTGCCGCCTGAACAGAGAAGCGAGGGTAAAGCTAGAGTAAAGCTAGGGTGAGCAGATAGCAGGGTGAGCAGGGTGAGGCGAAGCAATATTTTCGTGTGAGTTTGGCGCCACTCTCGCGTCAATTTTGTAATAGTACTGGAGTTTAGCCATTTTATCTTACGTATCTTGATCAGTGCCCGTAGAAGTATCAGGGAAATGGAGGAGCTGCCACCTAAACAGACGTAGCTGGGAAGTAGTTCACTCTGTCCAAAAGAGAGGGTTCTCTAGAGGTAATATCGCCCGTTAGTAATTGTAACACAATTATAAACCTTTCTTCAACACGTATTTCATTGCGACCAAATCTCCTCCCACCTCCGGAGAAGAAAGCCGTTGTCAGAAAGGTTACAAGAACTGTAGCAAGTATCAGTAGGCTGTAGAATGGTACGCTGGCCTATAGTACGCAATATAAATGCATCTTCTTGACCATGTGCTCCGCTAGAATTGCCTCGAGGCTGGAGTATTGCAAGACAACGCAAGAGGTGATGAGTAATTGGGGAAGACGACACGGTGACACTTGATGATGATGCCTAGCAACGAGGTATGGTATGGTCAGGAAAGAAAACTGTGTCCATAGTCTGTCTCCTCCGTTATCCTTAGTCAATAGACATCATCCGTTCTGCCCTCTCTTTGCGTGGCCTGTTAGGGGCCCCTTATGAATCCCTCAAAACTTTCAACATTATCCGTCCTAAGCCGCCACCCACAGTAAAACCCATCGCATTAGTCGTAGCAGTCGTTTCGCACCAGTGGTCCATTATGTACCATAGTTATAGCTTTTTATTCCGCAATACGCGGTATCTCCCTAGCAGAGTCATCTAATAGTGCGCTTCGCAAGCTATCACTAATAATTCTGAATATTTCCCATAGGTTTGACCGCCCAAGTGTTAATATTGAAGTCTAATTCCCTGCCCGGACTAGAAGACTCTGGACCTACGTACAGTCGGAGGCCAATCTTTCCCCTTTGATTTTCAGGGTTATTGTTGATGAGACTCACGAAGTTAAATTGAGACCCGCTCATGTAGAATTGCTCACTACAGTCCTTTGGGGTTGCCTTGACTTCAAGGTAATAGGTGGGTGGTTCATCTTCCCATATATCACCGTTCAGGTATCCCTTCTCTATTGCCAGCTTCGTCAACTGACTCTCGCCGTCATCATATGTAATATCGGCTGTCTCACGGCCTCTCCAAGGCTCTAAGCCCCGATACTTACGGTGAACACAGACTTCATCTCTAATAGTACTTTTTCCAATTGGCTGGGTGTGGACACCTTGGTGCAGAGCCAAGGAAAATTACATGCAGCCTTGCAGGATCAGGATCGCTGCACCCTAGGCATCCTTCAGGGCATTTTTGTGGATCTAGCAAGGCCGAGTACAGATAATAAACTATAAATCACTCAAAAGACAATTAGATCTGTTGTTCGCTCTTCGAACAGATCGCGACATCCTTTCACTTCACTGGTTGTACTCCAAACACATTTTTCACTCCTTATTCTCCGCACTATCTAATACTACATAACCTAGGTTCCCCAAACCCAATTAAGATGTCGCGATCGCTAGTTGGAATATTTGTCTTTATCCGGTATATTATAATATTCATTTTAGGCAGCTTGGCCTGGAAGGTCAGAGCCAACTACCTGTTTGTCTCTAACCACGCTGCAGAGCTCCTCGGCCCTCAATTCAACTATGATATCGGCCGTGGGGAGCTCGCAATGTATGTTGTGGTTAGTTCATACTCTTCCCCAGTTATTGGCCTGTACTGACACGTATGGTAAGTTGATGTTTTGCTTTTGGTGTAATTTAGTTGCCTGGGTTTTATCAATGCTTGATTCCAGCATTTTGCGTGTCTACATTGGTTTAATGGACCTTGGCATTGCCGCCTCTTTGATTCCTGCAGTCTACTGGCAGAGCATATACATACCCAGCTCGAGGGGCACCTGTCAACATGCCATTTCTTGGCAGGTGTCAAATGCCTCCGAGTCTTGGTTCACTGTTCTAGCGAAGCTCCACAACCCTGCCGACCCAGATCCAGAGGGTTGCTGTGATCAATACGTAGAAAAATGGATTTCTTCTATTGCTATGATGTGAGTGTTCCTGGCAGTCATATTAATTACCTCGGCATCAAATCCCCAAAAAATCACTTAACTGACTATCATGCACAGAGTTTTATTCTCGGGCTTTGCTATGCGCAACCTTCACGTTGGTTTCCGAAGCCAGTCATTCTCAATATCTAGGCTTAAAAAACCTTGGAACGTGGATATGATGCGGAATGACAATGTCTTCAATTCCTTATTAAAGTACTTACTATTGCCACTATACATTATTTGGCGCTACTTCATGGTTACTAAAACTAAGGACGCGCTGAGGGCAAGGCTGTATCTCGTGTATAGCTACTCTAGAAAGGTGATAAGGAGGCGCAGGGGACGCAGTCCATCATCAGCAGCTAGGTCAGTTCAGGGAGGTTTGCCCGTTAATAAAGCCACCACCTTCCGGGACAGTTATTCGGACCGCCTATCTAGGCTATTAATTCTCGACATCTCAACATTGGTTGCTTCCAACTTGCATTACACTGATATTCAAAATCTCAGCCTAGCCTCGAGCCAAATCCTGGAGACGCTCTTCCCAACTGGTAGCCTCAAGTACTGTTTGGCGCATCTTCGACTAAACAGCTGCAACCCAACAGGGAAGACGAAATGCTGGCACTGTGAAGTCCAGATATGTGATGTGAGATAGCACTCTGTCCAGTTATTGTTCAAATTGAAGCATCTAATAGGTTTTCAGGGTTGCGGATTTGAACGTGAGCTCCGCAACACACCAACGTATTGCCACCAGGAAGCCTGCAAAGCTTACTGCACGGTGTGCTTCAAGAATGCACTCTCCAAGGATGCAATGCTTTTGTTTCATGGGTGGGCTATATGTCAATGCAAACCGGAACTTGCAAAACAAATGGTGTGCGTGAACTGCCGGAAACTCCCTAACAAGGTAGTCAGGGATAACGATGTTCGGGACCGAGCCAGGCTCCAACGATCGACAATGCGGGTAATGCATTGCTCGCATTGCAGGGTCAATTTGGAAACGGATGGGCCGCGATGGTGGTGGTGCACAAGGTGCAAGAGAGAATGTACAAACGATATCCATCCTAATTGGGCCCCAAGATCGGCGGTTTAGTTTCGATTTTATGGGCCACCGTGCATCGTTTTAAGAGCGAAAACGACACGGTTAGAATACGATATCATAATCTTGACGAATCGGCGTTGATCGAAATGATCCGTTTCTAGGCGGGGCGTTTAGACTGGGCATTAATTGAAAGACTTGGTGGGATATGAATTATGCACTTAAGTAGTGGGGTAGTTACCAATTATATTAATGAATGACCTGGTATATCCTTCTAACATGCCATTCTAGTATCATATTTCCCGTAAAACAAGTCATAGCCATGATCTTCCCCTGCCTCCGCCCCGCACTATCTGATGCCTAATATTTATATCCGAAGCCGCTCTTCGCTACGTTAATCAGGAGCCATGTTAGTCCACCTCTCCTCCTTCCCTAGCGACGACTGCCTCTATAGCATCCATCTGCTTGTTTAGTCGGATTAACATAAAACGCAGTCCTGTCGCTATGAGAATAGGCATGGCCGCTATAATGCAGTTGACAATTGTAGTAATGGTGAACTTGAGCTTGATTACATGTAACTAGAGTAATCGAAGTAACGTTGCTAATGCAGTTGATAAATTCAATTGCGGCAGCTCTCTTAGCTGCTGAACGAGGCAGCGCGCTGCCTCGCTCATCAACATCTTGGCGAAATATCGTGCGGCGCTGGAGGTGGTGGCCGCAGCAAGGATGAACGCGATGAAAGCAACACTGAGTGGTAGCAGGATGCGATAGAATTTCTCTCTAGAACGATCGGCGTGCAACGCATTGATGTAGGTGGTCATTACGCAGGGAACATAGGGCGGCACAATGAGAAGTAGAGTTTGGAAACTGCGTTGAAGCATAAGGGAAGCCACTTGTAAACCATAGCCTAGAGGCATGGACCTAATTCCGAACTGAAATTAACGTGATCTGGCGATGGAACGAAACCTTAAAATCTAAACAAACGATACTCAATCTTCTCAGTCCTTGTAACCATTCCAATTTCTACATTGTCCCATAGTCTAATCAGGACAAGGTGGTTGGGAAAAATTAAGTGAATAATAACGTAATGTAAAAATAGCGCCAATAGGCCGTAAAGATCTTCTATTTTGCCCAAGTTCCTCGCATGAGTAAAAGCTTTCCACCACTTATGCCCCATTCCTGCCGCACAGAACAGCGGCGTTCGGCGATCGCCATTCTTTGCATCTACCTCAGTACAACCTATTCTTTATCTGCACAGGAGCCTTCTGCCATTTCTCAGAAGCCAACGACAGCGGCGCCCGATCATACCTTGTTTCATTCGAGTTGACGTGAGTCTCCTGCTTGAGCAATAGTTCAACTACAGCCTTGTGCCCGTCCTCTACAGCCAACGACAGCGACGTTTGGCTCATCCACATCCACGTCACACACCCCCCCCCCCCCCCCCCTTCTTCCCCCAACCTTCTATACCGGCTTCCTCTCCGACCCCGAGGACATCGACATCAAACAGTACCTCTATGCCTACAAAAACAGCGCGAGATCCTCCGCCGCACCTCCCTCTACCGCGACGAGTACAGCCCGGGGCACCCCCCATCGCCGCCTTTGCCTCCGCCGCGTGCTAGGGGTTCTATAGCCCGCTTCCTGAAGACATTAGTGATATTGTCTATACCGCGTATCACGGCGTTGTGATAGAGCAATGGATCCGCCAGCGCGTCGTGTCGATATGGCAATCCATTGGCACGTGTAGGATGGCGCCACGTGAGGAGAGTGGGGTTGTGAATGCAGCGCTGGGGCGTATGGGGTGATGGGACTGAAAGTGTAGGACTTGAGTGTGCCACCGGGAAATGTGGCGGCGAATACGTGTAATATAGCGTATGTGGTGGGGGAGAAGTCGGCGGACAATTTTATTAGGGAGCTAGGGCTGCGTGATTTAGGGTGGGGATGTAGGGGCCATAGGCTTTAAGAGCGGCTTGTGTTTAGGTAATTCGAGAAGGGAGTATACTAAGTTTAAGAGAAAATACCATATGTGCAGCCTCGTTGACACAACCCCCTTACCTTTAGTCCTCGCCATGGAAAACATAAAATGCAACTTTCCTTCCCACTTGCCTTCATGCTCACCCAACTTATTCATTTGGTTTCGCGTCTCCATCTCCTCCAGCTTGCTACTTATTACCATCGTCTATCGCTGTTCGCTCACAAATTGCTAACCTCGAATTCATTTTCATATTTCAACCACTGTGTCCTCTGCTCTCCAACACCATGGAAATGTCGCCGCAGCAACCTGCCTTCGCTTCTCCCATCTAGCCAGATCACTGCCCGGAAACGCTACTAATGCCTTCTAACAAATTCGATGGAAAGCTGCGTCTTGCCGAGCCCACCTAGTCTATGAAGAACTACAACCTTGTGACGTCGCTTCTATCTTTATAGGCAGGAGGCGTTCCTCGATCCCTCCTATCTCCGATACTCGGTCCACAAACTTGTTGATAAGAGGAACACGGTATAATCCAGAAACCATTCTCGTGCATTCCTATTAGCTATTAACTTGATCTAACAATACCAAAGTAGAACTCGACGTACTTTGCTTATCGGCAAGGTTGTTCCCACATGCAATTATCTGCTTGAATACAGCCTGACATTCAACGTATCGGTCTGCGCCCGCGATGATTGCATTCCTGCGCCTCGACCTTTCCAACCGCTTCTGTAACCGTGTTAGTAGTTATAGCGTGTAATCGCGGCCCCTTGCCGCCTGAAGGGTGAGTAGAGGGGTGAGCAGGGCGAGCGGGGCGACCTAACCACTAGACACCAACTTCCTCCACGTGCCCTTCTCTGTAGTCACGTATTCGTACACCTAATTACAGAGACGTACGCCTAAGTATGTGAGGGTATGAGAATAATGTTAACGTTACACGTGTTGTATAATTCCTAAATACATGGGTCATGACAAATGTTTTGTAGGTGGACGACATTTATTGACAAACGATGAGACTTTACAGCCCAAATTTGTCTATTAAAACTTAGCACCTACGAATTAGGATAAGTATTTTTAGAATTTGAAAGATAAGTATATACCATGGGGTATGCCTGTTTCGGGCAGGTAATCGTCTGCCCATGGGCCACAACTTGTCGTCGTACATATTACCGTTTCAAGAAGCTGCACACGAGCGAGGTTTTCATATTTTCTTCTACTTTTTTGTTTTAATGGTGAAAAGTCTAGAATGCAGCGGCCCGTCTTTCCTGAACCCCACGCCCCCTCAATTTACATCCCGTTGATATAATATTAGTGTAGTTAGTTCGTGGTTGTCCATGGCACCACGTCCGCGATAGGAGAGGGACTTGAGAGTGATTTGATGAACGCCCCAAACCCTACGGGTTTAAATCTAATACTTACGTACCCCGCATACTAAACTGGGGCAAGAAAGGACTGTCCCGCTCCCATGCTCCCACCCCTGCTGGAAGCGGGCCTAGGCCCCGCTGTCATCCGGGGTAATAGACTTCCCGTCAAGCTTCACGATAGACACTAACATTCTAGCCGACCATAAGCAGCTCAGGGCTGGCAGTCAGTCTATGGCCGTAAGACAAACATGACATTTGATAGCCAGAATATGTCTTACTATTGCAGAGGTGCACAGGCTGCATGGTGGCGGGGTGAAGCAGACAAACGGTAGGGGCGATATTTCCTAAATTGTCAAAAACGGAGCTTCATAATCAACAAAATACAGTATCACTAGGCAAACCCGGGCCGTCACAGATCTTGGGGTAAATGAAAGTGAAGAGAACAACAATGAGACGCGTCTCGAGGGCCTTGGAAAGAAGTATAAAGCCCTCATGATAGCCCCCTCTGAAGAAACCATCAACTCGTCCAGAACCAGCAAAACAGACTCAAAACCACAAAATCCAAATCTAAAATCCACCATGAAGGCAACATTCGTCCTCAGCTTCCTCGGCCTCGCCGCCTTCGCCCTCGCGACCCCAGTCGCGGACGTCGACGCCCTCACCGCTGCGAACGTCGACTCCCCACTCGCTGGTAAGCTCAAATCCTCCCCCCCAAAAATCCCTTTTCGACCGACCCATCTCCAAACCATCTCTCACCCCCGAAATCACTCATCGTCCCATAAACTAACACCTCAAACGCAGCACGCGCCTGCACCTCCGCTGGCAAGAGCACGTGCAGAGCCCAGTGCTCGAACATCGCCGACCATGCCTGCTCCGCCGGCTGCACCGGAACTTGCTACACTTCCTGCAGAAGTGCTGTGTATACGAGATGCTCGGCTTGCTGCAACAGGAACTGCCTTACTTGCAATTAGATTGCTACGAATCGGAAGGGTTGGGAGGCTGGCGGTGGGGGGGTGTTAGGTGGCAGGAGAAAATGGATGGGCAGAGTGAGCGCGGATTGTGCCGACTTTGTTGGAAGCAATCCCAAACACTTGTAGCGTGCCGTAAAAGGCGAGCAAGTTATACGCCACTGCCAATTACATTAGTGCCAATATCGCATTTGTTGATGTATGTGACATATCTTGGTCATTGAATGGTTATGTCTCTTCGTCCGATGTTCCTCCTTTTAACAGTCTTTGCTTCCAGCTGTCAGCGCACGAACCCTCTAATAGCATTAAACTTGTAAAGGCCCTTGAGATGCTGTAGAGTTTCTATATAAGAACACCATTAGGAGCTACATTTGAATTCTTATAGGGAGATTATTCTTAACATCAGTCTCACGTGAGTTAAGAATCACACGTAAATTGGCGTAAACTTGCGAATAATGCACGTAAATTTTCTTATTTAGGATCTGCAGTGTGTCCCCGTGGGTTTACGATTACCTAGCCGGAGTGGTATATATATCTAGGTTACACCTACCTTTTAGATTTCAAATTCCTACCCTAATACCTGATACTCGGGTATAAAAAGGTATATATGGCTGGATGTTCCTTCAGGTAGCCCATTCAAAAAAATTCTGCGCCCATAAATACTCGTAGTAAATCCGTGAACATATGCATAAACTAGTGACGAACTGATCTAGTGAGCCGTGGGTGTGGTTAATGCAACGATTTCTCCATACAAAATGTAAACCCGGGAATGTCATGCGGGTGCGTTCGCAACTTGGCTCCCGAGCTGCCAATCGCGTCGAGATCGTCCAGCCCGTTGGCAATGTCCAATTGTGGCCGTATTTGAAGTGTGGGACCTCTAATCTCTCACTACCGCCGCCGAAAAGTCCAAAACCAAGCCTGTCGGCAACTGGTGTTGGGATATAAACCTCATCCCGCTCTGGATGTAGAGTGCTGACCTGTGACTGATTCGATGTGCTCCTTCTTAAACTACGGGCTGACCGAAGCTGTAGTGCACCACTATGTCAGGAGATCTGGAGACTGTCGAGAAAAGAATATGGCAGTGACCTTCTGCATGCAATATTCCATCCTTTGGACGCAGATCTTTCAATCTCATTCCCATTCGATGTGCTAGAATCACAATATCAGACACAAACGCTTGTTACCACTGGTCGAACAGCGTCGGGTGGCTAAAAACCCCAGGACATCTTTCGGGAGACCAGAGTAGGGATAGCCCTGGGCTGTGTCTGCTCCGAAAGATGGAGAGAAGCCCCGTTGTACCATGAAGCCAGTGTAGGAATGGCAGCCAGCACACTAGCTCATTTTCATTCGTCGCAGTTGCCCGGTCAGGGGGAAGTTCCTCCCAACTAGATTTATGAAAATAACGTGATTTTTTGGAGATTTGCAACGTCAAACTTCTCACGGGTATGCCAACTGCTTCTATGTCGCCAAAGTTAACCTCGTTATGCCAGTGTCCTCCTTTAGACATTAGTTCCATGGCAAGTCACCTGTTGCCCTATGGATAACGCAACGCTATGTTTGACCGGGCGGCCAACAGGGCCTCCCACAGCAGCTCCTTGTTGATGGGGGAGTAATCGACAACGTCTTCGGCGGCCGTGACCATTTCATTTAGGCAACTAGCGTAGCATTTATTACTATGGTCAGCTCGCTCGCTCATAGGTACAAAATGGATATGATATTGGGATAAGGGACGATGGACTAATGATGCTAGAATGGATAACTTGTCCGTTCGATTGAGGTCCATGCTCCTGGTCCCGAAGTGGCAACAATTATAAAGCAATTCATTTCTTAAGTCTTTGAAATTATTCAGCGCCTTGTAACTTTGAGCTTTTGCCTCTCCTGGCATCGTGTGATTGTTCGTATGTGGGGGGTAAAGCTGGCTGCAAAGGTCGAATTGTTAACATCTTCTTTCTCGCTATTAATGTCGCTGCTGTAGGGAGGCAAGGTGATCAGGTTTAACCACAGCTAATTATAACGGATCACAGCTTTGTATTTCTTTCTTTCCTTCAGCTACGTTGCCTCTAATTTACATCCACAAGCAGTGCAGAACTTATCGCTCGCCCTGCAGCCATTTCCACAATGTCTGCAGTACTTCTCGGCGTTAACATCTCCTTTGCCACTACTATATACTGGCGGAGACCCGACGGGTCCGGTCTGTGCCCCCCTTTCTCCTGCTTGAACCTGCTCTACGCGCTGCCTCTCCTTTGCGATGGCTTCATCGATAGCGGCTTGCGTCCGTCTCTCTCTCTCTTCTTCGTCGCGCCTTCTTAGCTCGTTCTCCATCTCGTTGTTCCGATAATACTGTTCTTGGCGTGCCACCTCGTGTCTGGCCGTCGATCGTGATGCCCCTAGGATTACTGCTGTGCCTAGCAGCGAGCTAGCCATCATTGGTCTTCTTCGACGCCCAAACATTTCGAATCCGACAAGCTGGTCTATTTTAAGATCGAGACAATGCAAGTTTGCCTTTATCGCTCGTTTGCTAGAAGCTTAACTCAGAGGTAGTAAAGATTTGGATATGATAGTAGTGTATGGTAACCCATTGCCTTATATGAAAACTTGTGTCTAAACCCTTTGGTCGAATTATTAAGCTCTGAGAATTTAGTTAAGAGATTGATTATACTTGCGAACGATGCTTCTTGCCATTCTAAAGAATTCTTAGACGTCATTTCATTAACCGTGCTTATGATTAGGCCTCTAGTATCAAAGTGTCGACTTGTCTAGACCGCATCTACGGTTACGTCATTGGCGCAACATCGGTTGATATTCCTTCTTTAGTTGATCTCACCCGACTGTAAGAGGATGCTGACACGTTTTTTTACGCCATGATCGATTTGTATTGATGCCGGAGCAATAGCTCGATAGCTCGACCTGCCACCTACGACACTCTATAAACATTTGGAGCTCAAATCGTTTTAGCGAACTTGCTAAGTCGGGCTCAACCATGGCTTAGTTCAAGCCATTTTTGCTTACGGTAGAGGATTCTTGAGTCTGGCCAATCAATCCGTTAAGAATACGCAGATACCAGGGTTCACACCCGAATGAACATGCCTGCTGGCAGCTACGTAGGTAGCGAGTCCCGTGTATATAAGTTGATAGCATAACCTATTCTATAGCTTTCAGCGTTGACTACTTACTACGTCCTAATATCACGTTAACTTTGAACTTTTAAAAATGCACTATCCAAACAGCTCATTAGCCATTGGCTCTGGCTCAAGAGCCGTTTCTGTGATCTTTCGGGTTATGCAGCTTGTCTCTGGGGCTGTTGTTGCGGGCACCCTAGGACATTATCTCCACAACATCCACGAAGCAGGTGTCGGCAGCAATGGTCGAGTTGTGTATTCGATCGCCATCGCAGGAATCTCCATATTCTTCGCCATAGTCTTGATGCCACCTCTAGCCTACTCATTTTATGGCTTCCCCCTCGACTTCGCAATCTTTGTCTGCTGGATGGTTGCCTTCGGACTTCTTGTCAATGTGAGAAAACAATCCTTGCCCTGATACTGAATATTATATTTCTTTCACTAAGCTAACATAATCAAAGCTTGTTGGTGGGAGAGGGTGCAATTCAACTTGGTTTAGGACCAGCTGGGGCTGGGCTTGGGGTAGATGGTACCGACTTAGTCCAGCAGAACAGATTGGACATCCTGGATGTGGCAGCTGGAGAGCAGCTGTCGCATGGTCCTTTATCGGGGGGTTCTTCTGGCTTCTTAGTTTCATACTGGTAAGCTTTCCTATTTTGGAGTTCCCGTATTGCCTATTTTCACAAAAGACTAATAACCTCGAAGGGAATTTTCGTTTTAAACCGAGCCCGTGGTCGAAGGCACGAAGATACTACACATACTAAAAGACATGAGGAGAGCCACGTTACTAGTGGCGTGGCGCCCGTATATCCTAATGAAGGCGTCAATCGCACAGAAGTTACTCAAAATCAAGGAATTTCAGGTGGGCAGGGAACATTTGCCCAACCGCAACAAGAGGTTGCTTGCAGCCAGTGCGGAACTCTAGGCAGGCTGGGGACTAGGTATTGCAGCAACTGCGGCTTCGAACAACGTACAACACAGGCTGTCTAAATGAGAAGTGCATACGCGACTTCTAAAAGTTTCTTCTTTTCAGGAAGGCCATACCGTCGTCTATCGATTTCTTATTGTAGTTAATGTTTAATTCTAGCTAATTCCAACGTCCTGAGCTCTGTCCTTGGCTTTTTTATATGTAAATTCTTGCCTCTTAGCCTGAAGAGTCCTATATTTTGTAGGTTTGTTATATTTTAAATATTGTTCTCCGTAATCCTAATATTCCGCATCACATCGTAGGACCTACGTGATGGATAATGAAAGATACAGTAAGATTTGATATCTTCATCACAAGACCTTGCGGCATATAAGCTGCAAGTTTCAGCCATAACATTTAGCCGTTCTTATCTTTCTCACCTATCCAGCTCACCCTACACATCTTGCTCACCTTGCTCACCAAACTCACCCGTAGGCGTCCATTGTCACGGTGTAGCCCATTGTTAAAACTGGACAAAAATTTGGATGGTGGTGGTGGTTGGGGTGGCTGCGATCACAGAATAAGGGTAGAGACAGCGTGGCTCACCCAATGGGCCAAAAGGCACTGACTTGACTATTATCCAGAGGATTGCTTGAGATCAGTGGATAAGTAGTTGGATGGGTGAGCACAAGCCTGTAGACAGCAGATGAAACCAACTCCTCCACTACCAAACCCCAACCCGAAAGGGCGGGGCGGCCAGTTGGGACGGGAATGTTGATTCCGTGAATTTGCGCGGATATGATGGTAAGGTTCCTTATTGTGTCGTATGGTATGACTACAGCAGTAGGATTTCCCACTAAGAGTAGGTGGTGGTGCGACGACAGCCTGGATTGGGTGCGGGGTAAAGCCAGCAGCTGGTGGGTGTTTGTGCTCTGTACGCCCAGCTGGAGCTGTGCACGCGTCTGGACTGAGTTCTCGAACTCGGGGGAGGGGGGGGGGACTGGCACAAAACAGCAGCGCCGCGCGGGCCGTTGTGGACGGGAAGGCGTAGGGGGGCGAATGAGGGAGGGGTGATGGTGAAGTTCAGTCCATTCGCATGCCGTTACACCGACCTGCCCAGCCATTCAATCCGCTCGGTATGCGCAGGGCAGGCATAATATTTGTAAAAGCATGCACAGTCGCAGAGTGGAAGGCGATGCTACTGAGCAATTCCCCTTGCTTTAAGAGCTATCATCAACGTGATTCTAGTGTTACAATTCATATCCCCCTCGTCAAAGCCATCACGACCCGAACAAATGAGATGCCTCTCCCCCCTCAAACCAGCACAAACAAACAATCAATCAGGCTCTAAGCTATCCCCCCCGTCTACCAGCAGACAAGCCAGTCCATCCAGTCCGCCCAGCAGCCAACCCAGTGGAGTGGGGAAATTCAGCAGCCCATCCCCCTTCCCCGTCTAAACCTCCTTCTTCCCCTCCCCCTCCGCTCCGCTCCCACCGCTCTCGGAGCTCTCGGTCGTCGTAACGCGGGTCGCGGCGTCGAGATCGTCCTCGGGGCGCGCGCCGTGGATGTTCTCCTCGAACACGGGGTCTGGGTCGAATTGCTCGAACTTGGTCTTGAAGTCCTTGAGCCCGGCGGCGTAGGAGGAGCTGTTGGAGCGGCGGCGGGCGTTGGTGATGTTGAAGCCTTCGTCTTGGATTTCTTCGCCGTTGAGGCCCCTGGGGAGTGTGTTAGTTTGGGATTTGGATGAAAGTGGCGTTGGTGGCGTTGAAGGTGGGAGAGAGGTGGCAGGGAAGGTGGGAGGGGAATGAGAGGGAGAGTGAGTGAACGTACCAGTTTCCTCTACCGCCACCGTTCTTCTTCGTCTTCTTCGGGTCGGCGTCGATGTGGCCCGCTTTGGCAAAGTAGCGGGGTAGATGTTCCTCAGCACTCGCAGTGCCGTCGGCGAGGCCGGCGTGGTCGCGGTCGTTGAGCTTGTGGGATCGAGTCACTGTTGAAGAGGTGGTTAGTTACTATTTCCACGTTCATTTGACGCACCCTCTGCACTCTTCAAGACTTCTTTGGAGGTCTATGAGGCATGCTTGAGGACAGGACGAGGTGCAACTCCTCGGCGTTGTGTCGTGCGTCGACAAACGAGTGCAACTTACTGATTGATCGGGTTGTTGGAAGTGTGTTCGTGTGTATTGTGAGTATGGAATCAAGATGGAGATGGAATATCAATTGGATTATTTCGTCTGATGTTGTTGATTGACTGTGTCGTCGTGTCGATTGAGTAGGAAGATGGTGAAGGAGGGGGTTATGGAGGCTGACGTTGAGGGGTGAGGTGAGGTGTGTATAGGAGGCGAGCGGGAGTGGTGGTGGTTGAGCGAAGGCGCCTTCGAGGTATGTCTGAGTATGTCGCGGGTATGTCTCGGTATGGGATACTTATGAGGGTGTATTGGTACAGAATCTTGTGTTGGAGAAGCAGCTGTGAATGGGGGATGAAGTGCCGGTTATATACCACGGATTGAAGCCATTGGCGTAGTTGAGCAAAGTCCCCGGTACCTCCTCCCCGGGTTGCGGTGATGGAAGGTTACAGACGACATACAGATGGGGCCGTGATCACAGTGATCGCGTGAGGGAGGGAGGTGATGACATGTCCCCACCGAGCCCACCGAGCCCACCAAACCACACAAAACGCCCCCCTCTTGCCCCAAGCTTTACCTGTACCTATCCAAGTACCTGAGACCTCTGGGGTGCAAGGCCGGAGGTCATGTGAGCGCGGTCGTGTAGTCGATTGGCCATTAGGGTGAACGCAACAGTCGGAGCAGTGGGTGGAGTAGAAACAAAGGGAAGATGCATTGTAATGTGTGCATTGGGTACGTAGATTGATATAGTGTTCAATGGAGTGGAGTGTATTCTATCTCGTTTGTTTCTCTTTGATGAGATTCTATATATCGTGGTGAGATAAGGCAGTACAGCTGCAGCACAAACACCCATACAAACACCACCATACACTGTACACCACCATACAAACACCGTCCCCCTCCTCCCCGTCGTCTTCCCCAAAACACACTCCCCCCATCCCATCCCACCACAGCACACGACCCTCCCCCGCCTTTTCGACCCACTTTAAAACTACAGGGCAGTACTAGGTGCTGGGGGTGCTCCAGAGTGGGTCCCAATCGCCAGCTCTCCTCCCTTGCGCCTTCCCGTATCTGGACTAGCGAGCCTTGACTCAGAACCCTCCCACCTAGCACTGCCCGCAGTATTGAATCACGATGACCGCTTTGTTGTTGCCTTAGGCTGGAAGGGGGGACTGGAGAGAGACCCTTGTATACTGTACCTCCACCTCCACTTCGGTGTTAGTCCCGTTTTGGGGGGAAGGGCCCACACCTTTGGCCCGGATACGTGGGTGGGAGGTGCTGGGTGGGAGGTGCTGGGTGGACGACGGAGGTGGTGAATTGGAGCTTGAGATGGCTCGTGTTTATGGACAGTTCATCAGGATATACAGTATATACTCTCGATCACATATCTATCAATTGGAAAAACAAGCATGATCAACGGGTTGACGAGCGTTGAGCCCACATCCCAATGACTCTTCTCCGTCCCATCATCGTACAAACAGACTAGCCCCTCCCCTCCCCTCATCGCGATAAGATCGATAAGATCAAACACCCATGACGTCACCGCCAATCCCACCACCTCTGCAAATGGGTATAGTTAATGAACCTCACCGTATCTCGAGAGGAGAATTGATATTAAATCTCTCACTGATAACTTATCTGGGTAATTGGGGGAGTTCCACTCTGACGGTGTTGATTTACATGTTCGACTTATCGCACTCCACCGTCTCGTTTCGACTATTATTAGTGAATGGGATCTGGAGAGCAGCCAACAGGTTCAAATAAGACAACCACCCTGAAATGTCTTGCTTACCATACTGATAATTGGCGTTGAGGATGTACGTAGAGAGGGGTCCACCGGTCCACCCTCTAGTTTATATAGACACCAAAACCTAATATATCTTACGCACAATACCAACATTTGGTTTTGGATCATCTGAATTTCCCTCACAAGACTAGGACGAGTAGCATACGAGCGTGTTGCGTTTTATTAGGATCCCTTTGGCTCTCGCTATCCTGTCGTCTGTCTCCACAAAGTGAAAAAGCGGTTATTTTATTCCAGAAGCTAGTTATGGGTTCCGGGATGTGGTCCATACTTCATACCAGCCAGGCTAACACATTCCTCCGAATCGATGAACCTGTCTCCACACCCTTCACAATGCCAACTATCTCTATAAAGTATTTCCTGACAGTCGGTGCGTCGGTAGTTATCTAAACGGTATGAGGGGCGATATACTAACCACCCAATTCCGAGCCGACGCAAGCCCACGAGAGATAGCCAGAAGCATTGAAGCCTTTACGAAATGCATCTTCTCTTGAAAAGTCTGTTTATTATTGAGGGTGTTGAGAGGTTTGCGGGCTGAATTGAACGGACATTTGAGATTAACTTGCAATACTGAGACATGTAGGGAGAGAACTTTACTTCTCGCTGCTACTGCCACAGACAAAAAAAGGAATAGCCATTGTGCGATCTATGGACCTCTATAATCCCAGCTTGCCGCCCTCCGCTTCCTGGACTTACTACCCTCAGTCCATCCACGTCGGCTATCTAGACTCATAGCTCGCCATACTATTACAACCTGTTACATTTGATTGCCTTAAATGGCTTCAATGTGTCTTCCAGTGCGGAATTGCACCCTGGGCTTGACCATTCGAGAACTGTGGCCGCGGAGCCTACTTTGCAATCCGCGATCTCGCTGGATGGACAGATCAGCAAATGGGGTTAAATGGGGAATAAAAGGACCTAGAAGCATACCTGTAGCCGAGGCATTCAATTTTTCGTTCTGTGATAAGAATAGATCTATGATTGGACGTGTTAGTGGTGGTTCTAGTGTTCATAGATGGATTTGGCAAGATGGGGCGTCGTACTTAATACCAGTTGTATCAATGCAGCTGTTAATGTCAACGAACCCGCTCAGGGTGCCTTGACAATCTTGGCTATTCTTGTATATAAAACCCTGAATGGCCATTGTAAGAGCTCAGCCATGTAAAAGATACGAGGGCAGTGATACTAACCGGATACCCCACAGCTGATACAAGCCCAAGTGGGATGGCCATAACCATGGAAATTTTGAGAAAATGCATGTTGTCTAGGAAGTCTGTTCGATGTTGAGAATATCAAGAGATTGCGTTGAAGATAGAGAGCACTCAACGGGCTATCCTCCCATCTTATATATCCATCGCAGCTCACAGTGTCTTAAATACCAGCCTATCAATTGGCCACAAAACCCAATCATGGTTTGCCCTCCTCTCTCATCGAAGGTCCACTTCATCTGAAGCCTATAGTGAAGCAGTCTGCATCACAGCTCGTACGTTTGGGTTTGTTTTTAAAAGGAGCCCCATAATTCTTTTCCCACTACCAAAGGCATTGGAAACGGCGCATTCCCGGATCGTTATCGGTAGTCTCTTAGCCTGACAAACGCATCTCAGAAACGTCCAGACCGTCTTACACCCCCACCAGTCCCACTCCCCATCAGATAGTGAGATGAATACCCAGCTGAGCAAGCATCTCAAGCGAGGTTTATACGATGCAGAGAGTTGGGATAGGCAGTTTTGCGCCGATCTAACGATTGGTGTGCGGCTGAACTGAACCGATACTTCGGGCTTGTCTTGCCCAGGTGAGACATGCAGGGAGAGAGCCAGTCTGGTAGCACGACTAGGCGGGAGATGTACGCTTCGAGCTTGAGAGGAGGGTCTAAGACACCTGTGATAAAACGGGGACTATCCAGAGGGTTGGCTCGCTCGTGCACTCTGGATAGGTTATTTTTTGGCGCCGTCGCCACAGATTCTCTACCACCAACTCAGCGAGTTGCGCAGATATTAAGTCGACAGCTCCCGTTGACAACCCCCGCATCTTGAGGGTGTCGAAACGACGTGTCGTCTTGGATTCCTCAGTTAATGCTCCTGTTCGCTTCTCCTTGTAACGTAGATAGTAACCACGGCTCATCCACAAGCTCAGCAGCTGTCTTTCGCTTCTCGGGATCAATGACCATGAAGACCTTTAAAAACGCAATAAACGCCTTCTTGTCTTCCTCACCAAGATTAACAACCCAATCCTCCAGTCTCGCCGTCCCCTCCCTCTCAGGCTCCACAACACCCCCATCATCATGAAAGCACCTCGCCACAACATCCCTACTCCCCCTATCTAGCAAGCTCCGCGGAAACCGCCCAAATAACCGCACCATCTCCTCAACATGCTTCTTCACATCATACTTGCCGTTGCGGCCGTTGCGCGCATCGAACATGTGCACCCCATCCACCAGGTCCAGAAGCACGGCGCCTAGATTCCATATATCAACCTTTTGGCCCCAAGGCGCGGAGATAACTACCTCAGGGGCGCGGAGGGGTACAGGCTGTACTGGTGACGGGCGCTCCTGGCGTGACCAGCTCGCTGCACCCCAGTCGCCGAGGCAGATGTCGAGATCATCTACAGAGCCTGTGATATAGTATTCGCCGAGGTCGCAGGAGGGGATGCTGGAGGGCAATACAGCAGGGTCGTCTAGTAGGGCCTGGTCGACGGGCGTCTCAGCAAGGAAGCGGTCGATGATAGCGAGGTCTTTGATTTGCACCATGATGTTGTCTGGTTTGATATCTGCATGTGCGAATAAGTAAACTATACCATATGCACCTACGAGAAATAGATAGGTTGGCTAAAAGAACACCTACCAGTATGGATCACCCCTGCAGTGTGTGCGTAGTCAAGCGCGAGTAGCAGCTGTCGCGTGAACCGCTTCGCAACCTGCAGAGGCACAACAGTTGGATCACATAAGGTAGCGAAACTACTGAGCGACTCGCCCATAGGGTCAAGCACGAGGCAGACGTGTGTGCCATTTGGACCAGTCAACTCAAAGTGGTCGCGAAGTTGCGAGACAAAGCGGAAGCCCAGGTGCGAAGGGTCAGCAGTGCTCAGGTGCTGTAGGATGGACAATTCAAAAGGTTGCTGTGATGGATCGGGCCTGTAGCAGTCGGCACTGAGGATTTTGAGGGCTTCATAGTTGTTGGCCCTGAAAGTGAGTTAGCTTGGGCTACAATTATATGCAGTGCATCTACAAAGGGGGAGAAACGTACTGCTGATCGCGAACTAGCCAGACAGTAGAATAGCGACCGTGGCCGAGTTTGCTGAGGACACGGTATCGGCTGTTATGATACTCATCGTGAATGTGCACGGCGTACAATCCTCCCCGAACATAACGATCAGGGCTCTCTTCCTCAGGAATAAATGTACTCATATCGGGGGATAGTATGGTGGGAGCATTGAAGACAAGATGGTGACCGCTGGAGAAATTTGTACGATTTTGGGCGTCAAGTTTACCACATATCCCAATAAACAGCGTGATATGTATACTATAGGACCTTGGGGCATCCATGCTCCATGTTTCTCTTCATTTCTCTTCGTTTCTCTTCCTCTCACTCACGAGTTAGGCCCTGACAGCAAGAATATTCCGTGCCGCCTTCCATATTCGCCGATCAATACCTGGATTATCGTGGAGCTCGCCATTAGCTAGGCTTGTCATGGCTTTGCCGATTTGAAGTAATGGAACCGGTTCCGTTCGCAACCATCAAAATTTGTAGGTACCTTTATATAGTAAATCATATGTAATGTGACCTACAGTTATAAAAAGAGCTTTGGCAGCGGCTGCAACCGCCTGGGCACTTATGCAGGGTACCAAAAAGGGACTTGGCCCAATCGATTCACCACCAGTCGATTTGACGCTTGACTGCAGTCTGCTGTCTACTAACCACCTAGTTTACCGCCAGTGATTAATTTTAGATCTTCTCTGGAAGTCCTGGCAATATTAAAACACAAAGTTAACGCGATTTACGCCCACAAAATACAGCACTCACTTATTACCTCACTATTTACATTTCGAAACATGTTTTTTCGAATGGGCCTCCATAGGCTGGTATGACGCGTATTTGGCGCCGCGCATGGTGAGTGGCATATGTATCGTATAGCCGCCCATACCTTCCAACAACGTATCAATGGGCAAGGACCCATGTGGCAGACACAGGCAGCTGACTAGGCTTTTGTCCAAAGTTCAGTGACGAGCGCTACAACATAGACTGGCCCACTGTTTGTCCAGCTGTCACGCACTATGCCAACATTAGTGGAGATATGCGCATCAAACTATGTAAAATGCGGTCCAACAGCCAACATTTCCTCTGGCATCCATACAATTCTCATAGAGCGAGAAGCGCCGAGTTGCTCCTCAACTCATGGTGAAACTGGCGTAGCCTAGGCCACGGCCACCTTGGCCAGGCCTTTGTCAGTTTCATCTGCTTTGTTGGTTATTTCGCACGATAGAAAACTATTGTACCTTGCCTTTTGCTTTAACTACAAAAAGTTCCTCATTTTGTCTTTATTGTGGCTGCGACGTTCTTCTTTTCATCTTCATCTGCTGAACTCTCTCAGCACATTCCACCCCAGGTTTCCACATCGCATCCATCTTTCGCCTACAAGCTACAACTCCTCATGGATAGAAAATACCTCTTCACACTAGTGCCCTTATCGCCCGATGCTATTCGCATAGTAAGGGCAAATAGGAGTTATCATGAAATATATAAAGGCGCTGAGTGTTTGAGCTTCAAGGCTACACATAAGTCTCTGTTTCCTGGGCGTCTCCTATCTATTGGACGTCAGCCCGGGATTAACGATGTTATCCTTCCTGATGATGGGTCTCCATGGTTCGTACTTATAACTTTTAATTTTAAACGTACCTTCAACTGACACTATTTAGTTTACAGTGTTTACTCTACCTTGTTTCAAGCGGCGAACTGATGCTAGAAGACGCTACTACCGGCCATCATACATCCGTTAATTGGCAAGATGACAATGGGCAGCAGGAGAAATACTCCCTGCAGGGAGATCCACGGTGCCGCATTATTCCGCTGGCGAATCCAGAGATGATTTTAATCAACTTTGGACGAGAAGTCTCATTTCAATTCAAATGGAGAATACCAATCGATTCAGAAACTGTCAGGGATAAATTAGCCTCTATTGCACAAGCTACCATTGCCTCTAACCAAGGTACGACACTAACTATGCCAGAGGACCTAAATCCAGATCCTAGAGCGTACGAACCGAGGACATTTAGCACACCAGATGTTCCCACAAAATTCAATCATAGGCCGTTCCGACAGATCCATGTGTACAGCACGATAGAGTCGGGGAGGGGTTGGGAATGTCTTGAGGCAGTCGACCTGAGAACGGGAAGCACTTGGGCTGTGAAGGAGTGCAGAGATTCTGGAACAGAAGCGGTGGGGGAGAGCTGGAAAGTCACCTTCAAACGAGAAGTCGAAGCTTTAGCGCGACTCAGCCATGTATGTTTTCTTGGGCTTCTGGTATTGCATCCATTTCGTTTGCAAAAAATAAGTTCCAGCGTAATATTATTCGTCTTGAGCATCACCAGGGATGGTCGCTAGGCCGACCAGTTCAGATTTTCTTCCCGCTCTGCAAGGGAAATGTTCGTAGCCTCTTGCGTAAACCTCATCGATGCCTCGAAAATCCATCAGCTCCTGAAAGCTGGGTCCCTAGCTTCATTAACCAGGCCCTTGGTGGCCTAGCTTTCATCCACAAACACAAGATGGTTCACCGAGACATCAGGCCAGAGAGCATCCTCTACGACAATGGAGGGCCGAATAACTAGCTGATGTTTTACATCTCCGGCTTCGGCTCAGCGGTGCCAAAGGGATTTGCTAGAGGTATGGCCGGCACCCTCTCCTTTATGGCACCTGAAACTACCCGCTACGGTGACTGTAAGTCCGCATCCGATGTCTACTCGTTCGGTGTGACGCTTCTCGAAGTGCTCAACAAGTACTGCGTCAGCGAATCACGGTTCAGCGTCGACGAGTGGCGAGCGAAGCTCAAGATTTTTGATGCTAAACACTACGCCAGCTATCAAGATACAGTAGTACCCGGTGCTGTATTACCGAAAATGCAACCCGGCCACTCTAGAATCCAGTCATTGATAGACAACTACCTCGTTCGTAAAAGCTAAAGGTGTGTCCTAGAGCAAGACCCAAAGCATCGCGCAACGGCAGAGGACGCCTGTCGCAATCTTCTAGTAGACTATCCTCTTGGCGTTGATGACCGACACCATCAAAGGGAGGCTGCCCCCGAGCCTCGACGAGAGGCTGCTCTCCAGCTTCGGGGGGAGGTTGCTCCCGAGCCCCGAAGGCAGGTCGCACCACTGCCTCGACAGGAAGTAGCACTTCGACCCCAAAAAGAGCTGCCGCCCCGACCACGAAGAGAGGCTGCACTGCAGCTTCGAAGAGAGGTCGCACCACTGTCTCGAAAGGAGGTACCACCCTGGCCTCGAAGAGAGGCTGCTCCCCAACTTCGAAGGGAAGTTGTACCCCAACCATGGAGGGACATAGCGCCCCGGCCTCGAAGAGAGGCTGCTCCCCAGCCTCGAAGAAAAGCCGTTCCTCGGTTTTAAAGGGAGGAGGTCGTACCCCAGCCTTGGAAGGAGGTAGTGCCCTGGCCTCGAAGAGATATCGTACCCCGTCCTCGAAGGGTGGCAGCGCCCCGTCCTCGAGTGGTGTTCAAGTCCCGTTCTAAAGAAAACAACCTTCAGCCTATAGTAGTATATGCCCGGCCTCGGGGAGTCAAATCCCGGACAGGCCCGAGATTAGAGCGGCGACCAACTAGGAGAGTGGTTGCTATGGCTTTTCGGATGAGATAGTTACGGAGGAAGCATTTATAGCCGGGAGATTTGGGTGTTTGTATCAAATTTTTCTTTATTTTGTCGGTATTTTGTACTGGAAGATATTCGCACTATGTGTTATATTTATTTTTAATATACAAGGTTGATGGATTTCCCGGTGTCATCTGGCGTAGTAGGTGAACCCCTGTGTATTGGCAACTATCTCAACCCACGGAAGAGTCGCGCCTCAATATTAGATGCCTACGAACGGACCAATTTATGTACAATATGTCAATCTTTGAGCAAATCCAACATCCGGGTATTTGATGAGAAATCTCCTAGACGCTGCCCTTTGCAGCTCCTGGGAACATAGACTCTATGGCATCCCCCAGGCCTTCGCCACCCATCGTCAAATCCTTAAATGCCGGGCAGGTCAAGTCGAGAAGTGCGGTACCAAGGGTGTCGAAGAGCATCTGAAGAGGGACTTCGATGATATCGAAGACGGTGGAGAGGGAGTTGGGAGAGAGGGTCTTGAGGACCTCGAAGACGAAACAGAGGAGGTTGTTGTCCTCAAGGAGAGTCTGAGCATTCAGGAGCCCGCCAGTCACGTCGCCCACATCGACGCCCGTAAAACTATCGACAGTTCCGGTGTTGCCTCCAATGCTGCACGGTTGTGTTAGCTGTAAACGATACATTGAGGTGAATGGCGCAGCTCACCTGCCAAGCTCGGGGTGCTTTGCAATAAAGTAGAGGACATCGAGGTTCAACTGGACGAGGGTATAGTCGACAGGAATACGATACCAGTTCTCCGGAATCCTTTCGCAGCCCTGATTGTAAGTGAAATTGCCTGGTTCTCCCTCGACGGCGAAGAAACTCTTGACGATATCCTTGGCTAAATGATGTCAGTAACAACTCCTCGGAAGCTGGTGGAAAATCTTACTGAACGAGCCCAAAAGATTCTCCTTGGAGTAGTTGGCAAACATCCTCGTTGGGAAAATGAATCCGGCATTGCGGGCGATCATGCCAGTGAAAGGGCCGTAGTAGAAGTTCGGATTGGTGGCCTTCGACTGTTGGAAGCGGACGTTTGCTCTGTCAGCCATGACATCAATGTTATAGTCACCGACAGCATCATTGGACATATTAAACCATTCCGAGAATTGGTTAAGCTCTAGGTTGGCGTTATTCCCGGTCAAATATAGGTCGCTGCGAGTATTTGACGAATCCGACTCGATTATGTTATGGGAGCCGACGAGACCCCGCGGCTTGCCTTGGAACTTCTTAGTAATGCGAGGGGTAATAACAACTCCAGGAACAAGTTTACCTAACAATCCAAGCACATTACCAAGAAGGTTGCTCACTGCAGTGGACTCCCCTCCGATGGAGAATCCTGGGTCCAAAGAGATGGGGTTGCCAACAAAAACCGTTCCCATAACGGCAAGAAGGCCACCCAGCTCAACACTCATCCCGAACACTGCCTTGGAGTTAGAAGATGCATTAATCCGGGATCAGTTACCGGTATTCACCTTTATTGATAGCTGCAGTCGCCTCTATCACCTGCACAATTCGTTAGGGTAAAGTACATGTCGCATATGATAAGACCACACCCACGTTTGTGACGCCATTGCGCCCAATGTACCCATGATTCGCGAGGGCGTTTAGCCCTGGGCAAGGTCCGCGCTGGTCACCCGCAGAAAAGTCGGGCGGGATGAAGGAGTGGTCGCCGGTGACTGTTGTTGATATGTTAGATATTGGTCAGGCCGCAGGAGAATATTGCTCACCGTCAATTGGCGTCGTCAACGGGTCAACTAGCAGTCGCTTTTCATGGCTTTCTTGGGAAACGCCGCGCAGTCCTTCAGCCAACTTGGCGATTACATCGTCTGATAGCAATGAATCCGCAGTCACAGAGGGAAACGCATATGCGACACTACTGAGAGCGGAAAGAGAAACGAGGGAGTTGATGACTTTCATATTGAAACAAAAACAATTCAATCGCGACCTCAGAAAGGAATGACAAGAGTGAGTGCCCAGAGTAAACAGAACATATCAAAAGACATCGACGACGCCTGTCGTTTTGGCGCAGCCGGCACGTAATTCCCGACCCAAGAATCCATCAAGTTAGCCCAGAAGCTCGGGACATCATCGTGCACGTTGGTCGTCGTTGTAATTGCTGTGCGCGCAGTGGAAGATGGGTATGTGGATTCTCCCCTTCCCCTGGAAATTGGCTGAACAGGGACCGAGCTCGAGACCCCAGACTCTGCAGCGCCGATCTATTTGTTGGCGGGGACTGGACCGGCACCAGCAAAATAAGCCATGCAAGCTAAAGCGGGGACGCCCCTTGGGCGTACAGGCCGTCCTGCACAACGGCTTACGCGATCCACAAAAATGACGGCCAGAATTTTGCATTAGGGTATGTCGTCCGTTAGAGCTTTTGGGACGATTTGTCTCACCCGCCCGTGAGGCAAATATTCGCCGTCCCGTCAATAGATGCGGCATAGATGGCGCCACTGGGCCGGTCCTGAATATCCTTGCCGCTTACGACGGCGAAAGCTATACAGCATGATCTAGTATTACTAGAGCAAAATCCATACTCCGTAGACAGTAGGGCTGGGCAAACCTTCGAACTCATGGGGATTGGTCTGACACGGCCCCAGCCACTCATACTCGGCACTTCAGACCCTTGACATGAAAGTCGAGGACGTGCTAGCTGCTCGTACTCCTTGGCATTGGATAGGCCAGAACCATTATACGTCGTGCTCACCCACCTACAAGATTTGTACAGTCCTTACCTTGCAGATATGTCTGCCATGTTATATTATTTCTTTCTTTCTTTTGGCGTTTGAATTCAACATCGGACTTTGTGGCCATGAAGCTCCTAACCATCGTCGCGACTGTTCTTTTATCAGTCTACAATGCGAACCTGGCAGCAGCTGGCTTGGAATTGCCGCCCATAGGCACGCCGCCGCCATCATGTGGGGTAAGAGACACACCAACCTCTGATTGAAGTGAAGGTTCACCAACTCATTCGAACAATAGTTAAAATGTATCGCCGAATTTACGAAAGCGTCGGAGTGCTCGCCCACCGACAAAAAATGTATCTGCACCAACGCTCAGTTAAATCACGACATCACCGTTTGCGTTAGCAAAAGTTGTTCAGTCGTAGATTCGCTAGCAACCAAGAAGTTTTCCAGTGATTCTTGCGGTGTTGTACCACAAGATAGGACGAAAGTCATATCTGCCGTTGGAGTCACATTTGGTGTCCTGGCTCTAATAACATTTGGTCTTCGGATCCTATCGAAGGTTTTACGTGCTGGGGGCCAGTTCGGCTGGGACGATTATACTATTATGGTGGCCATGGTAACTATGCCCTTATCGTGTGGGAAGCTACTTGTTTTAACGTAATCTAGGCCATTACTGTTCCTTTTTGTGCTTTTTCAGTCCTTCGTGAGTACATCTGAGAGCTGTGTTAATATATGTTCTCTAACAACTAACTCATGAATAGTTGCCAATCATGGCCTGGGCAGAGACATGTGGAACGTCCACCCTGAAGACATCACAGCCATTCTTTACGTGAGTTCCAGCTGGAAAATATTCGATAAATATCACTAATAGCACACAGATATATTATTGGGACGAGTTGATGTACGTCGCGATTGTACCTCTCACCAAGATTTCCATAATTTTTCTATACCTTCGAATCTTTCGCGGCAAAAGTTTTATATACTTTGCCTATGCCTTAATAGCTGCAAATGTAGCCTATCTCCTCGCATTTGAGGCTATCTCTGTTTTCCAATGCTGGCCAATTAACGGAGCATGGAGAGCCTGGGATGGCAGCGTTAAAGCAACATGCCGCAACGTCAACCTACAGGGCTGGATGTCTGCCACATTCAGTATCATTCTCGACGTTTTAACCTTGATATTGCCTTTACCGTCGCTCTACAAACTTGAGATGTCAATGAAGAAGAGGATTCAGATCATGATGATGTTCAGTGTCGGAGTCTTGTATGCTTCCCTACTCTTTCACCCCAAATATTTTGCTAACCTGGCTTCGCAGCGTCACCATCGTCAGTTTCGTTCGCATCCGAGCTTTCACGAAATATGCCAATACGACAAATCTGACACGTAGGTTTCTCTCTCGGATATGACATCTCACAGCTGACACAACTACAGAGGATTATGTGGAACTTGGTTACTGGAGTACGATAGAGGTCCCAGTTGGAGTGATATGCGCCTGCATGCCTTCGATCCGAGCATTGTTCCGCAATGTCTTCCCGAGCCTTTTTGGCACGACTCAGAATGGACAGTCAAGCACAGGAAGGCTCTCAACTACATTAACTGCACCAAGCAAAAGCAGATCTGAATATGCCAATTTATCGAAGCATGAGGCAAGTTCGTCAGTGATCGGACTGGTGCCGTTGGACAATCGCCAGGAGGACGAAAGGTACAAGAGTTCTGGTTAAGGGGGCGGGGGGAAACCCCTCATTCACTGATTGCTGTTCAATTTGTCCGAGTATGTATGATAGGGGCTTATCATTTCTGATGTAAATATTAGCAAGACATATCTATTGATTTTGCGGGACATTTTACTAGCGGGTGCGGGTGGCCAAAGGGTTGTCTCAGTTTATAGTGGAGTGCAGATCAGCTCCTCCACAAAAGTTAGCCGTGTTTTCAGACTAATCAAGTCTTCCTGTCATACTATTGAAATAGTAAAAAGTGGGATTTGGCATTATTCTCCTTATTCTACTTATGATTGTGCAATTTACGACGTGGAGACAAATCCGACGCATACAGTAAGATATGTTGGGTTAGTGGTTTTGTGTCAAATCTCTGCCGCCCTCATTTTATGTAAGTTTTACCACCATTGTCAATATCCCCGCAAATCTTATCCCTGCCGCACACGGCGTGGCAAGGGCGCGGTGCGGGCCACGGTCGTGTTCAGCTCCCCCCCACAACATATCCACTTTTGTGACAGTTATGGCTGAAATAACCGACTGCGAACTTTCCCGAAGACGCCGCTGTTTCATGGAGTGAGATCTCACTCTCAAAACCCTCATTCAGCTTATACGAAGTACGAGCATGCTTGTTCGTCGGGGAATCTTATATTATCGTTCAAGGTTGCAGTTGGGATCATGACTGCCCCGCGAGCTCCTATAATATACCGCTCACTTGGTTTGATCAATCGGATAGGCAGGAACTTTTCATTCGGCACGATGTTACCTTCGAAAAAGCTTAGGGCCCAGGGCAGCTTGGAATTTTCCAAGCAACAGGCAGTAGTCAAATTGCGCCTATCAGCGATCATACTCTATCAGGTTGTTGTTCCTGCATGACACGACATTGTAGGGGCAACATTTCCGAACAAAACAGCGCTGCTTCATTTTCCATAATGACGACCATTGCCGTTTATGGCCCGTGTTCTTCATTGGCCGTGTGTACACTTGTGGATCTATCTCTTGGCGGTGACCAACCCAAGCGGAGACCAACCCCTTCCTGGACTACAGCACTTGGGTCCGCCACTGACATGGTTCCTTCAAATGCTCACGGGGGCTAAATTGGCACTGCCGCGAAGGTGTTGGCAGACTACCTGTCATTCTTTGCGGGAGGCAGGAGGACCAAGCTGTGCCTCTCAAATAAATAATACTAGAGGCTGGAGGTTGTATAGTACGCTGTTTTGCTTTTGAGCTTCGAGCCCAGTCACTCATTTTGTTTTGTTCTTATCAGGGCCCTTTTTCTTATTCTACAAGATGCTCTTGTTATTGCCTTTGAGCGTGTTACTGTCTTTTACAAGCACCGTATTCGCAGCGTATGTTATGCTCTAAGTATCACAGTCAAATAAGCAGGAACTAACTGCCTCAAAGTGCTGTCCACGGCCACTCCCACCAAGGGCATACCAAGCGCCAGGTGGAATCAAATACAACATGGCTAGATAATTATGAGTATGTCGTCGTTGGATCTGGACCCGGCGGCGGTCCAGTTGCTGCCAACTTAGCCATTGCCGGCTTTAAAGTTCTCCTGATAGATGCCGGTGACGACCAAGGCGACGCATTACAGTACCAAATTCCTGCTCTCCAGCTGCAATCAACAGAATACGAACCGATGCGATGGGATTTCTTCGTCAACCATTATTCAAATGAGACAAGACAACAGAAGGATTCAAAAATGGTGTACCAAACAACTTCCGGCGAGCAGTATGTTGGGCTGAACCCCCCCAGTGGCGCAACCCCTCTGGGCGTTCTGTACCCAAGAGCTGGAACACTTGGTGGCTGCTCAGCCCACAATGCTTTGATCACAATCTATCCACATGACAGTGATTGGACGAATATTGCGACCATTACAGGAGATGATTCATGGAGTCCCGACAAGATGAGAAAATATTTCGTGAAGCTGGAAAGGAATCGCTACCTCCCTAGCAGCATCATCGGCCATGGCTTTGATGGATGGCTCGGGACGGCTCTTACGGATCTATCACTTGTGATTGAGGATCCAAAGCTCCTCTCGCTCATCATTGCTGCTGGCACTGCAATGGGCAAGGGCCTACTTGGCCTTGTCCTCAACACTGTTATCGGTCTTGGTGAAGTTTTACTCCGTGATCTCAATGCCCCAGGGCAATCTAGCAAGACCGGGCTTTACCAGGTACCCCTCGCCATGACTGACTCGAAGCGAAATGGACCTCGCAACTTTGTTCTGGACACAGCCAATGCTGTCAACAAGGACGGTTCTCGGAAGTACCATCTCGATATTAAGCTCACGACTCTCGTCACCAAGGTTCGCTTCTCGCATGACGGGCCAACTCCTAAGGCTGTTGGCGTAGATTTCCTTGATGGGCAAAGCCTCTACAGAGCCGATCCCCGATCTGGTTCCGCCACTGTTACTGGCTCCGGGAGCGTGAATGCCACACGCGAGGTCATTCTCGCAGCTGGCGCTTTCAACACCCCTCAGCTCCTCAAGCTGAGTGGTGTCGGCCCAGCTGCCGAGCTTGAATCTTTTGACATCCCCGTCGTTGTCGACCTTCCCGGTGTTGGAACTAACTTACAGGATCGATACGAGAACACCATCATCGGCGACAGCCCTACCGACTTCTTCATCACAAAGAAATGTACTTTCTTAGAGACTATGCCAGATCCTTGCCTGACAAGGTGGACCAACGGCATTGGCCCAATTACTAAGGGTACCTACGGCACCAATGGTATTGCCATCGCTGTCGTCAAGAAGTCCTCCGTCGCCGAGGACGAACCAGATCTCCTCATCTCTGGCGCACCAGCCAAGTTCAAGGGCTACTTCCCTGGATACTCGAGCGACTCCCTCCACGACGCTCATCACTGGGCTTGGATTGTGCTCAAGGCGCACAGCCGGAATAATGCCGGCGCCGTCACACTTCGCTCGACCGACCCGCGCGACATGCCCAATATCAGCTTCAACTACTTCGACACGGGCGTCACCGCTGACGGCGCCGCTGACAAGGATCTCCAGGCCGTCTACGAGGCGATGGAATTCTCGCGTAAGATCTTCAAGGACCTGATTCCGCTCGATGGCGATTTCGAGGAGGTCTGGCCAGGCGCCAATGTTACCACGGAGGCGGAGATGAAGGAATTCATCAAGGAGGAGGCATGGGGACACCATGCTAGCTGCACTTGCCCTATTGGGGCTGATGATGACCCAATGGCGGTGCTGGACTCTAATTTCAAGGTCAGGGGCGTGGAGGGATTGAGAGTCGTTGATGCTAGTGTCTTCCCCAAGATCCCAGGGTTCTACATCGCGGCGCCAATCTATATGGTGAGCGAGAAGGCGAGCGAGGTTATTATCCAAGCTGCATCAGCATGAGGAGCTATATTTATTACTGGAGATGTGATATTGTCATTAGCGTCTTTAAGTAGGCTTCTGTATTATACTATACATTTCACAGAGGCATATTTACACTTGGTTATTGTAATTTGGGAGGATCAACTTTGCTAAAAATTGCCGGCCTCTTCGTTATATATCATTATACCCATCATTACCCAATTACTGTCACTTCAATACTGGATTTCATTTCGCCTTTGATTCCCTTCTTGCAACCATTTCCTTGACTAGATCATCCACTAATTTCTCAAAGGCAGCGCTAGAGAATTCGAAAAGAGGTTCATCTTGTGAGATTCTTGTCCAGCCGACGAAAGGATCATTATCCCGCGTCAGCTTTGAGCTCTCTATGACTCTCATTCGAATCTGAGCCGGGATGTTATTGCCATTGAACAGTAGCCTCTGCTGTGACTCGTAGATGAGCGACATTGCTTGCACAAGTGCAATTTGTGATGAAGACCGCGGTACAATGTTTTTCATGTGATGTTTCAGTAGCAGGTAGAATGATATATGTCGATCGGCAGAGAAGTATGTATCTTGCATGCACAGCTCATACGCGGGTGGGTAGAATCCGGCCAACTCCCAATCTATGATACCGGCCAGCTTGTAGCTGGATTTACCATCTGCTGAGGCGCGTGATCGAAGAATTAGGTTGCGCGGTGTGAGATCGTTGTGGCAAAGTACGGATTCTCCTTGCCATTTGCCAAAATCGGCGTTTTTAATGACTATCGACCCCATGTCTTCAAAACTGGACTGGATGCTGACATCGTGTGAATTGTCGATGGGCTCCATAGTGCAGAATGGCCTTTTAAGCTTTCGCTTTTCCATGATAGCGTCTAGCAATGCATGCCCGTCATTTAAAACTCCTGTATGAGGTCCACCAAATACACCAGGCGTTTCTAAAAGAGGTTGAAGCTTCTCTCCATCTTCGCAAAGCATCTTGCGTAGAGTTTCCTGGGCCATTTTGTTACTCAGCCGAACAGAGTGTAGCTTTTGGAGCGCTTCAACAAGCTCCGTTACAACACTGCCTTGCTCATCGGCGCTCAGCAGCTGCCACACATCTTCCAAGAGATCGCCCTCTACAAGTTCAACTACTGAGAAGTGAAATATTCTCCCTTGTGCGTTCGCTGCCTTGCCGACTTGAAGGGTCTTTGGGACGAGATCTGGAATTATGGTTGCAGCGATTTGTTGCATAGCAGCAGTCATTGTGAAATTTTTGGTTTCGTCATCCTGGCTCTCTATCCGCACTACACATGTAGGGTGATTGCTTTTGGAGTCCTCCGCAAATTCTGCTTTAAACACACATTTGTCCCAGTCCTGGAGAAAGATAGAGGTGGAATTTGGTTGATTGGTAGTAAATATATGCTTCAGTAGGCACTCATCTGGGTTGACATCGCGATCCGCCATGGTGGTGCCAATATTGACGTTTTGTTAATTATGTAGGTTTGTAGAAGATGAGTCTTCCAAGGTGTGTCGGTGAAGACAAGACTGAGCGATGCCACGTTCAAGTTTCGATTGGTTCATAATAAACCAAACTGCCTAGCGGGGATTTCCGGGTTTGAGCAGGCGCTGGATTCATCGGTGTGATCATGTTGGCTCATCCGTGTCGGTGACAATGTCGGTGGTCATGTTGGCAGTTTCTTTTGTCGGTGATTCACATTTGGTGGTTTCTCACGTTAGTGGTTACTCATGGTGGTGGTTTCTCATAGTGGTGGTTTCCGATGTTGGCGGTTTCCTCATTAGTGGTTTCTCATATTGGCGGGTTCCTCATTTAGTGGTTTCTCATGTTAGCGGTTCGTCATTTGGTGATTTCTCATGTTGACGGTTCGTCGTTTGGCGGTTGTTCATGTTGGCGGCTACGTTGGTAGTGGTGTTTATAGTCGTTTTGGTGTCGTATAGGCGGCGATATTGGGTCCTTGTTGGGGCAGAGCTGATAGTCATGAAACTTCGTGAGGCTTTATTGGCCTCGACAATGGTGTGCAAAGTTCTCACAAGGCTCCGTGGGCTTCAAGGCTCTGGGCGTTAATTGTAGGTATATAATGTAGCTGAATCTCTTCTGGTCAGTGTCTTTTTTTCTATAACTTATTCAATCGTATCCTCTATCTACAATTTTATACCATTTCCAAAACATCACAACCACCAAAGCTCTAAATCCATCGCCATACTCAAGCAACATGCAGTGTCAGACTAAAGCTACGCCGGTCCTTGCAAATGTCACCACGCCCGTCGAGCAAGTAAACCACAATAGGTGTGGAACCTGTGGAAAGAACTTCACTGGGGGCAGCAGTGTATGCACATGCAACGACACTGATTAAATTCGGGGTATGTCTTGCCTTCATCTAGCATTATAGGCATTTATTTACTAGATACTCCATTTTTAGTTTCGTTAGAGTGACATCTTTGAGATGCAAGAAGAAGGGGAGCCGTATAGGGGATTTTACAGGGATTCCATGTGAAATGAGAGAGCAGAAAGCAGAAAGCAGGAGTCAGGAGTCAGGAGGGAGTTTGAAACAATCACAACACTCATTTGGATAGAAATCTTACGGGCATATATTCGCCACTACATCGTGTAACATACACAAATATATCATTGTTATCTCTGCATTATAAAACATACCTAAATTATCCCTATATGTTCGTTTATTTTTGGACCGATCGCTATAACCGTCGGCGCTCTAACATGCGAGAGTTTGTCTCGGGAGCTTCTGGCAGAGCGGCGGGACGTTTCGCAGTTTTGGGACATTCCATCATATGTGACTTGTCGATGGAGAACGTCTAGACGAGACACCTTATCAAAACGACGATATTAGGCCTAGCATAGGCCAGCCGACCTTAGACTTCAGTTACAAGCAGATGCAAGCGAAAGGTGTATTTTGGTATCTGCAGGCCACGAGAGCCATTATGCGGCTTAGAATTTATGCAACGCTGGTCTGATGAGGTTGGTCAACCATTGGAGACACCTCTAGACATAACATAATTCGTTGGGAAGCGATTTCAAGCTCAGACATCTCCCAAAGACGAGGATATACTTCTGTGGTGGGATTATATTATTGATTATTGTAGATTACAAATAAAGATTACGAGGAATCAGAGTCTGTCTTGTAGAAGGAGCTATTCAATGCCAAGATTTACTCTTTATCGTATCAGAAGGAGCGCATTGATAAGTATTTTGAAACTTCACGTGACATTAGAGCTTATCGCCGCCGCCCAGCCCGATCGCGGGGTGATGACTGAGCAACGCGATTATTAAATTTGGGAGGGGAAACAGAGAATACAAAACCCACGCCTCCCACATCGTCAACTCTACACCTCTCTACTCCAACAACTGTGATTCGGCATACTCAGCCTTGCGAATTTTTAATTGCCTCATTTTTGAACGAGGAGTAGAGATTCAGATACTGAATTTCGGCGGTTGCCACCCTCCGGCTCGATGGCGCCCTCTTTCGTTACCATCGATAACACCCCAGACTTCGATTTCACGTCTCAACCACAGCCCACCAAGAAGGCAGTCGACTACAGTACCCGCACGCTCCTTATTGCGCCTCCTTCCATTGCTAGCCATGAGGAAAAACTCCACGGCGTTCTCGCCGTCCACGATCGCTCAGTCACCGACCTCCAAATGCTCGACCGCATCTCCGCGGGCCTCGCTAGACTACCCCTCGCAACATACGATCTCATTATTATCCTCACCGACGTCGACGGATCGCGCAGCGAGTCTGGAAAGTTGCTGAGCCGGGATGTATACAGCAGCCTCGTGCAATCGCTCAAGGCGGGCGGAAAACTACAGTCCCAGGACGGCACGTTTGGACAGTCTACGACCAGTGGCGAATATACCGAAGCTATCCTTGCTGGGTTGGTTGCCAACGGCGCTGGGGGAATGGTGAAGCCAGATTACAGTGCCAGTGAGGCAGTGCCACTACGCTTCGGGCGCAACAAGAAGAAGGACGCTGTGTCGGATGCAGGCCCTCCTGCGGCGATTGTAACACTGAAGCGAAAGAGCGTGGAAATTACTCCTAACCAGGCCAAGTCAAATGGCGTAGGATTCGTGGACTTCAGCGACGACTTTGGCGAGGAGATCACGGGCGAAGATGAGGACGACGATGATCTTATCGACGAGGACACTCTGCTCACTGAGGAAGACCTGAACAGCATGATTGTTATCCGTATGTCCGCAGTCCCCCTTACTTCCAAGTACAGACGACTAACATCCCATAGCACCGGAGTGCGTCCCGCGAGTTGGCAAGCGCCGCCGCGCATGCAAGGACTGCTCATGCGGCCTGGCAGAGAAGCTCTCGGCCGAAGACGAGGCGAAGCGTTCTTCCGCGGACGATAAGCTGAAGGCGCTCAAGCTCGATTCCTCGGACCTGGCGGAAGTTGACTTCACCGTGAAGGGCACGGTTGGGTCGTGTGGAAGCTGCAGTCTTGGCGATGCCTTCCGGTGTGACGGCTGCCCGTACATTGGAATGCCAGCCTTCAAGCCTGGAGAGGAGGTCAGGTTGCTTAATAATGATGTCCAATTGTAAACGCGGGCGATGCGAGGCGCATGGAGTTTGAGGCTATATGCCCAAGGCTGGTATGGAAGCCTGGTTGGCTGATTCCTGGGTAGATGGGTGGATGCTTTTTACAGCTTGATTTTGCATTGAGGTTATATGACCGAGCAAGGACGTTGCAACAAATAGCGCCTCGAAGACTTCATAGAATTAAGAGCGTTTTTCATCAATATGGCTTCTATATTAGGAGCTCGGGTATGCTGTGACATTTTCTAGGCCAATGGTAAAACGCCCTCCCCCACTGCCGTTTGGTTTATGGAGTAGTATACGCCTTAAATTACTTGGGACGTCAGTTTCATTATGGACAGAGGATATAGCGTAAAATATTCGAATTCAGCGCCTTCTATACATTATATATGCCTTGGCCAAACAAAATGGTATCCAGGAACTCCCAGCAATGAATGCATCCTACATGCTAGCTGCCCATATAAACTCATCCCCACCACATCTACCACCCGTCACCCCATCCATCATCATCGCCCGCTTCCTTCGGCTTCGTATCAATAACTTTCTTCACTACAGGCTTCACCGGCGCCGCCGCGCTCACCTTCCTCGACCCAGCGCCCAGCGCACCCGGCCTCGCACCTGCACTTCCCGGCTTCGCTAGCCCCTTCGGCAGTGGCTTCGAACCAGACTTCTTACCCGCCTGCGCCGCTAACCAACCTGCAAAGTCCGGCTCGCCGTCATCTTCAAATGGTCGCGCTGATACTGTAGGCTTGGCAGGGGCTTTGGGTTGCTCATCCACAGCGTCCGTGAACGCCCTATCATCATCATCCATGTCACCCCATGCCTCGAAGTCGTCCTCATCGGCGTCACCCGCATCTTGGAAGTAGTCCGCGGCGTTGGACGCAGAAGCGGACGATGTAGAGGTCCGGGTTGAAGTTGGGGGAGGGGATGTGATGGCCTGGCGGTGGAGGGCGGACGCTGAGGCGGAGGCGCGAACGGGCGCGCTAACTGGTCTTGTCTCTAGTGTCGAAGGGGGGAGAGCGAGGGTATTGGCGGAAGCAGTTACTGAAGAAGAGGGCTCGATGTCGCCAGCTGCTGTTGATATCTTATTTGTAAATGAGGAAATGGCCCAGCCGGTCCACGACGCGGCTTCGCTGGGCTGGGGTGTGCCCATGCGGGGGGTGGTGGAGTTGGAGTTGGTGCGACCGGCATCCGGAGCTGGTGGTGGGAGGACGGTATCTGGCATCTGGCCTGCTGCTTTGCGGACCTGTCTGAGGTAGGTATCGACACTCTTGTTCGCCTGGTCTCGGACCAGCTTCTCTTTATCTAGTAATAACGGGCATACGGCAGGTAAAATCTTTCCTGCTATATCTTCATCAGTGAAACAATCAGCAGTAGCTGTTAGTGCTTGTAACGCGGCGTTTCGGGCATGCACAAATGGATCCCGCAGTGAGCGCGTGAAGGCTGCGATGAGGACTTTCGAGCGAGTCGACACTCCGAGGGAGCGGGCAATCTTCCCGAGACAGATTGTCGTGTTGGTACGAATACCAGGCTGCTCATCGTTGGAGGTACGAGCGAGCTGCTTGAGGAGATCCGAGTTGATCGTACGGTCAGATAATTTAGTTATTATGGTAAGAACAGCTTTGACAGTTTGTTCCCGAATGAGGGGAGCGATATCAGTGAAACCAGTGACCTATTCTCGCTTATCAGTACAATTATCATTCGAAAATTCTCGACAATCCATACCATTTGAGGGTAGATTTTGTCGTTAACAATCTTTTGGGGTAGGCGGTCGATCATAAGGGGTAGATTATCCAAAAGGCAGACTCGAATGGCTCGATCGGGACTCTGGAAAAGCCGCACGACAACTGGGGTTACTTTGGCGTCGAAATCCTCGTCTGATAGCTTCTGGGCGATTTTCATGACGACGCTGAAGACCTTCGGGCCCCCTCCGCCAAATTCCACTGATTTCAACAGTTCAGGGAGGATTTTCATCTTGAAATATTCTTCGGGGAAATCATCCGACAATTGGTCTAAGTCGCTATTGGAGGGTCAGCAAGAGCTTCATATACGGGAGAACTGGCAAAAAGTACCTCAAAAACTCCTCCCTCTCATTCTCCGATTTCATCCCAAGGCTGTCCACTCCCTCTGTTAATTTAATCAGAGGGGTATCCAGGAACCCTCCATTCCTTCGGCCTTGATCTAAGAAATGTGCGACACTAGATCTAGACTTCGGATTTGCATTGACGAGTCGCTTGTAAGCCGCTTGCATGTTCGAAGGAATACTCTTGGTTTGTCCGACCTGGTCAGAGCCCAAGAAATCACCATTGAACGTCTCAAATAACAATATTCCAAAGTTGTAGCCGTCCAGGGCCGTTGCTGGGTTCCGCTTAATGGTTTCCCAGCCTGACTTGGCCAGCTCAGGGGGCATGTATCGCGCTGACTCGGGCACAAGACTTCCATATCTGTATATCACGGCCTCGTCGTCTTTTAGACTGCTCAGCACCTCAAAACCGCCCAGTTTCCATTCTCCACTTTCGCTGGTATATACGGACGCGGCTTTGAGGCTTCCGTGTATCGAGGAGGCATCGTCGTTGATGAACTTGACGGTTTGTGCTATACTAAAGAGCCCCCATTTTATTGTTTCCTCACTCATGCTCTTTCGCTTTATGTGCCATCTTAGTGGTATCAGGCGCTCTGTGGCAACGTATATGTATGATTCGGTCTCAACTGTGTCAAGCACTTTTATGACTCCCGGGTGTCGAAGCGTGCGCAGTTTCTTGACGGCATTTCTTGCCAACGGCAGCCGGGATTTGTTTGCGGGCACATCAAAAGAGAAGATGCTGCAGTTCGAGCCGTCTTCCTGAAACCGCCGTCAGTATATATTTCCCAAAGACCTGGAGCTGGCTTACTCGTCGTGTACCGTTATAGAGTGTCCATATCGAGTGATCAACATCCACACGATCTCCAAAGCTGTACGGAAAAGGAGGGCCCCCAGAGATCGCCGAGGCGACAGCAGATTTTAAGAAATCCATTGGCTACTCTTGCTGCTGTAAGTTGTTGCGCTCGACAATATTCTGTGCTCTGTGTCCTCTCCACATGGAATCCGTCTTATGTAGCCCCTCGCGGACTACTCCCACCACAAGCTAGTCCCGTAACAGCAGCGGATAATGAAGGCAGTATTTTAGTTAGCGCCAACCTTAATTGTAATGTTTCACTCCATCACGCGCTGTGCTTCCGTTTGTAACGACGACCGTCTTGATTTCCTTTGGTGCAGAGCGCCCCAAGGGCCCTTAAGATTTTTTTGTTTTGATTTTTTGCTTTTGTTATAACAGCGTCTGATTTGATTGTTTTGTTTCATGCATAGCGAAGTAGCGAAGCACCTGACATCACAGGCCCAAGCGTCAAACGACCAACCAGCAGCCCCTTTGTTTGGAATTTCTGGCATTTCCTAGCTATTCGACCTGGAGGCTTCATGGCAGAATATAGTGTGCATGTTAATAATAGCCAGTCGCTGGCAAACTGAACATCGATACCATTACAGACGTTGGGATTGCCAAAGCATATGGTTTTTGCCAGCACTTACCGGCCCTGCAACTTGGCGTAGTGGAAACGATAAACAACAGGATTATACGGTATGAGCAACATTTCAATCTTATTGTTCATCTTACCATTAACCGCTATTTGTGATGACCAACCTGGTAAAAGGTCAGACTGCAAAGTGTTGTTCTGGTTTCGACCACCTTCAACATCTGGGGGATATAAGGCTGAGGACCGTCGCAACATTGTATCCATGCTGGCTAGGCGCGTCCTTGGACAAAGGCAAGACTATGTTTCACAGAAGTTAGTGAACGCATAGTGAAGTCGAAGGATACATCAAAGTGACTGATTTCAGGAGCTCTCTATCTGCAAACAAGTGATTTTGAGCCAAAGGCAAAGTCTAAAATGGGTATGGTCAAACTACAGCCGCCGTTAGGCCAGCATGACTTCGTCGCGATGATCCGAGGTTGTTGCCTGGATGTTGAACGGGTTCGAAGCCGCTGAACTCGCAGAATGCTGACTACAATAACTGAAAAGACCTGAAATAGCATCTATTGCAATTACTACCCAATACTACCTGAGAGAATCACCGCTAACGAGTCTTCTAGTACCTCGTTAGGTAGTTGGATTCATACGTTGTTGTATTGCCACATATACAGCCTATCACGGATTGTAAGTCGCTTGTTGCTTGCAAGGCTGCATTTCATTCTCCCTGATCGATACGGTTGTATTATTGGCGTCCAATTCCAAAGATTTGCTTCAGATTGAACTCTCGACACGCATGTATCGGTATATGACTGGTGTGACATGCATCTGGGATGTGACGGCCAAACAATCCAATCTCCCAACCGCCCAATCTCCTTTATTTACACGGACTTCTTCAGGTCCACCTTTACTAATTCAATAAGCAACTTGGTGTACACCATCTGCGCAGTACCCGGCACTGCAGCTGGAACACCGAGCGCATGCAAGCAGCGCCAGGTCATGGAACTGAATAGCGACGCCCACCCCACGCTTTTGGACACCAGGGGAACTTGCCCCCGGCACTGCCAACCAGGCGGCCACCAACCAACCAGCCCGGCTCTCCTTTGTGAACCCCACCAGGTATACAATGGTGGCTACCGAAAAGGATCCATCAGTTAAACCTGACGACAAGCCACAATACGAAACAAGGTGCATTGTTAGCACTTGTAATAAACCCATCCTGGAGGAGGATAGTTCGGATACAGTGTGTGCCTCTTGCAGACAAGCCGCGAAGAAGGCAACAACCAAACTAAAAGCGAGGAGGTTGAAATCGTACAAATCCGAAAGTGGCCTCTGGACGCCAAAATCCGAAACCAGCACTCAGAGCGGTAGCGGCATTGATACGATAAAACGTCAGATATTTTCACCGGTGCCGCCTATGACGGAGCCCAATGACAGGGGAAAGAAACGGAAAGTCGCTGCGGACGAGATCGAAAATTGGAGAAACCCTAAATCGCAAAAGATCGGTGAGGTTCCTAGGGGAAGTGCCGAGAGAGATTTTACTAGCCAGAGGTCCCAGCCAGGGACTATAGGCCGCCAGGAAGTACTTATATCATCTGATCCCGTGGAAAATTCGCCGCAGCTATCAACCAGGGCCGAAAGTGTCGTCATTTCACCGAGTAAAGTCGCAAGGAAAACGGGAATTGTGCCTCCGATATCCATAATAACAAGATCGCGCAGTGTTAGAAACTCTGAAGCCGCCGAGTCGATCTCTCCAGATATCCAGTTTCTGCATTCGAAACCATGTTTTTCGGATGGCAGCATACCTCTTTCAAAGCCGAGAGATGAGGCCGATGAGAGCGCTGGCAATCCTCCTTTACCAGGGCCAGTTCTTCCCATACCAGTGGGCTCTCTTCCTGCATCGGAGGGCCTTCTTTCTATGTCGGAGGGCTCTCATATACCAGAAGGGTCCCTTGCTCCATTAGATGATGAGGTTCATGCTCTAACAGATGACGACGTCTCTCCTTCTGCGCCCGAGCGCTCTCCTGTACCGGAGGAATCCCTTGCTCCATTAGAAGACGACGTTCTTTCTCTAACAGATGACGACCCTCTTTTTGCACCCGTGCGCGCCCAGCATACCACAAACAACATATCTACATTTGGTACGAACCGGAGTCCTGAGGGCATGTACGAGGACACAGGTGATCAGCCTACAGAATCTTCATACATGCTATGCGGGATAAGTGTTCCCTCCACTCCCGAGTCAACGTCTCCTGCCGATACTACTTTGAAGCAGCCACCAAAAACCCAAGTGATATTTTCAAACAGCCGAGACTTCACAGATAATGGGATTGTGAAGTTTCAACCATTCGTACCATTTATTGGAGCGAGCCTCGATTCGATCGAACCGGCCCTGAACCCGAATTCGGTGCAAGCTAGGCGTTCCAAAAATCTTCTTGCCATAGAGGCCAACTCACTTGACTTCTATGACATGCTTTCAAAATACAGCAACTCAGATGAGGATTTCATGGCGAGAACGCTCTTCGACTTGCGAACCGATGAAGAACCGTACATAACGATCCAAGCAAAGATAGCCACAAGAGGAGGCAGAAAAGGACAATTCGGTGAAGTATGCAGTAGACTTGACGTGGACCCGACATGGAGCAAGCACCAAAATCAACCGTGGAAGACCAACCCTGCGGCGCTGAATCGCGATGATTTGCCTCTACAGAAAATACTCGGAGAATTCGATGCAAAAGACATGGTACCAATGGTGATAGAAGGCGAGCTACATCTCTCTCAGCATGAAGAATATGAAGGCCCGCGACG